>CM024565.1:2496566-3096566 GCA_014182515.1 Eucalyptus microcorys | reverse complement strand
GGTGGAAAATATTCACGATGCTGTCATGATTGCTGATTTAGGTGGGGATAGTGACTCAGAAATTTCAGCTGCCTTTTCTGTGCCGATGCTATGTTGTGGTGCGAGGGGTAGTTAGCGTCTCTTTCTCCAGAAAGTTACAATGGGTCCTTGACCACACATTCTAGGTGACGCAATTGCAATCTTTGTCAAGAGTGGAGACAGTCTTGTTTGGACCGGACCAGATACGTGATTCGTAGTCATTGATTATGCGGTAGGTTCTACATGATCAAAGGTCGCGATGGACTTGGGTACAAACAAGTATTTTCCCAAGAGATAGACCGAACACGTGGTCAGTGCACGTTCGTGCAATTAGAAGGAGGTGACTCGTAAGAACAAAGAAAAAAGGCGACGCGATCTGTGGTGAGGGACTCATTTACCAAAGAGTGCTTCTCTCTCGCTTGCATCAATAAGCAATATGATATTTAGGACATTTTCGGACGCGCATTTCTGATAGATGCATGCAGAAACTAAGCACAATGTGGTCGATAGTAGCGCTCTCGCGTATCTTAATGCCCGAGATAGAAGTGCATGGAGAGAATTTTAGGTGCTTTCGCTATAGCTCTTCAGCTCTGTCCAAATCCAATTTTAGTTTATTCTAGGAGTGAATGGTAGGCAGGGACCTGGTTTACGACTTGAGCATGATTAAGTTTGACGCATCTCTATGAAGGCATTCCATATCTTGGCTATGCATGCTTGAAACATTTTTCAAGCTAGTCCTTTAGTTTTCTATCGATTTTTCATTTTGAGGATTTGCATAAAAATGATACAATAAACGTTAGGATCTAGGACATAAAATGATATTGCACCTTCAGTCAAAGAATATATACCGCTAAACTTGAACTAACTTCTCTATTAAGTATTAAAGGCTATCATCAAGATCAAGAGGACTACTAATTAAATCCAGGCTTAATTTGAGCTGATAATCAAACTAGGGCATGCTATTTTATTTTATTTTCCCTTTGAATTGGATAGAAATTGCCAGACTTTCTTAGATGTTAAGAACATGGTCACCGCTGGGCATTCTATCCTGGTGATAGGGGCATGTCTGGATTCACTTTTACCATTTATATTTTGCTTAATGTTGTGACAAACACAATTTGACTACATATTTAAAACCTTAAACACCTGAGACGGTTGAATAAATAGTCTTTGCCAAAAGCTTAAGTTGTTAGGAAATATTCCCTGTCATGTGTGTAACTCGATTTTTACTTGCGCAAGTCAGGCTGTGGATGAAGAGTGTTGAGATTCATTTTAGACAAACCTTTTTTCTTAAAATTTTATTTTATTTGGAAACACATCAACATTATATTTTTAGCTGATTACATAGTAGACTTTCACAACCATTAATATTTACTTTAAAATTAGCATATAATATTTTTGCAATCTCTTGAGATTTTATTTATAATTAAAATTTGGCGTGAACATAAAAAAGTACCTTGCTAAAGCTGAATACAAAAATTTAACTAGTAAATCTTCTATCCTTATTTTCTCACCTAACAAAACATGAAGTGACTCTAGATGAGGAAATGTAAAGAATCTAGTACCCAATCACTTATCAATGTTAAGATTAGCAAACCAAGTTAGCAAAGCAATTTCCTTCCCGAAAGTTATGTTAAACTCAAAATGAGAGTAGCAGAATTTTGCTATCTTTTAGCAAAGCTGGCTAGCATTATTAATCATAAGCTTTGGACTAATAAGATCCATGCTAGCTTTAGAGTCAATTTCAACAATGATCTAAAAAAAATAAATTTATTTTGCAAAATTGAGTCCCAACCACAAAGCCCAAAATTCTGCTTGTGTCAATGAACATATTCCTACAAATGCGACAAACCACCAAGCCAATCACTCCATTCATTTCTACAAAAATCCCATGCACCAGCAAGTCCTCGGTTCCCTTTATAGGCCCCATAAGTATCAAGTTTAATCCACTCAAAAAGGGGAGGGTCTCATCTAACTAAAATAGGAAAAATGCATGATCTTGTTAATATCGAGTTATTCACATATGGAGTTTTAATGATTTACTTTGTGTTTGACTGAATTACTTGCACTAGATTCAAGGGAAAACAAAGTTTTCCTAAAGAAGTGACTTGTTTCTCTATTACCAAAAAAGCCACACACCCACTTTAAATTATGCTCTAGTCATGATGAATACATTACTAGCGAGATTTGAATTCAATCATCATGACAAATACATTAAGAAGAATTCTCCCAAATATTGTTGTGGAACAAATCCAAACCAAATCCTACGGTCAATTAGACAATCCTAGAGGGGAAGTACCTTTTGCTTTTACTTTTTGTAGAGATTTTAGGGATTCTTAAAATTGAGCATCCAATCGTTTGTCCTAGAAACTTAAACAATTAAATGTTTCTAGTTCCTCTTCTATTCTGTGAGACTAGTTCCTGTTCTTTATTATATCTTACCAAGTATAAGTTTTGAACACCTAAAATCTTTAAGAGACAATTAATGCGCGTGATTTGAGAGAGAATCATCATTTTTTTAGGGTTCTCATCTTTAAAAGAGTTGGCAAAATAAAATTTCAAATTAGAATCCGACACGTCGTCATAAAATTTGCAGCGAAAGTTCCTTGGTATGTGAGGTCCTTTTTGTTGTTATTATTATATATTCTGCATTGGTTTCCTAAAGTGTCTACAGACATTACATCTTCATTCAATGGCACGTGATCTTGTCAACCATGTCACCGTCATTGAAAGGAAAAAGTATCAATTGATAAATTTTAAAAAGAAGGGGGTGACTGTGCAATACACTCAGAGTCTCGGTCTGACAAAATAAATAGTAATATTATCACTAATTTAATCTATTCTTTTTTACAAAATTGGCGGCTTTAACTGCCAAATCTTCAAAAAAGGAAAAGGGGGCGTTTGACGAATTGCAAGGATCCGCTGACCTGTCATATGAACAGATTCTAGACATTGATTTCGATTCCGCTTCCATCAAAGAATAATAATTGGGAGCAGGAAGGCGGTTGAGATCCTATGCTATGATTAAAGGAAAGCTTAGGCTCCTGTAACGAAATAGTATGGGTTAAGGTTTTTTTTCACTCAATTTTGATTTCTGAAATTGCAAGTTGACGCGTGTGTCGGAGTCAATAAGAATCTAATTCAAGCGTGTTGAAAAATCACATTCCTCGAAGTCTAAATGATGAATTTTTGTTGACTTTGATGGATGTGTCAACCTAGCAAATTGAATTTGAAGTTGGAGGGAGTCGAATATAAAAGGAGATAAGTGCATTAGAAGTCCTAAAACTTATCATGAAAATGCAATTGAGTCTTAAAACTTTCAAAAAGTACAATTAAGTCATAAAACTTGTTACGAAAATTTAATCAAATCCTAAAACTTTCAAAATGTTCAATAAAGTCCTAAAACTTGTCTCGAAAGTGTAACCGAGTTTTAAAACTTTCAAAAAGCGCAATTAATTGAAGGACTTAGGTTGAATCACTTTGACAAGTTTTAGGACTTGATTGCACTTTTTGAAAGTTTTAGGACTTCATTGCACTCTGTGATAAGTTTTAGAACTTAATTGTACATTTTGATAGTTTTAGAATTTAATTGTATTTTCATGACAAATTTTAGGACTTCCAATGCACTTATCCCAATATAAAAGTAATGTAAGTACAACGATCAGTTTAGTCTCAAGACTTGATTGGAGAAAACACATAATTTCAAAGACTCAAAAGCAGATTTGTGCCACGGAATCATACATGTCCGAATATTAGAATGATTTGCAAATTGAAATGATTTTTCATTGATAATGCACAAACAAGCTCAAATTGAAAAATGGTTATCTTAACGAGTGCTCTTTGTACGATCAATTATGTTTAGAGTTTTTATTATACTACTTTTCTCATCTATAATATTACTAATGTCAAGTACTATCACTTTCAACGAAAATTCATCAGCCAGCACATTCAATGGGTGCCACCTAATCTGGCCGGTAGATGATTGGACAAAGTGAGACCTTTGTCAAGAGGAAATTTTGAGGATGCATCACTTTTGCTTTTGACCCATTCGATCTTTAGAAACGTGACAATTTAATCCAACCCATTTTTCCAACGTTCCCACTCTAGGAAAGGTCAGCCTTTCTATGCAATTCCTAATAAAATACTAGCCTTGCATTTCCAGCAATTATTAAAAAAAAAAAAAAAAACCGAGACACTTTGAAAATCTCTCCTTGATCACTTCCTATGCTCCAACTAATGTATCTTTGGTCTTTAGCATTAGTTGGGTATGAACATCTGACTCCCACCTTGTCTAAAAGTTAAATTTTAAGAAGTTGTCCCCTTCAATCACACACCCCTCTATTACTAATTAGATTTCTGGGTATCATAATCATGGAATTTAGTAACGTTAAGGCAAAGTTCTCGATCTAAAGTCAATAATCTAATCAAGCTTTCTTACACAAAGTCAAAAAATGTATTGCCCGTGGGTGTACTCTCGCGTAGAAGCTCCAAATTACTACAATTACAAGGAAAACATTCACACAAGAAAGATGGGTTATAAAGTTATCTATATTATTAAAATAACTTCTTCGTATTTAATAGTTCTTTTAGATTTGGTGTAATTAACATTAGTTTGATTCAATGAAGTACCTAACATTTATAATAATTTGGTGAGAGAAGCAGTCCAGCTTCAATTGAACGTCAATTGTCATGCTTAAAGGAAATAACTTCTTCTTTTTTAATCCAATCACGTGTAAGAGGTTCGGCAATCCCGCGAACTTTAAAAAATGCTCCTCCAAGAATAGGATTCTCAATAATGGTCCAATCACATGTAAGGGGTTTGGTCCAGTTTTGTTCGATTAAAGCTAGTGATCCAGTTTAAATTCCACAAATGCAAAGTGCTTTGAATTATGGTCACGAGATTGATAAAGTTTTTTAATGAGCCAACAAGTACCCGGGCGTCTATGCGGGTGCTCCTTGAACATTAAGGTATGTTCATCAATAAACCACAAGTGACTCTTGTCCTATATTTAAGGGCTAATCCTAATTACACTCTCACTATAAACAAATAACCCTGAAGCTGGTAAATGGACCAAGGACAAACATCCTTGAATTCTAAAGAAATCGAATATCTAATTTCTGATTCGAAACTAACCCGGCAGATATCGATGGGCTTTTGTCTTGTATCAATCGTCCATGCAATAAAAATCAATTGCATTTGTATTTAAATGAACTTTGAATTGCTTTGGCTTGGTCTATGCAAGGTTCAAAGCAATTATTTAGTTTGATTTAATCTAGAAGAAAGTGATCAAATGATTTTGTTCGTGTTTTGTATTCTATAATTTTCAAAGTTCACACACTAGCAATTTTTATTTATTTTTTAATATTGGGGTTTGGGGACTCTTTGAGTACGAGACTAATACTCAATGCTCCCGCCCCACACATATCAAGTAATTTCCAAAGACATGTGCTCCTAGGTGGCTCAAGTAATTCAAATTTCAACCGGAGATGTTTTTAGATAAAGAGCTAGCTAATGTGGATTGACCTCCATGTGGCTTTAATGTGTTTTGTCCAATAGACGAGTTAGTGTCACAAAATGTCACTTATCTTGAAAAAAAATTATATATGATGATCGTGATATGAGCAAAACGCTAGAAATAGTTTGATGTGCACTGAATTACAACCATGCATCGCCCAAGGATTTGAGCTAGCTTTACGATGAGATCCATTCACATGAAAGGCTTGGTCAGACACGATTGCGACCCATGCTCGTGGTCAATTGAAAAGACCTAAACCTTCTTCGACACATAGGTAGTGTCCATTCGATTCTAGTATGAGAGATATCGATTTGCGCATGTCGCCCTCGTTCGCAAAAAAGTGCCTTTAAAATGAGAGATGCGAGAGTGATGGAATTCATTTGGTTTCCTCTAAAGTCATAGTCAGGTAGTATCACTTTCTTGTCCAAATTTTCCCTTCCATTTACATGGACATGGACATGAACACATAACACCTTCCCAGCTGAAACCTAATCAAACCAGTCAACTCAATGACTCTTTCGAAGTCACAGTGAACTGATTAAGATATTTTGCCTAAATTAGTTGGACTTCCGTTTCCAAGTACACCGACAGTAATTGCAAAAAAAAAAAAAAAAAAAAAAAATTGCTATATTATAAGGAAAGATAATGGTAGGTTATATGTCTTTGTATAAACATTGAGAAAATTATCTAAAAAATCTTTAAATTATTGCATTCCTATCAATTCGGTCCTAAACGTTTTGATTGTGCCAATTGAATCATTAACATTTTCACATTTTGTCGATTGAATCCATTCGACTAATTTTGATTGGATCGCTGACGTGGACGTCGATTGTATTATGTGGCATGGTCAATAAGAAGGCCAGTATTGACGTGGATTATTTTTAATAATTTTTCTTCCCTTCTTCTTGTAGCAGTTCACCCTCGCTAGGCTAGCGAGGTTGACCTCACTAGTGGCCAGTGAGGTCAAGCCTCGTCCAATGACGGTGAGGGCGAGCCTCCCCTAGCCACAACAATGTTAAGACCTAGCCAGCCCTTGTCTTTGGCCGATTGTTGACCATCGCTAAGGCCCAGTGACCGGCTAGAGGAAGAAGGAAAGGAAAAATAGAAAGAAAAAATGGAAAAAAGAATAAATAAAATAAATAAAAATTCAAAAAAATATTTCAATATTATCATAAATTGCCCATGTCAGCGAGACTGCACCACGTAGGATGGTCAACATCCACATCGGCAATTTTAGGCAATTTGGCTGGATGGACTCAATTAGAAAAATGTGAGAATGTCTATGACTCAAGGTTTAATCTTGAATTGGCAAAAGTGTAATAGATTTAAGATTTTTTGAACAATTTTCTCTTTAAACCTTTCATGCAAATGTCACAGTCACGAGGTTCCTGTGACTAAGGGACCGTGCATTTTTTAGGAAGACTAGTTGAGATCGCCAAGGTTTCCTACAAGAGCTTTTGTAATGTTCCCAGGGCGGACAATACAGTAATTGCACCGAGATCTAGAACTCTCTTGGCATAAATGTCTGTGGTTAGTAGGTTAGGAGATGTGATCCCATCCGCCGGATCAAAATACAATCAATGGTTATAATTTGAAGGGCTCGAGTATAAGAAAGGGCGCCATCCCCATTATTTGTATCCATCAAACCGTTCAGTAATCTAAGCTCTTTTCTCTCTTCTAGAACTTCTCTCTAGGAACTTTCTCCCTCTACGATCCGCGTGAGTGAACGAGTGAGTGATCAATATGAGCAAGACTTGGCTTAGGTGCCCCTGACAATCCAAGTGATCCAAAAGAGCCTAAGTCGCAGCACGGTCATGATCCCAAACGATCGACCCGTGACAAGTGGTATCAGAGAAAGAATGGAGATCCGTTTCGAGAGATCGAGAAGCACCAATTGTTCGAGAGAATGTCGAGCCAAGAAGCTGTTATGGATGGAGAGGCCGTCCAAGTCAAGGAGACTTACGGCTGAACTAAGAGGAGGGAAGCCTCAATGGACGTCATAGCTACGCTCGATGAGAAGCTCGCGAAGGTAAGGAGTGCCATGGTCAAGTTCATGGAAAGACTCAACAATGTAAGAGACCGCATCATGGAAGTTGAGGTCTCGCTCCATGAAGACTTCATGAACAACATCAACCAAGTTACAGCCCTATTGCATGACAAGGACGAAGCCCTTGAAGCGTCGGTCGATGTACTGAGGGAAGGAGTCCAAGTGATCAAAGAAGAAAACCCCCGTAAGGACAAGGTCAAAGCCATGAAGGCAGAGATGCAAGAGCTCAAGACCGAGCTCGCCTTATGCAAGATGAGCATCGCCAATGGAACGATGCCCACGCAAGCGGTGCCGAAACCAAAAGAATTCAAAGGTAATCGATCCGTCAAGGAGGTGGACAACTTCATATGAAGTATGGACTATGGAGTAATACTTTGGTGTCGTCAACATCCAAGACGAAGCAATCAAGGTAAGAACCGCTTCAATGTTCCTCACTGATACTGCAATACTTTGGTGGCACAATAGTTGTGACGAGACTAAGCGAGACGCCGATCCCGTGGACACATGGGAGGATTTCGTGAAGGAGTTTCGAGACTACTTCTTCCCCGAGTTTGCTCAACAAGAAGCTTGTAGCAAGCTCCATCGCCTCAAACAAAGAGGGAAGATCCAAGAATACGTGAAGGAATTCATCGAGTTCAAACTCCAAATCCGCAATCTAGGAGAGGAGGAGGCTCTCAAAGCATTCATGGATGGACTCAAGTCATGGGCACAACTCGAGCTTAAATGTCAGGACGTGAAGAGTCTCGCGAGGGCGCTAACTATAGCCAAGTCCCTCATCGACCTCACCAAAGCCGACTCATCAAAGAACTGAGCAAGGGATTAGAGGTCGGATCGACACTCCGAGGACAAAGGTGGAGACACTCCTTGTGCGTCGAAAGATCAAGGCGGCCAAGTTAAGTCATGGGGAGAAGGAACATCCAAGCCATCCTCTCTCCAAAAGGGTCGATCCTAGGCGAACTACACCATGAGTAAGTTCGACCAACCCTTGCCATCTCCTTGTTTCATTTGCAAAGGTTCGCATTGGACCCAAAAGTGCCCGAAGAAGGGCAAGATCAACGCCTTCCTTGCCATAGAAGACGAGGAGGAGGAGCCCAAAGAAGAGAAGTGGCAAATCCGGCTTGGAACCGTGAAGTATGTCAATGCCGTTCAAGCCCGGTCATCATCCGAAAAGAAGGAAACTACCCTAAACACGGACATGTTCTTTGTAGAGATTGAGGTATGTGGGCAAGCCCTATAAGCCTTGGTTGACACGGGCGCTTCGAACATGTTCATGTCCACCGAGGTAGCCAAAGCTTTAGGACTTCGCATGGAGCCAAATGGGAAATTGTTCAAGGCTGTCAACTTGGACGGACTCATAGGTGGAGGAACAACTCCCAACGTGGATGTCTAAATCAGAGGATGGAAGAGCAAGCTCTCCTTCGAGGTAATCCCCCTCGATGACTACGATCTCATTTTGGGCATGCAGTTCTTCCATAGTGTGAGGTCCATGATTGATATGAGGACCAAGACCATTGTGATCCTCGATACACAATGTCTGGTGATGATCCCCATGATGAAAGGAGCGATTAACACCAAGACCATTGCCACGATCCGACGCCTCAACAAAAGTCTGAAGGCCGAGAAGCGCATGACCAAATCACAACTAAAGTCACCATCCTTGGAGAAGCCAAAGGTAGGGTTGGATCCTCTTATTCCAATCTGCGACATGCCAATCCAGGCACTCTTCCCCGAGGTCAAATGCTTGCCGCGTGCCATGCTCGAGCCAAGGTTGGAGCCACATTGTCCACCATTCGAGAGGCTTGAAACCAAGGGAAATTGGAACAAGAGAGCTTGTGCTTGTGCCAAGAAGACCACTCTCCGAGCCGAGAGTGACGAGGGCGTCGCTCGAATGAGTGGGGGAGAATTTCACGGTCACGAGGTTCCCGTGAGTAAGGGACCATGAAAATCTTCTGAAATGTTCCAAGGGCAAGCAATACGGTAATTGTGCCGAGATTTAAAACTCTCTCGGCATAAATGTCGGTAGTTGGTAGGTTAGGAGATGCGATTCCATCCATTGGATCAAAATACGATCAATGATTATAATCTAAGGGCCTCAAGTATAAAAAGGGGTGTCCCCCCTCATTTGTATCCATCCAACCATTCAGTAATCTAAGCTCCTTTAGTCTCTAGGAACTTTCTCCCTCTACGATCCAGGTGAGCGAGCGAGTGAGCGATTGATCTAAGCAAGGCTTAGCTGAGCCGCCCTGACGATCCAAGTGATCCAAAAGAGCCTAAGTTGTCGCACGGTTACCATTCCAAATAATTGACCCATGACACAAGTGTTTTTGTTTTCTATATTTCGATTTCCATTTTTGAAAGGATCGAATTTTTGGAAATTGAAATCCATTCGTTCCATATTTAGTATATCAATATAAACCTTCCATGCAAGTGTATTTGTTTTCTTTATATATATTTCAATTTTTATTTTTGAAAGCACTGAATATTTGGAAATTGAAATCCATTCTTTCCATATTTACTACATCGATATAAACCTTCCACGCAAGTGTATGAGTTTTCTTTATATATTTCAATTTCCATTTTTGAAAGGATCCTATATTTGGAAATTAAAATCCATTCTTTCCATATTACCTTTCCAGTTTCCTTTCTTAATTTGATTCCATCTTCTCATCAGTTAGCACAGAATTGACCAAGTAAGATTTGAAAACAAAGGGAACCAAGAAGATACAAAGAAAACAATAATCTCACAGAAATATGTGAACAAAGCCTTTGTCTCATAAAAAGTGTAAGACGAAATGTTTTTGGCTTTATAGCAAAGCATACACACAAGATTATATAGACTTCCCTTGGAGTTATAGTTGAGGCACCAAAATGATCTTTAACCTCTAGTTGACTAAGGATTCTAAAGTAATCCTAGAAAAAATTACTGTGGACATATTTACCGAGTTTATCATATGACATCGAACTTAGTGGGTTACAATCAATAGGATCATACCTGGAGGCAGCTGGCTTGACAAACGTGTGGTTTTCTATTTACATATATCTTTCGTACGACTTGACGATATAAGCATATAAGGTAAAAGTTTTTGGAGTTTTCACCGGTGCCAAGCTTGTTTTACTTGAATCGATCGAGGAAGACTTGGTAAGGTACGCAGTTCTCATGTCAAGCAAAGATATAACTTATTTTATGATGACAGAAGGCTTGCAAACAAGGCAAGCATATCTTCCTAAGTCCCTACTTATAGTATGCAACGCCTCTCTCTCCCTCTCCCTCCCTCCCTCCCCTCTCTCTCTCTCTCTCTCTCTCTCATGCATTTAACAAATTCACCAAGACACCTCCCTTTCAAGAACCTCTCTCTCTCTCTCTCTCTCTCTCTCTCTCTCTCTCTCTCTCTCTCTCTCTTCAAGGAAATCTCCTGACCCGTTTATAAATACCAACTCATCATCGTCTCAGCTCCGCATCATACCATCATCATTGTCTTTCCTTCTTTCTTCTTCTTCTTCTTCTTCAGTCATGGTGGTTCTATCTCCAGGAGCGATCGACCAATTTGCCCTCATCAAGACGTGCAGGCCGAGCGGCGCCGTCTTCGATGGGGTCCCCGTCGTTGACCTGTTGAGGCCCGACGCCGCCACGGTCATGGTCCGGGCGTGCGAGGAGTTCGGGTTCTTCAAGGTGGTCAACCATGGGGTCTCGCTGGAGGTCATAAATAGGTTGGAGGACGAAGCGGTGAAATTCTTCGGCTTGCCGCAGTCCGAGAAGGACAAGGCCGGTCCTCCCGACCCTTTTGGCTACGGGAACAAGCGGATTGGCTGGAACGGCGACGTCGGCTGGATCGAATACCTCCTCCTACACAGCAACTCTAGTGAGGATGACAAGAAACTGTCTCCCTCCTTTTCTCAGGGAAACCAGGAATTTTTCCGGTAATTATATAAATTTTCTCTTCTAACATAAGCGTACATCAATTTTCATCATATTTATATTTCCACATGCACTAGTTTCTCGACAATTCATTGTTAAATAGCTTATTTTTTCGCCAAAATCCTTTTTTCTCTCCGTTATCAAAGAAATTTTCTGTAGTTTTTGTACTAAAAAATATTCATGTATCGTCATATTTTTGGATTTATTTCCTTATTCTCATTTCAGTTCAAATACGAAAGAGAGATATTTATATTATTCGGTTCTAAAGTTTTCTCTCATTTCGTTTTTCGCTATCATTAATGCAAGCGCATGAGTTAGCACAATCTGATACACCTACCTTTTAAAGTACGCAAATCCACATTTCGTTCCATTAATTTCAATATTCAAAAAGTTAATGGGTGTCAACTTCAACGATACCAAATTAAACATCCGCCTGTTTGTTTAATCAACGAGCTCTAATCAATCAATTAATGTCTCTTTTCTTGGTGACAATTTTTTTTTTTAACGTCTAGATGTGCAGTGGAGGATTACGTGAGAGCAGTGAAGGAGGTGGCGTTCCGAGTGGCGGAATTGATGGCCGACGGGCTCGAGATCGAGCCGAGGGACGTGTTGAGCAGCATGTTGAGGAGCGAGGCGAGCGACTCGTGCTTCAGGCTGAACCATTACCCGCTGTGCCCGGAGCTGCAGGCGCTGAGCCCGAGCCCGAGTAGTCGCAACCTGATCGGGTTCGGGGAGCACACGGACCCGCAGATAATTTCTATCCTGAGATCTAACAACACGTCGGGCTTCCAGATATGCCTCCGGGACGGGGCTTGGGTCTCTGTCCCACCCGATCACTCCTCCTTTTTCATCAACGTTGGTGATTCTTTGCAGGTACTCTTTTGATTTTCCTAGGCGAGTTTTCTCTTTTGTTATCCCTTTGTAAACTTCTTGAGATTTTTATGGTAGAATTACGCTATGAACCTTTCGTTAATACATACCCTTTGGCACTTGTTCTCGTTGGTAAGTCGATCGGGCTGTATGTACACGTGAATCATATGATATGCGAGGGTAATAAGAGAAAAGAAGCACATGAGTAGGTATCACAGTCCATACATTGGATACAAATTCTGATATCATGTCAGAATATCACTGTCTTGCAAGTTGGAAAGAAAGTATATAATTATGGCCTATGTCCTAGTGATGGCCACTTACCAACGTACAAATCATGTGAGGTTCATGCTCTTTACGCTTTGGCATTGATTTCTTTCACTCGAGATGTGGACATTAGATTGCTCGTCTTGCGAATTCATGCAATGAATCGAGTTCATATACAATGTTGAGTCTAGACACATGGGGCCCTATATAGGATCGGTCGATTTCCAAGGTCAAGATTCAAACAATGTACATGTAACACTCGATTGATAATTTCTTCGTCTCTCTCACTCTCTTTCACTCACTCGGGTCAATCTTCCAAGTCGGCAACGTTTGTTACTGCCTTTACATTTTTATATTTGACAAGATATGTTTGGTGTGTGTCTGTGTGTGTGGGTTCCCATTGATTTCAGGTATTGACCAATGGAAGGTTCTGGAGCGTGAAGCACAGGGTGCTGGCTGGCCATGGCAAATCAAGGATCTCAATGATATACTTTGGGGGGCCAGCTTTAGATGAAAAGATAGCACCTTTGCCCTCCCTGGTGGCTGAGGGGGAGAGCAGCTTGTACAAGGAGTTCACATGGTCTGAATACAAGAGATCTGCTTACAAAACTAGGCTGGCTGATTACAGGCTTGGGCTCTTTGAAAAACCAAGGGTCCAGTGATTACTTTTCTTCTTGTTCAAGATTCAAGAAAACAAAACAAAAGATTAACCCCATTGGAGCAAAATCATATACTAGGGTTTTTTCTTCTTGTTTAAGCTTTTCAACTAACCACAGATTGGAAGCCAAACAGGGGGTTTGACTGGTCCTTTCTTGATTAGTTTCTTTTTTTGCCAACCTTTTTCCTCATTAACTAGTGTTTTGCTCATTTCCCCTTTGCCCAAATAATGATATGAGGACATGATGTAATTTCATCACCTGAACTGAATTGTTCCTTTTACACCCTCTCACCGTGGGCCTAGCATATGCAGGAACTCGGATTCATTAAATGATGGGGTTCATGGCCAAGGAAGAGGTGCACTCTAGTATCCTCCTTTATATGGAAGTCCTTAACTCAAGAATGTAAGCTGTTGACTGGTGGAGGGCACATGTGTCTGATTGTTTATTGGTCGAGGGGCAGTGGTATCTGACCCGAATCAATAGGTTTCGCGGAACTAGAAATTGACAAGTTCGAAAATGACATGAATTGACGTGAGTTTAACGTACGTTGTTTTTCTAAAGTTATACCTAATTATGTTACAGAAATCTTAAACGTGAACATGTCTGCGGGTTTAGAAATAGAAACAGTTAATCGATCATGACGATTGATGCTTGCGATAATTTTAAATGGGATACTTTTAAATTCAAATGTGCTTCATTTTGTAACATGTAGCTACTGAAAGAGTTCATTAACATATTTCATTAGACAATAGTGTTATCTCAATGTACAAGGTACTTTCACCAAAGGGAGAGCTGGCAATTGATTTTAGCTGTCATTTTCGAATTGTACCAATACTTTTGATATGTCAACGTTTTCCTTCCCTCAAAATCTTGGGTTTCTCTTGCTTTCCCCACATCCTCTCTCTAGATTTCTAAATCTTGAAAGTGAAATGAGCTGCTTTCTTTCCTTTTCCTTTTGAAATATGTGGCAGCTGAAAGTGCCAAAGTCACAATTATTGGCCGAGCCATCCAAGATCCATCTGCACCATTACTCCATAAATCGAGTCTATATTCAGGCTGCGAATCTCTCAATTTTATGTTAAGAAGATTTGGTGTGAGAGTCACCTGATTCGAACGAAAGCTCTGACCGATAGCCTTTCGATATACCAAGACACCCATTAAGATTTTACAAGTGGCTTGATAACTACCCGCTTTGATCTTGAATTAGGGTAAAGAAAAACACCGTTCGAGAAGAAGCTGCTATTTCATCTGCTCTGTAGAAATTGGAAGCACATTTTCCTGCCCATCGATCTCGACGAAACCTCAACATCTCAAGCCGCGTCCACATTTCAACATTGCCATCAAGCTGTTCTCTTGCTTCACTTCATTGTTAAAGAAAGATTAATATAATATTTCTCAAGCGGTGCATTAATTAATTGGATTAAGCTACTGTTAGTTTCATAACAAAATGAATAATTTTGAAACTACTTTCCAATTGTCACTAGAAATAATCAATCAATGGAAAACGATTTCATTATCGACAAATCTCAATATTTTCATGAAAGACAAAAGTCCTTTTTGTCCATTCATATTATAGGTGATCAAAGTGATCATTTTTGCGGAAAATATTTTTCAAATTATTCATTTTCACAAAATAAACAAGTCTAGGTTGCAAAGGACTTATCTATAGTTAATTAATCATATGTAATTTCACTTGCTAAAGGGAAAAAAGAGCTCGAGCTTCACCTCCAAATTTTTTTCCTTTTTTTTTTCCTGGAAAATAGAGAAGGCGTAGCAGCCCAAATTAATATTTTTCTTATTTTAAATTCCATATGCAATAGTGTCAATAATTTCAATTTTTGGTGCGATAATTGCGTACTATGAACAATATTTACAGAAAAGAGGCAGCTCGCCCGCTTTTATTGGGGACCTAAGTGAATTGACCAAGTCTAATCGCAAATTCAATTGCCAAGAAACAGGACGTGTAGCAATAGTCACGTGATCACTAGTCAAGTCTGTCTATAATGTACGACCATCCTCAGCTTTTAGAGCATATCTTTTTAAGATCTCCCATCTCTTTTTGTACCGGAAAAGAAACATGCATCGAGAGCCCCAATCGACCGAATAGAATTGCACCAGAGGATGAAGGGATCATTGCGACCTATCGAGGAAGATCGAGTGTACCCTAAATCGATATTCGATGACTCCATGGGGGAAAGTTTTCCTTTACAATTACTCCAGACGATGGTGCGTTTTTATAGTCGCGTGCAAAGAAATGTCGTGAATGAAGATCGCCGAAAACAGAAGTACCTTGTTCTTCTTTTATTTGATTTTCAACATGGCAAGAATAAGTTCTAAGGAAAATACCCTTAAGACAATCTTGCAAATTTCTTTTACCGGTTTACCATATGCAAGCTGTCGGTTGATAATTACAATCGGCTTTAGTGAATATCTTTAAATCTTGAGAAAAAATAACCGATTAATGTAACTTTGGCAAGAAAATAACTTATTAAATTTTCATCTTCATGTTCACTTCTTTTTTCTTGGCCAAAGTATAATCTTCACTTCAAGGATGCATTAGTAAAAGCAATAAGTTCCTTCCTTTATGTGGTTTTATTTGAAGTTTATTTAGAGTATTTATCGGATATTATCACCCTTCTTTTGTACTTGAAATGTCATCCGTCGATATGTTGAGATTCGGAATAAAGTTTGTATGGCACAAACACGCTAGCAACATATGAGACAGACCTGGATGGTCATGTATATAGTGCATGAGTATTAATACAAATGTGCCAACTTATTGGCGAGTATGGGAATCAATATATGTCGATTGATAGTGATATCTATTGACGCCACGTGTCTAGTTGTCGAAATACGACAACGCACCACAGGTAATTGCTAATATAAATATTACCAATATTTATTAAAATAATATTAATAAGTTGCTTTGGAATTTGAGATCCATGAGATCAAAGACATAAATTTTGGAGGGAACAGTTACCGCCTGAAGACCAAGTTGTCTAATAAATCAATTGAGATAAGACACATTTTTGGAGGGAACGGTTATCGCTTAAAAACAAAGTTGTGTGGTGAATCAGTTGAGACCAAAGACACACATTTGACGAGAGTAGTTATCGCCTAGAAGCAAGATCATGGAAAATATATCAATTACAAGAAATCACGTCATGGAGCAGTTTGTGAAATATGGAGGTAACTGGTAGAAATTACTTGGGGAAATTATGACTACCGAGAGCTGTCGAAAAGCTATTACCAAAAGCCGTTATAAATGCCACCAGTCGCCCACCAAAATGGCAACTAGCACAAATCAAACAAAATGTTATGTTTCAATTATCTTTATCTTTCTTGTGCTGTATTTAATTTCCTTATATTTTTATCTTGGTACTGCATCGTTGATTAAATTTCGATATTGTATCTTTATGTTCTCAAAGCTATTTTGTTGATTAAATTCCGGCATAATTTGTCCATATCTTGTCACGTTATTCAGTATATTTTTCGGGCCTTGTCCTCAATTAAATTCCGAGTTGGTTTGGGATTGTATAGTTCTGTCTGAATTGGAGAAGTTGATTCCCTTTTGCATAATATATTCTCTGTTCGGAGTTAGTGCAAAACCTTACTCTCCTTAAATGGAAACTAAAGCATTTTCGGTGAAAGATACTTCGTCATGGGAATAATTTCAGGGAAACACCAGTTTTATCTGTGTGTTAGATTGTTGTATTGGTAGGTAAGTCTCAAATAACTTAAAAACAAATGACACTTTTCTTAAAGCTATGTGAGCGCAAATGACCCGTGACTAGACCGACAATGTTGTGCTAGTGGCGGACCTAAGCGGACGGACTGCCATAGTGGTACCATAGCTAGGGTGAGAAAGACGGAGAGCAGATTCGTCTCTAGCACACCGGTAGATATGCCGCACAATTTTAAATTAGCATGACGTGCTTTCAAGTCATTCGACAGAGAGGGAATTGCATTGCGAATAATATCATACTGAAAGGAAGTCCGTGTGGGGATGCCTAAAGATTCTCAAGCTAATGATTTGAGGGCATTTAACAAAGAGGTAATTTTTTAAAAAGTCCTATTATTATTGTACGGTAGATCAATTCAATTCTAAACATTCAATTTGGCCAAATCTTAAACCCTTTAACAATTTTCTAATATAGTCATTTCGACCAATTTTAATTTAAACCTCAATCATTTATGTGATATATTGCTAAGACATCATATACCTTGATGCGAAAGCGTGGAACAAATAAACAAATGGATGTATAGCATAAATCCAGCAATTTAAGTGATTTGACCAATTGTGCCTTAATCTATGTGGAGAGATCGACTAATGTTTTTGTTATAGTAAGGTAGAAAATGCACTCATTATATCATTGAAAATTCAAACATTTTGAGGGTGCATTAGACAAAACTTTGCAAAATAGCATTAGGCCTATAAAGCCCTTGAATAAAAGATCTAATGTGTACGAAAACAATTTCAAAGGGATAACTGTCCAAAAAATCATAAACTTATTGTACAGTAACTAATCATATTATTAACATTTTAATCTGGCCAATTTAATTATAAACCTTTAGACAATTTATCAATGTAATTCTTTCAGCCAACTTTGATTGGAAATCAATGATGTGAACGCTAGCCATTTCATATTACATATACAATGTTGGCATGGACAATTGTTGCAATTGTTTATTTATATATGATCTGAATTTTTTTAACAAATTTATTAATTCTTTCATATCTTCTTTTTTTCATCGTTCTTCTTCTCAAACGAATCGATAGGAGTTGTTGGGGCCTTGACAATGGCTGGTTGAGGGTCGCGACTCCCTTACCTTGCTAGATTTGTGCAAAGCCAGGACTATCTCAGCTCTAACTGGCTGTTTTCATTCAAATCTCGGTAATATTCAAACGAAATTTCATTTCTCATCACATGAATTCGCCATCAATTAATTGTACTCAGCCCATCACATATGACAAGCACATCAATCAATGAAAGTTAACCTCACTTGATCAACACCTAGGATTGACCTCTCAGTTTGCCCACAGCAACCTTCACTTTGTTAACACCTAGGATTGACCTCTCAGTTTGCCCACAGCAACCTTCATCATTCCCCGTGCTAATACCCTTCTTTATCTTCAGAAGGCCGAAGTCCGTAGAGAGAGAGAGAGAGAGAGAGGCGGTGGCAGAGGCGCAGGAGGCGATGGCAGGAGGCAGTGGCAGGTGGTCCCTGCCAGCACCATGATCCCATTTGGGGTTGTGCAACCCTGGCATTGGCATGGTTGGGGGTCAGGGGACCTTAGTTGAGAACTGATTTCGCCTACGTCGCTAACAACCTTAGGTGAGCCAGAGGCATCTTCTGGGTGTCCTGCGACCTCAGCAATTCGTTCCCTCGGGTCCTGGAACTTGAGCTTTGACATGGCTGGAGTTGCGTGACCTCGGCATCATCGACGTGTCTGGGGTTGTGTCTACCGTCCTCGATGAGGCAAGCCCACTGCCCTTTGACTAGTCCGTGCACTCCTCATTTCTGGTTCTTTTTCTAGTTTTCACTTTGAAAGTTGCTTTACAAAGTGTTTCAGATGTAGATCCCTAAATATTATTTGCCTTTGGGTAATAATACTTTGCATGAAGTTTCCTTTTGTCAATCTATATCTCTAAAATTAAAATAGCTCCCCTTCTAGGGGAAGAGTAGAGGCTCGAGGAAGAGTTTGTCCTGAATAAACTCAACATGAAAACCTTAACTCTACAGTTTTTTTTTTCTTACAATAATTATTGATAGAGCTTTTCTCATTGGCAAACTCTCTTTACAACTATCCGAAGTTATCATTGAGTTTTACATGATGTAAAAGTCGAAATTAAGTTTAAAATGGCGTTGTTGAAAAAGTTACCCATGTTTTCAGATGCCAATCTAAAGTGGACCGAATTTCTGGATTGAATCCATATTTCTAAGGATGCAACCCAAGCCTTGGCATTATTTTTATTGGACGTCTGGAGTTATGGTTGAACTTCTAGTCATGTGTGGCTAGAGACATTATGTGACGCTCGGGGGTTCCTGCACTATGATGCAATGACACTGAGCTTGAAGGGTTGCTAGAAGACTATTCGAAAATATCCAATTTGATTCGAATCGCTGTCTTAATTTGAGCAACGCTAGCATAGGTCATTCCTTTCTTCATCACACAAGACACCTAAAGGTCCCGTTTGGTTCAGCATTTGGAATGGGTTTTGGAATTCTAAAATCCCTTGGAGAAATGTAAACGCGTTTGGTTCGTATTTTTGCTCAACTTTGGGAAAATATAATTGCATCTCCAAAGGATTCTAAAGACCTTTAGTCTAAAGTAGGTCTCGAGATACTTTGGAAACTTGCATTTTCGGAATGCAAATCAGTTACTGTTCATTTTCTCCAAAACTACTGCACGGAAAAGCCGATCGAAGGCCAACGACCATCGGCCAAGGGGTCACGCGTGCCGGCGATTGCCGCCTGAGGGTCGCCCGACCCTAGTGACCGTCGCTAGACCTCAGCAAATACTTGGGTTGCGCGACTCAAGTGACTGATGGCCTAAATTGCGCGATCCAGGCGATGGCCAAACCGCCTGGGGTCGCGCGACCTCAGGCAACAAAATCCAGCGGCTAGATCCAGCGGTCCGGCAGCCAGATCTAGTCGGTCAATGACCAAACTTCAAAATATATATAAATGTTTTTTTGTTTTTTTTAATTAAATAAAAATCCTTTACAAATGCAAATTTTATCAAATAGTATTTTAGTTAAAATTATTTTTTAATACACTTTAAAATTGCAATTCACCAAAAATGCTATTTGCATTTCGAAAATCTCATTTAATTCAAAGACATTTATATTTTTATAAAGATATTTCTCAAAAGTCGAACCAAACGGGTCTAAGTGAGCGTCAACTCTTCTCAGGACGACGACCCATCTGCCATTCCTTCGGAACAAGAAGAAGAAGTGAGGCCAGTAGGTCTTAAGAGTTAGTTTCGCTTTGGGCGTAGCGTTGTGGTACAACCTAGTTTTTCCCCTACGAGAAAAGTCACTTCGACGATGGGACGAAAGCGAAGGTCCCCACCCAGCGCCGCAGTCATTTCAGCTTGACTTTTAGGGAACACGAAGCAGAGCAGTAGTACCTTCGATGGGATTCTGTACGGGCGTCTTCTCAATCAAAATGGGAAACACGTTGCAGTACGCTTTACCATATTTGGAAAACAATCTGTGGGTGCTTTGCTTTTGCTGTGCTTTTGCTGTTCCCCCCCCCCTCCCCACAAATAATATCGAACTTCCAAAAATCTCACTCCCATCGCCAAGATCCAGGACTAATCAAGCTCGATGGAAAGAGGGATCTTCTCCTCATATCTAACCTACCTTGAGCTAAATTATTACCATAGGAAGCTCAATTCTCTCGTTTTCAGAGCCAATTCCTTTATTTTTTTTTCCTTTTGTGTAGTTTCTTTTTTAGTGAAAAGAAATTTTCATTTTCTTCCATTATCAAAGCTATATATGAAAGGTGACCTTTTTCGGACCAAAAAGAAAAAAAAAAGCTATATATGAAAGGATCTATAAGAAATCTTAAAAAGTCATCTTGACAAGACAAATCAAAAATAAAAAATCAAGCCATATCATCAGAGTGTGATTGGTAAAGAGAGAGCCAGACATTTGTCATTCAAGAATAGATTCGTGATGATCAGTGATGAGTACACGTCGGAATTTCCATGTATAGTTATAGCTTTACTTTTCAATAATGTACGCCTAGATTCGACATCCCCAACACCATCATTGTACAAAGACAATATAAACATGTCAAACAAATTTAGATCTCACACTTATGAGAGCAAGCCCTTTAGCAAATGCAAAACACCAAAGCTTTTAACAAAAACATGTTGAACGAGTATATTAACACCAAAGTTTATGTGAATACCATTGAAATTTGAGGTAGCTTTGCTTTTGCTATTACCCCCATAAATGATATCGAACTTTCAAAAATTTTGCTCCCGTCGCCAAGATCCAAGATCATGCTCAACGGAAAGAGGAATCTTCTCCTCATGTCTAACCTAGCTCGAGCAAAATCATGACCACAAGAAGCCCAATTGCCCCTTTTGAGAGCCAGTTCCTCTATTTTTATCTTTTGTGTGGTTATTTTTATTTTTTATTTTTATCAATTCGTTCATTACGAAAATGATATGTAAGGATGTATAGGAAATCGAAAGTCATCCTAACAAGACAAACTCCTAGAGCTCCAAAACAAACAAAAAACGATAAGTCAAGATATGTCATCAAAGTATGATTGGTAGAGAGAATCACACACTCATTCTTCAAGAACGAATCCACGACTACATTCAAGCAAAGGGATTAGTGGCAGATCACCATATCATACATCATGATTAGCGATGAGCAAACATCAAAATTTCCATATACAGTTACGGTTTTGCCTTTTGACAATGTGCGCCTAGGTTCGGCATCCCCAATATCATCATTATATGGAGACAATATAAACATGTTGAACAAGTTCAAAGCTTTTAGAAAAAAACATGCTGAACAAGCACATATTTGACACCAAAGCTACTATGAACATTATTAAAATTGGAGGTGATATACTTATTCATCACAACTTTGAAATTTAGAATTAGATCGGAGAGAAAAGCTCCTTAATCTAATTTTGGAGAGCAAAATTCCCAGATCTAAAATTAATAAAGGAAGAGCTAGAAGGAAATAAAAGGAAAAGCAATTAGGGAGGGGCCCTCCCTTTCATAAGTTAAAGAGACGATGAAAGGTTGAAACTCAGAGAGGGAGAGGGTGGGAAGTAGGGGAAGATAGAACGACAGAGGAGAGATACTCTTTTGTTCATTTAAGGAGCTACAATCTTCACTTTTAGCTTAATTTCTTTAGATATGGGCCCTAAAACACGTAACATCCCTCTAGACACTCCTCAAAAGGGATCGTCTCTCGAGAAATTGTTTCTTACAAAGCAATAATTAGAAGTCCATCTTGTATCTTCTATAAAGTTTTCACGTGGTACAAGTTTATAACTCTATGTATTGGAAGTATGACGGATGTTAAATGTTGATTTCAGTTGTCATACTGTCATATGCACAAGACTTAAGTTTTACAGTATATGTACCATGACTAGAATCTATCGTATTTCCAGTGAAATGTTATTTGATGACCATGTGACAATAACTCAATATTTAGAGAATTGATCACACGTTAGTCATTTTGGAATCGCGATGCAAAATTGTTTGGGATTCGTTCAAAGTGTGTGAATTGCAAGGAAATGGATGATTTCATTGTGTGATTAAAATAAAAGTTTCAACGATCAGACAACAAAATCCAAAAAAATTAATTAACTCCCATGAAATTTGTGGTAATGATCCATTACGATGAAGACTATGACCAGTTGCCGAGTAAGATTGCTTAAATGAGGTGTTGTCCCTGGCAAACTTTTAAGATTTCGAAGTAGGCAAAAATGAAACAAATTGCATAACGAAAGGAGAGGTGCTTTGCGTTATAAATGTGAATTTGAAATTAACTTAAAGAAGACGCTTGAATTGTAACTACATGGTTTAAGTATTGAATTTGAATGCTTATGCAAGAGCATTGCGTTAATGGGCGACATCCAAGAAAAATGCTTTTATATAAATTAAGGGACGAAATCACTATGAAATGGGCGAAACCAGACAATATATCAACTGAATTGAACTAGGATATCATGACATGATATTTAAGAAAGGAAAATTCCAAAAAGGACCCGAAGTGCAATTATTTTATCAAATAAGGACTCGAAGTGGACCCTGTTTCAAATAAGGACCAAGTAACATCACTTTCTCAAATAAGGTCCTGAAGTAGATGTTGTTTTAAATGAGGACTTGAAGTGACTATGTTCGTTTTAAATAAGGACCTAACTTTCCAACGAGGGCCGCCCTTGTCGGTGAGGGCCGCCCACACTGGCGACAGGCGAGGGACGGCCTCGCCTAGGCGAGGCGACTCTTGCCCAGGGGCTATCCGCGATGTCGGTCCTCGCCAGCCCCAGGCGAGGCCGAACCTCGCTAAATTGGCTGCTGGTAAGGGTCGTCGCCAATTGGCGAGGGTGGTCGAGCCCTCGCCTAGGCCTCACCTGTGGCCTGCGAGGGTTGGGCGACCTCGCTAGCCGCTAGCGAGGGTGGTCGAGCCCTTGTTAGGGCAGGCATGGACAACCCTCACAAGATCTAGTGAGGGTGGCCTCACCCATGGTTGGTGAGGTCACCCAGCCCTTGTTGGCTGCAGGAGAGGCCACCTTCGCCAGATCTGGCGAGGGTCGGCCTCACCTAGGGCCAGCGAGGGCAAACCTTGCGGATGCCCATAGGCGAGGGTCGCCTCGCCTGTGGTCGGCGTGGGTGGCCGAGGGTGATCCTCGCCCAACCCTCTGTGGCATCGCCGGTGGTGAACCGGCCATTAGCAAAGAGGAAGAAAAGAATCGGAAAAAAAAAAAAAAGGAAAGAGAAAAGGAAGAAAATAAGGGAAAATGGCAAATAATGAAAATACCCCTGACTGGTCGGAAAATTTAATTGATCGGCGATCGGCAAGGTCAAGTCCTTATTTGAAACAATCAAAGCCACTTCAGGCTTTTATTTGAAACAACCAATGCCACTTCATGTCCTTATTTGAAACAAAGTTTACTTTGGATCCTTATTTGAGAAAATAATGGCATTTCAGTCCTTTTTTGAAATTTTGCCTTTAAGAAAGATCCTCTTTACTGGGTGGGCGGCTTTACAAATGAACCACGCCAAAGTTAGTGATATTGTGGCAATCTAATTTGAGAAGGGTAGAAAGTATCGTCCGGGCTAGAGTTCTCAAACAAGGTACGGCTCCTGGCTGGACTTTCGCAGGCAAGGGGCCAAAGACCGAATGAAATTGGGCATCGAAATGTGGGAGAGTAATGGGAACTCCAATTTTTAATAGGCTTAGGTACCATGAGGCCTAGTATTGGATCGGTCTAAATGGACAATTAACCCGACATGCTGCATGAGCTATGCCTCTAGGAGTGCTCAAGTGTTAACTATTTGGGAGTGGGTCTTATTTGGTAATTGCTTTGCAAAGTCTTTGTCACACGAGATGAGACTTGAAGGGTCACAAACTCCTTACTTAAAGCATAAACATCTTTGTTATGTTGACCTATTTCTCCCATCAATATTGTCTCTATTAGGTGTTTGATTTGATCCATTTTCGCCACCTTTGCCGTCTTAGAAGCTTGTCAGGAGCTGGGCCTTTTCTCTGAGCCCTTTCATCTTGGGATCATTACATTCCCTCATGAGACTGGCTTGGGGCTTTTAAGTCACCATGTCACCATTTGAATACTCGCCATTGAAGAGAGCTTGGCCTATGTGATTGTGCCACATTTAGCCATCTATCTTTGTTCTTGGATATCGTAAGTCACTTATCGATGGGGATGGGTATATAGTGGATTGCATTTTTCAGGGATGATTACAGTATTAGCCCTAACATTTGTGTCGATTCGGTACTTGAGTCCTAAGATATTTCATTCATGCATCTACTTAAGTCCTGAGAACTTATTGTGGCTGTCCATATTACTCTTTTCATTAGCACCGTCAATTTTTCATGCATGGAAAAGTTTGTGATGTTTATTTTAAACTTTTTTATAAAACTATTGCCCAAGTGACACTTGATATAGTCGAAGCAAGAAGGGGGGGCCAGTGCCATTGCCCCCTTTGTTGCCGACGGTGGTGGGGCGACCCTTGCCGGGGTCGCTTTCTTTCTTGTTATTGAATTCGAAAAAGGGCTGTGGTCATCCTGAAGACACCAAGGTGGTCCATGACATTGTGGTGTGGGGCTAAATGGGTTGGCCCATGTATTACCAAGAAACCACATAATAATTGCGACAATGACTTGGGCCGAAGCCTAGACAAGAGCAATCAGTTTCTGCACGGCAAATTGGCATTGACAATGACATGATATGATTTCGACCAACCACGATCGTGACGTGCGGTCCTTTTAAGGGGTCCAATCTGTCGTTCTTTCAGCTACCATGGCAAGGGAGAATTTAAATGCTTTGCCCGATCTTCACACTAAAGGTGATCTATTCTAGGATTCTCGACCCTTGGAATCGAGAACCAATCCCGTTCATTTGAGAACTGAACTGGACTGATTTCCCGCTTGGATTGGAACCATGCTCATCCATACTTTGCACATCTTCCTTATTATGAAAAACTACTCATGATTACAGTTTGGACATTCAAATGGAATCGCAATTGAGTGTTGCTATTGATGCTTTGATCGTCATATCACAAAAAAGTGATCACTTGATATTATAGCTTTGTTTATTTTAGTGACTCATAAATTTGTTTCATGTGATGGTAACTTTTGAAGTGAATCTTTATTTATAAGGGAAATTGAAAAATTAACAATCTATTAACAGTCTAAAATTTGGATCGTATTGTTATTGGATTTGATCTAATCATAAAAAGAACGGCATTTCAAAATTACTTTTTACTCCACATATAAAGTCAAAATACAATCCAAAGGCTGTTTGTTAAAAGTTGCTTTTTCATTCTTTACCTCACTCTAAAAGCTTCGATCTAGCCTGCAATGGCGGGGCGATGGCGCTGCCCCTTCTGATCCCCCGTCGCCTCCCCCTGTCTCTCCATTCAACTGTTTTTTTGTTTTTTATTCCTCTTCACCTTTTGACTTTTAAAGTTGTGGGCTTTGCTCTGATGCGGCCCAAACTTGGCACCATATATTCTAAAAAATATATAAATAAATGTCACGTCGACATTTTCTATCACTCAAATTGGAGTAAAGTCCTTAGCGGTAATCATTGGACAAATTTAAGAAATTAATTATACGACTTTGAAATTTTAAGACCAAATTGCATTTTCATAATAAATTTTAAGATCCTTTTTACACTTTTCCATAAGATAGAGAGAGAGAGCAACGAAGAGCGTGAGGATAGCCAACTACCATAAGAACATTCAATTATATTATAGCAAAGCAGTTTTTCAAGGGATGTTAGACAAAATTTGAGTGATATTTTGAAAAGTAATCTATTTTATTTTTGATTAATAGTAAAGATGAACTAAAATTAGGGGAAATATCGTTGCGAAAGTCTTACATGTTTTGTCCAACATGTAATTAAGTCCCAAAAGTTTTTGAAAACCTATAATCAAGTCTTAAATGTTCTAAAATTTGCGCAACCAAGCCCTTCCAGTAACCATTCATCCAATTTTCCTAATGCGGGGACAGAAAAGCTAGTGTGGCATTTATTAAATACTTTTTGAGCACATGTGGTACTAATGTAATGGTAAGTGGGCGTCGGTGTTGCTTCAGAAAATAAGCTCTAAAGTCAAAAAGAAAAAAAAATGGGGAAATTGAGTGGGGTCATTGGATCGCCCTCGAAACCAAAAGACACAGTCCGCTAATGACGTTGAGAAGCCGATTAATAAAAAGATAATCTCAAAATTCATAAGCAAAAGTTATTTAAGATACATATTAAGTGCAGAATTACACCAGGGATAAGTAATATTTGCACCGGGCATAGATGGGCTTCATTTGTTGAGCCCATGCTGGTTCTAAAGCCCAAGTCCAATTACAATAAAAAAAAAAAAAGAGAGACAATACTAATCTCGCCTGCCCTTTTGGAATCGCCTGTGTCGAAAACTCATTACAGCACGGTCCTCAAGAAGGCTGTTCCCCCACGTGCATTGTCCTGCGAAATCAAGGGTTTGATTCCCCTTGGTCTGGCTGTTTTGAGGGACACCAAATTGTCTTTCATGGTTTTAACACATCACTCACCTGCGATTTGTCCAATTTCTTGTTTTCGCCACTTTCTGTCGTGATCTTTTGTTCCCTTGATTGGATTAATGTCCTTTTTGACAGATCCCAAAGAGGGAATCTTGGAAAGAATCGGAGTAACGTGCACAAATGAGTTTGTGTGTATGTTTTTGATTGACACAATGCATTGGGTTGCTTGATCCAAAGGGTGGGAGAAGTAAATTTTAATTAAAAATCTATAATTCAAGATCACATGATTTTGAAAAACTTTTTGGTAAATCATTTAAACCTTGAAATCTTCTAAAATTAGACAAATGAGAAACTGAATGGCTTCACTCGCCTCATGGAATCTTCTAGATTAAGCTTGCTGAGATAGCTTTTCAAAGAGAAAAAGATTTTAGATATAGGTTTTGACAATCTTTTGAGTGATGCAAATTCCCACATAAATTCTATCCGTTAAGGAATTTCCTACTCCTATTGTGAATAGGATAAAAAGATTCATATTTTCACTTTCATTTATCAGGAGATACTAGTGAAGGATTACTACACCAGCTCAGCCTAACTTCCTCTAATTCTA
Organism: Eucalyptus microcorys; assembly: GCA_014182515.1. NCBI lineage: Eukaryota > Viridiplantae > Streptophyta > Magnoliopsida > Myrtales > Myrtaceae > Eucalyptus > Eucalyptus microcorys. Next base: position 3,068,930 of record CM024565.1, on the reverse strand, counting down.
GAACGAGACTTTCTTCATTGGAAAAACATTTTTTAGGTGTCAACCCCATTCTAATAGCCGGAAGTTCGACCTCTTCTCAACAAGTTACATCACTGTAGTCAATGTGAAGTGTCTTGACTAAAAGGTAAAATATGATGGAATGGAGTTGCAAGTTTATACTCTATTATAGAAAGTGTCTTTTACAAAGAATAATATATATTAAATGAGAAGTCAATTCACAACAATTTAAGTAAATCAACCTCATAATTCAACTGAGTTGTATATAGAATTAAAGTGATTTGATTACTTAAACTAATTATTTGTATGACTTGCATCATCCTCACTCAATATTTTATGAAGTAACATATGGATTTGGAGAACAAAAATTTACTAATTTTGTTCTCATGTTATGCTTCTTTGAGGAAGCCTATATGCCACCGGTCTTTGATTAGGTCTAACTAAAAGAAGAAACAGGAAATGATAGATCGAATCCTACCGGTCAAAATGCTACTTGAAAGCTCGACGTCAGAGGGAGGAATTTCATCTTCTGCTTCTCTTTTTAGTATTATTTGGAAGTGCATCTCTACACTGGGGCTACTAAAAAAACGGGGCTGCTGCATTTGAAGTATAGTGCAATTGCGTACCTTAATTGTTTTTTTTTTTTTTTGGTCGAAGCGTACCTTAATTGTTAATTGTCAAATATCTTTGTTATATTGGATAATAGAATATGTACTGCGTACCTTATATATACTCTCAATTTCTTCATGGTAATCCAAAATTTCTGTGAACGACTGTGCGAGTTGCGAAACTTGATTGAGGTCAATCATACTTTGAGATTGCGTATAATTGTAAATAAATGCATTTTATACATAGAAAATAATCATAATGAACTAAACTACATAATTCTCACCAAGCCCGAGGGGAAAGTTCTTTACTTATTTTTTTGTTTGCCACAGTTGCAGACGAATATGTCGAATACGCAACGTGCAAGTGTCGTGCATTTTGCCGCAGAGAAATATTTATATATAAACTATCTATCTGAGATGTGACCACATGATTTAAAATTAGGGTTATTATTATAAGTCCGGTTCGTTACTTTGTGTTTAAAAATTCATTTGTTTTCAAATATGATTCTTTTCCATAAATTACACCATCCTGATGTGCACTGAGAGCGTGATTTCTTACATTAGTAATATTACTTATGAAATCAAAATAATGTAAGGAAGTGTTTGTTTCGAGAAAAATTTCATTATAAAGGAAAATTCATGAAGATGTTTTCTCTTTTTCAGCCTAGGAATTCAGTTTCCTAATATTGAGCATGTAAATATTCATAAGATTGAATTGAAGCAATCTAGTTAAAAGATATCCACAAGATTTCAACAATAGGAACGTGGTGAGAGCACATCGACCATCATATCGTGCGCCCCTTCTTCAACTTCGTTCTCTTTCATTTTCCTAATTTTTAATTATGGCCAATCTCTTTCATATGTGTATTTCAATATCCTCAAGAAGTCGTCTCCATCAATGACGAAAGAGATTAGGTGGCTGTGGGTTTTTAATTACTAATCATAATGCAGAGAATTTTTTAAATATATTTTCATTATTTTATTGACAATGTGTAACAATTAGATTCTAAAAAATGGAAAGAACTCACGGGTCACAATCTTGAGCCTATCTTTGTTTAATTGAAAATGATTGTTTTGAAAAATATTTTTCTAAAATTGATTACTTGTATTATTTATAAAAATGAATCAATGAGAAATATTTTCATCGTTTATGAAAATACTTAAACATAAATTGTTCTCGATAATGAGAATATCTTTCATTGAGTAATTATTTTAAGTGATGCACGTAATTGTTTTCAAAAAAATATTTTTCAAATCATTCATTTTCCGTGAAATAAATAGAAGGCGATCAAGAGTCGTGATCCTTTCTTGAAAGTTGAAAAGTTCATATAACAACCCTTCACCACCTATGCTTCTGCTTTATTCTGTTATAATGAAGTTTCCTCAACAAAAGTTTGGTTATGGTACTATCATTTTCTATTGGCAACAACTTCGAGATTAATTTAGGAGTGTAAAAAAGAACCACCCTAAACCCAAACACAAATCAAAATGAACGAACTCCAATAAAAAAATTATATACACGCTACATTGAAAATATGTTTTTTTTCTCTTAAAAACAATTTATCTAGGTTACATCTGATTTTTGAATAATTTCTATAATCTTAGAAATAATCCAATTATAAAATTTAATGGGTTGTACGCTTTACCTCATTAATTTTGGTTGTATTTACTAACGGATTATGAACGATTAATTTTGTTTCCCATTTGTCCAGTCTTATCTTAAAATCTCAGCAAGGGACTCCTAACATTTAGATTGCGTTTATCTATGAATGTATTTTGGTATGGAAGGTCGTGTGCTCGATACATATAGTAAGAAATCTTCTCTAGTATTAAATCTTTGCTTAATTTACATAGTTGAGATTTCAAATTTTGGCCATTCAAGAGGTTGCTTAGAAATATATTTGTCCAGAAAATAATGCTAATCAATTTTGAACTCCTATAGGTGAATCGATATATTAGTAAGGGAAAATAACACAATTAGTCCCTAAATTTTGGCTCAATGTGTAATGTGGTCTCTTAACTTTTAATTTTGTTCAATATGGCCCTTAAATTTTAGCTCAATGTGCAATGATGTTTTTGAATTTTGAATTTGTTTAATATGGACCTAGACTTTTAGTACATGTATAATGTAGTCCCTGATCTATATGAAAATGTTCAATACCGTGCTTCCATTAATTTAAGTTTAGAGACAGTATTGAATATTTTTGTATAATCCAATACTTCAAAGTCTAGGGCAATGAACAAATTAAAAATTCAGGAACCACATTACACATTCCAAAGTTCAGAGACCATTTGTATGGTTATCCCTATTAATAAACAGTAAGTGAACTATATTTGTTTAACCTTGCAATTAAGGATGCACATTTTCACAAGCAAGTTGAGATGATCATATCGACCCTATGACTACAAGTGCGAGACAACACATGCAACGTGTGACATTTTCAAAACACATATAAGAATTCATAGTTTCTCCCTGAAAGGGCTAGTATGAACACCTAGAGGGGGTGAATAGGTGTGAACAAAAATCTTTGCAAAGTTTAGTAGAAATAATTTGTCTTTAGAAGATCACAGACGATTTCAAACTTTAGCGATTAGATAAACTTTAAACAAAATAAAGAAGTTTAAGCTTAAACAGTTAATTAAAGCAATGAATCGAAATAAAGGAGTTTAGGGAAGAGAATAAAAACACAAGGTTTATAGTGGTTCGGCTTAGATCAAGCTTACGTCCACTCTCCCGGACTGACAGCCTATTGGCTGGATTTCACTAAGAATCAAAAGAGATTTTACAACTTGATGACCTCGACTTCTCAATAAAGAATTTCTACTGATCTCTCACAAAGTCTCATTATGAGTTTCTCTCTTTTGTATACAACTTTAAGCTCAATAAATGAAATAACTAGGAACTAAGAAGTTTTAGACTTTGAAAATTTTCTTTCATGCACTCTATCGAACAACTAGAGAGTCCGCCTTAAATACTTCTTCATACTTTCACGACCGTTGGCACTTTCTAAAGGAATTCTTCCAATCTACCCGTTGGACATAATCAATCAAGGAGATCTCGAGTCGTTTGAAGTTTTGTGATGAAAGCCCGTCAATCCTGTTCGCCCATACAATTAGGATCTTGGTTTCCATAAGTAGAACCTTCCAAGTTTACTTGCCTTCCAAAATATTTAATTATCGGAATTGATTCCAATAAGAATAATCAATCATGTAGGTGCTAAATCCAGCCATAAAGACATCCATAAACCATACGAATCGAATTCTTAAAGATAATCTCGCATTTGGATAAGTCTTCATTTTTCAGTCTGGAAACTGTTGGTGTGGGCAGACTTTGATTCTAAAGTCTGGCGGTCTTCAGACTTTGACACTAAAGTTTGGAAGTCTTCAGACTAGACTTTGGAAAGGTTTTGTCAACTTCAAAACAGTTAAGGAGTTTTCTCCAACAATCTCCTCATTTTTTATGGTGACAAAACTTTCTTGCAGATTTGAGAACTTTTGACTTGCAAAACAACTCTTAAGCAACACATGATATCTTATAAAAATAAGTTGATTAGGATCTAGATAGCATCGATTCTAGCATCGATTTTGCAACTACAGAAAACATGTTAATCCTGAAAAGATAAGACAAATAACTATCCAACCATAATCAATATCACCAACAGTTGCTGCAAGCGTCAAAGGTTCAACAAAAAAAAAGTTCAACGGTCAATCAATCAAACAAAAGTCCAACAACACCAAAAGATAAGTCAGTTAAACAAAAGTTAAATTTGCACATTCTCCCCTTTTTTGTCAACAGCAAAAGTGGAGAAAGATAAAAAATTCAATAAAATCAGGGCTTTTTAGGGATGCGAACAAGCTGGAAATCTCTCATCGACTGAACTGCTTCCTCCAGATTTTGTAGTGACTCTTGCATCTTCTTAACATCTTCAAACTTGGCAATCGCTTGAATTTAAAGCTTAAGGTCTTGTACCTGATCATGAAGAGAGACTGAAGTAGCTTTCAATGCAGATTGGAGGTTCTGAATTTCACATTCCATGCCATATTGTTGTCCTTTTATCTCCACAAGGAGCTCTAGTAGCCTTTGAAAGTCTGTAGTAGTGTCTGTTTGTGTACTAGCTTCAGCACGTTCAGTTTGAGGAGTGTTGATAGATGAGGGAACTTTAGCTTGAACATCAAGACTTGGAGAGGATTTCTCAACATCAGCTTCAGGAAAATGGGAGGCATAGACATCCTTTGGATTGGCAGGAGATTTGCTAACATCATCACTGGTAAAAACAGGAGAAGAAGAAGTACCTATTTTCTCAACAGCTCCCCATATTTTCGTGCCTACAGGCGGAGAAGGAAAATCTTCATCTTATTCTTTCTCAGTATCAGCACCCAAGTGATGGTCTTTTTCTCTTCCATCTCCTATAGTTCCACTCCTAGTCTTTTCAGAATCCACTGATAATGATATTGCAAAGGTGGGTTCAGTAGAGTCATCTTGACCCTCTTCCTCTTCTGCTTCTCTTCTTTCTCTTTCTCTTTTCTCTGCTTTTCTTTCTTCACTTCCTTCTCTTCTCTCTTCTCTTCCTTTACTTCTCTGCTATGTTTTTCCTTGTCCTCTTTCATCTCTGTCCTACGGCTGATCAAAACTAACAAAACTCTAAAGATTTTTCAAGGCAAATACAGAGAGAGTGAGATCATCCTTATCCTTTTCGTCCTGCGGGATAAGGGCTCTTCTCTTTTTGATATGTGCACTCATAGGCTCCTTACCTTTTCTTTTCTTTGCAGTAGAGTCTTGTTTTGTCTTGCTGGGGGACTTCTCCTTCAAGCGCTCCAAAGCTTTGTTCAGTTCCTTTAGTCTCATCTTTGATACCATCTTCAGTCCTATAACCATAGGAACAATGGTTCGAACACAGAAAGATTCTGGAAACTGAATTTGAAAGTGTCTAAAAAATTTGGTGACCAGCGCTAAGTAAGAGAGTTGTCTCTTATCCTTCACAATAATCCTGTACATGTGCATTAAGATTGTGTGTGGCAGCGAGAATTTCATCCCATTACTGATGGTGAACATCAATTGTACATGTGCATCAGGATTGTGTCTTGGAGGTTGACTTGGGTCGGATGCAATTGATCACAATCTTGTGCAGCATAATGTTGGAGGCAGTCATTCTGGAATAGATAATGCCGCCCTCAGAAAGTTTGACCTTCACAAGAAAACTTGTTGCATGACCAATAGTGACATTTATTGGTCGAAAACTCTCTCTCTCTCTCCACACCAATAACATCTGCCAATGTGTCCACATCCACCACAGTAAAATGAAATCTATTCGCGTCAAGAAATGACAAGTTCGAATAAAATATGTAGTTAATTCAGGGTAAGCGACAGAGGTCTCAGAGCAAAATTTTTCAAGTTGAAGGAGAGTCAGCTTCTCCCTCAGGTTCACTTTCAAAGAATCCATGAAATCAAAATCCACAGATTGAGGGTTCATCACCCATCTTTTCAACAATTTCGAATAAGTCTTTTTGTAGTCTTTAGAACGAAACAAACTCATTCCCTCACCATGCACATCAGCAGCAATGCCCATTCTAGGTTGAAAATTCACGTACATTTTCTCATCATCATCCTTCACCTTTAGCTGATTAAAAGAACTAAAACGCGGATCAACTGGAAAATTAGCAAACGTTCTGTCTGCCGTTCCTTCAGGCGCTATGCCTAACCTTTCCATTTGTCGTAGAAATAGAGTCTCATTCTTGTAATCTATTTCTTGTAGAAATTCATCAATAAATGTCATAGCAGTACCACTCTGCTTCAACTGATTGTAGAGTTTAAAGAGAAATTGGGGTTTTAATGTTCTTACAGGTTCTACATCTTCCACGATCTCTTCTTCCATTTGTTGTTGCAAAGGATTATGCTGTGGAGAATGATGCTGTTGAGAATATTGTTGTTGTTATTGTGGAGAATCTCTTTCGTCGGTCAAGTCAAAATGAGTAGGACTCTCTGGCATATTCTGTGGTCTCCTGTTTGCGATCCGAGACGATTTCCTTTGGAAAGACATCTTCATAGTCGAGGAGGATTCCTCGAACTCATTCGTTTGAAAAAGGTGAAAACTTGTAGTGCAAACTTGAGAGTAAAAGTGAGAGTGTAGAAATTCTATATTCTAAGGTTTGTGAAAATGTAAATGAAGAAGAATGACTCAATAGTATATAAAGCAAGTGAAAATGGATATACAAACTGTCACAAAGGAAAAAAGTAAACTGCCTTTTTCGAAAATAAAAACTGCCAAAAATTCAAAAATTCGAAAGATGATTTCTAAAAATAAAATAGGTAGGTATTGATTCAAATTTCAACTTACCTGTTTGCAATTTTCATACTAAAATTAAATTACCTGCAATGAGAAGATGTTAACTTATAAATGTAATTTCTGGATATTTTGAGTCTGACCAACTTCAGACTTTAACCGATAGGAGATAAAATATTCAGTCTGGTGCGAATAGACTCAAATAGATTTTTCTCCAGTGGCTTTGTAAATATGTCTGCCAACTGATTCTTCGAGTCAAAAATTTGAATCATAATTTCTCCATTTTGAACATGATCTCTTATGAAATGGTGTCAAATCTTTATATGCTTTGCCCTTGAATGAAAAATTAGATTCTTCGTGAGATTAATGGCACTAGTGTTGTCGCATTTGATCTCGGTGCACGATTCTTCAATTTCAAAGTCTCTTAGCTGTTGCCTTATCCACAAAATTTGAGAACAACAGCTCCCAAGAGTCACATACTCTACTTCTGCTGTTGATAGAGTTACAGTACTCTGCTTCCTTGAGAACCAAGACACCAACTTGTTGCCCAGTAGTTGACAAGTACCATAAGTACCTTTTTCTATCAACTTTACAACCTGCTAAATCTGCTTCTGAATATCTAAGGAGAATAAAGTCTCATTCTTTGGAATACCACAAATCTAGCTTTGGAGTAGTTGCAACATATTTGATTATGCGTTTTGCAGCACTTAAATGAGATTCTTTGGGATCTGATTGGAATCTAGCACATATGCAAACACTAAATAAAATGTCAGGTCTAGATGCAGTAAGGTAAAGAAACGAACCAATAATATTCCTGTAAAACTTCTAGTCCACTTTCTTTCCTCCTTCATCTTTGTCTAGCTTCGAAGAACTTGACATTGGTGTCTCTGTCTTTTTGCAATTCTCCAATCCAAATTTATTGATGAGATCTTTTGCATACTTTTCTTGATGAATAAATATACATTTATTTGATTGTTTAACTTGCAATCCCAGAAAGAAAGTTAACTCACCCATCATACTCATCTCGAATTCATCCTACATACATCCTATGTAGCATCGACACGCGACACGCGACACATGACACGACACGACACGCGACACGTCATTTCTCAAAAAGTAAAGAATTCCGACATGTTCCGACACATTAAATATTAAATAAATTTTTTTATTTTTAATTAATTTGATTTTGTCCTTCCTGATTCTAAGTCTAGGTATATATTAATTAAAAAAGAGCCTACAATGAATTTACACTAACAATATCAATAAATTAATTCATTAGAAACTCGAAAGACATATTCATAATTAATACGTATCCATGTTTGGAAATATGTTTTTAACTTTAACAAAAGTTATTGATAAAGCTGATGACTAACAAGAAATTAGAATCAACTTATTTAAATAAATCTATGATTTTTTACAATGATCAAAATTTATTATCATTTAAAATTCAGTACTTTTATTTTTTAAAATTATTTTTTAATTTCATTTATTTATTTTTTTTAATTAAAAAAGTTTCCCCCACTCCCAAATTTATTTCAATTTTTCCCTCCCTCCCCCACGAGAGACTATTCCCCCTCCTAAATTTATTTTAATTTATTTTCCCTACCTTCCCATGTCGACTATTTCCCCCACCCCAAATTTATTTCACTCTTTTCCCCTCCCCCCACCCACGTGACAGGCTACCACTCACTCACTTCAAGTTTCCAAAACCCTAGCTACTGAAACACTTTTTTCCTTCGCCGCACGACCTCGCAACCTCTTCCTCTCCTCACTTTTTTCCCCTCGCCGCACGGTCGTCCTCTTGATCCATCTCCATCTCCTCACCGCACGACCTCCATATGACCCCCTTCCTCTCCTCTTCCTCTCGATCCTTCTCCTCCTCCTCCACCTCGCCTTCGGCCCTTCCTCACTTGCAGTTGCAGCCTCGTTGCCGATCCCGCAGCATCACTGTGGCCGCCCTCGCCTCAGTCTCTACTTTTTCTCTGGCGGTTTCTCGCCGTCGCGGGCTCGCCGTCGCTCGCGGCCTCTTCTCTCCTCCCTCGCCCTTGCTTCCATCCGACACACGTGTCAAGACGAGTCGAAAACAATTGACTACGTGTCGGAAAACTCGACACGCATTGACCGCGTGTCCGAGCGTGTCGACGTGTCCGACACGCTCTGACATGTGTCGGACACGACATGGAAGCATGGACAATGTGTCCGTGCTTCATAGCATACATCTAGAGAATTTCTTACATAGATTTTCATTAGGAAATCCAAAAATAATATCATCAACATAAATTTGGACGAGTAGAAAATCATTATTTTCTCTTTTTATGAATAAGGTAGTATGTACCTTTCCTTTAGCAAACCATTTTGGGTTAGGAATTTACTTAACATTTCATACTAGGCTCGAGGTACTTGCTTCAGTCCATATATGGCCTTTTTCAGTTTGTAGACTGAGTCTGGCTTTCTTGGATTTTCAAATCCAAGTGGTTGTTTCACATAAATTTCCTCTTAGATGAAACCATTTAGAAATGTACTTTTTACATCCATTTAGAATAACTTGAAATTTTTATAGCAAGTAAAAGCTAGTAATAATCTAATTGCTTCTAACCTCACTACTGGTACATAGGTCTCGTCATAATCTATCTATTCTTCTTGCATATATCCTTTGGCCACGAGTCTTGTTTTGTTCCTAACCACTTTTCCTTTCTCGTCCACATTATTCCTGAAAACCCATTTAGTCCCGATAATAGACTTACCTTTAGGTTTATGAATTAGCTCCCAAACATCGTTGATGTTGAACTGTCTGAGCTCTTCTTGCATAGCTTCGATCTAGCTTTCATCAGAGAGGGCTTTTTCTACACTTTTGGGTTCTATCTAAAAAATAAGTGCTAAAACACTAGATTCTTCTCACCTTTTGGATTTGGTACGAATTCCTTCATCAATGTTGCCAATGATGAGTTCCTTAGGATGACTTGACTTATGCTTCCAGTTGCTGGTTGATCTGAGAGTCTACTAATCCTTTGCTTCAATTGATTCTTTTGGTTCTGCTTGTTGCTGATCTCTAGAGGTCTGAACCACTTCAAGGGAAGTAGACTTTGTAGAGTTTAGAGTAAGTTCAGATTCTTCAAGTTGAGTCTAGTTCAGTTAATTCTACATATAATCTTGAAACTTAACGTTCATAGATTCTTCTACATATTGAGTCTTTTTGTTGAAAACTCTATATGCTTTGCTTGAAATTGAGTATCCAAGGAAAATTCATTCGTCTGATATTTCTTCAAACTTCTCAGTTCGATCATTTGCATTTTTCAGAACATAACACTTACAACCAAACACATTGAAGTAAGAAACATGTGGCTTCTTCCCTTTAAATACTTCATAAGGACTTTTCTCTAAAATAGGCCTCAAGAACACTCTGTTAATGATGTAGCAAGCTGTAGAAACTACTTCAGCCCAAAATCGAGAGGAAATTTTGCTCTCAATTAAGAGGGTTCTTGCCATCTTTTGCAAGGATCTATTTTTCCTTTCTACAACCTCATTTTGTTCCGAAGTGTATGGAGAAAAAAAAACATGCTGGAAACCAGATTCATCACAAAATTTCGCAAAGTCTTGATTTTCAAACTCACCTCCATGGTCTATTTGTATGCTCGAAATAGCATATCATTTTTCATTTTGAACCTTCTTGGCAAATTTTGAGAAGTGAGAGAAGGCTTCAGACTTATTTGCCAGAAAGTAAACCCAAGTAAAGCAAGAGTAATCATCCACAATTACTAGGCAGTATCTCTTTCTACCAATGTTTTGAGTTCTAGTTGGTCCAAAGAGGTCCATATGCATAAGTTACAAAGCTCGATTAGTAAAAACTTGATTTACATGTTTAAAGGAACTTCTAACCCGTTTTCTCAAAACACAAGAAGTGCATAATTCAGATTTTTGATAAGCCAGGTTGGGGAGACCTCGAACAAGCTTCTTGGATGAAGTCTTGGCAATTTACTTTATGTTGACATGACCAAGCTTTTGATGTCAAAGATTTGCTTCATCTTGAATGGATATAAGACTCCGAGAGCTTTATGGTTTTATATCCAAAAGGTAAATATTTCCATGTCTTCGCCCAGTGAAAGATTAAGAGAAATTTTTACTTATTCCCGAACAGATGCCTTCTTGGAAATTAATTTTGAATCCAGTATCGTAAAGTTGACTTATGCTAAGTAGATTGTAATTCAGACCTTCCACCAATGAGACATTGTTGATAATTAGGCTTCCAATCTTCACGGTTCCACATCCAACAATTATTCATTTGCTGTTTCCACCAAAGAAAACTTTTCCACCATTTATTTGAATAAGCTTTATAAAGCAATTTGAATCTCCCGTCATATGCCTCGAGCAACCACTATCCAAATACCATTTGATCTTTTTCTGGATAGTGACTTGTGACCAAAAGAAGAACTCAAGCTTTCTTTGGTACCCATATTTTCTTGGGTCCAGGAGAGTTAGTATTAAAAACAGTCTTTGCCTAATCCCTCTTAACGGGTCTCCAAACCTTGGGACAATCATTCTCGAAATGTTCTGAGCTGTTATATTTTGTACATTTGAGAGCACTTTGGACAACAGGTTTTACAAAAACTCTTTGGAAATAATTTTTATAAAATGCTCTTGTAGGTCTTTATTTGATTATTTCTTTAACTTTGGGAAAATCAATTAAAGAGATAGTTTCTGAAGTGATTCTCAAACCAGATTTGTTAAAATAAGGTCTTTGTACAAAAAGAATTTTCTTCAACTTCTCAGATCCTTTTGAAAATATTTTTGTGATATTTGAAATATCTTCTTTCAAAAAGGCATTTTTCCTTGAAAGAGAATCTAAATTTTCTTTCAAATCAACAAAACTTTTATCCAGATTTTCAAACTTTTCTTTCCAAGAAGTTTTCTGTTGCCTCAGTTTAGAATTCTCATTCTTTAGCTCGGAAATCTTTTTAAGAGATGTTTTGAGGCTAAGACATAGTTTATCTTTATACTTCAAGACTTTAACATGAATTTTTAAATTGCTAACCTCAACTTCTTTGTCTGAATTTGAATTAGAATCTGTTTCAAAGTTTGAGTTTGATTCTGAATTGGCCATCAAATATATGTTAGCATATTCTTCATCACTTTCCTCGCACTCGGTATCGCTCCAAGTTTATGCTTTTAGAGCCTTTTTGTATTTCTTTGTTCTTCCTTTCTTTTTCTCCAACAGAGGACAGTTGGGTCTGATATGTCCATTTTTCTTGCATTCAAAACATATCACATATTTGTTGGTTCCATTGTCCTCAATTGGTTTGTTCTGGAATCTTTGAGTGCTCTGCTTCTTCCAGTTGAATTTTCTTCTCTTCTTGTTCAACTTTCTGAACTTCTTGATCATAAGCGCTAACTCCTCATCATCCATTTCATCTTCTGAAACTGTATCATCAGAATTATCATTAGATTTTAAAACAATTGACTTTTTACCTTTAAGATCTTCTTCCTCATTGATCTGCTCCACTTCATATGATTGAAGTGTGCCAACAAGTTCGTCTACTGAAAGAGGCATGATCCTCTGGGTTTCTCTAATCGATGTATTTACGTGATTCCAGTCTTTGGAGAGTCCACGCAGCAGTTTATTGACCTTCATTAGTCCTGAGATTGGTTGTCCTTGATATGCTAATCCATTCACAATTTCAGTGAAACGACTGAACATATTAGTGATGGATTCTCCAAGCTTCATCTTGAAGGCTTCATACTGTCCGAGTAGAATATCGATTTTCGTTTCCTTTACTCGATCAATTCCTTCATAGGTAACGTGCAATCTGTACCAAACTTTTTTAGTTCGATTATGCTCAGTAGGATAAGGCACAGTATAAAGAGTAGATAGCTTTAGTATCAAGAGCTTGTCTTTTGGTTAATTTTTCTTGTGTCATTTCGCCAGCATCTACAACTTCCTTTCCTCTTTCTGAGGTTGATGTATCTTTGGGATTGATTCATTTTTCTACCACATCCCATTCTATGGGATCTTTCGATCTCAGGAACACTCTCATCTTATTTTTCCACACATTGTACTCCTTCCCATCAAAGTAAGGAGGTCTGATGTTGCTTTGGCCTTCAACCAAACCTGGAGCCAAAATATTAGCCATAGATTTTTAGCTTAGAAGTAAGAGCACTTCAATAAAATGAGCACACAAGCTCTAATACCAATTGAAATGGCTAGTATAAATACCCAGATGGGAGTGAATAGGTGTGAACAAAAATCTTTACAAAGTTTAGTAGAAATAATTTGTCTTTAGAAGATCACAGACGATTTCATACTTTAGCGATTAGATAAAATTTAAACAAAATAAAGAAGTTTAAGTTTAAACAGTTAATCAAAGCTATGAATCGAAATAAAGAAGTTTAAGGAAGAGAAAAAGAACACAAGATTTATAGTGGTTCGACTTAGATCAAGCCTACATCTATTCTCCCGAGCTGATAACATATTGGCTGGATTTCACTAAGAATCAAAAGAAATTTTACAACTTGATGACCTCGACTTCTCAGTGAAGAGTCTTTACTGATCTCTCACAAAGTCTCACTATGAGTTTCTCTCTTTTGTATACAACTTTGAGCTTAGCAAATGAAATAGCAAAGAACTAAGAAACTTCAGACTTTGAAAATTTTCTTTCACGCACTCTATCAAACAACTAGAGAGTCCGTCTTAAATACCCTTTCATGCCTTCACAACCATTAGCACTTTCCAAAGGAATTTTTCTAATCTACCCGTTGGACATAATCAATCAAGGAGATTTCGAGTCGTTTGAAGTTTTGTGATAAAAGCCCGTCAATCCTATTCACACATACAATCAGGATCTTGGTTTCCATAATTAGAACCTTCCAAGTTTACTTGCCTTCCAAAAGATTTGATTATCAGAATTGATTCCAATAAGAATAATCAATCATATAGGTGCTAAATCCAGCCATAAAGACATCCATAAACCATACGAATTGAATCCTTAAAGATAATCTCGCATCTAGATAAGTCTTCATTATTCAATTTGGAAATTGTCAGTGTGGGCAGATTTTGAAGATAAAGTCTGGCAGTCTTCAGACTTTGACACTAAAGTCTGGAAGTCTTCAGACTAAACTTTGGAAAGGTTTTGTTAACTTCAAAACAGTTAAGGAGTTTTCTCCAACACTCCCTTTTTATCATTAAATTTCATAGTTTAGCGCTAAATTGATTGACTGCAGTTCACTGAATCACTAATCACTAGGAGCCTAAACCAATTGTGCAATTTGGAACATACCGAGGGGTAGTATTCGATATACTTTTGGGAATGGCAATGCGGTAAGTAAGGTATGGGCCGGCCATGGTTATGTACTCCATCCCCAACCTTGGTGGCTATGCGGATTTCCTTGCTCCACTTGTCTCAATCCACAATGATTTCGTGCTTAAAATTTTGAATTGGGTACCTCATCAAACATGATTTAATTTATGTAGTAATCTTTGGATAATATTTGCAAGTAGAATGAATCATTTATGGGCCAAATAATTTTGAATTTGAAATTCTAAGGTCTATCAACATAAGAAAAGTATATAGGACAATTTCAATGATGAATTTATGAAAAAAATGAATAATTATTTGATGTACTCATTTCTATATGGAATTTATGCTGAAAATAAGAAATATTATATTATTAAAGTAGTACGACTTATATAAGGAACTATTTAATACTAGAAATTTCCACATTTTAAACATAGGATCACAGAAAGGGACGAGACAAGTTTGTGTGGTCAGGGTTGACCAGGTTCATCCCTGCCCAACCTTGATCGCATATCATAGAAACTCATCCTTAATATGCAAGTTTCTAGAAAATCCCATTCCATTTCATAGTAACCTTTTTGCATGTCTAGTTTTAGAATTGCTTGTGACTTCTTTCTTTTTATGACTTGTAGTTGATACCGATCGTCCTAAACTATCAGGATGTCATCTTAAATTTGTTTTCCACTAATAAATGCACTTTGCTTAGTGACAATTAGTTTAGGAAGCAAAGATTTGAGGCAATTCACCATTACCATGTAATTTTATATTCAAAATTGCATAAATTGATCGGTATGAAATGGTTCGGACTCTTTTGATTTGGCACTTTTGGGATGAGTAAAATGTAGGTCTTACTTAAATTGGAATCAAGAGAACCTGTTTGAAAGAAGCTTTTGACTATTTGAAGCACCATCTGCTTGAATATCCTCCCAATAATATTGATAAAATTGACTATTAAGTCCATATGAAACGTGGCTTTCGATGCTTCCAGTTGGAGTATAGCTTCCTTCACTTTCTCGGTGGACATTAGAGTCATCAGAGATCCATTCATACCATTCAAGTCCAGTGACAAGGGATTGATCTAGAATTGGCTGGAAATTTATTTTCTCCCACAATCCTATAAAGTGTCCGAAAGAAAACTACAACGTGTCGTTTAAGCAAGTTAAAGCTCACGGCACCACCCATGCTCTTCTATTTTCAGCATAGAAATCTTGTTTCTCTATCTTCTTTGCTCTTCTATTTTGTGTTTTTATTGCTTCAATTTAACTAGTTGATTTGGGACCTCATACCCAATGCCTCTCTTCTTGCCTCCATAATTTGTCAATGATGCCAATTATTGCCTTAATGTGCTCTTAGTTACGATCCCCAGATCTACTATTTGTAAGGTCCGCGAGTTATTTTTTCAAAGTTTCAACTTTATTTTGCTCCCTTTTTTTTTAGTTCAATAGAGACCTTTTAATTTACCGGAAATATTCTCTTATCCCAAATGTGGAGTATGCCACACTATTTTCACTATCTCACTGCATTTAACATCTTCAAGCCAATAGGCTTCAAATTTGAATCTTTTTTCCCTTCGCATTGGTTCTAGTACTAGCAAAAGGAGGAGGGGACTACGATCCGATCCAACGGAAGTAATGCAAATGCATCTGCATTAAGATACATCACTCTCCATTCAACATTGCAGAGAATTCTATCAGATCTCTTTTTAACCAAGGCATCCATATCTCTATTAATTTCCCAAATGAAGGCACAACACTTACTTTTGACATCCGAAATAGAGCAATCACTCAGAAATTCACGAAATGCAACTAACCTGTGTGTTATTCTATTCTCTTTCTCACCTTTTAGTCACCACCACATATCCATGGGAGGTGATATTTGAAGTGTACTCTTTTCAGCTCTTCCCACAACAAAAGTCTTTCTCGAAAGCCTGTTGACGCATGTAGAAAGTTATTCTCATAACTTTCCCACTACCATTCTCCGTACATATTATGTCAATATATTGCTTCGAGCTAGATTTCACTGCTAAAGAAACCTCTTCATTCCACGTCACCGCTTGATGCCATGGAAATTACATCCAGTTTGGATAAATTTTAAGTACTTTGGAACTTTATTAGCAACTAGAAATTACTTTTAAGATAAACAAATTATTAATTACTTGCCAAAATTACTAATTGCTAAAAAGAAAGAAGCTCGCATTTCCAATTCAGAAATTACAAATAAACATGGTAAAAATAAATTGGTAGGATATGTCTCATATCACTTAAGATGTTCGCATGTTAACTATTTTCATTTAGATTTAAAATTATTTTTAAGTTTTCAAATTGCTCGAGACTGAATAAATTACTAACCGATTATAAGAGCAAACTTGCTTTCTTAATTGGAAAAGTTACTAAGGGTGCACATGGTAACGCTTCTTAGCTGGGGAACAGTTTCTTTTCAGAAATAGTTATTTTCTATTTCTACTCCGATGAACAATTTCTAAGTAAAATAAGGTGTTTGGTAACTACACAAAATTTCTACTCTTGAAATAAAAAAAGAATAGAAATGCGTTTGGTACGAAACAGTTTCTTTTTTGTATTTATTCGTTTTTTATTCTTGCTCATGGATAACCGGCTGCTGCCGCCCGTTGCCGGCTGGCGGTCGGCGGCGACGGCAACGGCGGCGGTCGGCGGTGGCTCCGAGCGGTTGAAGGTGGCCGCGGCAAGAGAGAGGAACAAAAAAAAAGAAAAGAAAATTGGTTTATTTCTAGAAATTATTCCCGGGAACAAGAAGTTTTTTTTTGTTTCTTGTTTCTGTTCTAAAACTATTCCCGGGAACAAAAAAAATAGAGAAATTGTTCCAGAGAACAAAAGTTTTACTAAACGGATTTCTGTTCTTTTTTTTGTTCCGAGAAACAAAAGAATAGAAATTGGGAGAAACAAAAATGTTACCATGCAGACCCTAAGTGGCAAACTCACCTCTTATCACATAAATGTAAACTCACTTTCTAAATGAAAAGTTACTAAAAAATGCATCATAGTTACTAGTTTTCCATGAGTGCTTATTTTGGTGCTTGGACTTTGGAGATACACTATAGAAAATAATAAGGAAAAATTGTCCAAAAAATCCTAAACCTATTTTTTTTTTTTTTTTATCATTTCAGTCTTAAACCTTTTTAACTTTGTTAATTGAGTTCTTAACTTTGTCAATTGAGTTCTAAACTTTTTCACTTTTTGCCAATCAAGTCTATTCAGTAAATTTTGGCTGGAATTTTCTGATATGGACACCGACCGTCCTATGTGGCACAACCGGTGTTGACATGAACAAATTTTATTAATTTTTTTAAATTTTTTTCTAATTTTTAATTTTTAATTTTTTTTTTTTTTTTTTATGTTTTTAAATTTTGTTCTTTTTTTTTTTCTCTCTCTTTTTCCCTTTGGCCGGTCGCTATGGGCCACAACTAGTGAGAGTCAGCCTTGCTAGCCTCAAGCGAGGTCACCCTTGCCGAGATTTGGCGAGGGGCAACCTTATTGGCCTTAGGCGAGGCCAGTGAGGGTTGGCCTTGGGCGAGGCCAACAAGGGTTGGCCTCACCGATTGCATGAGCAAGGCTTGCCCTTGGCAAGCCTTTGGCAAGGTTGGCGAGGTTGCCCCTCACTAGATCTTGGCAAGGTTGACCCTTGCCGGTTGTGGCCTCTGCCGGTCGTTGGAGGTTGAGCGATCGACTAAGGAAGAAAAGGAAAAGAGAAAAAAAAAAAAAAAAAAGAGAAAGAAAAGGAAGAAAAGAAAAAATAAATTAAAAACATAAAAAGAATTTTTAATTTTTTAATTTTTTTTTAAAATAATAAATTTTGTTCACATCAGCGCTAACTATGCCATGTAGGATGGTCATTATTCATATTAATGAATTCTGGCTAAAATTGATCGGATGAACTCAATTGACAAGATATTAAAATGTGTAAGACTCAATTGGTAAAGTTGAAAGTTTATGATCAAATTGGTAAAAATACAATAAGTTAAAGATTTTTTGGACAATTTTCCCAAAATAATAATAACATATACATTTTGCCACGACACCTTGCTCGCATCCTCTCATGGTTGCTTCTCAATGGTGCTGCACCACAACCAAGATGAATTGCTATGGCTGAGTCGCCATAGTGTTGGCCAGGGCAAAGTGGCCAAAATTACTAATAGCTAAGATTCAATTTATTTCATAAAAAATGAATGATTTGGAAAATAATTTCATAAAAATGATTATTTGTATAACTCGATATAACTAGTCAATAAAAAAATATTTTTTATTATTGATAACAATTTATATTTTTAAACAATTTTGTAGATGATGAAAATATTATTTTGTTTCATTCAATTTTTATAAGCAATACAAGCAATCATATTTTAAAAATTATTTCCCAAATTATTTATATTTCGCAAAATGAACCAAGCCTAAGTAATACTTAATTGCAAATGTTTTTGAAATTTTCCAGTATTTGTTTCACGGAAAATGAACTAATCGAGAAAAACATTTCTCATTATTGAAAAAAATA
Organism: Eucalyptus microcorys; assembly: GCA_014182515.1. Taxonomy (NCBI): domain Eukaryota; kingdom Viridiplantae; phylum Streptophyta; class Magnoliopsida; order Myrtales; family Myrtaceae; genus Eucalyptus; species Eucalyptus microcorys. The sequence goes on along the minus strand of CM024565.1, from coordinate 3,050,234 downwards.
CCATCAAAAGTGGGAAAATATTTTTCACTTTTCCAAAAGTGGAAAGCATTTTCCATAATTTCTTCCACCTCACTTTCTTTCACCAAAGTCATTTTTCTTTTTATATTTATGTTTTCTTTTTCTTTTTTTTAAATTGAGTTTTTAATTTTCTCTTTTCTTTTTTTCTTTCTTTTTTCCTTCTTATTCTTCCTTGGCCAATCACAAGCCACGTTGGGTGGGGCTCGAGCCTCATTCGAGGTTGCCAAAAACCTCTGGCAACCTAAGGAAGAAGAAGAAAAAAAGAAAGAAAAAAAGAAAAGAAAAGGAAAGGAAAAAAAATTAAAAATTCAATTGATTTTAAAAAAATAAAATAAAATTATTGAAAATGAGTGCATGCAGGAAAAGATTTCTTTATTGAATGGCAGAAAATATTTTCTAGTTCATTTTTAAATTTCAGTTGAACACTAGCAAATATGGTTATTTTCTTGAAAAATGACTTTCTAAACACCACATTTTCTACGAAATGAATGAAGCTTTAAGATGTTATCATTTTGATAACTAATTTCGGACTGACTTAAAACAATTTTTAAGTTTTGGGATTACCATAAGTCATAATAAATTACTAGTCCTTCATGAGAGTGAAAGGGCCCATTTGATTCGACTTTGGGGGAAATGGATTTGGGAAAATGCAAATACCTTTGAGGTAAATGAGTTTTCCAAAATGCTCTAGTGTTTGACAAATTATAACTTGGTGCATTGAAAAGTGACTTTGACGTAAATATCATTTAGTAAACCCTATATTTGCAAAGGGCTTTTATTCATTTAAAAAAAATTAAAATCAAATCCGATGAAGCTCCGCCGTCAAGGCTAACCAATTGTTGGCTGCCAATTGTTGATGGTCAAATCTAGTCGTTGGACAGCTTTGCCTGAGGTTGCGTGACCTCAGGCGCAACAACTTGAGTCTTATGAACTCATGCACTGCCACCTAAGGTCACTCGACCCAGGTGCCGCCACCTGGGTCACACGAACCTAGGCGGTAGTCATCGAGGATGTGCCACCCCTTAGGCAGTGGTGCCCTTGCCTCTAGCAGCTATGTGAAAGAGGAAGATGAATAGTCGACCCCAAAAAAATAAAAGTCAATGGGTGAACAATGGAAGTGGACTTGTATTTCCAAAACACTGAAAGCTCAAGTAGGTCTCTATCTATTTTGGGCTTTAAACCTTATCAATGCTGACATTTGGCCAATGGGCTTCTAAAAATACTTACCAAATGCCTAATAGTTTTCCCAAGAGGCTTTAGGAGCTCAAAACCCATTGGGAAAGCTAAACCAAATGGGGGTGGGAAAGTCACTAACAAATATGGAAAACTTACTTTTTATTCCATGTAAGGCAACTTACTTTTCTAAATGAGAAGTCACTAAAGACGCATCGAAGATACCAATTCATTTCTTTTGTGATTACTTATTTTGAGGTATGGTCTTTCGAAATTTACCATACATAAGTAAATAGCATACTCATCTTGCCACACCCCCTCACTCGCACCCTTGAGTGATCGCTCCCTCGTAACGTCGGGCCACTACTAAATTGCCACAATGAAGGCGGTGGTGGTAGTGGTGGCGAAGGGTTCAGTGTGTTGGTTATTTATAGGGTTACTATCACGAAAAATCCTAAATTATTAATCACCCACCTGGGTGGTGCTGTTGGCGGTGAGCTTCTCCCCCTAACGCAAGGGGAGGAGTTCGATTCTCGGGCGTCACAAGGTGACTTACTCGGTGGCATGTGTGTAGTGGCTAGCACGTGTTACCCTCAGGGTTTACCCCCAATTACCCCGAGCCTTTTGGGCTGTCCGTGTTGGTATGATGCGCAGGTTCCTTGGGTCACAAAAAAAAAATTATAAATTATTACATTTGTAATAAATTTACCCTCCATTAATTTTTGTTAAATTTTAAGTCAAATTACTGAGTTGGATGACACGTGGCAATTGATGAGTGTATTAATTTGAGATTTTACTATCTATTTATCACAAGTAAATTGATTTATGAATTTTTCGTGGTATTAATCCCGTTTAATGAAAATTATTAGAGGATAAATTTGTCATAAAATTATTAATTTGAGGTTTGGGTGGTTTAAAAATTAGTTTAATGTAAATTCGTGATAGATGTACAGTTTGAGGTAAATTGATGGTAAAAAAGTCAGGTTGAGATAAAACGGATGGGCTGACACGAGTCACTCCAAGGCCGCGCGTGCCCAAGTCAGCGAGCGCAAGGGCGAGTGGGTCATGGACTACCTATGTAGCACCGACACGTGACACGACACGACACGACACGCCGACACGTCATTTCTTAAAAATAGAGAATATCGACATGTTCCGACACGTTATATATTAAATATATTTTTATAAATAAATACATAAATAATAATAATAATAATAATAATAATAATAATAATAATAATAATAATAATAATAATAATAATAATAATAATAATAATAATAATAATAGCCTAGAATTAATTTACATGAAAAGTATTAAATAATATCATTCATTATTTTAATTTGTTACAATAATACACAAAACTTAAAGGAAAAAACATTGTTTAAAGAAAAATGCTGAAATGATATTTTTAAATTTATTTATTTATCATATATAGCATTTTTTATTACTTCTTTCATAGTAAAAGACTTTTAAAAAAAATAAAAAAATTCTCAAAAAAAAATTGACCCCGTGCGTGTATATTTATAGCAATTTTATTACTTCTTTTGTGTATATTTATATTTTGACCCCTCAAGTATTAGAAATTTTTAAAATTGACCCCGTGCGTGTCGGAATTCTGGACTCGCGTGTCGGAACGTGTCGGAGAGAGTTGACCACGTGTCGGATTTTTCGACACTCGTTGACCGCGTGTCGGAGTGTGTCGGAGTGTCGGATACGACACACGGCGCTTCCGGAGAGTGTCCGTCTTCTACATAGTGGACTACTTTCCCCATAAAAGGAAGCGGGCAAGCGACAGCTAAATTCGCTAATTTATTTTTCCTAATTTATTTTTTTGATTATTATTTGTCGGCCAAAAAAGAAAATAAAAAATATTTAAACGCGCACATGCGGCGAGAGCTTTCCCCTCCCCGTCCCCCGTCCCCCGTCCCCCTCCCTCCACCTCCCCTCCCCTCCCCGGCTAAAATAATAATATCGCACGCAGCGCCTGTGGAGTGTGCCAGCAGCCATCGCCCCACCTTCTCCCACATAGAGAGAGAGAGAGAGCATCGTCGCTTGCAGATTCTCTCCTTCCTTCCTCCTCCTCCTCCTCCTCCTCTCTTCTCCGCTCGCGCAACCGTCGGCCATGGCGGATGAAGCCTCCCGCGGCCCCTGGTCCTTCCTGGTACTCTCTCTCTCTCTCTCTCTCTAGGTGCAGACTTTCCGAGCCTCCCGATTCGGACTCGCTTTTCCGCTCGGCCGCTCGGCGCGCGGAGCGGCGGGGGGCGGCATTGCGCCGGCCGGAGGCTCCGACTGTGTCGGAAGCTCCGTTTCGGCGAGCGTGATGGCTTCGATCGACGTCGATTCTTGCTGGCCCGATCAGTAGTAGTGAAGACGTCGTTCGAGCGCCGGAGGAGATTTAAACGTCGGTCCGGTGTGGAACCGCCGTCCGTCGGATAGAGTGGACTTTGTGTTTTCTGTTGAGGCGGCGTTGTTGAATCTTACGATGACCTTTTTTTTTTTTTTTTTTTTTTTTTGATGCGAAGTTTGCGAAGAAGAAGGAGTCGCACGACGGTCAAACCGACGACAAGAAGGCCACGTCCGACGGGAATCATCCCAACGGCGCGTCGAATGGGAATGGATATGTCAAGAGAGGGTCCGATTTGGCGATTTACGAGCAGTACCAGAGCCAGGTGAGGTGTTCTCAAACTCCACCTGCTGAATTGCGATGTCTCTGCTTTTTGGAATCATTGAGCGGTTTTACGTGACGTTGCAGGGTGGAAGCTCTGGGCACTCGAATGGGGCCCCCGGGAGCAGGATCCCCGAGAGGCCGTATGATTTCTTGGTTGATTATTTACTGCCTTCTTGATTAGTAGTGTGTTGCTGTAAGTTTTGAACGGAATGCCTGTGTTGAGGTTCTGTCTGCCTTCAGACCATCTTATGATCACCGAGCCAACATGTTTACCATGACCTTTAATTATGCGGCGGGTGTGTTAGAATAAGACATTTGAACTCTCCGGGGTTCACTAGTGTCAGTTTGACTCAAACCGGGATATTTAACTGTGCATTTGCTGATAAGAGCAATAATGTGCTTACAATATCTGTCTCACAACCACTAAATTGGTTATTGGAGCCATGTGACTGGATCGATTTCTCACACTTCAATCATTTTGGTTTTTTTTTCCTTCTCATTTTCAGGCAAAAGCCTCTATTTCCTCCCTTTGAATCGCCTGAAATGCTCACTTTAGCTGAGAGTTTGAGCAGGTAATGTGCAGAACACTGGATTGGCTTTTCACCTGATAATGACTTGCAATATCCATATCACTGTAATTATCTTATCATGATACCGAGTGTTTGGTTCATTTCCATATTATACCAGGGATATCATTCGTGGGAACCCAGATGTTACATGGGAGAGCATCAAAGGCCTAGAAAATGCAAAACGCTTACTTAAAGAAGCAGTTGTCATGCCAATCAAATATCCCAAGTGATCTTCTGCAATTCCTTGTCAATCATCTCATCCTTTGTATTGGTTATCTATGTTCTTATGGTGTCTGCTTTCCAACATTGTTTATTTTCACCTGTTTGAACCTTGGAAAGAATGTGGATAGAATAATAATTTTGTTAGCAAATATGTTGGTCATTTTGCTTGGATGAGATTTAGTTTTGGTTTCCTGTAGTTCTCACGGAACTGATTTGCCTTCTTGAGGATAACAGAGTGTACTGCTTGGGTTGACTTCTGCTTTTAGCTCTTTGGTATCAGTGTTTGGAAGTCTTATTTGGTATTGAGTGAGTCAAATATCTGAAAGATATATAAACATTGACCTTTGGAATCATTGAGAGTTTCTTCATAGTTTTGGAAGAATTAATATAATGTTTTACTTGGGGAAACTTAAAAGAGGTACTTATTTCAAGCTGCACTGAAAATGCATTGAGTTTTTCAAAATTTTTGAGCTCAATTTATTTTTATGGGGAACCACAGGAATTGGGATGTTCTTGACTAATATGATTTTCTTGAAATTTAAGATTCAAATAATTTTTCTGTATTTATAATTCATTGTCTTGATCTTAATGTCTAATCATTGATGCATGTTTTCCCCTTTGACTCTAGGTACTTCACTGGTCTTCTATCACCATGGAAGGGCATTCTCCTGTTTGGTCCTCCGGGGACGGGGAAGGTCTGATTTCTTAACATATGAACTTTGTGCTTCTTTTATTTGCATACATTGATGCATGTTGAGCTGCTTATGCTTTAGTCTTCAATGTAAGAAATCTAAAATTTGATTTATAAGAGGTTTGCTGGGAGTTTGGTGGAGCATGTTCATGACTCTTTACCAAAAATTTTAGAAAATTCTGATGTGCAGTGAAGGGAGAGATAATTAGAATAGTCTGTCAGTCATTCAATGTTAAATAGGTGGAAAAAGTCCAATTTACTAACTACATGATTGATTTCATCAGAATCGAGGAAAATTGAATAGTGGAGCTACTTAGTGAGATAAGGCTCGGGTATTCTGCTACTTTTAACATTTGTTCTATAGTTGTAGTATTTGATTTGGGGAAAACCCATATGGGCTTTAATAAAGTTCCTTTGGAAACGTCAGGCTGTTTTCTGGTAGTTATCGCATTGGTGAAGCTATTTCGTGTGAGCTTATAGTTAAAAGTTCCATGAAAGATGTAGATAAAGACTTCTACGTGTTTCATATTGTCTTGGATGATTAAAAGTTTAATTGGAGTCTCAGCATGGACACTGTGCTTTGCATTTGTGTTGACTTCGGGTCAGATGTGGCTTTAAACATGATCGTTTTGCCAATTTTATGTCTTGCCGTTTAAGACATCTTTGGCACCTTGACGACAGTGTGGATTTAGTATGGGGTGTTCATACTTTCCATTGAGCTTCTCTTTATTTGTTTGAAATGTCAGAACTACAAATTTCTTTCATGGAAAAGCAATTATTTTTCTAATGAATGTATTAATTTCACAATGCTTTCTCAAAAATGCTGTCAAAACGTTAAGGAAAATCAGAAAGCTATGTACGGTCTGATATATTTATAGATAAAAGTTTGCTCGTCTCCTGGATAAGACATGCGTATGCGTGCTGGGTAAGATTAGCCGACCATTCAACTTGGACCAAGGCTATACCATCCTTGAAATTGTGGAAGTTATGATTTTATTGATGTACTATGCTTTTTGGCAGAAGCATTTGGACTACTAAATCTCCTAGATGAATTCATTCCCAATCATTGTGCAGCTATGGATGTCAGTGCAATGCTGTACAACACTATTACCGTATGCTGAACATGTAGCACCTAACAGTCATGGGAATCCTGCTACTCTAGGCACACATATTCAGTTAAACTTCCCAGTCAAGACAAAATTATAGTCAAACACATGTTGCAGATCTAAACATTTGTAGAAATACATGTTATCTCCTGATAACAAGTTCTGAACAGTTGAAGAAAATTATGGAACTCTTGCCAAATCCTTTCAATTTTTAGATGGCTTGGCAGGAAGATGCGGTATCTAAGGCTGGTAACAGTATGATTGTTGTCATAATTGTTGTTGTCAGGGTCATAGTTATTGTTATCCACCACAATGACTTAAATGAACTTTCTGACTCATCTCCAGTTAGCTGAAATTTGCTAAACCACCGTATCTGCAAAATATCATTCAGACAAATTGCTGAATAATGACATGTTGAGATCTGTAATATAGTCTTTTGGATCTTTAAGAGATGGGTCTTCTATTTTGCTTCCTTTAGAACAATTCTGCTAGTTTCTGAGATTGTTTCTCCTGTGAGATCCATGTGTTCTTTAAGAGGGCATCTACTATTGATAGGTTAAATGACGGGGCCATCATATGACTGTTGTTCACCTGGATTTGGTGAATTGGTGCTTGATTTTCAGTATCATACTTTTTTCGCCTTCTAAAGACCATTCTTTCTGGGGCCAGGTTTAAAAAGGCCTGCTGATTAATCTCTAAATAATGGCATGGTTCTTCTATTGTTTGTTTACCTTTTGATCTGATTGATGAATTAACTTTCCTCTGTTGCAGACTATGCTTGCAAAGGCTATTGCCACTGAATGCAATACTACCTTTTTTAACATATCTGCATCATCAATTGTCAGCAAATGGCGCGGTACGAATTAATTAGGTTTAACAGGTCACACATCTCTTAATTCATGTTTCTTGTTGGGTCCATTATTATGGATGAGGCATTTTGAAGAAGGCTCACCATGTCAGTTTGTGAAGGATGATGAGCTCCTCTCTTGGGCATTTTTTTTCCCTCTACTTTAGATAACACAGTCCACTTCTTTGACTTGCTGCTCTGAAGCACAATTTTTGGCGAAATGAAGATTTGTTTTAAAGTGCAACTTTCTGTGGAATCCATGCATGATCTGGTAATGCGAATTGCATACAAATAAAGTTGATATCCTTTTTCTTTGTTATATGGCAGGCGATTCAGAGAAGTTGGTGAGAGTCCTATTTGACCTTGCTAGGCACCACGCACCTTCAACAATATTTCTTGATGAAATTGATGCTATCATTAGTCACCGTGGTGAGGCACGTAGTGAGCATGAAGCTAGTAGGCGTTTGAAGACAGAGCTACTTATTCAGGTGATGTTCATTCTGTACTGTTCTATAGTCCTCTTTCTGGAATGATGTAGATGGATTGACATGTCTCTCTGTGCCCATTGTATGTTACATAGCAATATCCTTAACTATTTTTGGTTGACCTGTTTCCCTGCAAGTTCCACATCAAAAGTGGCTTGTTTGCAAGTTTGTCTCAAGGATTTTGGAAGATGATTTATTTATTACTAGCGGTATATATGCTCTGCATAAAATTGACTTTTCTTTTATTTAATGGTATCATTGTCTTCTGACCATCCCCCCCCCCTCCTGGCCCCCCAAAAAAGAAAAAAGAATGGTATCATTTTCTATCAATTGGGCATCAATGTCAAACTTACTTTCTTAAAGTACTTATTTTTTAGGGAGATTTCCCAGTTTTAATTTAACTATTTGTCAGACATCTTCTAGAATCCTTTTTCCACGGTTCTACTGCTTTTTCGGAATGATTAGTGCTACGTTAATTCAATGGTGATATTGGTCTGCTTTCAGATTTCTTGAAGTATGGGGAAACCTAGATAGTGTTATGAAGACATCATTATACTCCACATAGGAGGGAGTGAGAGGCAGTAATTATGTGATTTAGTTTATTGGGCTAAAACCAAATCCTTATAAACCCAAGTGGTTGGCTTAGTGGTTAAGGAGTGAACATGTATGTGTGAATACAAACCCATGTGTACGACGAGGGTTGTGTTCTCCACTCCATATAATGCAAACAACCCCACATTTGGGACACCTACTCTTGTTTTGGTCTGTCTCTTATTTCGTCGATGGGATTAATGAGGTATTTAACTGCTCAGGGCATTTTTTTCTGAAAGTACAATTATATTTAGCAGTTCCCTGAAGATATTGAACACAAGATATTAACTGTTTTACTTTTCAGTAGAGGGGGTCCTTGGTGTCCCCCAAACTTCCTCCAATTATTTCTGAACCCCTGACATGAAAGTTCTCTCTAATTTTCTCTATGTGATTGCAATGTTCCTCCTGAAAATAATGTGTGCTTAATGTACTGCAGATGGATGGTTTGACACGGACAAATGAACTTGTGTTCGTATTGGCGGCAACTAACCTCCCCTGGGAGTTGGATGCAGCCATGCTCCGTCGTCTTGAAAAGCGAGTATCCTTATTATGTGCCTGTAACTTAATCTTTTAGTTTATATGCTAAAGTCAAAGGAAGAGAAATGATTTGATTTCCATCATAAACATAGTTAAAAGAAAAAGAGCAGTAACTCTACATGACTCATGCTCACATTTATAAACATCTGTCTTGTGCAAGATTCATGTAAGGAACAGGTTGTCATCCTGATCAAATGCTTTTGGTTACATATAAAATAGTCAATGTGCCTGATGGATGTATGTTAAACTAGATTTAGTTTATTAGAATGGTTAAGAATCCTCAATGATGCATTTTTTGTGCATTCAGCCTGATAGCTGCCTTCTGTCTAATAACAACATCTTGAAAGATTATATGGAGATCCGTACAGCCATTTGTTCTCCTTTGACCACTATAGATCCTCGTACCACTTCCAGAACCTGAAGCAAGAAGAGCCATGTTTGAGGAGTTACTACCCCAAGTGCCTGGTGAAGATGCACTTCCATATGATTTATTGGTTGAAAGAAGTGGAGGATATTCTGGTTCAGACATTAGATTAGTATCCAAGGAGGCTGCTATGCAACCTCTAAGAAGGTTAATGGCACTTCTTGAGGACCGACGGGAAGTGGTGCCGGAGGAAGGTACACACATTTTATTGACTACAGAAAGATAATTCCTGTGAGTTAAAATTTTACGACATATTATTGCGCGACATCATAATAGTTTTAGACGTGCATATCCATCGAGGTGGATAGGTGCCTTCGCAAAATAGTGATACTTTTTATGAGGGGATGTAAGCCATTAATCAAATTAGATTGTCATGCTACTTGACATTTTGGGAAGATGATTATCACCTGGCTTCTAGATTACTTGTTGCCGTCATAAGATAATTGTCACGAAAGTCATGGCACATGCAAAACAATTCATTTCAAGAAGACATTGCATGGAAACTGGATGACCATTAGTTTCGAGTACTCGGTGGACTTCTTCTCTGATCAGAATTTGAACAGCAGAATAAAGAACTAGTCATGTTAGCTTTTACTAAATGACCTGTGTTCCAGCTCCTGAACTGAAAACCTTGGGACATGTTTGGTATCTAAAGTTTTCCAAGACTCAACTGAAAATGATGTTTTGTTCTCTTCACTGTTTCCACTGTCACTATTTCTACTTGCATTTAGCAGCAAATCTCAGCTCTCTTTTGTCGAAGCTTCTGCAAAGCTTTTAAACCAATTCAATAAAAACTTGGAGATGGAAAGAGCATGAAGAGTACTTGAAAGCATTCTCGTTTTCCTGTATTTTCTGCACTATAAGTTTGAAGAAAGTATCGTGTAGCTTAATAAAACTACCAAAGCAACTTAAAGGCTTGAGTAAAACAAGAAAAAGAAATGGGAAACTAAATTGTGTCACATTTTATGGCATATAGAATATGATCCCTATGTAAGTTGATGAATGCTTAATCTTTAATTGTTAACACTTTTTTTTAGTTTATGGGCCTCTTCTATATTATTATTTTACGAGAATTGCTAACCTACTAAGTGTCAAATATTTGGTCAGTTAATAAATAAATTTTGATACAGTTAATTTTGATGAAACAGACACTGTAAAATCAAACCAAAATGTTTTTAGAATTTTCAGTTGAGAATTCTCACTGTTATGCCCAGATCTGTGAGATGATAGGAAAATGAAAATTAATACATCTTTTTGCAAAGGAAAGTTGAGAAAGATATCTGAATGAAACAGGCACTCAAATGTTGAAGGTTCCCTTTTTTAGCATTTTTCCATTTTGGCTGACTTTTAAGTTTGGTGAACAAATAGGTCTCTCAAACCCTCCTCTCCATATATGTCACCTGGGACTAGTTGAGGCTTCAGTGGTCTCCCCCCACCCCCAACTCCCTCCTCCTTCCTCTCTGGATAAATGCAAATGATAAGACAAAAGTAATTCATAAATTGAGGGGAAAATTGTTTCCTTTATTTTGTTCAACTTCAAAGTTCAAGTGTTGAAAGCTACATGCATCTTTAGTTCCTCATGGTTTGCAATTTAATGCATAATTAGTTGATTACTCATAAACTGAGGGGAACGTTGTTTCCTTTATTTTGTTCAACTTCAAATTTCAAGTGTTGAAAGCTATATGCATCTTTAGTTCCTCATGTTTTGCAATTTAAATGCATAATTAGTTGATTACTCATAAGTACACCTCTTTATTTACGCCTGCTCAAATAGGACATGCAGAAGTTTCTCTTTATACATCTTTTAAAGTGTTTGAATTCTTTTCAAAGGAGAAAAATTAAGAATTTCATTATGTTAATCTGTCTTTACATTATAGAGCTACCGAATGTGGGACCAATTAGACCTGAAGATGTTGAGGTGGCTTTGAAGAACACGAGGCCATCAGCTCATCTCCATGCCCATCTCTACGATAAGTTCAATGATGATTATGGTAGTCAAATACTCCAATGAAGGCACCAAGAATCTTCCTGATTTCAACATTTATAAGTCATTAATCCAGTGGATTTGCAGCTTCAGTTGATTTGATTCTTCTTTCCAGCTGAAAATTTATGATTTCTTTTGCTGCGATAGACTCGTACTATGGTTTTGTAATTTCTGTGTTATTTGTAGGAATAGTATCTCTATTGAGCACGTTCTTATAGATGGTCGCGAAACCATTTGTATAACATTTCTAAACCCGTGCGACAATTGTGTAGCTGATGAATCATTGACATTGACAACATTGTGAGTGTCTCTAGCCCAATTTCATAAGGGAGACAAACTTTCTGAGTTTTCGAGTCTTGTCCTTGGGATTTGTGATGACCGCTTGCGGTCTCTCTTCTAGTTCATATGGGACTTGGGGGCTTTCTTTTGTTCTTTCACCTGGAAAACAAGAGCGTGTTGATCACGTGCAAACAGTACATTCTTTTCTCACAGCTTCTGGAATACAGGTGGGTCATTCATTGAAGGAAAGACATCCCCTAGGAAAATTCGAGAGGCAGCTAAGCACTAGATCGTGAGATGCTGTTTTGCAAATTCATCTCTACTTTAGTCTCCCATGGAACCAGATCACTTTCAGGTAGTCCCATGTCTGTTGCCAATCGTAATGCCCGTAGGGGTGCTCTCATCTTTGCTATCAACAACTGAAGAGACTCATCCGTGCCTTGATCGTCCTTCTAGCAATTCACCTTTGCAATTCCTTAAAACGACTTAAATGGAGATTTCAGTTTAGGAGACTGCACTGTCGCTGCTTAAATAAAGTGGGTCGAGCTATCCAAGTAATGTGTCATCTGGCTTCCTGTTGAGAATTAAGAGGACGCTCACTTGTATTTGTGGGTTCATGCGGCTTCGACTCTCAGGAGCTACGGCTTAAGCCATGTGCTGTTTTGTTGGTTGATCTACTTATCCAAGAGAGTGTCCATCTTGAATGTTGTGTAAGCGCATATGGCTGTACGATCATCTCTCACCAATTTGAATGTTGTCTATAAGCATGTGGCTCTGGCATCTCTTACCAATGCTCCATCATCCCCTGCATCGCTCTTTCCTCCCACTAGAACATTATCAAACGGTTGAGCGGCAGTGGCCAGGTACTTCCATTGATTATCCCTGGTGATTATTGTTGCATGCTTCCGAGAGGATTCTTGAGATGCAATCCAAGCCATCTTGTAGTGTCCTTGTATGCACCTTGATTTGACGTTTGGGTGGTAGACATGTATTTGTTGGGTGCACTGACCCCAAGAATCCTAAATGTCTTAGGTTGTAGATGTGATACCAGATAACGTGTTAGGATTGATGATGATGGAGACACTTTTCTATACCAAGGAGTTTTCGATCGAGAAGACCAGGGCCATACTGAATCCGATCCAAGTCGAGCCAATACAGTACCGACTTCAAGTCTGACTATGACTCATTTTAAAACTCGAGTTGATCTCAACAGAGCATGAAATGCCTTGCTCAAGCTTGACTCAAATGGAAAATCAACGTTAAGTTTTAAATGAGCTCAAGCTCATATAAGTGTAATAAATTTGAATATTCTTTCTCAAAAAGAAGCGAGATGTAAGACTTCAGTCGCCACATCCATATATTCATGTAAGTATTTTTAAGGTTCCTTATCTATTTTATGAAGAAAATAGATCATTCCCGAATAAATTCCTACTTTTCTCTTCCAGCTCATTCCAAATCTTGCAATGAGCGCATCCCGACCTCTTGATCTGTGGTACCCGAAACATTAGTAGAATACAAATTTTGTCATAAACAAGCCCTAAACATTATAGAACAAGATAGAGAAGCTCGATTAGGCTTGCAATGAGTATCCATGAGCTCGAGCTCGAACTCGACCGGACAAAGATACTCACAGAGCTTGAGCTCGACCAAAAAGGTGGCATCAAACTTGAGTATCATTAAGCTGAATCTAAACTACTAATGAGTAGCTTGGCTGAGGTTCACTCTCAGTAAAAAATTTGGCAGGGTGACGATCTAACTTGACAACATGGAAAGAACCATAATTTTTGGACTGGGAGCTTGATGACTATGCATATCTAAACCTGAGAAAGTAGAATCCCTAATCTAGCATTGGTGGTGCCGGAACTGCCTTCATGGTAGTTACTCTTAATCTGCACTGAGCTGATGTTACGAAAATAAATCACACTCTATCATGAGGATGGCTCTGATCACCACCCATCTAAAGGGAAGATATACATGATGATGGCAGAAGATGCACAATAACATAGAAGACCAAAAGTTCATGAGGACTCTTGCAAAAGTGCTCTGAGGCCTCAGCAAACTGTCACAAAACTAAGCAAAATTCGACAGAAACCTGATCTCAGCCCAACAATGGCGTGTTTAATTTCAACGATATCCCTTCAGAGGATCGGCTGTTTTGCCAGATCGGGCATCCGTCCATGCTTTTGCGATTGTCTTCTTCATTTCATCATCTCCTTCCTCGTACATGTTCTGCAATCACCATATTATTGGGTTAAATCATGAGTGTTCATCAGCAAATATAAATGAGAACAAAAAATATATTGCTGACAGTGTTTCTGAAAGGATAATTCATATTTCATTTCACAGAAGAAGGCAGAGACATGCCCTATCATGCCTTTCTTTTTCTGGTAAACAAAAAAAAATGCGTTCTGAGAAAAGCAACAGAAATAAGTAACTTGTCTGAATTCATGAACATCCCTTTAATGCATCTCAGGCAACTTGGTTTCAGTACTTACAATCCTCAGCGCATGATGACAAGTTGACCCAAACAAGGACATCCCACAAGAGAAACAATGCATTGCTCTTCTTTTAGAGACTAGTTACTAGTCAATCATATCTCTTACTCTTCTAACAAGGGTAAGAACCAGGCCCGACCACTACTTTATCTGTCCATGAAGGAGACCTCTGGAGCTAATGCAATACGTTTAAGAGTGACAGATTCCACATTTGATATTGAAGTACAGACCTAAGTCCTATCTCAATCGAAATCTTGGATATCAAGGATTCTTCAGCAATCAAATAATTTCCAGGAAGCAAAGATGTAAGTAGAATAGCTAATGGATTTCTAATTAAGGCTAACTCACTCTGGCAGCATCCTGTTGATACCAGGATCAGCCCCATAGAATGCTTTACAAACAAAATGATCTTAAGATTGGCAATGACCCAACAAATAGAACAACTAAGCAAAAGGAAAGAAAATAATATACCTTCATCAAATCCATAATTCCAGCCATTGGATCTTTGCCTTTGTCAATACTAGGTTTTAGCTACCAAAAATTGGGAGGACAAAAAGCACCATAAGGAGTTGCATTATACAAGGAAAACCAGGAAAACCACGCCACTGACCTTAACAACAGATCACTTACCTTGTCCTCCTTGAATTGCAAATCTAACCAGTTCCCCTTTGAGGCCTTAAACAATGTCACAATTATTCTTGTCTGTTTGACCATAACCTTAGATTTCTCTGGCACAATCTCGCTATTCAGTTTGGCTATGGTAAAGCGATAGTTCTTCCCTTGAACATCATGGATCTTCAAGTCAAATGACATTGCCTTAAACTCACTTTCAATCTTTTCCTGATCAGCTCCCTCCAGAGAAAGATAAATCTGCATCGCAAGGGGAAAAAATCAAAGCCACATCAAATGACCAATATATCAGTCCAAGCACATTGATTCAGAAGATAATTTTTTATTTTTTTATTTTTATTCTTCACTATCTCAGCTTTCAGATTGCCAAATTGGAAAAGATAGTCTCCACTAGATGAACTTGACAGTAAGACAGATTATTATTACCTTGACTTTGTCACTATCCTGATCCCAGCTGAAAGATGCAAGCGTGACATAATTCAAAGCTGGGTTAGAAGGAACCCTTGCTTGAGTTGATATTGGCACAGGAGTCTGTGAGGCATGTGCAATAACAGCATCTTTTGACAACTGTAGAGGAAAAGGACCATGAGATAAAAATCCTCTAATCTAATTTGAAAAGAGCTTAAATGGGCTAAATGGTTTTTCACATGCTTGTAACTGTCTACCAACGCAAATACACAAACAAAATTTGAATAGTATCATTTGGAACATAAGGAACTCCTCTTTGACCTAAAAGTTGTGGTCCTGTGGGCCATAGATAGAAACTTAGCAAAAAGATCAAAATGCAGGACTGCATTTCAAGTAAATGCCACTGAAATATGGGTTTCATCTCACATATATCTCAACATAAGCCAAATTGTGAGTGCCAGCGACAATTCATAGCAATAGCATCACGTTTCACAGCTCAATCGATACGGATAGCTGGCGCCGAGCTTCCTATTTTGACAGTATACTCGAACAAATGTACGTCATGGACCAGTCAGATAGCCAAAAGGATATTGCAACATCATATCAAGACTCACTGCAATTGCAGGTAGCAATAAGTGGTTCACATAAGGTAGATTCTACTCATTATGCTATCCTCATGAAATTTGTGTAAAATTGAGAAGGCTACAGAAAAAAAACTGAGACTCTCAAGAAATTAAAAAAAGAGCAGCAATTACCCTCGCATTCTGAGTATTAATGACAATTTAGCACCTGGGTCACCTGACAAATTATGAAGACTCAAAACCTTGCAGAGAGACTCTACAATTCCCATCAGAGCCTAGCTCTACTAAAAATGTTTTTCAATCTTACAGTCTGCTCTAACTTTCCTGAGAATGCAGTTCAGACGCTCCCAAACGCTCCCAATATCAACAGCTTACTCGGAGGATTAACCACATCACCCCGCAACCTCACATCGATTCACAGTTGCGAAGCCCAGTACCATTCGCGAAACATTACGATCATCCGCAACGCACAGCACTCTTCGAATCCACACCGCGAACAGCCGAACACGGCGGAAAGACGAGCGGCCAAGAAAACACATGGCGAAACACACGGACCATCGACCCCCAAAATCTCATTTTTCCTTCTACCCACTACTTCGAATCCGCAAAGGGGGAGAACCCACAAGGCAATTGCAAGGGCAAAAAGAGAAACACGCGGACCAAGCGAAACGCCGACGCAAGCGAAATGGAAGAAGGAAAGAAGGAAGAAGAAAAGGGGCGACCTTTTCCAAGTTGCGTATCTCCGAGGAGATGAGAGACACGACGCGAGGACGCTTGGCGATGCCCTGGAGCTGCCGCAGCTCCTCCAAGTCGAGGGCGTACTCGTCCGCCATTTCCGTTCTTCTCCGCGCAGAGAGAGAGAGAGAGAGAGAGAAGGGGGAAGGGAGGTGATATTCTGTCCGAGGAAGATGCTAGAACCGACTCAGCGAACGGGGACGCTGCGGGGATTTTAAGATTTAGATGGTTCCAGAATTCTTGCGTGGGGCTTTCGATTTTCTTTTTCTTTCTTTTCTTTCCTTTCTTTTTTCGTATTTTATTAACACCATTTTGGGAGCAAAGATAGGAGGTGGAGAAATGAATTTTCCCCCTCATTTGTTTGGAAGGGTGGAAAGCATAGGTGAAGAAGAAAAGAAGGATGCTTTCCCTCATTTTTAATAAAAATAATTAATTTTCTTTTGTTTTGGTAGGATGCGTGCCGAGAAATATGATGAATTGTGTTTCTGGTGTTTAAATCACATTTATGAAAACACATCTCCTCAATGTGATGAAACATAAATTCCTCATGCAATGAACTGAATGACACATAGAAGTATATAATTTTTTTTCTTTTATACTATGTTGAGGCACTTGCAAATATAAAAAAAAAAATTGAAAAAGAAAAAGAAAATAAAAATTGTATGTAATTTAAAAGAGAGGAAATATATATTAGAACTGTTATAACTTTCATATGACGCTTATTTAAATGTTAGAACTTTTTGAATTATTACTTGAGTGTCACTTCGATGGATAAATGAAGGAGAAATTATTCAAAAATCTTAAATCTATTATATTTTTATAAATTTAGTTATAAACTTTTTAATTTTTTCAATCTTTTTTTTTTTTTAATTTTTATAAATTTTGTATTCCTTACAACTCAAAACCAAAAGAGCCCATAAGAGAGGCGTCATTACAGAGCCAAGCCCATAGGGCTTGAGGCGGGTAAGAAAAGCAATTTTGTGGGAGTTTCTTTCCTTTAGGCTCAAGTCAGCTAATCAACCACGTTATCAGCTTCTCTGAAGCAAAAGTCCATCTTCCATTTTGTCAATTTAGTTAATTTTTTTTTTTTCATTTTACCTATTGAGTCCATCCGACTCAACAATTTTTAATTGTACTTTAATATTTTTTGAATTTATTTATTTATTTATTTTTGCTTTTTTTCTTCCTTTTGCCGATGGTTGGCCATTGTCGGGTGATCTGGCCTCGACTGCCACAGGCGAGGCCCAGTTGGGTGAGGGGAGCCCTCGCCCGGGAAAGGCTTGGTGAGGCTTGGTCTTGCCAAATTTGATTTGGGCGAGGATGAGCCTTTGCTTGGCTAACGGAAGAAAAAAGAAAAAAAGAAAAAAAGAAAAAAAGAAAAAAATATTATTAGAAATTGTCAATGTTAGCACCAGTCGTCTTATGTGGCAACTCTGACGTCTATATTAGGGATTTTTTTTTTTATCAAAATTGGTCGGATAGACTTCAATAAAAAAAAGTGAAAAAGTTAGAATTCAGGCAAAATTGTAATAAGTTTAGGACTTTTAAGATAATTTTCCCGTGAAAAAAATGATCATTTAAGTCCTTTCGAAGACAAATTCATCTTACCCACTTTTTAAAGAAAATTTTAATGCCTCTGTGGTTTTCTTGAAAAGGTTAAATTGAAATCGAACGTGGACGAAGGACAAGCAACATTCCGAGAAAGGAACAACACGCATAGGACCGCACGACAAATCCGGCAACTTGAGTGCTTCATCTTCTTCGTCTTTGTCTTCATCATCTTCTTTACTAGAGACATTGGGACGAAGAAAGGAATAAGCAACACGCGCCTCTCTCTCTCTCTCTCTCTCTCTCTTTCCCACAAACTTTTGCTTTCATGACGAGGAGAACTTGCCATTCGTTGAGTACCGGCTAAGAACGGGGCTTTTGAGTTGACGGTGAGTCAAGGGCTATGTGCCGATGTGGGGTCTGGGGATATGGAGATGAAGTGGTGATGACTCTGGGGGTGTCGCGGTGGATCGGAGAGAGTCGGACATTGGAAGAGGTGATTCTTCAAAAGCTCAAACGCATTTGCATTTGCGGCATATGAGGGGATACAAGCAAGTATTTTGCCTCAATTCTTGACGTCAAACAAAGAAAGGTTGCTGACCAGACTGAATTTTATCAAAAGAATCTGGGTACCAGCAAGCATTTTGCCTCAACTCCTCGATCTTGGGGTTTGGGTTCGGATACAAAGAACATAATTAATTTTGCCGCAATCTGTTAATTTGGGGGCAAACAATGTGGTATATGATGTCGTTTAGGTTCGATCATGCTGAATTCACTTTGTTGGCAAGTCATTGATTTATATTGACTTATTATTACGTCGAACTTTTTGACCACATAAATCACCGATATCACTAAAATAATCTTTTTTTTATTAAAGTAATACTTCAGTGATTGTTCAAAATTTTTTTATATTAAAGTGAGCATTAAACAAAAATTATGATACTTTTGATATTATTTTTCCACAAAAAGATAAAATCTCTATTTCTTGAAAACTATAAAAGTCAATGCAAGAACATCTCTTATTATACGGTCATCCCACATCATACGTGGAGTTCCATCTTGTTTTATTTCCCACTGTCCGTTTTCCTTCCTCTCCTCTTTTTGTGATTGTTGACGGCTTCATTCTTGACTTTGAGCTTCGACCTTGGTATTACTTATCGCTCAAAAGGATCATTAGGGTCGATTCCCATGAGGACGTCGTACAGAATACAACATCCTAAGACCTCGTTAACTTGAGCATCAAAAGACCCAAAAAGGCTCGGCATCGAATTCACTGAAATGCCTTTTTAGAACATCGAATGTCCTTTACACCATAGACCCTAAAGATAATTGCAATAATTGAACAACCTGTTATCATTCCAAAATAAGTGGTTACTAAACTCCTTCCCGTGATATCGAACTCAACAATATGAAGAAATGATTCTCAGTTGTATGTCATCTACCAGCATCAACAAGATAGTATTTATTTTCCAATTTTATGTAAAGTGTGAGCATGTTTTAGAAAAGTAGAGTAAAAAATCTATATTAAGTATGAAATAGTCTTAGACTATTTAGTAATTTTTATTCCTTGAGGCATTGAAAGTTCATTTATAAGAATACAAGAATCATGTGCTGTGCCTTCTCAACCTAAACGAATTTTGAATCCAAAGTAATAGTCACAAGAACGTTGCGTTGTTTTCTCTTTTTGATCACGAAATTTTTCTTGAATTTATGGAGGAACCAATGCACGGACATAACTTCCATCAAGAGCTCCAGAGTAGTCTTCGTCATATTACATACCTTAAAGTAGAGATAATGTCATCTATATTCGAATATTGTTGGGGTTCTAGTGCCATCCAATGGTATTAAAATATGCACGGGAAAGTAATTTTCTTTTATTTTGAATCGAGAATTTATTTTCCTAATTTAAGTGCGAGTGTTTTCTTTAGTTGTACATGTTGTCTCATTGACAAATCCATTTTCATCAAATCAAATGCATGAAGGTCCGGAATACTAATTCACTGAAAGCTCTCATAGTAAAACAAACACACCTTAAAATTTACTTTGTTTGGAAATGGAGGGAATTTAAAAAGAAAGATAGCATTTGTAGGGGAAATATCATTTTTGTCCAAAGCAAAACAAATTATAATGCAGCCACATGGGTGAAAAGGATTTTAGGGGCTAGGGCAATTTGGAAAATGCAAAATTTATTCTCCAAAACAACAAGATTCTTTCTAATTTTGGAGGTGATGGATTTTGGTGGGCTCTGCTGATTTTATTTCTTACCCAAAATTTCCCTTTATTTCTCTAGTCCTCCCAAAAAAGGAATTGGCTTTTTCCCACCCCTTTTCTTTCCATACCCGCATCCAATATTTCCATGCTTCTAAAGAAAGGACACAGTATCCTGTGTAGAAGTTGTGTTTTAATTTTCTCAAATAAATAATAAAATCGTTAACTTACTTTTAGCTTGAGTACTTATAGTGCTTTTCATGTTCCGTATGTGTGAACCTCATTAAAAAATTAAAAAATAGGGTTTATATAAAATATCATATTTGTATGCTCAGATTACATTCAAACCAAACTAATTTTCGTCTCATAAACATTCAAACCGTTGCCCCTGATTTAAATCTACAATCCATCAATATTCTGTCCAATCTTGTTAAAAAGCCTATGTGTCGACACATGTGGTAGATGATTGAAAGATATATATATATATATATCTGATAGATCCGATGTGGAAAATTCACGTGTTGACACGAATGCATTTTATTGGGATATTGAATTGAATGCTAATGGAGTGTAGATTTACCAGTTTTGGATTTATCGTGAAATGAAATTAATTTGGGATAAATGTGTTATAGGGTACCAACTTGGGATCTTTAACAGTGTTTTTTTTTATATGATAATCATGAAGGATTTTTTGTGAAATGAAAATTAACAAAGTGACAATTGACTCTTATATATTTTGTCCATTCATGGAAAACTAGATTTGAAGTAATATGGACTGTAGCTTGATTATCACAAAATGACTTCATAAAAGACTTAGGGGTGTCAAACTCCAATTCTTGCACAAGCAATCAAAGCTAAACCATTTCACTTGTAGCGGAGGCCATGGTTCTGCATTCGGCCTCTACACCGGACCTTGCCACAACAGTTTGTTTTTCTTCCAAGTGACTAAGTTGCCCCCTACAAACGTGCAAAAGCCTGTAGTTGATTTTTTTGTCTATAGGGCTTCCAATCAACCTGCATCAGTGTATCCTACAATACCAATATGATCATGTTTCTTCATCGAAATATCCCACCCTAGAGTAGACTTTAGGTACCAAAATATGTGATTTACAAGCATCATATGTCCTTCAATAGGAGTATGCATGAATGGGCTGACAAACTAACGACGTAAGTAATATCTGGCCAACAGTGGTTAAGTAGATCAGCCATCCAACTAACCTTAAAAAACAATCACTATTGAGTAATAGGGTGACTTTGTCAACAAGTTACTGTCATAATTCATGGGAGACTGTGCAGGAGCAGCTTTAAGTTTCCTAGTCTCTTTTAACAAGTCAAGAGTATATTTCCTTTGAGAGATGAATAATCCTTTTCTATAGTAAGCCACTTCCATACCAAGAAAATAGCATAAGTGTCCCAAGTCCTTGACGTCAAACTTAATATTCAAGTGCTGCTTGAGAGCCTTGACTTCATGAAAGATTATTACCATTAATATTTATTTCGTCCATGTAGACAAGGACAGCCGCCATTTCTTTGGCATTTCGCTTCACAAATAAGGAGCAATCCAATTCACACTTCTTGAAATCCACACTTGGAATTTAATTTTCCATACCAAGCACGTGATGAATGTTTGAGATCATAGATGGTTTTGTTAAGCTTGCATACCACTTTGGGTTGATTTTCTCAGGGATGTCCAAGAGCAATGTTCATATAAACTTCTTCTTCCAGTTCACCTTATAAGAGCGCATTTTTAACATCCATTTGAAAGAGTGGCCAATCGTAATTTGCTGCTATGGACATCAATACTCTCACTATGTTCATTTTTGAGATGAGAGCAAAAGTTTTTTAGTAGACTTCGCCATATATTTGAGTGTAGCCCTTGGCGAAAAGTCTACCTTGTGAAACTCATTGAAACCATCATTCTTGTGTATAATTTCATACATCCATAAGCAGCCAATATAACGCTTTCCTTCAGTAAGGTAACAATATCCGAAGTGCAAATTTTTGTCGAGTGCTTCTAGCTCTTCTTTCATGGTGTCTTGACACACTTTATAACTTCTGGCTTTGAGAAAGATAGTAAGTTTTTTCTTAGCATCGACAACTGACAAAAAAGCATGGAATGCAGGCAAAATTTTATCGAAACAAATATAAGCCTATATAGAAAATCAAGCAAAATGATAAGTGGTGAAGTCATTAAGTCTAGTAGTCGACTGTGAAATCTGAGTGGTCCTACGAATAAGGAGCAGGATCAGTAGGAGCAGGTGTATGCTCTTCTATCTCAACAGTTTCATTCACTTGCTCTAGAGTTAGAGTAGGATCACTGAAATTATCACTAATGTGATCAGTCACAATCGTTAAGGAACAACTTCAACATCGAACCCATTATAGTCTAAGTCAATACCACTATTCTCCCCCGGAGGTAATTCTTCCTTAAAAAAAAAAGAAAATTGAGTCTCATCAAGACAACATCACTGGAGATAGAAACCTTCTTAGTAGATGGATTGAAACATCTATACCCCTTCTCGATAGAGGAGTGACCAATAAATACACTTTTGCGAGCATGATGATCAAGTTTTCCGCCAAAGAGTGACCTAAACAAACACTTCCAAATATTTGAAAATGTGAAAGATTCATAGGTTGCCCAATAAACACCTCCATGGGAGACTTGTAGTGTAAGATCTTATTGGGGAGATGATTAATCAAGTTACAATTAGTGAGCCCCGCATTTGAACACTATGTCTTGGGAAAGTTACCATGAAATGACAGGGCTCTTATCACTTCAAGCAGATGACAATTTTTCCATTTGGCTACCGCATTTGGTTGAGGGGTGCCGACATAGGAGGTTTGGCGAACAATTCCCAAATACTTAAGAAATGACTCAAAAAGATGGCTTGTATATTTAGTCTCTAAGTAAGCAATATTGCCATTCATATCAATATTGATATACATATCCTTTAAAGAATCTAGTGGCAATCTCTAAATAAGCTGATAACTCATAGATTTAAGATTCCATTGAATTAAACAATTAAGACATCACCATATTATCATTCGCTAGCCACTCAATGATTTTTGCATCTATAGATGCATGTGCTTTGATAAGCCCATCCATATAACCCAATTTTGATGTACCCCAAGAGCTATGGAGACAGCTCAAGACCAAGGCAAATCGTTATGCCCATAATATAATAGTTGTAAGTTTTTTGGACATTCAGAAATGGATTTACTGTATCAACCTAAATGTTGATAGAAAAAGAGTATAGGGTTCAACAAACTTGTTTGGGACTAATCGAGTCCAATGAAAGATTAGGTGTGGCGAAGATGATGTAGCCACTGGCCGGATATAATCAAACCAAAGGATACGCACGTGCTGCCATGATGACATAAGGAAGCCATAGGCCAACACCTTTAAATGCTGCCACATATACTTAAAGGATGTAAAGGTTTGCATTTTGATTTGCTGCTTCGCTAGTGCAGTTTTTCAAAGAGCAAAAACACCATGTTAGTTGAAAAATCCCGTGGAGACAACCAACCATGATCGCCCTATGTGCAAACCAAAAGACCATCACAAGAATAGATCCACAAATTGCAGAACATGTCATAGGCTATAGGAACCACCAAGAGAGATCCATCCCAGGAATAAGATTGTAGGAACAATTCACAACGAGCTATTGGCAATGCACTATTGTGACAGCAATAAGGAACTCATATTCTCAATCATCAATAAAGAAGCAAAAGCATTGACAATGGAGTTGACCATAGGATCGTGTTTCGCTTTGATACCATGTTTTAATGGCGATCACGTATAGAAGAGATATAAAAGAAGAGAAGAGAAGAGGAATACTCAATGGCTAATGTAGTTTAGACAACCAAAAGAATAGTCCCTTGGAAGCTTACATCCACGGTGGTAAATTCCCAATTCATCTTATTATCCTTGGGGACGATTCATTATCCTTTAATAGACATTAATACATTGGCTTATAATCATTAATTTGATAACTACAACTATCGCATAACCCAAGAACTCCTACTAGATTTGGATTAGGATGATTTGGCATCATTGTCGCTCCAACAAGTATCAACACTAAACAATAATATTACTTGGGTGAGAAATTGTAAAGACTTACATGACCATAAAGCTCTTACACAAAGAAGATAGGACGAGCTTGAGTTTACAATGGAGAATAATTTTACCTATCCTCAAGTAACACTCTTCCACCATCTTGGCATTCATTTTGTCTACCCTATTCATATCGATCTTTTTCTAAATAACAAAATTAGAAGACCTCAGCCTCAATTTGAACATGTGTATACAACATCATGAATTCCCTTTTATGGTTAAATGTTGTTGACACCTAATTTTTTCATCTCAAAGTTCACTATTGCATATTTTCAAACATGTGGAATCTAGTTTCTACAATTGCAATGATGTGTTACATTATATGTTTCCGCATGTAAGAAGTATCTTTATGGACAAGACTGAGTTTAGGGCCATTTTGGTAATTATGTTAAGCTTGAGAGGACAATAATTAATATCAAAGTCTCGAGGGTGTTTGGTCGTTTCAAGCCAAGAGGAACTTTGATAGTTTTCATGAAAATTGGTAGGAGAAGGTCCCGGCCTTCACATTGGACGGACCACATGACCAAGTTCGTGCCCGTGGATCATGTGCATTGATTATCCTAGCCGAGGATTGTGGCCAAGTGCATCGATCATTTTGGCCCAGTGCATTGATCCTGATCAGGTGCATGGCTCTGTTAGCTCAAGCCACGACTTGGCAGTGGCTTAACCATGAAGAGATTATGCCCTAGCTAGGACCAGGCCATGGCTATCTTACCATCTTTTTCTCCTCTTTTTTTCTTGCTAAGTTAAATGATTTTTAAGGAGAGTTTTTATATCAATTTTGCACATATCCGCTTTCCTCTTTAGTCCACATTCACTCTCCATTATTTAAAAAAGTGAATATGCGCTCATAAGGGTGATGATGGTTTGGGTTGGGCCGATGTAGCACTTGACTTAGGGATCAATCTGCGTAGTGTTAGTCTCTAAATTTTGAAATTGAGGATCAACCCTATTGAACCTTGAACCAGGGGCTGAATTGACCTTATGGGTTTGGTGCGGTTCCAAGGTTAACTCAGGACCAACTGATTTTTTTTTTTTCATTTGTTTTTTGTATTCCTTAAAAGGATAAACGTGCACTTTGAAATTACATATCTATTAGCAATACAATATTGGGCAACTAACTAGTAAATGCCATTACAAATCAAACAAAAATCTAAGATAATGTAACAACAGAAATCTCAAATTGCCGAAGCAACAAACTATAGAAGACAAACTTGTAAAATAAAATAAATAATAAAATGTTCAAAATATGTAACAAAAAGCATGAATTATAGAGTCATATCTTGTCTATTCAACAAAGATTGCTTCAAACGAGTAGGGAGAATCAATTGATGAGTTCAAATGAGTAGAAAGAAGATGAAGAGATTGCTCTCAAAAAAATGGAAATGGAAGATTTCATCGATAGTTTGAGATTGAGGGAGAGTGAGTGCAAGACTCTTAGGTTGTGTTTGACAGTCGAGATAAAATTCGGGATATGATATGATTTATCTTATCCTGCGTTTGGTGCTCACTCAAGACAGGATAAAGTTGGATATCAGGATGATATAGATATGATAAAATTATCCCATGGGAGAGGTGGGATAAATGTGGATAGGATTTCTAATGTCCATACTAAGAAAGTTATTTTACTCGAATAACAAACTTATTAAATTAATAAAATTGAAATTATATTTCAATATAATAATATTTGAATTATAATTTAAGAAATAAAAAATAAAAAAGAATTAGCTTTAATTAATCCTATTTTAATTTATATATTCAACTTTAATTCTATCTTATAATAAACATTCAATCTATAAATTAAATATTTATATTTATTATATATTTTAGGTATTTTTGTATTTTAGGTATGTTAGTATAGTTTACTATTTGATAAAATTTTATTAAAGAATGATGAAAGGGGAAAAAAGAAATAATATAAAAAAGAGGAAAAATAAAATAAAAATAAATTAAGGAATAATGTTACGAGAGATTTTCACCATCTCTGTTTATGAACATTTAGATTCATTTATAATGATATGCCGTTTATATAAAAAAAATGTACATGATATGATGTAAATATATTCGACTTTAATACTGCGATTCACCAAATAACGTACATAACATTAAAAAAAATCCAAGGATTTCAATTCTTATCCTATCCAGTCCTATCCCGATTAAAAATCCGGACGACCAAACGTAGCCTTAAAGAGGAAACCGGTGGAAGAAGAGAAAGGGCACTTATAGCTATACACCTAAGGTATGGACAAAAAAGTAATTACAGGGTTGGTTTGGGTTGGACCAATCCTAAAAACTCAGGATTAAGGGTCAACTCGCACAGTGCAAATTCCATAGCCTTAGGATCAAGGATTGGCCTCTTCCCATTGGGAACTGGACCAGTAGTAGCTAGGTTGGGTTGGTCTAGGGTTGGTCTAGGTCAACCCTTGACTAATGCTTACCCCTAAGTGCATTGTTTGGAACGCACTAAAATTTTGTGGAGGCCTTTAAGATACGTGTTTATTCAATTGGACAAAAGGAGATGGGCATTGAAGACCTAGACCAGGTTGGTGATTGGTACGATAGCAGGAAAGTCGGGTTTACATTTTTGGTTGAGTCTCTTGAATTTACTAACATTTTTCTAGCCATTTTGTTGAGTTCCTACCTCGAAAGGCTGACATACTTAAAAATTGGGGAGAAAATTGTTAGTCTTAAATTAATTGTTCAGCTGTCAATTTAGTTTAAACCTTTTAGTTATATCAATTTAGTACTAAACCTTTTAACAATTTGCCAATTAAAACCTAAACTTTCAATTGTTTTAATTTAGTCAAAATTTTTTAATAATTATTAATTTAGTGCTAAACCTTTTAAAGATTTGTCTATTTAGTCATTTTGACCAATTTTGGTCAGAAATTGCTAACATGACGATCTAGTTAATATTGGTTGTCTTACATGACATGGCTAGCATTAACATAGGTAATTTTTTCAATTTTTTCATCTCTTCTCTTTTATTTTATTATTATTTTTTACTGTTTTTTTCCCCCCTTTTTCTCTTGGCTAGCCATCACCTAGGCCAGGGCTGCCTATGAGCACGACCTTAGCTAGCCTAGGCATGGGTGTCCCTTCCACGAGGCCGAACCTCACCTAAGGTTGGCGACTCACCAGCTATTGACGAGGCCTATGAAGCCAGACTTGGTAGAGAGGATTTGATTGTACTTTCTCTCAAAAGTTTATGATTACATTGGTTCAATTCAAGGGTTTAAGACTTGAATGGTTTTCTGTGTAATAGGTCTATAACTAACCGTATAATTATCCCCTCCAATGGGTTTTCGCCGACCTTAACCCAATATCAAATCTGCCCTATTTGTCTTTGCAAACCCGTATTCAAGATTATCTTCACAGCTCTTGTGAATAGGCCTAGACGTATCTGATTGAGCTGCATCTTTCCTTTTCAAGACAGCTTCATTCCTGATAGCCGTTCCCGTGATGATGTTGTGACCGTGAGAGAGGTTTGTGATACCATTTCCTAAGTGCTTGATTCCTTTCGGGAAACGTCTGATTAGGAATTTTAAGTCTCGAGTTTTATTTTGAAAGATTATGCCGATCAGATTGAACAAGATCTTTACAATTTTCTTTTGGTCGAACATGTTATCGGTAGTGGGTAGATTAGTCTCCGCCAGATCTATTAATGAGTCCGCTCCGAACGATGACAGGAATAAAGAGATACTCTTTTCAAGTTGAGTCACACTCCAACAAAGCTAACAATGATTTAGGTTCAATAGAAGAAAAGCGCAAAGTGAGCTTGGTTGCCAAGGGTAAAGTCACGAAAAGAACAAAGAAGAAAGTTAGCTTTATTCACAAAATTTTGATGGATGTGCATGTGCGCAAGAAGCAAAAAGCTTAAAAGGGCAGATTTGGTAAGAAATTCAAGATGTGGATGCATGCTGTTGTACGATAAAAACGCAAGTTGGTTCCTTCAGCGTTAGGAAAGCATTACATGCTGAAGATGACATCTTCCAAAACAGTATCTGTCACACCATCTTCCATGGTAAGTGTGAAACTTTGGACTCACAAATTGACTGTCCTTTGTGTTAGTTGGGTTCACTTCCATGTGGAGGAAGCCTAATGATAGTAAGCCCAAAAGAGCCTGAGTCCATATGATGAGTCATATAGAAAAATAGGGTTTCTCACTATCTTTTAAGTGATAGTTGCAAAGAAGTTAGTAAAGACGCAGTAACAAGAAAAAATAGAAAATGGAAAATCTAGGATTTGGGGATCAATTTGATTTACATTGGTATCGGAGGTCGATTTGTGGTCCGATTAAGCTTAAATGTTGTCAGCATGTTCATGACGCACTCTTCTCAAATCTGAATGGTTTGATTTTCGTTTGAAACTCCCTACACCAGGTTTTTCGTGGGTTGATCCAAAATTGCATTTTTGGTTAGATTTATTCATGATCTCTTGTAAAATGTATGTGTATTGTCAAGAATAATATTCTTGAAATCTTTGCTGTTATGTACATCAAGTATTTACTAGAGAAGAACCTTGTTCATCCAATTTTGTTGACAGTGAAGATTTTTGGGTAGGCTCCGGTTCACGGTTTTTTATCTCCTTACACCGAGAAGGTTTTCCATGTAAAATAATCGTCTTGTGTCCACGCACTTCATATTTATTTTGCTCTACTGTATTGATTCCTATTAGGTTCACATAAGAGGAGAGATTGTTCTTTTCCGCCGAGTTAATCCGATATTATTCGGGTTGTTACTTTTCTCCTATCAAAGTGGTATCAGAGCTTTGATTTTTCCTTGATTTTTCTGCCTTGTGTTAAACAATGAAAATGAATATAAGTAGAATAGTTATATTAAATGGTTCGAATTATCATATTTGGAAAGGAAAGATGGAAGATCTTTTATATGTGAAGAATTATTATTTGCCCGTGTTTGCTAAAAAAAACCAAAGACTAAAACTAATGCTAAATGGTCCATATTTTATCATCAAGTGTGTGGTTATATTAGGTAGTCGATGGATGATAATGATTCGACAGTTGATGGATGATAATGTTTTGAACCATATCATTGAGGAAATAGATGAACCCAATTTATGAGATAGGCTCAAATAATTATGCTTGAAAAACTAGACATAATAAGTTATTTACGATAAAACAGATGATGTCTTTGAAATATTAATATGGTACTCGTTTGACTAATCATTTAAATTATTTTCAAGGAATTATAAATCGGTTAGCTATGATGGGAATCGAATTTGATGATGATGTACAAGTGCTATGGTTGCTTGCTACTTTGCCGAACTCGTGGAAGACGTGTCAAATGTCCTTGTCTAATTCTGCCCTAGATGGTACGATTAACATGGATTTAGCCAATAGTAGTGTTTTGAATGAAGAGATCAAAAGAAAGATATAGGGATCATCCTCTTCACATTATAATGCCTCGATTGTTGAGAAAATAGGAAGAAGTGAGTCTCAAGATCCAAAAAATGGAGGAAAAAACAGAGGCAAATATAATGGATTTGCTAATGTTGAGTGCCATTATTGCCATAAGAAGAGACATATTTAGAGGTTTTTCTATTAGTTCATAAAAAAGAAATCAAAAGAGAAAGGTAAAGAGAAGAAATGTGATAATGATAACGATGACAATGGTGTTGTTGCACTTAAAGAAGAATTTCTCATTGTCTTTGATGGTGATGCAGTAAATCTTGTACGTCATGAAACTAGTTGGGTAATTGATAGTGGTGCATTTATTCATGCTACATCTCGTAGGGATTTTTTTATATCACATAGGTCAGGTGACTTTGAATGTGTGAAGATGAGAAACAATGGGTTGGTTGAAGTTTAGGCATTGTGATGTGTGCCTAGAAACCGGCAATGGCACGAGGTTAGTATGAAATAATGTTAAGCATATACCTAATGTTCATTTAAATTCAATTTCCACAAGTAAGTTAGATGATGAGGGGTATTGTAGCACTTTCAGTGATGGTCAATGTAACCTCACTAAAGGTTCTTTAGTTATGGCTAGAGGTGAAAAATATTATTTGTTGTACATTATGTAGACAAATTTGTCTATAGACAAAATTAATGTAATAGACAATGTAGAGAAAACTGAGTTATGGCACAAGAGGCTTAGGGTCTGCATTGTAATATTTCTGTTCCTTTGGATTTCTGTTCTTTTGTTCCCCGGAACAAAAAAAGAACAGAAATTCGTTTGGTAAAACTTTTGTTAAAACTTTTGTTCTTGGGAACAATTTTTCTATTATTTTGTTCTTGGGAACAGATTTGGAACAGAAATAAGAAACAAAAAAAAGTAGCTTCTTGTTTCTGGGAATAATTTCTAAAAATAAGCTAATTTTCTTTTTTATTTTTCTTTTGTTCTTTTCTCTTGCCGCGGCCACCTCCAACTGCTCGGAGACATCGCCGGCCGCCGCCCATCGCTCGCCACCGCCATCGCCCGCCGCTCGTCGCTGCTGCCGCACAACTGCCGGCCGTTGACCGTCACCGCCGCACGACCGGTGGTGGTGGGTGGCGACGGGCGGTGGCAGGCGGCGGTCGACAATCCGTGAGTAAGAATAAAAAATAAATAAATACAAAAAATACAAAATCTTACCAAACGCATTTCTATTCTTTTTCTATTTCAAGAATAGAAATTTTGTATAGTTACCAAACACCTTATTTTTCTCAGAAATTGTTCCCCGGAGTAAAAATAGAAAAGAACTATTTTTGAAAAGAAATTGTTCCCCAGCCAAGAAGCATTATCATGCACACCCTTAGTCCCATCAATGAGAAAGGTTTGTCAATACTGGCCTAGAAGAAGCTTTTTTTCAGGTATGAAAAGTTCAGCACTGAAAAAATGTGCTCATTATTTAGTAGGAAAATAAAATAGAGTTGCATTCAAAAGCTTCTCTCCTTCAAGAAAGTTTAGTATACTTGATCTAATGCATTCTAATGTTTGTGGACTTATCAAGATAAAATCACTTGGTGGCTCTCTTTATTTTGTTACTTTCATAAATGATTATTCAAAGAAAAGATGGGTTTATACCTTGAAAACTAAAGACCAAGTATTAGATGTTTTTAAGCAGCTTCGGGCTTTAGCAGAGAGACAAACTGGAAAGAAGGTAAAATGCATTAGAACTGATAATGGAGGAGAGTATATTGAACCTTTTGGTTAATATTGAAATAACAGGGTATTCGATATTAAAAGACCTCTCAAGATATCTCAGTTAAATGGCTTAGTTGAGAGAATGAATATGACATTGGTTGAAAGGGTAAGATGTTTATTTTTATAGTCAAAGCTGCTAAGATCCTTTTGGGGTAAGGCTTTAAATACAGTTGCACATGTATTAAATTTTACTCCATGTGTTTCTCTAGAGTTTGATGTTCCTAATAGAGTTTGGACATGCAAAAATGTTTATTTCTTATGATTATTTGCATGTCATTCGGTGCAAGGCATTCGGTGCATATCCTCAAAGATGAGAGGTCTAAACTTGATGTGAAAATACAACAAGACATAT
Source organism: Eucalyptus microcorys (assembly GCA_014182515.1). Classification (NCBI taxonomy): domain Eukaryota; kingdom Viridiplantae; phylum Streptophyta; class Magnoliopsida; order Myrtales; family Myrtaceae; genus Eucalyptus; species Eucalyptus microcorys. Next base: position 3,018,423 of record CM024565.1, on the reverse strand, counting down.
TTATTGGCTATAAACATAATATGTTTGGTTATAAATTTTATGATTTAGTTGATAAGAAAATTGTAAGAAGTAGAGATATTGTGTTTATGAAAGATCTGACAATACAAAATATTGAGAAATTAGAGATGATTTTAATGCCATAGGTTAATGATGATTTGGTTGACTTAGATTCGGTTCCTCTCACACATATTCCTAAATAGATTGATGAGGAGCAACATAAAGTGAATGTTTTGGATGATGAACCTGCCCTTGAATATGTTGAAATAGATGATATTGTCCTTGGACCAGGATCTCCATCAGATGCTCCACCGGATATTCCAGTTTGGAGATCCGTTAGAGATTGACGACCTTCCACCAAATATTTTGAAGATGAGTATGTATTATTGACTGATACAGTTGAATTGGAGTGCTATGCATAAACAATAGAAGATGAGTGCAAAAGCAAAGAGCTTGATGCTATGCAGGATGCAATGTAGTCACTTTATGATAATTGTCGCGACCTCTTTTTTTTTTGCTCCTGATTAGGGCGGGAGCCTGCGGAGGCTAATGGTTGGCTAGATTTATTAGGCTTAGCCTGGACTCTCCTGAATCCACCAATTCACAACTTAATAGTCCAAGTTTTTAACATGTAAGTTAATTTTAAAACGGAGTCGCCACTAATCGGTTTGGGGTGGGTCGATTAGAAACCCAAACGAAGTATCGAGAGAAATACTCGCTCCTGCGCAACTAGAGAAATTAGGATTGGGGACTTGATTACACTAGTTAATCACTAATGCCCTTTCAGTACCTGATCTTGTTTAAACCCTAAGGCTTTTTTGGATTTTTGAGGGATTTTCCATGCATTTTTGGAGGAAAAATATTTTTGGGTCCTTTTCTCATTTTTTTAATCTTTTTCTGAAAATATAAATAATTTTTTTTGGCTTTTTCTGACTTTTCAGCTTTTTGGAATATATGGGATATTTTTGACTTTTTGATTTTCTAGAAAATAATTTATTTTTTATTTTTTATTTTATTTAAAATATTATTTTATATTATAATAATATAAAAACGAATCGGGTTAGATCCCCGAGTTGGGTCCGACCCGGGTCATCGATCTATGACCCAAATGGCCGACTGCTTGAATGTGCTTGAGGCGTGGGCCAGGCCTGGCATCCCCTTTTTTCTCTCTTAATCACAACCCACATGCAAGGCCGATCGGCTTGTTTTTTCGAAGCCCTACCCAGAAACAAGGAAACCGGGTCGGACAAACCCGCAAATCGACTCGGTTCCCAGCCTCCTCTCCCCCTTGCTCCTTCGCATTGCTGGTGAGGGAGATCGAGATGTCACCGGGCAGACGACGGTGGCAGCGGTGACGACGGGCTTGACAGCGACGATAACAGTGACTACGCTGATGGCAATGACGAGTTGGTTGGCAGTTTGTTACCCATCCACAGTGAGGGTATAGCATGTTGGAGTTGTTGGTCAGTGAGATGGCAGGACTACAATGACTGCGTCGGGGCGGGGAACGGCAGCAGGGAGCGGTGGTCACGATGGGGCAGTGGCGGTGAGTCTTCAGCTTCCCAGATATGGTCCTTTGGAACCTCCTCTCTTCGACTCTAACCTTCTATGGCCTTAGCTTCTTCCACTTCGGCTAGATCTGAGCCTCCACTAGCCGGATCTGACCCAGTCTCTCTCTGGCCTCGACTTAAATCTCCGATTGGCTGGCTCTCGAACCTCCCCTGAAGTCTCTCAGTGGGAGGTTCGAAGCCTGCAACCCTTGATCCTTCGCGGCCTTTGTGTCTGTTTTTCGATGGAGGTGGTGCCTTGCTATTTATAGGTGAGGGGGCGGCCAGTCGATGGAGCTTTGACCGTTGGTCCTCGCACGCTGAACGGCCTCCATCGGCCGAATCTAGCTAGGCTGCCTCGCATTGAAGACGCATCCCTTCCACTTACAGCGTCATATGTCGCCGTCCTCTCCTCCCTTCTGGTGTAGCGCGTGTTCGGTCTCCGGCGTGTGCTGCTCGGGGAAGAAGACAACGCGAGGAAGAAGACAAGCAGGAGAAGGGGGGCGGGCTAGGCCTTGGGCCCTGGGGGGCCTGTGCGAGGAAGTAGAACAGAGAGGGGGGCCGGGTGCAAAGGCCTAGCCCCGCTGGGCTGCTTCTTCCTCTTTTTTTGGTTTCTTTTGCTTGTTTTTATTATTGTTTTGTTTTTATTATTTATTATCCGAAAGAGAGGAAAAAATAAATAAAATAAATTTAAAGCCTAATTAATTAAAAAACCTAATCAAAATTTAGGTGTTAACAATAAAAATACTTTTGAACTGGTGAAGTTGCTTAAAGGCAAAAAGGCTTTAAAAAACAAGTGGGTATACAGGTTGAAGCAAGATTGACATACGTCACAACCACGATACAAAGCTATATTAGTTGTTAAAGGATTTAGTCAGAGAAAGAGTATTAATTTTGATAATATATTTTTTTCCGATGGTGAAAATGTCTTCCATTTGTGTAGTACTAGGCTTGGCAACTAGCTTAGATTTGGAGATTTAGTAGATGAATGTCAAGATAGCCTTCCTACATGGTGAATTGGAGGAAGAGATATCTATGGAATAATTGAAAGGTTTCAAAGTGAAAGGGAAAGAGAACTATACGTGCAAATTGAAGAAGAGTCTCTATGGCTTAAAGCAAGCACCGAGACCATGGTACAAAAAAATTATATCACTTATGACGAAACAGAGCTATAAGAAGACTTTGTCAAATAATTGTATATTTGTCCAAAAATTTTCTGATGATGACTTTATCATTCTCTTTATATTGATGATATGCTAGTTGTTGGCAGAAATGCTTCACAAATTGAGTTGTTGAAGAAACAATTGAGCAAGTCTTTTCCCATGAAAGACTTGGGCGTAGCGAAGCAAATTTTTCGATTAGAATTACCGAGATAGAGATGCTAAGAAGTTGTTCTTGTCATAGGAGAAGTACATTGAGAATATTTTTCAAAAAATTTACATGAATAAGGCTAAAGTGGTTAGTACTCCTCTTGTTGCCTACTTTAAGTTAAATGCAAAGCAAAGTCCTATGACTGTAAAGAGAAGAAAGACATGGAAAGTGTTCCATATGCTTCAGCTGTAGGAAACTTGATGTATGCGATGGCATGTACATGTCCAAACTTAGCACATGCAATTGGCATTGTTAGTCATTATTTGTTAAATACAGGTAGAGAGCATTGGAATATAGTAAAATGGATTATGAGATATCTTTGGGGAACTTCTAATTTGAGACTCAGTTTTGGGACCGAGAAAGTTGAGTTAGTTGGATACACAGACTTTGACTTAGGAGGAGATATCGATACTCATAAATCTACTTCTAGTTATTTGATTTTTTATTTTTTTTTTGCTAGTGGGGCCATGTCATAGAAGTCAAGATTGCAGAAGTGTGTTGCACTTTTTACAATAGAAGCTAAATTTATTACGGCGATCAAAGCTAATAGAGAGATGCTATGGTTAAGGAAATTTTTGGAAGAACTTGGGTTCAAGCAAAATAGCTATACGTTATTTTGTAACAATCAAAGCGCAATTCATCTTGGTAAGAATTCATCTTTTCATTCTAGATTGAAATACATTGATGTCAAATATCATTGCATAAGAGATGTTCTATATTAGAAGTTGTTGGAACTTTAAAAAAATTCATACATACCATAATGGCTCCGATATGATGACGAAGACTTTACCAAGGGAGAACTTTAAACATTACCGATGGATAGCTGGGATGATGAATCCCTCCATATCATTGTGAGAGAGAGATTGGTTAGCTGAGTTTATTCCCATGTGGAGGAAGCCTAATGAATAGCAATCTCAAAATGGCTTGAGCTCATATGATAAGTCATATAGAGAAATAGAGTTTCTCACTATTTTTTAAGTGGTAGCCACAAAGAAGTTAGTAGAGACACAGAAACAAGAAAAAAAGAGAAATAAAAAAATTTGGGATTTGAGAATCAGTTTGATTTACATCAACCTAGCATCGAATGTCGATTTGTGGTCCAATTGAGCCGAAATTTTGCTAGTGTGCTCGTGGTGTATTCTTCTCGAATATGGATGATTTGATTTTCGTCTAAAGCAGCCTATACTGGGTTTTTCGTGGGTCGATCAAAACTTGTGTTTTTGGTTAGATTTATTCTTAATTTCTTGTAAAATTTATGCGTATTGCCAAAAATGTCATTGAGATCTTTGCTGCTATGTACCTTTAGTATTTACTAAAGAACTTTGTTTACCCGATATTATTGATAGTGAAGATTTTTTGTGGACTCTGGTCTCGTGGTTTTTTATCTCCTCACATTAAGGAGGTTTTCCATGAAAAAAATTGCATTGTGTTCATGTACTTCATATTTATTTTGCTCTATTGTATTGGTTCTTATTAGTTTATATAAGAAGAGAGATTGTTCAATTCCACTGCGTTAATTCGATATTATTTGGGTTATTACTATTCTCCCATTGTTGGAGGTTTGTTTGTCAAAACAAACTGAGTGTTTTTCCTTGTCCCATATAGGAAAAGTGGGAGGAAGTGGCGCAATTTATAAGTGAAGGGTTTCCTTGTGTACCTCAAGGAATGATTGGGTGGGGCTAGACCCCACCATACCCGCGTGCGGGTGCGCGAATAATTGCGCGATTATTTGGCGCACTTAGCACTTTGCGCGCCCGCACTAATCCCTTTTGCTTTTTTATTTATTTATTATTTTTAGTAAATTCAAAGGTTGTTTTTTATTTTGAGAATTTCGGAAATAAAATATATAAAATGAAAATTCGAAATTCTATTAAAAATATATATTATTAATTATTATTCCGAATTTTGTTTGTGTCTTTTCCAGACAACCTTTGGAAAATTAATTATTCGGTTTGCAACATTTCCCGAAGGGTTGCAATTGTTCGGTTTTCGACTTCTTCCGAAAAGTCGCATTTGTTTATCTGAACAATTTTTCTAAAAGACGTGTTTGTTCATTTTTCTTTGGCAATTTTCACGAAGAGTTGCAAGACTGTTTCATATATATACTTGTCATTTTTCGGAAGGAAAACAGTGGTCATTTTCGAGTCTTCTTTCTGAAAAACTACAGCCAATTCTTTCGATTGTTTCCTAGAGAGATCCTGGAGAAATACTAGAATTGCTATCTAGTATTCTCATCCGAGACTTTGTTGTATCCTGGAGGAAATTTGCCGGTGACCATTAGCAACTTTGTGGGGCAAATAAATCCTTAAAGAAAGTGATATCACGCCTCAAAGTCCGATCTGAGTACTTTTAGTATCCGTCTTCATTGTTCTACCAAGTTCGTAGCTATATTTTTCTAACAATTTTAAGGATTTATTTTGCTACAATGGAGTCGGAGACAATCAAAGTTATGAATCAAGATATGGCCAAACTAGACCGGTTCGATGGGAACAATTTTGCTCACTGGAGAGACAAGATGATGTTCTTACTTACTGCTCTGAAGATTTCCTACATACTGGATCCTAACTTGGCGCCTATAGAAGATCCTAAGTCTACTTCCGATGGAGGACAGCCAAGTGCGGAAGCCATTGAGAGGGTTAATAAGGAAAAGAAGAAACGTGCGGAGGATGAATTACTTTGTTGAGGACACATTCTGAACACATTCTCCGATCGTCTGTACGATTTATTCACTGAAATGAAGTCGGCCAGAGAAATTTGGAATGCACTAGAATTCAAGTACAAAGCGGAGGAGCAAGGTACCGACAAATATCTAATCGCAAAGTATTTTGATTTTAAGTTTATTGATACTAAACCCTTGTTGGAACAAGTCCATGAATTGCAAGTGATTGTGAATAAGATTCGTGCCCTCAAGATTGATATTCCAGAAGCTTTTCAAGTTGGAGCAATTATTGCGAAATTGCCTCCAAGTTGGAAAGACTATGGAAAAAGGCTGATTCACAAGTCGGAGGACTTCACTTTGGAGCAAATACAGAAACATCTTCGCATTGAGGAAGAATCACGTTTACATGATAATTCTGTTTTGTACAATTCCAAGGTGAATGCTGTGGATAAAAAATGGAAACTCGGCCAGAACTTCAAAGTAAAAAACGGGGGGCATAAATTCAAGAGAACACAAAATAAGCACAAAGGTTGCTGTTTTGTTTGTGGCAAACAGGGATACTACGCCAAGGATTGCATTCACCGCAAGAGCATTTCAAAGGACAAGAACATTCCGATGGTGAAAGCAGATGCAAATCTGGTTGAAGAAAATTATGTAGCCATGATTTCAAACATGTTTTCGAACATGGAAATTTCTGAAATCAATAATGCGATGGCTATGGTTTCTGAAATCAATTCTACCACCGTCCAATCCGGTTGGTGGTTAGATTCTGGAGCAACAGTCCATGTGTGCAAGGACAAGTACATGTTCAACTAATTTGAAGAGATTGTTGACTCAAATGTTCAAGAGGTCCTGATGGCGAATAATGCTTTTGCAAAGGTTGCTGGAAAAGGCATGGTGGAGATAGACTTCACTTCTGGAAAGAAGATAACTCTTCTTAATGTGTTATTTATACCTGAAATTAGGAAGAACCTAGTTTCTATTGATTTACTTTGTAAGAGGGGGTTTTAGGTTTTGTTTGAATTCGACAAGGTTATCCTGTCGAAAAATGGGCTGTTTGTTGGGAAGGGTTATGCCAATGATGGCATGTATCAACTGAGTATCAATAATAATATTTCTAGTTCTGTTTATATTGTCGAGTCTTCAACTTTATGGCATAGTAGGGGCACATATAAATATGCGCTATTTGAAGAATATGAGAAAATTAGACTTGATAAATTTTAATGGCGAATTTGATAAATGTGAAATATGTGCTAAGTCAAAACTTACTAAGAAGTCATTTCCTAGTGTTAAAAGAAATTCGAATTTATTGGATTTGGTTCATAGTGATATATGTGAATTTAATGGTATGCTAACACGTGGAGGTAAAAGGTATTTTATTACCTTTGTGGATGATTGTAGTAGGTTCTTATATGTTTATCTCATGAGATCGAAGGATGAAGCTTTTACCATGTTTAAGAAATATAAGGCTGAAGTAGAGAATCAATTAGAAAAGAAAATTAAAGTTCTACGACCAGATAGAGGTGGAGAATATTTCTTAAATGAATTCTCTTCATTTTGTGAAGAACATGGTATTATTCATCAAGTTTCGGCACCATATACTCCACAACAAAATGGTTTAGCTGAAAGGAAAAATCGATCTCTTGGAGAAATGATTAATTGTATGCTTTCAAATTCAAAGCTACCAATTAATCTTTGGGGAGAAGCATTACTTACTGCATGCTATATTCATAATAGAATACCTTCTAAGAAAAATGACATAACCCCTTATGAAATATGGAAAGGTAGAAAGCCAAATTTGTCATATCTAAAGTGTGGGGGTGTTTGGCATACTACCGAGCTCCAGATCCTAAGAGGACAAAGCTCGGTCCTAAAGCTATCAAAAGTGTTTTCATTGGGTATGCTGAAAATAGTAAAGCTTATAGGCTTCTTGATTTAGAGTCCAATGTCATAGTAGAATCGAGAGACGTTGAATTCTTTGAAAATAAATGTTTTACAATTTTTGAAATTATTGAAAATGATTCAAGATCTATGGAAACTCAAAGTGATTCTCAAGAGAAAGAAACGAATGATTCTAAAGACATGATTGAACCAATGAGAAATACTAGAGCTAGGAAAATAAAAGACTTAGGTCCTGATTTTATTACTCATGTTTTTCTTGTGGAAGGAGATGGAGATAATAATGTGATAAATAAATACCCTTTAGTATTAAATTTAGAAGATGATCCTAAAAGCTTTGATGATGCTATGTCTTCTAGAGATGCTTCTTTTGGAAAGAAGCTGTAAATGATGAAATGGACTCAATTATGTCCAATAATACTTGGGTATTAGTAGATTTACCAAAAGGATCGAAACCTATTGGGTGCAAATGGGTTTTTAGAAGAAAATATCATTCTGATGGTTCTATTCAAGCTTTTAAAGCTAGACTTGTAGCTAAGGGATATAGACAAAAAGAAGGAATAGATTATTTTGATACATATGCTCATGTTGCACGTATAACTTCTATTCGAGTTCTTTTTGCTCTAGCTTCAATTTATGATCTTTGTGTTCATCAAATAGATGTTAAGACCACTTTCTTAAATGGAGACTTAAATGAGGAGATTTACATGGAACAACCGGAGGGTTTTGTTCTTCCTGGAAATGACAGAAAAGTATGTAAATTGATTAAGTCTCTTTATGGACTCAAGCAAGCTCCTAAGCAGTGTCATGAAAAGTTTAATTCGGTCATATTATCAAATGGTTTCATCAATAGTAGTGTCGATAGGTGTATATACTCTAAATTCACTAAAGACTATGGTGTCTTAGTGTGCTTGTATGTTGATGTTATGCTTATCTTTGGAACGAATATGATTGGAATTAATGAGACTAAGAAGTATCTAACTTCCATGTTTAAAATGAAGGATTTGGGTGAAGTAGATACTATCTTAGGTATTAAAGTTAAGAAGAATAGTGGGGGTTATTCTTTAAGCCAATGTAGTTATGTTGAAAAGTTATTAAATAAATTTCAACATCTTGGTTTTAAAGAAATAAGTACTCAATTTGATTCCAGTATTAAATTAAATTATATTATTGGTAGAGCGGTGGCACAACTAGAATATGCAAGTGCTATAGGGTCTTTAATGTATGCGATGCATTGTACTAGACCTGATATTGCTTATTCTGTATGCAAGTTGAGTAGGTATATTAGTAATCCAAGTACAGAACATTGGAGAGCTATTACCAGAATTTTTGGTTATCTTAAGAGAACTAAAAATTTAGGTTTGTTCTACAATAATTACCCGGCTGTATTAGAAGGATACACCGATGCTAGTTGGATTACAAGTGTGGGAGATGAGCGTTCCACTTCTGGATGGATCTTCACACTAGCTGGAGGTGCTGTATCTTGGGCGAGTAAGAAATAGACATGTATAACTCACTCAACAATGGAATCTGAATTTATTGCTTTGGCGGCAGCTGGGAAAGAGGCTGAATGGATTAGGAATTTGTTGTTGGATATCAAATTATGGCCTAGTCCTATGTCTCCTATTTCTATTTACTGTGATAGTCATGCCACTTTGGCAAGAGCCTATAGTAGTACCTATAATGGTAAGTCTAGACACATTAGTCTAAGACATGAATATGTGAGACAATTGATTAAAAATGGTACCATAGCAATTGTCTATGTGAGGTCAAGCAAAAATCTTGCCGATCCTTTGACGAAGGCTTTACCAAGACATATGGTAATAACGACCTCACAAGAAATGGGGCTGAAACCCTTTAATTGAAATCACCAATAATGGTAACCCGACCTTTTCTAGAACATCATTAGTTACAAGGTTTAATGGGTAAGAACAAGTTATTGAATGTGATTGTTTGATACTGACGTAGCCCTGATATGAGAAGTCAGTATCGTCTGTTACGTTTTGTAGGCTGAATTGAATTCTTAATGAAGTATGATATAAGTTTGTAGTGTGTTGATAGTAACAGAAACACATGGTAGATACTTCACCTATATGAGCTTAGAAGTGGTGCTGCTTCTTACGAAAGTTAGGGTTGCTTTCTAGAGAGCTCATGAAACAGGATCAAGCACAAGGCCATAATAGTGCGGAGTAATATAGAACTTCTCGCTGAAACAAGAGGTTAATGTATGTGTGGTATGTCCGGTTCTATTACATAAAAGTACAAGTTTAAAGCCGAGCTACTTGTCACTTTGATAGAGCTTTGAGATACTTGCACTAAGTAAAGGTTTAACTCGAAAGAGACCTTTATGTATGTATATTAATCTTACTGAAACTTTGGCTATATGGTTTTTTAAATTTTTAATTTTGAAATCTTTGTTTTTACAAACAAAGTGGGGGATTGTTGGAGGTTTGTTTGTCAAAACAAACTGAGTGTTTTTCCTTGTCCCACATAGGAAAAGTGGGAGGAAGTGGCGCAATTTATAAGTGAAAGATTTCCTTGTGTACCTCAAGGAATGATTGGGTGGGGCTAGACCCCACCATACCCGCGTGCGGGTGCGCGATTATTTGGCAGCACTTTGCGTGCCCGCACTAATCCCTTTTGCTTTTTATTTATTTATTATTTTTTAGTAAATTCAAAGGTTGTTTTTTATTTTGAGAATTTCGGAAATAAAATATATAAAATGAAAATTCGAAATTCTATTAAAAATATATATTATTAATTATTATTCCGAATTTTGTTTGTGTCTTTTCAAGACAACCTTTGGAAAATTAATTATTCAGTTTGCAACATTTCCCGAAGGGTTGCAATTGTTCGGTTTTCGACTTCTTCCGAAGAGTCGCATTTGTTTATCCGAACAATTTTTCTAAAAGACGTGTTTGTTCATTTTTCTTTGGCAATTTTCACGAAGAGTTGCAAGACTGTTTCATATATATACTTGTCATTTTTCGGAAGAAAAACAGTGGTCATTTTCGAGTCTTCTTTCTGAAAAACTACAGCCAATTCTTTCGATTGTTTCCTAGAGAGATCCTGGAGAAATACTAGAATTGCTATCTAGTATTCTCATCCGAGACTTTGTTGTATCCTGGAGGAAATTTGCCGGTGACCATTAGCAACTTTGTGGGGCAAATAAATCCTTAAAGAAAGTGATATCACGCCTCAAAGTTCGATCTGAGTACTTTTAGTATCCGTCTTCATTGTTCTACCAAGTTCGTAGCCATATTTTTCCAACACCCATCACTTTGGTCTATCTGTAACTACACTCCCCTATTAAGGATGTTTGTGGTTTCCTGGTTTCCATTTTCGTTGTGAAAATAGAGGTGGCAATGTCCAACAGCAATGAAAATCTTGTCGATTGGGTATCAGATTAGGAAGTTATCGCCGGTCAAACTTTGGTCAAACTGTATAATACTCAAAATAGATCCCTCGTGCCCAAAACCATAACTAAAGATTTCGGAAACGACAAAACTCTGCACGCGTCTTATTTATGGTCAATACTAAGTTTTAGAAGCGTAGCTCATAGACCGAACCCTATGGCCAGGGTATAGGCCAAGATGTCAAGTCCTTGACTTTGGGATTTACCCTATCAATAAAAGGATCTTTGGAAAGCTCGTGATGCGAGCTTTCCAGTGACATGAAGATCATGTGCATTGAACATTGGACGCACAATGAGAAAATCAAGACAGATCGAGGAGGCGTCACGGTCCGAACGCTGTCATAGTACAGGGTGCAGCGCTCAGAAACAAGAGCACCTCCCCCGCGGCGCGTGCGGGAATTGAATATGTGCTGTGTGCTTCCACGTTCATATCTATATTTCTTAACTAATAGCCAATCCATAAGGCGTTAAACGTAGGGTAATCTTAGTCCTTAAGATATTAGCCAGCCTCAGCGACAGATCTCTATCAAAACTTAAAGCTCCCCTTGAGAGATCATCATAATTATTTGGATTATATTCAACCGGGTTCCAGAGTATCCAAAGTTGGGAAGCACACCATCTTTGGACACCGAGTCACAGAAAAAGGACAGAAATCTAACTGTAGATAACAGTGTGACGGGTCAATCGAATATTCGATACTCTCCATACATCTGTCTTCGTGAGGCAAAGACACATGCTAAAATGTAAAGCTTTATGGTGATGGTGATGATGCACTCCACTTTGGACGCGTCATTCCTCCGCAGAAAGGCTCACAAAACGCCGAGCTACAACCGCCCTCGGTTCTTCTTAGAATACGTTGGTTCTGACCACAATTTTCAAAGAAGCGACCGAAAAAGTGATCAAGAGGCCAACTCCCTTCCTCTCTTTCTTTCTTTCTTTATTTGGGATAGATCTAGAGGCGTTTCCGCACCACAAACCTTTTGTCTGTTTAAATGCAGGGCCCAAATTTTAGGCGCCGTCGCCTCGATAAGAAAAACGGAGAATTCCATAGCACTTTGATACGTGATTATTAGATGGGACACCCTGGCATTTCTTTCTTTATTCTAAACTAGCACAAACAAGTGCTCGGCGGCAAAAAACATTTTTCGTGAATATATCATGTATAAAATTCCTTTTGGAAACCTAGGGCAGGCACCGCTAGCCCCCTTAAGTCTGCCATCGAACGCGCCTGTTCATGCAACTTGAACAGCAACTATGCACAGAAAGATATTCTGTTTTCTGAATATGTGTTGAAGATCATGGATTATGAAGGGAAAAATGGTTGAAGGAATAATAAACTTCCACACAGCAAAAAGGAGTATGAGAACGTGGTGTGTCGTCGGAGAGAGGAACACATCACACATGAGCCATTTGCGAAATAACTCCCTTAATGATAAATGCGGAGTATCTCACATTGAAATTTTATGTTTGTTTGTGTCCTTCATTTCATCTATGCTAATCATGCATAGTAAAGGTAGGGTCTGTAAAGATATCGCACATTGTGATTTTATGTTTGTTTATGCTAATCATGCATAGTAAAGGTAGGGTTTGTGAGATTTGGTGTGACTACTACCAACTGTTTTAAAAACTTAAGCTATTAGATGAAAGTATGGTTTATCATTTAAATATTCTAACAGTCCCTTGCACGCTTAATTTGGTCTTTTTGCTTTGTACTAAGCATGAACATATTTAATTGGGGAGACACAAAAGACTTGTAAAGATTTGAACTTAGGACTTCTAGTTTTGATATCTGTAAGATTTGATGTGACCATTGCCAACTATTCTAAAAACTTAAGCAGCTAAATGAAGGCGTTGTTTATTATTTAAATATTATAACGGGGTCAGCAATGCAGGACAGCATTAGTTTGCATGTCGCGGAATAAAACACAAATTACACAGATAAAATCAGAATATGACATGAAACAACATACCTAATTGTACATGTTGACAAAGGTCGACCTTATAAATTGCGTAGCGTAAAGATAAGATAGCATGTTTATGGGATTGATTGTATTAATTAGGTCCCGCTTTTTACACCCCAAAACACAATTTAGGTGTATAAAAAAATATTCTTCTTGCTAAGCGTATTCAATAAAAAAGAGCAAATGGCTTCATTAAGAAGAGGATGAGTGCGGCTTGTAGAGCACATGTAATGCTAAATTGACATAAATCAACACATTTTCGTTACAATCCATTCATTTGGCATGTAGATAAAAGATCAAGATGTTTTAGGCCAACACTAATTGACGTAAAATTACAAACACGGTTATGACATACCAACACGAATTGTCAATCCTAATTGAAAATCGTATTAAAACACTTTTTAAAGGGAGAAGTCCATCACAGATCTCTCTCTTTATTTGGTGCAACAGGTAAGTGAACCTAGATTAAAAGGGCGTATTTAATTGCATCATCTAACTCACACATAACAAATGGGAGTTCTGACATTTCAATTCTCAAAAGGGCAAATACTCATTCAAGAAAAATTTGAGAGGCAAACTTCTTTTTATCGTGTATAACATCACATTGGTACTTGTGGAATCTGGTGCAAAATGTTGGCCGCATGTTCGCCACGTCGGACTTTACGAAAATGGAAGCCCATCCTCGTCATGTATTACGTGGTCCGACCTTATTTTGTCTCCCTCTCCACTCTCCCAAAAAAGAAAAGAAAAGAGAAGGAAAAAGCAAGAAACATGGAGAAAAAAATTAAAAGAAAAGGACAGAAAAAGCTCCTTTTGTAGAAAGCGCTGTCATGGGAGGCCAATGCTGACGGTTATCTGACCAGAGAGAATAAAGGCAAGGGGCCTCCATTTGCCGGTTGAGGATAGAAAGAAACGCCCTCAGCTAAAGCCTTGTCCTTTTCACTCTCTTTAATCTCCTTCTCCATCATCATCATCTCTCCATCTCTCCCTTTGCCTAACCTTTTCCATTTAGATGATGTAAGATAGACATTTCTCCAAAACAAAACGAGATAGAGATAAGATAGAGAATGGGATTCAATGCATTTTGTTGGATCAAGGCAATAAATTTGATTATCATTGTTCTTATTTTGATTACTTTTTATTATTATCGATGTAGTCATTCGTACAAATTAGATCTACGTCCGTATAGGGGGATCTTCGTACTCGGTGAAAAGCAATCTTGGGTATATTCAATTCTAAGGCCGAAAACAACGATGTGTTGGATCGAGGCATTGTGATATGTAGTGGATTTGCGAGTAATGTGTCTTCTTTTACTAGGTTTTCTTGAGGTTGATGGATGCTTTTACTTTATAAACTCTTGATTGACTGATTTTATTAGGGCAGTTTTGTATGAGATTTTATCAAGGAGGTTTGTTTATCATAACGTTTTGGGAAGGGACGAACAGTTATGGATTCCACGTCCAAAAGCGAAGCGCTTTCTTGAAAGCCAATGACATTAGGGGACATATGGTCTCATAGCCCTCCATTCTTAAAATTAATATAAAGCAAAAGCAAGAAGAGAATACTTTTGACTTTTGCGTATTGCGTAGCCAAAATATACAAATACACACTAATAAAAATAATAAAAAGAACTTCTCTCTCGTTCGGCGACTAATGTGGAACGAAAATAAAGTTCAATTTGATCGAAGACGGACAAATCCAGAAATTAAATCCTTCATACGATTAATGAAGATCATATAGCACAATGAATTGCTAAGGATTTGAATCCTCTTCGATTATGAATTGCTCAGGATTTGAATCCTCTTCGATTATGAGATCCTATAATTGGAGTAACTTATTTTTTTCCCCCGAATATTGTGATGCATGGACCAACGAAATTGGACCGACCCATGTAACACATTTTGGGGCACGAAGAGACTCTATAGTAATCTTACCAAAAGCAATATATATATACAACGACACATCTCCCCATCGGCTTTAAAACTGTCTTCGCAATAAAACTTGACAAGTCAGCAAATACACAAACATCCAGTAGACCAAGCTTTGATATTCCTTACGTGCACCCTGTTTTAGAGTAAATCCCATTTCATAAGAAAAGACAACAAAAAGAAGGAATTAGACTCATATCATCACATAAACCTTTCTTTTGGATTATCATGTAAAGAGTGCCTATACAGGTGTAAATCCACACGATGCTCCTGAGAAATACAATACAAATTCTGCTCAATGCGTAGCTGCTAAGAATTCGGTTCCTAACATAAACCCTAATTCTTTACAAGTTTATTGCTTAGAACAAGTGTTCGTACGTGAAAGTCAAAAGAACAATTGAAAGAGAGAAAGGGGAAGAAAGGGTTCGTATGTTGTCCATCGCCGGCGGAAAAGAAAGTTTCCACAAGCGGCCTAGGGATTTGGACACATGTGCAAGAAGTTTGGGCCCCAAACCGCACGCATGTCTAGATCGTGACACCGCCTGCAGAAACTCTATTTTCCATCTGCTCGGATGGAATAAACAATCTTTAAAATTATGGATTTTTATGGTTTTACCTTCGTCGCACAAGAAGTGAGAGAAATGGTGGCTGAGGAGGTGGAAGATGGGGTCGACAGAGCGGAGAGGCCGACATTGTAAGCCATTGTCCCATCTGGCCGAAAAAGTCCGTAGTTCCTCTCAGAAGTGGGCCCTGGCTTCATGTCCTCATTGAACAAGGCAAACACATAGACCTCGAGCCTCGTGTTAGGCCTCAATGGCGTCCCTTCATTCTTCAGCTGCCTCCTCAACAAATTCATGTTGTAGAGCGCGGCATTAGCAAGGGTTGCGCCAACCTCATCCGGATCACCCTTCGAAGGCCACCCGGTCTCGGAAACCCTAATTTCGATCCCTGGGAAACCCATTCTCATCATGGCGAAAGCGACCGCATCCACTTGCGCATACAGCATGTTGTCGTAGGGCAATTTAGTGTATGGATCCACCATGCCCGGGTTTGGGTTGAAAAGCACATAGTCGAGGGATATCCGAGATGGGTCGTCCTTGTAAGCGAAATATGGATAGGCATTGATCCAGTATGGTGAATTGGTAGCCGACAAGAATTGCAAGAATTGATAGACCACGTTGTAGACTTTGCTGTCGAAGCTACCGGCTGAAGGAGGGAACGACTGGGCGAGGACCGCCAAGGAATTGGGGGAGGAGACTTGGACGTAGGAATCTAACCCTAGCTGGACCAGAGCTCCGTGGATGCTAACCATTGCCGGCACAAGACTGTCCGTGAGCGTGGAGTCCTGGTCGTTTAAGATCTCATTGCCGACATGGATTCCGGTGATCCGCGTGGCGGGGAAGTAAGGCTTGATGTGGGCGCTCACCCATTGCAAGGCTTGCTGGGGATCCTTCAGCTGGCCTAGCATATCGTTCTCAATGGTCACGATAAGCTCGACGTTGGAATTCGCGAATGCTGTTAGGACCTGCGGATTGGTGTCATAGATTCTTGCTTTCGTGACCTTTAAGGATCTCAAGAGCTCAAGAACTCTCTCCGGTGGGGGTAAATTGTTGGCAACTTGCCCATAATTGATCCCAAGTGAAGCAACTCCTACAACACGAAACAGACCATGAATGTAGCGATCAAATCTGAATCTGCAGCTAAATTTGAAGAAGATGTACAGTAACATGCTAAATTGTATCCCAATCCAGAAAAGCTGGTGAAAAAAGAATCAAGTACATTAGTAAAGAGCTAAAAGTTGGCACCTGTTGATAAATAGACAGAGAACAAAATAACAGCATAAGTCATGGCGATTCTACTAGAAAGTGTTGCCATCTTGAGAGAGAGAGAGAGAGAGAGAGAGAGAGTTGTAAGAATTGGAGGAGGAAGCAGAGAAGGGAGTTATATAGAGGGAGAGAAGCTACAAATTCTTTTCTTTACTTGTTTGAATATTTTTGGCTTCGGTGTGTATAGCTTGCCTTGACAACGTTGCCTTTGTTTGGCTCGTCCCTCATAAATGATTTCGTAATTATAATGACCTTTGGGTTTTCTTATAATATATTTCTTCATCGGAAGGGCTTCTTTGGAGCGGCTTGTCTCTTTCCAACCTACGCCAACTCCCCCCATCGAAACGACCAAAATGCCCCGGTCACTTTCTTCAACCAAAAGCAAAGGGAAGTCCCCTCTGATTGGTTAATTATATTATACGGAAGCGATTGGGGGATCCCGAAATTTGGGGTGAGGGTAAATAGTTGTTAACCTTCATGATGAGAGATTCTGCTTTAATTTAAGATTATCTACGCCATAGATTCCTTCACTTTTTCGGCCATGCATTTAATTAAGGTTAATCATTTATAGAAAAAAGTGTGTTGGTCGCAATATAGGATAGTTTTGCTTTAACGAAGATGCCTCTTAATTAATATCTTATGTTTAGTGACAATGGGGTACATTCAGTCGCAAGCATCTGAAGGGCATCAATTTCAAGTTTCATAAAAAGATGATGGTTGGGTATATTCTACTTTAGCTCACTCCATAATGAGCCTTATAGTTTAGCGCTGTGCTACATGGGTAAGTACTTTCTGAAGGAATCAAACGTCCAATTATAACTCTCTTAAACATGCTTGACATGGCAGTTTGGATTCTCAACTAAACCATAAAACTAAAAGATGGCTCTCATGAATTAGTTTTATATATCTCCAAAGACGATATAAATGAAAGAAAAGGTTGTTGAGGCCAGTCCTATAAGCCCACACTTGTGTGGAGTAGATTGGTCAACTTCTACGGCACAAATCCATTTTTGACCTATTTGTTCTAGTGTCTTAGGCGACCCAATGGCTGTTCCTTTATTTCTAGACCGACTTGTTGTAATAGCTCTGTAAACACCTGGAGTTCGAAGTAGAGCCATCCTTAGGATGATTTCTATAGATGGGACATATGATCAGTTAAAGCCATCGGACCCGAGATAGTTGTGTTGATTGGAGTTCAGATGTAGGACAAAGATGCTTGTTGCTCAACGCAAACATTTCCTCAATTCTCATTTGGCTTGGGTCGAGAGGCGATGCCTATACCTCAACAGTGCTTATGTCTTTATTGATATAGGCAAATTAGTGTTTTTATATTTTTGTTTCTTCCATCTTCTTGTCTTTTCGCTTTAGCATCGGCAAATGAAAATGATTGTAGCCTTTGTAGCCTTTAAATATGTACTTACCTATAACTTTTGACATTTGAGATTTGAGTTTTATTTTCCTTTTACATTTTTTATATCATTTTTATTACTTCAAATTTTAAATCTATAAAAATAACATTCGTATTTATTAAATGTCCTTTTATTTTTGGATAAATTAGGAGGTGCATAGCGCTTTGAATATTAGCCTTTCTCGATACTTTTCATACGACCCACAGAGTAGTAACTAGAAAAGTCGAAATGAAAGTCGAAATGACTAGAAATTTCTTATATCAGAAAGAGATCCACCAATTCATTGAGTGACTCTTTCTTACCAATGTTGACCAAAACCTCACTGCAGTGGCTTGTAGACTTGCTGCCGAAAGGCTTGGTTTGCCCCTTGTTGTGTTACATCTTGTGATCCTACGCTTTGATAAATAAATCTTGTAGTGAAAAATGCTATAAAATAAAATCAAATAAGATTATCAAATAGTGCAATCAAATCTTAAAACAAGTATAAAAAGAGCAATCAAATAATTTCCATTACCTCCATATGTGGTGGGGACCCTAGTTTGGGGCAAACCTTCATCGGAGAAGGCCGGGTGGCAGCAATGACACACCACTTCTCTATATGTCTATGAGTTTGTTCATTTTCTCTTTTCAGATAAAGTGCGCCAAAAGTCGTAAAACTTATTTTGAAAGTACAATTGAATTAAAATTTTTTTAAATATTCCAATTAAGTTCTACATTTGTCATATTGGTATAGTCGATCCTTTCATTAATTACATTTAATTTGGTTGATAGATAACACTAACGTGATTTTTTTTTAATGTTTTAAATCTACACGCAATGCCAATTAGCCGACATAAAAAAAGCTTGAAAAAAAAAAGATGAGAGAAAAAAGATAAAAGATTAATAGGGAAAAGAAAAGAGAAAAGGAGTCAATGAAAAAAGCCAATTTTTTTTCGAAAAAGAAGTGCAGATTGGGGTTGGGTTGGGAGTTGTCCCCTGCTTCGCTGGGGGTCGACGCGGGCCGTTGGTTATCTTGGCAAGCAGGTGGGGGCTCGTAGCTCCTCACCTATAGTGTATCCCCCCACTTATTGCAAGGTGGTGGCGACTAGATCGGACCTGGTGCGGTGGACACCATCGCTGCTTGTAGCTTTCACCTATTAGCCGTGAGGGCTAGCAACCTTGGTTTGTGACTAGGCAAGGTCGTCAACCTTAGGCAATTAAATTCTAAATTTGTTACATTGATACATTTGGTCCTTTTGTTAGTTCCATTTAGATTGGCTGATAGATAATACTAATGTGACTTTTTTTTAATGTTTTAAATATACACGCAGTGCCAATTAGCATACATAAAAAAAAAAATTGAAAAATAAGAAAGTTAAGAGAAAAAGCGTAAAAGATTAATAGGAAAAGGAAAAGAGAAAAGGAGTCAATGAAAAAAGCCAATTTTCTTTTCTTTTTTTTAAAAAAAGAAGTGCTAGATTGGGGTTGGGTTGGGGGTTGTCACCGGGGGTTGACAAGGGCTGTTAGTCATCCTAGCAAGCAGGTGGGGGCTCGTAGCTCCTCACCTATTGTGAAGGCCCCACCTGTTGCTGCGTGGTGGTGGTGACTAGGTCGGTCGATTGAATCTTGAGTGGCTAACCCTGGTGTGGTGGGCAACCTCATCGCTCATAGCCTTCACCTATTAGCAATGAGGGCTAGCGACCCTTGCTTGTGGCTGGGCAAGGATGTTAGCCCTTGCTTGCACCTTGGGAACTTTCATTAACCCCCTTAACGCTCAAGCCTCTTTGGGTGGAGTGTGTTTTCCTCTTCACCTATTAATCTAATTCCAATTAAAGTTTGGAGGGAAACAATGTTGTTTTGGTCATTAATGCATCCTTCATTGACACGATATTCATGTAGGAAAGAGAAGCTAATAAAAAGAATTACTTTGCATTTGTCAAATTGGTCGAAGCTAACAAGGGAGCTTAATTATATTAATTTGACAAGTTTTAACATTTGATTTTATAACCTGATTGTACTTTGACGACAAACATGAGACCTTGCGGTTATTTTGTTGCCATGGCATTTGCTTGGCACTTCATTAAGACCTACTTGATGCCACATGAATATTAAGCGTCATGACTGAACATTAAAAGCAGCCATATAGAAGTCTTCAATCAGTCAAAATAGTTAAAAATATACCTCAACTATGCTTATGTCTTTAGTGATATTGGTAAAAATTCAAATTAGTGTTTTTATGTTTTGTTTCTTCCATCTTCTTGTCCTTTCATTTGGCGTCGGCCATATTATTTATTTTTTCCTTTAGCTATGGATTTACATGTAACTTTTGGTATTTGAGATACTTTTTTGGCCTTTAACATTTTTTTTTATCGTTTGTTTGATTTTATATTTCAATTCTATAAAAATAATATTCGTATTTATTAAATGCTTTATTTATTTTTGGATAAATCCACAAGGAGCCCCGAACCTTATAGTCAAAATGCAATAAAATAAAAAAGGCGGTCGCGATCAAATCTTAAAATAAGTATGAAAGAGCAATTGAGTAATTTCCATTACCACCATCTGCTTTCAGTAACGTTGGCAGTCCCTCATCCACTTAGCTAAGGTCGGTCGACGGTAGGACCCTGGCTTGGGGCAGACCCCAATCAGAGAAGGCGAGGCGGCGTTGACGGCAAGCCGCTTCTCTATATGCGTACGAGTGTGTTCATTTTCTCTTTCAGAATAAGTGCAGCAAAAGTTATAAGACTTTTTTTGAAAGTGTAACTAAGTTAAAACAAAAATTTCAAAAAATGCAATTAAGTTTTAAAATTTGTCAAATTGACACAATCGTTCCTCCATTAGTTTCGTCTAATTTGGCTAATAGACACTAAGGTGATATGTTTTAGTATTTTCAGTAGACAAGTAGCACCAATATGGCACCAATTAGCTGCCAAGATAAAAGAAAAAAAAATAAAAGAAATAGGAAAAGTAAAAGAGAAAAGGAGTCAATGAAAAAGGCCAACAGATTTGGAAGAAAAGAAGTGTAGATTTGGGGTTCGGTTACTGCTCGACCCTTACTTTGCTGGGGGCCGATAAGGGCCATTGGTCATCCTGCCGAGCAGGTGAGGGCTCGTAGCCCCTTATGGTGGCGACTAGGTCGAATGACCCTTGGGTGGCTAACCCTGATGCAGTGGGGCACCACCACCGCTTGCAGCCTTCACCTGCTAGCCGTGAGGGCTAGCGGCCTTGCTTGTGGTTGGGTGAGGTTACCAGCCCGTTTTTACAACTCAAAGACTCTCATCGACCCCCTTAACCCATAAGCCTCTTTGGATAGTGTATTTTCTTTCTCTTTCTACCTATTAATCTATTTCCAATTAATGTTGGGAGGTAAACAGCCTCATTAAGGTTACTGTTGCACACTTCAATGACATAATGGCCACGTGGAAAAGAGAAAACAAAAAGAAAAAACCTACTTCAATATTTTCTGTTTGCTAAATTGGACGAAACTAATGGGGGAGTTTAATTACACTAATTTGATAATATTTACCATTTGATTGCATATTTTAAAAGTTTTAAGACTTAATTGCGATTTGATGAGAAATTTGAGACCTGAATGGATTCCTTCTTTTTTGGTTATCTTGCTGATGTGGCAACTGCTAGGCACTCCATCAAGACCTACATGGTGCCACATCAACGACATGAATCACAAATGAACCTTAAAAATAGCCATATAGAAGTCTTCAATAACTTAAAATGGTTGAAACAATCGGAAGCAATCCATTGAATTTTTAGGGTAAAATTTTTTAGGCATAATTACACTTTTGGAAATTTTAAAACTCAATTATATTTTCATTATGGGTTCAAGGAAATTCTTTGTAATTGCTGTGATTTTTGTCATGAAGATTTTCACAACAAGCCCCATCCTCGTAAACATATATTCTGCATGATTGTTGAATCAAGTAATGTGTCTCTGAGGTTTACCATATGTGAGATATGGAACTACTCCAATCTTGTGATTGATAGTACAGCCTTTTGAAGAAGACTACGAAAGAAGCCAAAAGGTAAAAGTGAACAGCCTTGTTGGAGAAGTAATGCCCTGAAATCTTCTTGACTCTCGCTGCACAATATGATTTTAGGACCTCATTCTCATATCTCCCCAATCTAGATTGGCTTTCACTCATTCTTGGCGAATCAGTCTTACGGTTGAGGAAGTAATCCATCACCTCTTTTAGGGATACATGGATGAACATGGCAACACATGGCATTTCAATACCTCATGCCCCACGGGAAAGTTGTAAAATCTATCCTAAATCTATTGTACAGATACCAATTCAATTTTAAACTATTTAATTTCGTCGATTGAATTTTAAAATTTTGTAAGAAATTCTAATATAATTCTTTCAGCCAACTCTCTTTCTCTCAATACGATGTTTTTTCTCTCTTGGATTGGTACGAGAATTGCCTATAATAATTATCTCTCTTAGGCAGTGGAAGACATCAAACAAAGAAGCATACGGTGCCACATGGAGACGTCAATGTTCATGGGTCTTACCGGCCATATGACTAAGCGACTTATAAACACCTTAATTATCAGACGTCGACGACGGTAAATCCCATGCACATGACCTCTTCAATTCTTTTATTATTTTTTCTAGAAACGAAAGTATCATGATAAGTCTAATTCTCAAAGCTCAATTTATAAAAATCGATTTTCATCACTCCTTTAAAGATTCTGGATATTTCTTAAAACCCCAGTTTTCGGGCAGAAGACGGTTCCTTAATGGTGAGGGTTTCTGTTAGACCTTAATCACTATTTACTCGCAGCCCATGCTTTCGTCCATCTCAAGATGGGGAAACTTCCTCCCACCAATCTTTCGAGTGGTGCATAAATATAAACATTGACATTACACACATTTATATTTACTCAAGTTAGTATGTGGGGCCCGTCCCAAAAAAAAAAAAAGTTTGTATGTGGGGGGATGTCCCTATCATCGCAATATACCAATCATATATATAGTTGGAGGGAATTTCCTCCAATTAGGAATGGATGAAAATAGAGAAATGATTGCATAACTGTCTTTAATCTACTATTAGAATTACAGTCTATTTTGGACCCCAAAAAATCAAATAACAAATAATTATGAATTGTTGTCAGGTCCACTTTTTCAAGAATTTATGACTTGCAACGAACTGTTAATCTCACAGTATGCAAGCAAAGCCCAAGAAAATATAGCCATTAACTTGCCATGTGGAGTTAGAAGTACCCTTTTCCTCCTCAATATACAAAAATACATAGGTGGTATTAGATTAAGATTGCTTGTGAAAAATAAACTTTCTCCTTATCGGCAAACAACATAAAAGTCCATTTCTTTAAAGATTGAAGTAATTTCTGCAATCAAAGGCTCTTAGCCAAAAGTTGAAGAGCGATGTTAGACATACTAACACGAATAAAACGCCACTGCATTAGAAAACCGCAATCTCCATTAATTTAGTTGCTCAGTCTAATGCTGACGGGACACTTGTTAATGAAATTCTCCAATGTTTATCCTATAGCTAGTAAGCTAGAAGCTATAATTTAGGAGGACCATGCTATAAGATTTCCTCAACCATCAACAATGATCAAATGAAGAACCAACCATTATCACATTGGTTGCTGGTCAAAGAAATTCATTAAAGTTGCGAGACTTCTTTTGACGAGGGAACAACAAGTGAAGAGCAAGAGTCGAAATTGGGCTGTAACCCTAGAAAATTCTTCAATGTTTATTATGCTAGAAGCTATAATTTAGGAGGACATTGCTATAAGATTTCCTCAACCATCAACAAGGATCAAATGAAGAACCAACCATTAGCACATTGGCTAGAAATTCATTAAAGTTGCGAGCCTACTTTTGACGAGGGAACAACAAGCAAAGAGCAAAAGTCCAAATTGAACTAACCCTAGAGATTTCGAAGGCAAGTTGCGTGGGGTTGGCCAAATCAAGAAGGGTAAAGTGGAACGATCAAAAGGATTTTGGTGAGTGGATAAGGAATGAGATTGGACGTGCCAATGATGTGAGACGCAGTTGCCCTTATCTGAAAGCAGCCTCTTTTTTTACTTCGTCTTTTGTAGTGACACAAGAGTCAAATCGTGAGCAGACACAAGATCACTCATAGGACCCACCGTTTTCGCTTTATATGGTCAGCATATCGCTTTAAGCTATTACCCACATGCATATATCGACACACACACACACATATATATTTCCTATTGGTCAAATATGTCGACAAGCTTTTACTTCCCCTATAAATCATCTATAACATCACATCAGAAAAGAAAAGAAAAGAAAAAAAGCAATTAATCTAAACATATCTGTAGCACGGCATTCATGCATGCATGTACGTTTGTATGTATGTATGTATGTGTATAGTGTTACGTGGAAATGTAACATGGACCATTGACGAGTTTTATTCGAAGGCATTATAGTTTGCGAGCTTTGTTAGGAGAAAAGGGGACACTTTTAATCTTATCTGGGATTAGTGCATTGAAATTTTTTGAATTCATCACAAAAGTTCAATTGAGTTATAAAACTTTTAAAAAATACAATGAAATCTTAAAACTTGTCATGAAATGCATTTTAGTCTTAAAAGTTTTAAAAATGTGCAATTAAGTCCTAAAACTGTCAAAATTGATCTAATTAAATCCTTTACTTAATTGCATTGTTTTTTTTTAGAGTTTTAAGAATTAATTATATTTTTTGAAAGTTTTATGATCCAACTGTATTTTCATGATAATGTTTAGAATTTTCAGTACACTTATCCCATATTATTTATTTGTTTGGGGGACTTCTTGGCATCCATCTAGGTGGCTTTTATTAATTTTTGAATTTTGATATCTTAAGGAATTCAAAAAAAATCTAAAGGCTTACTTTTTTCAAAGCATAAACAAGTTCAGTGATAAAATGCAATATTATTGAATTGCAAAAGTTAGCCCCACCTTTCCCCCGGGCCCCCATAGTTATTTACGATTTTGCTGGGTTTGCAGTATTAAGAGTTGAAAAAATGTAAGGCGTTTGTGAAAAAGAAGGATAAATCAAAGTAATTGAACGGCAACAAAAGTTAATAATCTAAAAAGACCAAGTAAATATTGATAAATAACTCAAATGAAAGTTGATGAACAAATCTAGTTGGTAATTCAATCAGAAAAAAGTTAGCAAATGACGTAAATAACTATTGGTAACCTAAATGTAATGGTAAATTAGACGTTGGTAAGAATAACAAATAAAAATTGATTAACAAAGAAAGACATATTTGTACTTTGCAAACTATTATACAATTTGGTAATCTTATAGAAAAAAATATATCGGTGAGTTATTAAAAGATTATTAAGAAATCAAGTGACCGATGATTCTTTTTACTTAAAGGCTTTTTACTCTTACAAACTCTGACAGAAATCTACCGATATAAAATCACCATCTATACCAAGAGAAGTATTCCTTCCCTGAATGCGAAATCATAGCCTTTTGGTTTCAGAATCTGGGCAGTCTTTAGTCAGGTTGATTGGTATAACTTCTGTCTGTTCCAAATTCCCATGAAGGTGTCGTGCAATGGAACAAAAAACCGCGTTCAGACTGGCCAAGGAAAACACAGGCACCTTTCCTTCGTAAGTAGAAGACAGAGGCCAACTGCGACGGGCATTGACAACGAAAACGATTAAGACGACGTCGAAACTTGTGAAACCCGAGTGCATCCAATGAGACAGGTCAAATGATGTCAAAAATTATATTCAAATGACAAACGTATTGTACGGTAGCCAATTTAGTCTTAAATTTTTTAATTGTGCCGATTCAATCTAAAATCTTTTGACGATATGTCAATTTTCTTTTAATATTCTTATTTCCCCATTTTCTCATTTTCTTCTCTTTTCCTTTTCCTATTCCTTTTTCTTTTTTATTTTCTTTTTTATTTTCATTTTCCCTCCGCTAGCCCTGGACAATGACTGCCCTTGTTGACCTCAAGTAAGGATGACCCTCACCCACCCGGGCAAGGGAGACCCTTATAGGGGTAGGCGAGAGTGGCACTCAACAAATTTGACAAGGGTGGTAGGGTGACCCTCACTAGGGGCATGTGGGGGTGGCCCTCCCCTAAGGTCGGTGCTGTCGGTCTTCAACAAGGCTTGGCAATGGCTAGCAGAGGGAAAAAAGAGAAAAAAGAAAAGAAAAGAAAAGGAAGAGCAAAGAAAAGAAAAGCAGAGAAAAATAAAAGGAAAAAAATAGAAAAAAATAGAAAAATTAAAAATATTATTCATGTCAGTGCTAATTGTTTCATGGAGGATGGCCAACACTGATTAGATTGTACATCAGCAATTTTTGGTGAAATTATTCGAAATGACTAAACTGACAAATTGTCAAAAGTTTAAAATTAAATTGGCACGATTGAAAGGTTTTGGATTTACTAATTTCAAAAAGTTTAGGACTAAATCGATACAATTGACGTGTTTAGAATTAAATTGACTGCCTTATAATAGATTTAAGATTTTTTGGATGAATTTTCTTGCTTTATTATTGTATAGGTACTTCCAATTTGTCACTTCAATGTTAGTATAGCTGATACAAACCTCTTGAGGAAACGAAAGCGAGAAAGTGCTCTCGATTGGTCGAGAGAAGCATTTGGAGTTAAGCAAAAGCTTAATAATTTATATTCTCAATTTATTCCATTGCTTAGTCACCACAAACTTAGTGGTTATCTCCCGACTGCCATTCTCGTGGACTGACCAGTAAAAGAGATAATAAGACAGGCCGAAAGTTCGAAAAGTTCCTCTCAGAAGAAAAGCAACAACCGTCATCAAACCCTTTTGGAACAGTCCATCCCTATAGATTTTATATAGAACATGATCTTGCGTTGCTTTGTATCGATCTACGTGGGGCATGCTTGCTTTTCCTTCCCCGTCGACTGTCTAGATCTCAATAAAATTAGTTTAGAGAGAAAATTCAAGGGGACAAGAACAAAAGCAGCATAAGTATGAGTATGAGAAGCAAGGTTTGGCCGAAAAAAAGAAGGCACTGGGAAGAAAGAGGGAGAATTATTGGCAACATCAATCATCAATTTCATTCAATGTCAACGATTCTTATCAAATGGCTCAATATCCTTAAAAAAAAAAAAAAAAAACCACCAACTTACGTTCAATGTCAATATGATACTTATCATTAGACCACAACTCGACGGGAGCCGGATTTGGTTTTTTCTTTTTTCAGTTATACATGAGACTTGACCTAAAGTTGGTATTTTCAAAGGGAATTATTCTCTTATATGATATTCTTATCTACACAGTTTAAAGAGGAGTACCATGGAAGCTAAGTCTTCGTCTAGAATCCATGTGTTCATGAAGGCTATGTGTATTTCATACATGGGAAATTAATCTTTATGGATATAAGGCTACGTAGCAATTAATGAGTAGTTGTCTCTGGGATAATTGTCCATTATAATAACGGTTTACATATACTAACTTCTTAGGCCTTGTCACATAGCTAGTGCGGAGTGGTCAATGCGATAATCTCTTTTCTTTTTCCTCCCTCTATCTTTTTGATCCAAAGATATATCTGCATGCTTTTGAAAGATATGAAGGAGGGGCATCTTTTGAAGAACATGCATCGGCTTTTGGTAAAGGCGTTTTTGATGCAAAAGTGGGAGCATCAAGATGTGGAAGAATGGGGGTGAGAAAGCTTCGGAAGATGCATGTACGGCGGTGGTGCGCAAGCTGTGAGAGAGTCGACAAAAGTCATGGTTTGCTTACACCAGTTTATTTGAGAATATCCCACACATGAATATACTCGACTGTTTACGTATGACGAGAAAGCCCGTCTAGATAAATCCCGAACCCATGAGTATACACAACTCATCTCATGGATCAGGTATGACAAGCTTTAAAACCTGTGTGGATGACCATCCTTTCTATAAAAAAGATGCGTTCTTCGCTAATTGCTATAACTAATGTAGCGGCTTTACGACATAAAATGTTGCTACAACCCTGGAGCCCTCTCTCTCCATCTGCGATTGCTTGAATCCCTACGCTCGTTGCATAAGGAAATTGGTAAATCAATCTCCAATTTGTAGAATGAAATGACACAATCTCTTTCTGTAGGTTGACAATGATACCTGTTAAGATAAGAATCATAACGTTTTCTCAAAAAGTTATATTTGCTTTTGACCATAGACCTTATATAATATTCTTTACCTTGCATCTATACGTTCCTAATTCTTATATACTTACTCCAGTAAACCTACTTTTTATGAAGTTAACGAATCTTATACCATAAAATTGATTTCATGAATATGAAATTTTGATAAACATCGTATTATATTGCTATCTAACGACATGCTCTAGACGACGTGCAATTCCTATGATTTCACCAATCTGGGTGCTGATTATATGTGTTTACTCTTTGCCTTGAGAACAGAGACAGAAGTTGCTTTGGTTTCTCCCTTTTAAAACCGATGATCAGGTATTCATGTCTTTATCTATTTTTGAAACATCATGGGTGTCTAAACCTCTTTGAGTACCAATCAAATCCTTACCAAGTATCGCAATTTGCACTTCCTATACAAACCAGATAATTAATGAAAAGACACATTTATGCTTTTAAGAGAGGCATCGAGAGATTGATTACCAATTAAATTAACCGAAAAGAAATATGATATTCTAGGATTTTTTTTTTAAATATTACGAAATTGACTTCGCTAACAATTTTGATAAGGGTTATTTTTTTTAAGTATACAGTCTGTGCAAAATTTATTTATATAGAATCCACCTCTGACACCATCGATTTAGATAGTTAATTAGTTTTTTAAACAACAATGAAAGTGGTTTCTACTAAAAAAAGGGGGTTACCATATAAAAATGGTTATGAATATTTGTCATATTGCTTTTTTTCTTTCTAGCAAACTCCCATTCACAGCTAAAATCATTATATTAGCAGGAATGTTAGGCAAGAAAAAAAGAAAAGAAAAGATAAGGCAGAAGAGATGTTCTAGTTTTATAATGATTTAAGTTCATGAAACAAGAACTGCATAGCCCACCTAAGAACCTTAGTTCTTGGGCCACCAAGATGGACTTCAATTGAATCATAGGCTAGGTCCGCAATCGGCTAACTTTTGCTCCTAAAAAATAGCAATGTGTAGCTATTCATTCGCTCTTGTTTCGTCTGGAAGACACATTTTATTTCTGCTTTCCAAACAGATTAGTGTGGTTGGGAGTTGTGCTCAAGAGGAAACCTTTGTTGCCACACAAAAGATTTCGTTTCAGAAAGGAAATCACAATTCCATTCCTTTATTAATCTTTTGTACCAAACGCAACCTAAAAATAGTTGTTGTAAAAAAGTGACAAGTTACATGCCTAGATCTTCACATTCCTACTCATGCAAAATAGGAGAATTGTCAAATCAGTTATAAACCTATTGTACTGACGTTAATTCAATATAAAATTATTCAAATTTGCCAATTGAGTTTTAAACCTTTACATGAAATTTCAATATAGTCTTTCTAACAATTTTTTCTAACATAGTGGTGTGCCACGTAAGATAGCCAATAATGATTGGATTGTCATGTTAGCGAAATCTAACGAAAATTTGAATGGAAGAATTACCTTGGAATTTCACTCAAAGGTTTAGAATTGAATAAAAAAAATTGAAAAGTTTAGGACTAAATTAACTTTCATGTAATATATTTAGGACTAATTGGGTAAGTTGTTTTACATGAAGCTTAGCGGACTGTTTAACTCAATACGAGTGAGAGAAAAACAGGTTGAACAGAGAAATATAAAGAAGGAAAATCTTTTAATTTTTTTTTTTGGAAACTACAAGGAGAAAAAAGAAAAGAAAAAAAAACCTCTGACTTCAATATATACCACGAATGTGAAATTGATTGTACAAAGAGAATCACACTATTCTACATAATAACACATAATTCTGACGAGCCAGTTTATCTACACTTATGCAAAATGCAGTTTTTACTTTTCCACCAAAATTTGAAGTATTACCCAAATTTCAAGAAACTACTAAATGTCAACATTAATATATATGCAAACATAACATATACATACATATACATACATACATATATACATATACATATATATATATATATATATATATCAAAATTTGAGGTATTCTAGGATTCTAGGATAAATTAAGTCAAATTGCACGCGTCAAAAGGTTCATATCAAGCAAAACGTGAGAGCTTAAAGTCATTCTAGACATGCCCATTTGACTATCTGAATTTTTCGCGGACTATCACTTATTAAGTGCACGTATGAGATGTGAACATCAAGGGAAATCTTCTATAGAATGTCGTCAGTGGTAAATTGATATATCCAGTTGGCTGGTTTTAAAGTTTTTAATTAATTTGGGAACAAGAAGCTAGGTGTCATAATATGCTCGAAAGGTCCCTTTTCAATTGTAAGCAATTTTCTTTGAGTTACCACATGCATAAGTCAAAGGTCTGAATTTAACGTTTCATGAGGCATGCAGGATGATTCATATGCATTTGGATAGTCAGGTCTCTACAACCTGTGTCTTTGGATGGAAAAAGTACATAGAATGCAAGTTGAACTCGACTTCCCCATCAAAAGAATCGATAAATGGCATCATCTGGATAATTTTTGGAATCCATGATCTCTCAAGAGTGTCCTATGTGAAGTATAGACAATGCATAGCTTGGGTCGACAAAAACATATTGGTGCATGCACATCTACGGACAATTTAGTAGTGAGGCTAGCTATTTACATTGCAATAGATGTGTGCAGACACTAGCCTTTTAGGAGAACTTACGAGCTAGGACTTATTCAGATTCTTAAAATATGGTTGGTTTAGACCAGTAAAATAAATGGCTGATTTTGGAGGACGACTATTAATTCTTTGGACAGTTCAAAGATGCAATGTGTAACAAAAGTAGGAGCGAATGGTTTCAAGTTCTATATAGGTTCCACTTGGAATCTGATAGAGCCTACCCGTTGATATAAGTTCCTTCTTTTTAGAACCTAGGACTTACCTTGCATACCATGGAACTTGGAACCTACCTTATTACAAGTTCCCGGATTTATTTAGGTTCCACTTAAATTATTAATTCAACGATTGTTGTTAATCATAACTTTTAATGACTACTATTTGTTATTACAATTCACTAATTATAACTTATATTTAGACGTACGAAAAATATGAAACATTAACAAAGTGAAAGTCTCCATCATAAAATGGAAGTTTAGACTATGGTTCCATATTTTGCACTTATCATTGATTGCCATGGAATACCACAGGATTGCACCAAAAAATAGATTAAAAAAAGAACGCAAAAACTTATTCTAAGTTCTAAGTTAAAGGTTTTAGGTTCCACCAATTTAGAACTTGGAACCTATCCTATATACCTTGGAACCTAGAATCGCTAGGTTCCCATCGGTCTGGTTTTTCAATTTTCAGGTTCTACCTTCGAATTACCCTAAACAAAAGTATTAATTGAAAAACACCAGATTCAAAGCTAAAAAATGTGCATGACCAAACACTGCATCTATGTTTTCCTCGAGCAAAATCTTGATGCAAGACCTAAATCTTTTAGCATAGGCAACTGATGATGCGCACGCCAATAAATAAGAAGTCTCATGAGATTTTCTTTATGAGCACCTTTTGATACTTAAGTGAGTATGAGTCGATTATGGATTGAAGAAGATTATGACGAGAGAAAGAGAGTCTGAGCCGGAAAAGATCTGCATCCAAGAGTTGGTCACGAAAATCACGTAAATTAAGGTCTTGAACCTTAGCAGTCTATCTACGCTCCTAAAGTTAGCAAAGGAGAAATATAAGTGCGCTTGACTGAGTGAAGTGACTACATTGGGCTTTTCGAGCCCATCGTGAGTACGCTAGTCAGCCCAACATCCGTTCCTTTGATCCTGCATGCCCAAAATGTCATTGATTATCTGATTGAACATGTTTTCCGACTTCTAGTTCAACTACACCGCATGTGATCCCTAAACACAAGCCTTCGCTCTGACTCATTTCTGCCTTATAATGCATGCTCTCATGAACATATTCAACCTTCTAGATTTTGAGCATCAATGGTGATACACTCCCCAGAAAACCAAAACCTAAAAAGATAGACGAAAGGAAGACAGTCAGAATTGGTTTGTGCCTATTTATAAATATCCCACTTGTGCCTCGACAAGTGGGAGCTTTTGCCAACAAAATGGGAGATAAATAATTATATTCTTGTCTGTCTTATCGCACGTCTGGTATCTTCCGACACCGATATCAGAGCAGCTGTTTTTCGTGATCAGCTTTAAAAGTTGTCCAAAAATATCCAGTGAGATAGGATCAACATTTTCTGCATGTTGAGGGTTTTGAACTGAACGTGGTCTAGTTGGATTTCTTTGTTATCTTGCTGCAAGTAGACGGACTTTGCATGCTTGTGGAAGAGTTGATAAAGGAACTGAATGCAGGTAAGCTATTTAAAAAAGAATAAGAAAAAAAGAACGAAAACAGAATCCAAGCCCAAGTATGTATGCAATATGCGCTATCTTGAGAAAAGGATTGAATTCTCTTAATTTAGGAGGTAAATTGACATTCATAATGGTGTGAGATTATCATAGTGACGCATGGAGAGGCCAGTTGTGCTAGTCCCTCCACACCCCCTTGCCATTTTGGTGAAAAGAATCTTAAGACGAGGAATGACACATCAACTCATTCTAATCTAATGTCACAAGTTCACTAAATCTCATTAATGAACAAAAAACCTAATTCTTGAATCAGTCAAAACTCCTATGAAGTCATATATTTCCTCCATCGTTAATTAAAGGAAATTTCTACCAATTAGGCTTTTATTTAGTGAATTATAAATATGGAGATCACCTGCATGCGAACATAACTAAAATTTAATGTGAGTCATGTGTATGTTGGCAATTCGCCAATAATGATTGGTTGGGGAGGAACATTTCTCCTGCGAAAGATGGATGGCAACACAGCCCTTGGAACAAGCCCAATCCCTCTCACAACCCAAATTAGTCTCCTGTGTCCCAGCCCTTGGAACATGCCCAATCCCTCTCCCAACCCAAATTAGTCTCCTGTGTCCAGCACCGCATCTTCCGCCTTCGGCCCCAAAAACAACATTATCAACACTTCACCTCTGGTGACCATTCTAGATATATGCGGCATGCGACACTATAAGAACATGCTTCTGTGTTCAGTGCACGCAAACATATTCAGACACGCGCGCACAAGCAGAGAGAGAGAGAGAGAGAGAGAGAGAGAGAGAGAGAGAGAGAGAGAGAGAGAGAGAGAGAGAGAGAGAGAAAGGGGGAGAGGGAGGGCGGAAGGCAATGTCTCTGATACCTTCAGCTAATGCATAGAGGAAGCGATGATTCTTGCAAATGGAACAGAAGGACTGTGACCGGGGTTTTAGCGAATTACAAATTTATCCAAAGTGCGAGAAGACGTAGTTATCAGTTTGTTCATGCGGTTGAATCAAAACCCTCAAGTGTTTGTTTGCTAGTATGTCACACGTTTAGTAAGGAAGGAAAATCAAAGATGTCGAGAAAGTTTCAATCCCAAAGAACTATGCACATTCTCAATCATAGGATAGTGTTAATTAAGCGTTTTGCTTCTTGGACAAAGTCTAAGAATCAGAAAATTCATTCCCATTTCTAATTCGCGATACTTGACATCCCCACCAACTCTTTAAACAAAGCTTGGAACAATTTTGAGACCAGTGATGACATATACGTGGGACATGGGCATTTATATGGCCGTGCCAAGCTAATCAAATCTCCCCATCTAGGTACCTCAACAAACATGCTTAAACATGTCCTTCACGTGGCCCATCTTTGAGTACATGTGATGGAGCCATACAAGGCGGACCACGCTGGTTCTTCTTCCTCCGACAATATATTTTACGGCGGTGGCTTGTGTCGCTTCTTTACTCAACCCAAAGCATACGTGCGAGCGTAGATTGGTCTATGCAAACCAAAAAGAACAGGAAATAAAGAAGAGCACGTTGTGTATGTCTATGGTGATGCTCCACAGGTGAGAAGCAACGCAAGCAGAGATTGTTCTCTTGCCATTGGTCCCCTCGTGATTGCTAAATGCGCATTGAAATCTTCCCATGTGAAGGAAACATGGAATCTAATCGGATTTCTCTTTAATTTAATTGATTCCTTCTCCCACCAAACTCTTGTTTCTCTTGATCTTTGACTATGGTAGTTACGACTTCCCCTTGATTGGATCATATCTTCTATAACCTCATCCCTTCAACGGATCGATTTCCTTGGAACGTGTTTGTGTTTATTAGAGTCATCGTCCTGTTTAGAACCCGACATGAGCACTCTACTCTACAAGGTAGAAGAAGTAATCACTTCACTATTCATTTCCTATCACACGTTAGATACACCATTACATGCATGTACTGTATCGAAATTGAGTTTCATAGTTAAAATATTGCTCTTGAATTCTAAATCAAATGCGTGTGTGTGAGAGAGGTCCAATCACCTCTAGCTGTGTTATTGACTTGCCTTTGATCACTTCCGTGACATCCAGATTTTTGGACCTACCTAGTTAGTGAGCTAGGAGCATGGAAATTGGTAGCGATGATTAGATAAGTTAAATTGACACTATTGAAAATTTTTCAATGGCAAGATTGAAGGACAACGGTTTTTGAACCATAATTTTTGGGACTCATTAGATAAATTCTAGATTTAGTTTACTATGATGAACTTGACCAGGGTTATTGTTGCGACATCTCAGGCACATCACTGATCTGTTTCTTTTCAATTTTATCTTATTCTTATGAGCATGCGGAAGTGTGTACAACAACCATCTCCCAGACAACACAACAATCATACAGCCAGGAAGACACAACGCAAAACTCAATACTTCTATTCAGTATCAATATATTTACAAGCCATTTTCTATGGGCTCTTTTTTTATTTACATTAATCTTCTATTAGCTGTAGGCCAGGGGATTCCTATATCTTCTAGCATGGTCGGCTCCAAAGAGGTAAGACTTCCATACCTACAAATTTGAGGAAAAACAACAGGGTGAGTTGAAGACTCAATAAGTAAAATCACTAATCTTCTAATAGGAGGACATCTCATCATCGAACCTAATATGTGAACATTATTCATGCTAATGCATCGATGGTAGATCAATAGCAAGTCCATTGCAATATCTTAATTATGTGCATGTTATCAATTTTGGCTTACCGTCAATGCATAATTTACCTTTGGTGTCACGCCCCGATCTTCGAACACATGCCCATCCCTCAATTGGTCGATTAATAGTGACGTCCTAGGACGTGTTGTCGACCCCTTTTTTTTTTTAATATGCATGCGGAAGCATAAGATAATCCCCAGACAATAAAACAATGTAATAGAAAAGTAAGGCCATATTTTTCACAACATAAAACACATAACCACACTTTTATACCGGCACACCTCATAGTATATCTTATAATGCTATTTACAAAGGTCTGTTCTCACACCTATTCTCATATACTCAAGTTCACAAAAGGGATGGGATCTCAATTCTCATCCGGGTCGTACTTGGGATCATCATCCCGATTCTCCTCAGACTCCTCTAAATCAGTCTCATTCTCTTCAAGCTCTTCGTCTTCTGCTGGCTCGTCAACAGGGTTGTCCAACAGGTAATCCTCTGCTCCGGGCTCTTCTTCTTCAGGTACTCCTACCTTTGGCCATTCCCACTCCTGATTCTCTTCCTGTCCTTCCTGTTGCTCGACTACCTCCTCTTCTTCGGGCATGCTCCAGTTGGATCATATTGCTGAGTATACGGGTGACTCAGGATTGTTCTCGAGCTTCAGGTCCTTTGCATCCACTATCGACCCATCCTTGTGATTAGTTGTCCCTTTCCCAAATGCCTCTTCTAGGACAAACATAGGCACGTCTTCTTTAGGCATGGGGCCCTTCTTTCACCCGTCATAGTACTCACGATACCATGATCGGTATTTATGGGGCCTCAGGGCATCTACTCCCATGTCAACCTAGATGGTCGACTGAACCAGGACATACTCCCAGTCCTTCAGGATGAGGATGAATCGGGAAGTGGGTCTCCATCTCTGTTACTTCCACTGGAACACCAAAATGCCTAGGATGAGGAGGAGGGGGAGGTGCTGCCATCTAGAGGCCTGAAATGGTTATATAATAACCACTGAGACCACATCTCAGCAAGTTTTACCCCTTAAGACTCGGTTAGTAAACTAATATGCTAACCGAGCTGCCTATACACACACAGGTCAGAAGACTTACCTTAGCCTCAGATTCTATCTACATATTATCACAGTTCAATAGACACCCAAGCAATCACATCACAGATCGATATCTCGATCAATTGACCTAGTCGATTACATGTCAATCGGATCGTTCACCGGTCATTTCCATCCATACTATACAATTTCCCATATAATATACCTAGTCACTGAGCCATGTGCATTCTCTAAGATGCCAAATCACCAAGGTAATGTACTTAATCACCGAGCCACGTGCATTCTCGAAGGTACTATATCACTAAGGCGACATACTAATCACTAAGCCCCGTGCATTCTCTAAGGTGACTTATTCACCAAGGTGACGTACTAATTACCGAATCACGTGCATTCTCTAAGGCGATATACCAAATCACCGAGCCACGCTCATTCTCTTTCAAGCGCCGTTTTTGCCATGGTAATGTACTAACAGCCAAGCCATGTGCTTTTCCAGGTGATATACATATTCCACAATTATGTGCATTCTCTAAGGTGTTCTATACACCAAAGCGATGTAATAATCGTCAAGCCACGTCACACAGCATTTCTTCTCATCTTTTATCATATCCGATAAAATATCGTGTGTGGGCACACGGCTGGCCTTAGCCAAAATATAATATTTTTCTTTTCCATAACTCCCACATTTTCTGTAGTCCACTCAAATCTTTTTGGCATTATCAACCGATGCCCGGTTATATTTAAATTAATAACCAAAGATTATTCAATTAAAGAATAATTCCCAATTTCACAAATAATTCAATTC
Organism: Eucalyptus microcorys; assembly: GCA_014182515.1. NCBI lineage: Eukaryota > Viridiplantae > Streptophyta > Magnoliopsida > Myrtales > Myrtaceae > Eucalyptus > Eucalyptus microcorys. The sequence continues at coordinate 2,981,422 of CM024565.1, read as the reverse complement.
AACACAAAATAAAGCTCAATTAAATAAACGGACTGCGTCACGACAATCAGCATAAAATTTCGGTCGTCGACTATCTCCGCCTAATTTTCGGAAAATAAATAAATAATTAATTAATTTCGAAAATTAATAAATAATTACTAAAAATCCAATTTAGGCCTGTAATGCCAAATTGAAGCTTGAGACGGGTCGGGAAAAATCCCAAGATGCATTTAATAAATAATAGTACGTCTCTATTTGCTAATTGCACAATTCAATTACCTAACATGCATCATAATTATCTAATAATCACTAATCCATTCAAATCTAATCATATAATCTTACTTAATTAACACTAATCAATCCTTAAGCATAATTAGAAAACTAAGAAAGCATTAGTGAGTAAAACTCACTTGATTAAAAGCGGAGACCGGATCACCGCGAGGACGGCGTGACGATGGCCGAACTTGAGCTCGCAACGACACCAATGGGATTGAACCGGGCCTTAAACTTGGCCCAACAAATCTCAATCCAATCTGAGATTTGTTTTTGCGTTGAACTAGGCTCGCCCTTGGGCTCAGGCTTGCTGAATTGGGCTCACTCTTGGGCTTGGGCTTGCTAAATTGGGCTCGTTCTTGGGCTTCACAACTGGGCTTGCAACTAAAGGTTGGGCCACTGAATTGGGCTGCTTGCTGGGCTTCTGGACGCTGAAGATGCTGGATGAACAGAAGACATGTGCGGTAGCTTGGGTTGAAGACGTTGGATTTCACGGCCTGTTTCTTGGACGGGCTAAAATCGTGGATGGTGGGCTTCTGGCTTTGCTGGCTAATCCACAAGTTGGCTTCGTGGATGATGTCACGTACAAGGGAGACGCAGGCCACGGAGAGGAAGCAGCTGGCGTCTTCGGCTTCGCTGCTGGGGTCAATTACTAGCTCTGTAGGTGAGAGTGTTGACCAAATGGAGACAAACGATGGTGGCTTGCAGGCGGCGATGGACGAAGGCTTGGTGGTGCTGTCGTGTGACATGCGTGGAGAGAGAGAGGTCAACAATTGAAGGTTGCAAAGGGAGTTTGACTCATGGGAGACAAACGATAGTGGAGATGGGCAATTGCAGCTGCTGGGTTGTTTGGTCTTCACTCGATGGGGGCTGGCGCATGAAGAGAGGGGGCAGTCTTCGTTCGATGGGAGGTGTGAGGTGAAGAAGGAAAGCTTTGAAGCGGCAGCTGGTCTTCGATAACTTCTCTGGTTTGCTTGGCTGTTGGTCGCACAAAAATGGAAGGAGAGAGAAGGTGTGGACGGTGGAAATGAGAGAGAAAGTGAGGGAGAGGATAGGGATGAGAGATGAAGGGCCCTTGGCTTGATATTCCACACAAATATCTTCAAGAATCAACCTAAGCCAAGTGTTTGCTCCTTGGTTGGTAATCCTCCACCAAAACACTTCTAGAAGGTAAGTTGAAGAGGTCCAAAAGTGGTGGTGGATGGGGGCCATGAATTTGCTTCAACCTCCTCTCAATTGGACACTTGATGTAATACAATTCCACCTCAATTGGCCTCCATAAAGTCAATTAACTTGTCAATACTTCAATTGGCATTTTTCCTCATCCAAGAATCCATCACGCGTCCCAAATTTGTAACTAAAAATAATCCCTGGCATTTTCTGCACAAAACGGTCCTAAACCGACTTTTTCCTAAAAAATCTCGGTTGTTAGAAAAATCTTCTAAGACTGAGTCGTGAGTCCTAGAATTTATTGTGACATTATAAGATCTTCAATTTCTAAAATCAGACTTGAATTGGCGGTTAATTTCCATTCGGCGTGTTTTTAGCATAACCTAGACTACCGGGTAGGTTTCAGAACTTTTTAGGACAAATGACTCGTAGTCGATTTTCTTCGAGCTACTATGAACCCACTCAACTCAATGGTGACTCTCGATTATCGTGAAAATCTCAAGAATTCAATTACGGACACAGGATACCAAAACAATAGTAAAATCATATTAGCATTGGTCGACAAGAATTTTCCAATTTAGTGGAGTCACCCACGATCGGTCACACATCTCAGTCGAACAGACCTATCTGTGATTTTAAATCGATTTTTAACTGTGCCGTAATGACCTCTAAAGATAAGCACGGTTGAGAAGCCAATTCCTGATCAAGTTCTCAAATCTATTTGCTTTAAAGTCCTTAATAGCTTCTCCAGATAATCTAGTTATCTCGAGAGTGATCAGTTCTGAAAACAGCCCTATAGACGTGTCAATGAAATGCCCGATTTATTCAGTAGAAGACATGATCGAAAATCTGAGATGTCACATTCAGCTTATCCATAAACATACCAAACAAACACATATCAACATGCATAAAAGGTGCATTAATTATCATCAAACAGTTCTTTCCATATTTCAGGGGCTTCTTGGCATCAATTAGGGCATCGCACTCTGGTGGCAACCTTACAATTTATCAAACAAGCTAGTTTCAACTTACCAAACAAGCTTATCAAACAACACACGACAACATGCGCAAAAAGTTCATTAACCGTCTTAAATGGTTCTTCTCATATTTTTAGGGGCTTCCAATCTCAAGTTAGGCATCCACCCTCAAGCTAAGTATCCCATATTTTCAAGGATTTCTTAGTTCAACTAGGGCATATGGTTATCAAGTTAGGCATCCCATATTTTCAGCGGCTTCTAGTTTTGGGCTAGGCATGCAAAATTCATCAGGCATCCCATACTCTAGGGGGCTTCCTGTTCTCATGAATGCGTTAATGTAATGTGTCATTCATGGTAAAGGCGTGCTCTCAGACCATCCCTCATCCCAACCTGATATTGCCCTCTTTAGCAAGTGCTCTTGGACCATCCTTTTCAAGGATTTGTCCTTAGCGAAGTCAAGACGTGTTGATGGCATTTATCTTTCCTTTAGGTGACGACACATCATGTATAACACAATTCAGTTCATTATCTTTTTATCTTAGCAGACACCAACAAGGCCCAAAAGCATGCTCATGCAAGTGTGCGTGTGCGTTGACCTAAGACAACATGACTAATAATATGCCGAGTGTGACACGGAACTCGTGGTTTGAATCGATATAATTAGCGCCGAAATGAAACCAAGTGAGACTCAAAGTAGCATGCCTCAATGCCGATCCAAGACTAAGCAAGAATCAGATCTGTCATGCCTTAACGTTAATCCTAAAACCGAGCAAGACTTGTCTGTGACTTGGGGCATAATCATACTTACGCACGCAAAGACATGAACAAAATATACAACCATCATTAACATGTTCACAACTAAGGTTGAATGAGAACACCATCGAGGAACTCACGCTTGAACCGCCACACCTTAATGCCGACCTAAGGTCATGTGAGACCCATTCATGACCCGAGGTGTGATTGTGATTCATACATGCAAATCATGAGTAAACCATACAAAACACTCGTCATCGTGCACATAATTAATCATAGTTGAGCATCCATCCAAATCTAACAATGCAGCATATTGTGCTAGTTAAGGGTTATGGATTCTACTTACCAATGCAAGGACATGAGTTATATGTACATAACTAAGCACGGATGAGAACACAGCTAAGTTCTAACAATGTAGCACATCACCTTAGCTAAAAGTTAGGAATTTCACTTACTGTTGATGGAGTAATGTCGATTTGCCAAGGAAAGATCGAATAGTGAGGGCAGTGAGTGGGTGTGGCTAATGCATGGTTCAATTAGGTTGTTAGCTATGACATCCTGAATTTTTACTTTTGCTTTCAAATCTGTTTGGGAAGTAAGAAGCCCCTTTGACATCTCTTCATCTGTAAAGAATTCTCGATGTGAAAACACAAAGACAAAGGGCTGATCTTTGAATAGAAAAAGAGTGGATTTGCAGGGTTCCAAATAAATTGGCTTATTTGAAAAAAGCCTTGTTCTTTGAAAGATCTATCTCGTGTCTGGTACTGTATGGTTCCACTCTGCAAGAACTCCGAATCATTCTCTTGAAGCTCCTCATTTTTAAATTAATCGGGCCTTTCATTGACATGTCTATAATGCTATTCTCAGAGTTGATCACTTGTTAGATAACTAGATTATCTGGGGAAGTCATTAAGGAATTTCAATGCGATAGACTTGAGAATTCAACCAGGACTCGACTACTCGACCGTACTCATCTACTAAGGTCATTACGGCACAGTTATAAGTCGATTAGAAATCAGAGATAGATCGGTTCGACTAAGATGTGTGGCTAAACGTGGATGATTCCACTAAATTACAAAATTTTTGTCGACCAGCACTAAATTGATTTTTCTATTGTTTTGGTACCCTGTGTCTATATTTAAATCCTCGAGATTTTCACGACAACCGAGAGTCGCCAATGTATCGAAGAGATTCATTGTGGCTCGAAGAAAATCGACCACGGGTCATTTGTACTAAAAATTTCTAAAAGCTATCTGATAGCTTAGGTCATGCTAAAATTGCACCAGATTGAAATTAACTGCGAATTTGAATCCGATTTCAGAAATTGAAAGTTCTGTTATGTCACAAGTCATTTTAGGAACGTTGACTCAGTCTCCGAAAATATTTCTACAAATCGAGATTTTGGCGGAAAAAGTCAAGATAAGGCCGTTTTCGACTGGGAAATGCAGATGACCATTTTTGATCGTGAAATTGGGATGCAAGTGGGATCAATTGGTGAAGAAAAATACCAATTGGATCAATGACAAGATGATGGGATTTTTAGGAGCCGATTTGAATTGATTCAAGGAGGAATTGATGTCCAATTTTAGGGAAATCAATGCAAATTCGTATGCCCCCCATGGACACAACTTGTGGACCACTTTAAGGGCTTCTAGAAGGGATTTTGTGGCTGGAAATTGCAGAGGAATACAATTGGGTTGTGGTAGGGCCTCCCAAAGGGATAAGAAGATGAGAGAAGACCAAATGGTGGCCCCCTCCTTAGCCAACCGGTTCCCCTCCTTCCCCTTGCCTTCTTCTGTCGACCAGCCCCCTCCATTGCTGTCTTGAAGACTTCAAAAACTTGCAGAGAGAACTAGCAGCCAGTACTAAGCCATCGTACCACTCGTCCAAAGCCAGAGCCACCGTCGTTTGTCGTCGCGCGCCCCTACAAGCCCTGCCGCTCATCCTGCCGTCCTACGCGTTCCTGGCCACCGTCTCACCCAACAACTCCCACGTCCAGTTGGTCGTCCAAGCCCCGTCCAGCATCGTCGACCGCCGTGCATCGCCATTTCGCCATCGTGAGACCCCGCCTAGGCCGCTGCAGCCTTCGCCTGCCTGTCTCCAGCCCAACCAGTAGCTCAGCTACCTTTCTCGGCCCAAGCTCAGCACCGAACAGTGTGGGTCTCACCAGCACTGTTTCGCCCATTTTTGTAGCCTTTCGGACCTCAAAAGGCGGTCCCGCTTTGGAGTATCTTGACCCTCGCCGCGTCCCCGTTGTTTTGATTCAAGCGGATCTTTAATCAAGTGAGTTTAATTCACTAATCCCTGCTTAGTAAGTTTATGACATTTAAGGGTTGATTAGTTTAGAGTAAGTATGGATTAGGTGGATAGTTAGAAGATATTAGCAATTTAATTGTTCGTGATTACATGTTAGGTGGTTAGAGTAGTGTAATTAGAGCCTAGACAAACTCTAGTATTTATCTAGAGTGGTTCGGAAATTTTTCGGGCCCGTCTTGGCTTTTAATTAGGCTTTTCCTGCCTAAGTTGCTATTTTTTGTTATTTTATAATTAATTTCCGTAATTATTTATTTAATTAATTATTTTCCGGAAATTCGATCGGGATAGCCAGTGACCGGAATTTTATGCTGATTACAATGGTGTGATATGTTTATTTAATTGACTGTTATTTCGTGCAAATTGAGTGTGATGTGTGATTGGGGGTATTTATACCAAAATTTAATTAATTTCGGTAATTAATTAGAAAATCACCGGGCGTCAGTTTATAGTGCCAAAAAAAAATTTGTGGACTGCTGAAATTAATGGGATTTTCAAGTGAGAAAATATTATATTTTGGCTCAGGCCAACCGTGTGCCCACACACGAGTATTTTTATTAGGTATGATAAAAATGGTGAAATTGTTAGATGATTAGGATGGTATACTATATCAGCCCACGGGCAATATGTCAGCTTTTGGTGAGCAGTATATCTGGCAACTTCTGGTGAGCATTATTAGTATACTATATCAGTATATCCGGTAGCTTCTGGTGAGCATTATTAGTATACTATATCAATATATCTGGCAGCTTCTGGTGAGATATAATATCTATTATCAGCTTAGAGTGAGTAGTCCTGATTATGATCGGACTTTATAGATAGTATTGATTGAGATGACCGGGGGATGATCTTGTTGACATGGAATCGACTGAGTCGATTGATCGATAGTTCGATCTGGTTATTTGAAATGATTGGATGGTTATTTGAATGATATTGATTTACAGGAAGAAACTAAGGCAAATGTGAGTCCTCTAACTCGTGTTTGTACTTAGGCAGTTCTCATGGCCTATTTTCTTCCTAGTTGGGTTTTAAGGGGTTGAACTTGCTGAGATGTCGTCTCACCACTTTGTAGGATAACATTTCAAGTCCATAGATGGCAGTTCCTCCTAATAATTTTGGTCAGCCGAGGAAAGTCACGGAATAGAGGTCTTACATTCCGTTGCATGGGAGCCCTAGGGGCTGGACCTATGAGCTTGTAAGATCCATAGTCTGTGTTGATGTAGGCCTATCCAAAAAGGTACCCCATCGATATAGATCATGGTACCGCAAGGCTTAGGATGGCCAGAGAGAGGGTCCCATATTGAAATCTGAGATATCTCTGTATGTGCTGGAGGTTGCTTTTGGAAAGGGTACAGCAATCCCTCTGAAGGTTCGGTGGTGGACTCGATAGACTCGGATCTTGAAGATCCAAGAAGTCTGGTATACTCAGTCGTGGGCTCAAATGTTAGGGATTTGGAGCAGGAAGAAGATTAGTAGTTGTTTGCAAACCCCATTTGTTTTGTAGACCTGGCATATATATATCGGCTTGGTTTGTGTATGACTTGTTATGATATGTATATATAATTGTGTTGTTGGTTTTCAAAATTGTGGCTTTACTTTCTTATCACATTTTGTTGTTGTCTGGGGATTATTTAATTGCTTCCGCATGTGTATTAAAATGAATGGGTTGGCTATGCATCCTATGACGTCACTATTTAATTGACCACATAGGGATGAGCACGCGTTCGGAGGATCGGGGCGTGACATCCCCATTTAAATGGTATCAAAACATGGTTAGTGATTGGAGTGATAATGTGCGATGGTTCATGGGATAGTTAGTAAGAATGACCTTTATTTCATGCTGGTGCATGTCTGTGATAGTTGATTGGTAAAAAGTTGTCTGTTTGAGTGGATCATTCAGCTTCTAATTATATGTGGAATTAGAAGTAAGCTTCTTTAAAGAATCTTCAGAATGAGTGATCAGAAGCAGAGGACTCCTAAGAAGAGGACCATTGGTCCTGTGACTCGAGGTAGGACACCGACCAAGGTCGGTATCTAAGGAGGCTGTGGTAAAGCGCTAGCTCAGGCTAGCGCAAGTGGAGTAGTACCACCTCCTGTTGGTACTAGGGTAGTAACCCCTGGTGATCCGGGAACTGTAGGGATCATGCGGGCTTTGGATGCAATGAGAGATATGATGCGGCGGTAGGCTCAGAACCAAGTCGCCGCCTTCAGCGCCATCGTTGCAGCCGTCGCTACTATCGCTGCCAATGCTGCTATTGCTGTCGTAGCCGCTGCCGTACCTGTCGTCGCACTTGCCGAGGTTCCAACTGGGAACATAGTTGTGGATTGAGAGAGGCCGATCCACAAATTGGTAGAGCAATTTCTGAAGTTGAACCCACCGAGGTTCACTGGTACCAGAGATCCAGAGACTGCATCTCTTTGGATCCAAGACCTGGATAAGGCTTTTGCACTCCTAAGGTGCAACGAAGAGGAAAAAGTAGTCCTACTAGTGTATCAATTGCATGGTAATGTAAATACCTGGTGGAGAGCCAATAGAGAAATAGTACTTCCGAGAGGAGTGGTCCCACTATGGGACTCTTTCCTTAGAGCGTTCAATGATAAGTACTTCTTGGGAAGTGCCCGAGAATAGAAAATTGAAGAATTCCATCGTCTCTGCCAAGGGATAATGACTGTTGACCAGTATGAGGTCAAATTTGCAGAGCTTTCTTAGTATGCTCTAAGATTGATAGAAGATCCGGAAGAAAAAGCTTGAACGTTCAGGATTGGCCTTCGACTGGAGCTGAAACAACCGCTGGTGTCATTGGACCTGAAAGACTATCGAGAAGTTTACCATCGAGCTCAACTGCTATAGAGAAGTTTAAATGAGCAAGCCACCTCATCTGGATCAAGGTTTAATTCAAACAGAGAAGGGATCCGACATGGGAAAAGGCCTATGACTAGAGGAAGATTCCAGGTTTCGCCCAATAGGAAGGGTGGAATTGGAAAATTAGGGCCAAGTCAGAATGGCTTGTGTCACTTCCTTGGAAGGCGATATGGTACGGTCCTGCGCCTTCGAAGGACGGGCGCTTGTTTTGAATGTTGCCAACAGGGTCACATAGCCAGAGATTGTCCTAGACGACCAAGAGGACAACCGCAGTTGCCGCCGCGGTCACCGTTGGGACAGATCAGAGGGTACGCGCCACAGAACGCACTGCAAGATGGACAGATGAGACCTCTAGCTCATGGAACAGTGTATGCCATCACCCGAGGTCAGGCTGAGGATGCACCTAATGTGATCACTGGTATGGTTTCGCTGAACAACCATGCTGCTTATGCTTTATTTGACCCTTGAGCGACTCATTCTTTTATTGCTGAGCAATATGTTAAACTGATAGGAATAAGTTCTAAGTTACTGGAGTTAGTGGTTAGCATATCTACACCGTTAAATGATAAGGTGTTGTCTACATTGGGTTGTTTTGGTTGTAAGTTAGCAATTGGTGAACGAGAGGGGAAAATAGACTTGTTAGTCCTAGCTATGTATGACTTTAACTTGATAATTGGCATGGACTGATTCACCAAGCAACGAGCTAAGATGGACTGTTATCGTAAAGCGATTTAGTTTAACCCTTTTCGAGTTTGTTGGAAGTTGAGGAAGACCCTCAGTTACATTGATCTCGTCGCTTGAAGCAACTCGTTTGTTAGACGAGGGTTGTTATAGTTACTTGGCAACTGTCATGGATACGACAGTTAAGGAGCTGAAGATCGAAGATATTGCAGTGGTGCAAGAATTCCCAGATGTTTTTCGGAAGGAATTGCCAAGCCTACCACCGAAGAGAGAGATTGAGTTTGTAATTGAGTTAGCACCTGGAACAGAGCCAATCTCTAAGGCTCCTTACCGGATGGCGTTGTCTGAGTTGAAGGAACTGAATGTGCATATGTAAGAGTTGTTAGATAAGAGATTCATACGTCCTAGTGCATCACCTTGGGGAGCACCAGTTTTGTTCATAAAGAAGACGGATGGTTCGTTGTGCTTGTGCATCGACTATTGTCAACTCAACCAGGTGACGATCAAGAACAAATATCCACTTTTGAGGATCGATGACTTGTTTGATCAATTGTAAGGAGTGTCGATATTTTCTAAAATCGATTTGAGGATAGGATATCATCAGCTGAAGATCAGGAAAGAGGATAAACCAAAGTCAGTGTTTCGTACTTGATATGGCCATTACGAGTTCACTATAATGCTGTTTGGTTTGACGAATGCTCCAACTGCCTTTATGGTTCTAATGAACCGAGTGTTCAAAGAATATTTGGATCAGTTTGTGATTGTGTTCATCGATGATATTCTGGTGTATTCGAGGAGTGATGAAGAGCATGAAAGTCATTTGAGAGTAGTACTACAGACTCTGAGGGTTCATCAGTTGTACGCCAAGTTTAGTAAGTGCGAGTTTTGGTTGACTCGTGTTGCTTTCTTAGGTCATGTGATTTCAAGTGAAGGAATCTCCGTGGACCCGTCCAATATTGAAGCAATGATCAATTGGCCGAGACCGACTACAGTGATAGAGATCAAAAGTTTTCTGGGTTTGGCAGGTTATTATAGACGGTTCGTAGAAGGGTTTTCAGCATTAGCGTCATTATTGACTAAACTACTGAAGAAAGAAGAGAAGTACGTGTGGACAGACAAGTGCGAGTGTAGTTTCCAAGAGCTTAAGTAGAAGCTTACTACCGCACCTATGCTGACCATTCCATCTAGCCCTAGAAGATACGAGATCTACAGTGCTGAGTCGTTCAGGGGACTAGGTTGCGTATTGATGTAACATGGTAGGGTTGTTGCATACGCCTCCCGTTAGTTGAGACCCCATGAGCAAAACTACTCGACGCATGACTTAGAACTCGCAGCAATTATTTTCGCTTTGAAGATTTGGAGACATTATTTATGCGGAGAAAGATTCTAGATCTTCACTGATCATCAAAGTCTCAAATATCTATTCTCTCTAAAGGAGTTGAATATGAGGCAGCGTCGCTAGATGGAACTCCTGAAGGATTATGACTGTGATATCCTATATCACCCCGGGAAGGCAAATAAGGTCGCCGATGCTTTGAATCGAAAGTCTTCTGTAACGCAGATGGTACTTAAGGAATGGGTTCTAATCGAGAGAGCTTGAGATTCAGTATTCAAGTTTGAGGTTGGCCACATTTCGAATCTTATGACCACCCTCAGAATTGAGTCGGATGTCCTGATTAGGATTAAATTACTTCAGCCGATAGACCCAGATGTTCAGAAGATTCTACAAGAGGATATTAAGAAGAGAAAGGCTGACATTCAAATTTCTATGGACGGGACACTAAGGTTCCGAGGACGACTGGTTGTACTTGGCGATGCAAAGCTTAGAGAGGAGATTTTATCGGAAGCTCATCGTAGTAGTTACAGCATTCATCCTGATAGTACGAAGATGTATCAGAATCTGCGTCAACACTTCTGGTGGTCTAGTATGAAGGAGGACATCGCCAAGCATGTCGCCAAGTGTCTGACGTGTCAGCAGGTTAAAGCACAGCATTGTAAACCGGGAGGACTTCTACAACCTCTTGAGATCCCAAAGTGGAAGTGGGAGCACATCACAATGGATTTCATGACTGGTCTGTCAAGGAGTCAGAGACGAAACGATTCCATTTGGGTAGTGGTCGACAGATTGACAAAGTCGACTTACTTTATTGCGATACGAAAGGATCTTAGTTTGAATATATATGCAGAGCTATACGTGCGTTAGATAGTTTGTCTGCATGGAGTGCTGGTGACGATTACTTCAAACCGAGACCCGAGGTTCACAGCTGCATTTTGGAAGAGCTTGCAAAGTGTTTTAGGAACGAAGCTACAATATAGTACGGCATATCATCCTCAGATGGATGGCTAGTCTGAGAGGACAATTCAAACCCTCGAGGACATGCTGCGAGCTTGCGTGTTGGACTTCAAGGGAAGTTGGGAAGAACAACTTCATCTGGTTGAGTTTGCCTACAACAACAGTTATCAATAAAGCATTCAGATGGCTCCCTTCGAAGTGTTGTATGGCAGAGCGTGTAGAACGCTAGTGTGTTAGGATGAAGTTTGAGAAAGAAAAAATTGCAGGCCCAGAGTTGGTTTAGCAGTTAGTGGATGTAGTTGCAGTCATCAGGGACAGACTAAAGACCGCTCAGAGCCGCCAGAAAAGCTACGCAGATAAGCACCGGAGACTTTTGGAATTCCAAGTTGGTGATCACATTTTTCTGAAGGTGTCGCCAATGAGGGGAACTTTGCGCTTCGGCAAGAAAGGAAAACTGAGTCTGAGGTACGTAGGTCCGTTTGAAATTCTTGAGAGAATCGGGACCCTAGCGTATCGTCTAGCATTGCCACCGAGATTGGCGCAAGTGCACGACATCTTTCACGTGTCGATGTTGAGGAAGTATGAGCCTGACCCGACCCATATACTTAATTTTGAAGAATTGGATGTGAATGACAGAGTATCATACATTGAAAGCTCGGTTTAGATTGTTAACCGAAAAGAGCAGGTTCTGCGCACCAAGACCATTCCGTTGGTCAAAGTGGTCTGGTAACACCACGGCATTGAAGGAGCAACTTGGGAGGGCAAAGAGTCGATGAGACAGTTGTACCCCCACCTTTTTGCTTAAGTATTGTAATGGTTTAAATTTCGAGTACAAAATTTTTATAAGAGGGGAAGAGTTGTGACATCCCGAATTTTTACTTTTGCTTTCAATTAAATTAATCAGGCCTTTCATCGACGTGCCTATAGTGCTATTTTCAGAGCTGATCACTTGTGGATAACTAGATTATCTGGGAAAGTCATTAAGGAATTTTAATGCGATAGACTCAAGAATTCGACTAGGACTCGACTATTCAACCGTGCTCATCTACTAAGGTCATTACAGCACAGTTATAAGTTGATTAGAAATCAAAGATAGATCGGTTCGACTGAGATGTGTGGCTAAACATGGGTGATTTCGCTAAATTACAAAATTCTCGTTCGACAGGCATTAGACTAATTATTCTATCGTTTTGGTACCCTATGTCCATATTTGAATCCTCGAGATTTTCACGACAATCGATAGTCGCCAATGTGTCGAAGAGGTTCATTGTGGCTCGAAGAAAATTGACCACGGCTTGGTTTGTGTATGACTTGTTATGATATGTATATATAAGTGTGTTGTTGGTTTTCAAAATTGTTGCCCTACTTTCCTATCCCATTTTGTTGTTATCTGAGGATTATTTAATTGTTTCCACATGTGTATTAAAATGAATGGGTTAGCGATGCGTCCTGAGACGTCGCTATTTAATCGATCGCAGAGGGATGGGCACGCGCTCAGAAGAGCAGGATGTGACATTAGCAGCATTGAATTTTGGCAACAAAGTGCAAGATAGGTTCTGCTAGTAGGTATGTTTGGTGTAATCCAATTGTGTCTTTGGTAGTTGTCAATTTTTGAGTCGAATTAGCTTTGGATTATCAAAAGGATGTAGACATTTGGGATTGAGTCTTTGAGATTGTCAATCCTATGAGTTGTTTTTGAGGTAAGGCCTGCATGTTTAATGATAAGATAATTATACATGGATTGCATGTTTAAGACATCGTGTGATGAATACCGTTGGAGAGCGTACTGATAATATCCCGTGGAGTTAGAGAGAAATTTGGGATGCCCAAGGAGAAAGTATCCTAGAAGCCTAGGGAGAGCGTATTCTAGATACCCTAGAGTTTGGGATGGCATGGTCAATGGACCATGAAGCCTGCATGGGCTGGAGAGTGTACTGGCGTACACTATAGCAAATCAGAGGGCGCACTGGAATTTCGCTAGATGAGAGTTATTCCTCCTTGTGTGGTTCAGTGAATGCACTGACCATGTGTCTTGAAGTGGAAACATTGATTTAAAGTGAAGCCTAAAACTTGTCAATTCCTATGCGTATGTCGTCAAGATTGATGGGTCCTTATGTCATGATTCTGGATATACTTGAGTCCTGTTGTTGTTTACTTGTCCTTAGTCTTATATAATACTGTTATGCTAGAGTTGTTGGGTGAGTCGCGTGTTTTAGACAAATTTTTCGTACATGTGATGGGTGGATCATATAGTATAGACTTTTGGATATTTTATTTACTGAGCATTAGCTCACCTTTGTTGATGTTCATGTTTTTTAGATCCATAAATATGGTTGCAATTCCTGTTATCCCTATCTCCTGTTACGATGCCCCAATAGACTTCGAGGGGCGACTGTACAAGTTCATCGACCCTACCTTTTCATCCCTGGTCTTTGCACGTTATACTTCTACGCTATGGGTAGACATAGGCTTGCTCGCTAAGCGTGTCTGTGGTCTTTGTGCAGCACTCACTTCAATATCAATTTTTTTTTTTTTTTATCACTCGAATGCCATATCAGAGAAAAATCAATCACTTTAGTGTCTCTAATGACATATTTTGGTGATTCGTTCCATGTGGCTTTTCTTATTGAACTTTTTAGTCCAACATGGCTTTTAAAAAAAAAAAAACGAAGGTCTAACTTGGACAAAAGATGAGATAATTTGGCAAATGGTCTAACTAACTCATCAATCTATCTTCTCTTCTCCTTCATCTTCTTCGTATTCATCTTCATCTGTAGCTATTTTAAATTTCGTGCATATTTTTCTTCTTATTCTTTTCCAATCATTTTCTTAATCGTCGTCTACATCTTAAAAGGGACTAGTTAAACCAAAACGAAATTAAAAAACGAAATGAAATCTAATTAAATTCTTAGCCTTTGTGTCTATCTATATCTGAAGATGTGATGTGTGCTTCTTGAACTTACAATATGGAACAATGGAGCTCTAGTGAGTCTATAAATGTTGTGACAAGTACAACATGAGTGTCATAACTTTCATACAGAGTTCACTTGAGTGCCATAACTTTTATGTTCACTCACTTAAGTACTATATCAGAGTAAAATTAATCACTTGAGTGCCATTTCTGGTAAATCGTCTTATCATTTTTTTAAACTTAATTTTGCATTTGGAGGTGGAATTTTATAAAATAAATGGAATTCCTACATAGAATTTTTTTTTTTTCCACTTGGAGAGATATGTTGCAACATAATCCTCCGAGCTTTTGATCACAAGGAATAGGTTTAGAGATACTTGTTCAAGAGATAGTCCTCAAGGCACATCACTCAAAAAAGGCTTGAGAGCATCTTCTTTAAAGTTCGTCTAGGAGGTCTAGCAATCGAGAACGTGGATTGCATGACAATGGTTCATTTTAAGTTTTTAGGCAACATAAAAATGATATATAGGAGTCACCACTAACTTCTTTGTTGGGGGCCAATTAGGAACCCAATCAAGGGTCAAGATACCTCCCTTGATTTCCATGAACCCGGAGATTTCATGAGTTTGGGGACTTGGGCTAAGGTAAAATGTTCATTAAGCCCTTTCGGCACCTATGAGTATGGCTATTACCTAAAGTGGTCATCTAGTTTTTTAATATTTTGGTGCAAGTTTAAAACTAAGTGATCACACACAGATGATTCATTCGTACAATTATACACTAATTATCAAAATGGATAGAAAAAGAACCAATAAATTGAATTGAAATTGCATTGCAAGAAATAAACACCTAAAACAACAGTAAAAGGAAGCAAGGAGGAACAATTCAAAGTACAAGTAAAGTAGACCCGTAACTCGTCCGGTATTTATACAACACAAAAAGGAAGCCCAAAACATACATCAGGAAATGAATTGGTACAAATTGTCAAAGCCAGATTATACATTAGCTATTTCACCATTTTCAAGTCCTTATAACCATTTCCTCCAAGAGTCGCCTTTGGAACTAGTCTAATACTAACTATTGCTAAAATAACAATCAAAAGTATATTCAAATGCAATTGGACAAATGCAAACATTTTAAGGCAATTCAAAACACAATGCATGGACTTGGGATCGACCTTTGATTTTCATACATTTTGAGCCATCCTATACCCTTTAATTGATTGTTTTTGAGTTGTCAGTATTTGGCCATCCTTATGTTCATAAGTGATGAACAAAATTGAATGACTCCTACAATATGAGTCTAGTTATGTCCCTTTGGTTTACCTCATGTACATGCATCGGTCCTAAATCATTCACCTAACAAATACATGCAAAAGGAATATAAACTCATATGTTTAGGTCTTAAGACCTTGATTCCCAATCAATCGATTAATGAAAATGGATCGAAACAGATCACTTGCACAATCAAAATTAGTACAACCATTCAAGTATGCACACATTGGGATTTTAAAGGCCGAAAACCAAAAAGTTTAAACTTTCAAAGATTAGCAATCAAGGTCAAAATTTTGGAGGAATTGCAATTAAGGACAAAAATTTGGAAAAATTGCAATTCAGTCCTTAAAAGGAATTTTTCAAGTTACAAGTGATTTAAACAAGGATATTGAATTTGTTGGAATTTTGAGACAAGTCTGATGTGCTTGAGAAATGAATTACAGGAGCAGGGTGTGGATAATGTTGGCCCGCTCATCGGTCCTTTGAACCACCGAACATGATTTAGTTTCGATAAACTTAATATCAAAACAAAGCTTAGATTGACTTCTCAAACTTTCGGCTTTTTGAAAAATGTTCAGCAATGGTCATTAACTTCATTAAAGTTATGACGTACTTCTAGGTACTCAATAAGAACTTGGGTGTGGAATTAACGGCACATTGATCAAGTTTCTTTTGAATACCTTAAAGGATTTCAAACTTAACAATACTAATACCAAATTAAAGATTGAAAAGCTTTTTAAAACTTTCATGAAGCATACTTTTAGAGATTTGGATTATATGAATTTATAAAACTCAAATAATGCACACATATAAGTTCTGTAAAATGAATTATAGCAAGTCTTGCAGCTTTGAGAAGATCAGCAAAAATAACAAATCAATTTTTTATTTTTCTGAAAATTTTTGAAATGAAGTCCAGCATGTTGCAAACAAATCTCATGAAGACACCATCATACAATTATCAACACATGAATTTGTAAAAATCAATGAATAAGCATCAATCATTCAGCAAATCCAGCAACATAGAAGTGAACTAGTTTAATTAAAGCGGCTCACTCAATCTAAGTTTTTTACGCAAAATTGATCAAGGAGTGCCTTACAACTTTCATGAAGACATTACATCCAAATTCAGAGTATATGAATTTACAAAAACTATTGATTACATGCATGCCAGTCAAAATAACCAATTTTCAACAACAAGCAAGTTCGGTTTAAGCATGTTCGACTTGACCTAATCACGTCCATCCATTATGGAAATTTTATATGTTGTAGAAAAGGAGATAATGAACAACTTCCAAGGAGGCTTCAATCACAAAATCTGAATGTATGATTTTACAAAAATCAAGGAATGCAAATAAGTCAATTTGCATAGCAAAATCACAACAATGTACACTAATGTTCTAGACATGATTGACCTAAGTAAATGAGCTTCAATTATCATGGAAATTTTATATGATGTAAATTTGGACCTAATGAACAACTTTCATTATTGCATGAACTTAAGAATCTATGCATAAAAAATCATAGGAAATTATGAAATAGCAAAGGTCATAGAATCATAGCCTAATCAATTTATAGATTTGAACGTCGATTTTGTAAAAATCATTTGGCCTGGCAAACAGTGACCAAATAAAACAAGTAAGGTGTCCACAGAAACTTCTTGAAGCCCTTTATAAATCATCCTAAGATATAACAAACAATCGAAATCATGTACAAGCTCAATTGAAGATGTTAAGGAAACCAATCCAACCAGCCATCCAAATTTCCAAAATCAAACCATGATATATTGTGATGAACTTTTGACAGGGCAAATGACACTAAAATAAGGCATATGATATGCTGTTAACAAGCTTATCGCATCTAGTTTAAATCTCATGAGGCATCAAAGTCGAAAAACCTCATCCAATAGCTCATTTCCAATCCTCAATCAGGCCAGTCAGATCAGAATTTTGAATTTCTAGAGACATCATCAAAGCTACATTGAGTCATAGTCTCATTATCAATTCTTATCAAATCACCAACGATTATCTTCAAACATTCATATAGCTCACATAAATGTAAATTGCAACCTAAGTACGAATCCTAGCTTGGGATACCTATCCTAAACTTGCTTCATCGGATTCATGATTCAAGAGAGATTACCTTAATTAACTTTGATCCGACGCTGAGATGAGCAATCCGACATTCGTGCTAGCAACTAGGGTGTCGAAAAACTTGCTAAAGTTTACTCGATCAAATTGAAACAAGGTTTTACAGATCGAAATGAAAATTTACACTCAACAAGCTCAAAGTTGAACTAAAATGGACTAAAGTTGAAGAGGCGAGGAGATTGCAGTTTCCGGCGAGAATCTGAGAGACTAGGACCACCACGAGTTCACAAACTCATTAAGGAACAACAGTGGTCGAGAGGTTGAGGATGGCCATCGTAATGTTGAAATAGGTTGAAGTAGCTTGGCAAGCTTCACTGATTAAAAAACTGATGATCATTGCCACAAAGAAAAAACCGTCAAATGGGGCAATCCAGTGGTGATTTGAACGAACGACAGCTATTACTAGGTAGGTGGCTGTCCGATGATTGTCGAAGGGGCAGGTGTCGGCCATGAGGTGACCGGAGCAAGGGTCAGTTCAGTTAAAGAGAGAGATCTAAAAATTGATCCAGCCCCCTGATTTTTGAGTGAAAAATTGAACAATACCCCCTCTCAAGATCAAATTTGGGCCTTTGGATTGATCCAAGGGCTTAAGTTATTCCTTTTTTATCAAAGCTTAATCCTATTTGTTTAAAGTTGATCTCATGGATCAATGACATGTCAAGGTGGATGATTAGGATTAATAATCAAGGAATGGCTAAAATTTAAAGTTTAATCCTTAAGTAAGTCTCTTAATTGACTTAATCTTAATGACTAGTATTAGTGACATAGCACTTAGGGGTATTTTGGTAAATTCATGAAGGGCATTTCTATAAATTTTGTGCAAAAGGGGCAAGGAGAGTTGGCCATGGCTTGGGTTAATTGGGGATGGTCGCCGACTGCTGGTGGCTTGCCGAAAAATGGCAGAATTGGCCAGTTTGGTCGATTTAGGCTAGTTTTGGCCGATTTTTTTCAAGAATATTATGCATTTAGGTCCAAACCTAATTGTAAAGAATTCTTTTCCGATTAGAAGGAAAATGAGCTAATTTCAAGGGAAGCAATCCAAAAATCGTTGAAGTTAAACCAATTAAATCACTCGAAAACATCTTAATTGATCATAATTGGTTTAATCACCCAAAGAATATTGAAAATCATGCTTAAATTCAATGGGCGTGTGTGAATTTGGAATTTCTTGTTGATTTGCATAATTTGTGTAATTCTCACCCCCGAAAACCAAATTAATCAAAATTGAATTTAATTGATACAACAAGATATTAATTGATTCAATTACTCATGTTCATGATGACTTAATGCATCCAAATTGATACTAGAATGGTGGTACAGACTTCACGTCAACATTAGATTGAGGGTTAATGATGAAATTGAACCTTAACTCGCCAAATTAAGCCTTAGTCTAGAATGAGTCAACTTGAATTGCACTAATTAAAGCTCATTAGCCTAACTTTCCAAAGTTCAAGTAACCTAAATCTATCAAATTGGAAAATTTCCCAAGTGAATTTGTCAAAATTAATTTTGGATTCAGATTCAGTTTGAGAAAATGAGTTGATTTAGGGTTATAGCTCTTAAACCATGAAGAACATCTCGGGACTCCAAATTAGAGCTAAAAATGCCAATCTTTTTCTAAACATGCCAAATCACATAAATGGTTGTACGAGTGATCTTGAAATGGCTTCTAGATTAGATGTTGTAAAAGAAGCTAAGTCAAAATAAGACTAGAAAGGAAGTAATTTTATTTTTAGTCGATTTTGAACATAAATCCAAAAAATTTGGAAAATGTGATTCTTATCGATTTTTGCAAAATTGTTGATGACAAAGTCCAATTGCAGCTAAAACGAAATGATTTTTGGATTTTCAATTTTTTTGATTTTTTTGGTTTTGGTGACTTTTCACTAAAATGTTGATTTTACAATTAAAACTTTGATTTTTTTTTTTTGAAGAGTATTGTGGCCAATGTGAAATTAAGACCAATTGGAAAATTTTTATGCAAAAAAATAAATTTTGACTTAGGGTCGATTTTTTATTAAAGGGTTGACCAAAGAGTCAACTCATTGACTTTGGGGGTTTTTAATGGAAACGGCTAGAAAGTTATGCACAAATGAAAGGCCAATGAAAAAAAAAATGAAAAATGACACTTCTTGCTCAAGAAACAGGTTCCATTGCAATCGAAAATCCTAATCTTAAAGTTGTACCTTTTATGACGTGTCGACTAAAAATTAGGTGTCAACAAGATATGACATCGTTTCCTATATGTGTAAAGACCTATCTCTCTCTAATGGAAATGACATTATTTCTTTTCTTGTAGTGGCCTGAAACAACGATGTCGTTCTCATTGGCAAATTTGGCTTCTCGCTTGCAAGTCATCTTCCTTCTATTCAAGCACATTGTCTTCCATCTTTCTCTCTAATTGATTTCTCTCTCTAATCACAGATTAGGGCTTCATTCTTGTTTGATTTCTTAACACTTTGTCTCTAAAGCAAATTGAGCTCTCATTGGCACTCTCTCAATATGGCCAAAATCTTAAATCGATCTATCTCTATAATCACAAATTAGGGCTTTGATCTTTTTAACACTTCAATCTTCACTTTTGCGCACGATCTATCTATCGAGTTTTCTATTGCTCATCATCCTCTCTCATTGGACAGAGACTGAAAAGGCAACACTGTTGAGGGAAAAGTTTGGGCTTGTTGTGTGATGAATCTTGGTCAACAAAGAGTAAATGTTATTGATTTGTTGTTTTGTGTTGATTGATCGACAAAGTAAGCAAATGCTTATTAAATTTGGTGTTGTTGATAGATTGTAAAAGTATGGCAAAAGGCAATATCTTGAAGGGCAAATATTAGGGTTTGGCGACAGAGTCTAAACATGAGTGCTTTAGTTTATTAATGGTTATACTTTGTCATTTTTTGTCCACCAACTGATATGCCTTATTTTTTATTATAGTTATGGCGACTGATTGTTTGTTTGTGTTACAATCCCCTATTACAGAAATAATTTTTCTTGTATCAGTTGTAGTGTTGACATGGGCAATATCAGTGTACTCATTAAAGTTTGATAAGGTGGGGAGTTTGTTATTGGGGAAGAGTGGGAATAAGTTGATGTAAATGTCATTGTTATCCTTAGCAGTCTCAATATAAAGACTTTGAGAAGGATATAGTGAAATAATTGCAATGCAAAATAGGGAAATTACATCATCCAATACATGGTAAAAGTTTTAAGGATGGTTTGAGATATCTACATAATAATAATGGTGTGAGAGATCTTGTTTACCATCATTTTTCTGGTCATCATGTTTATGTGAATGTTGAATATCACGGCAATGAAGATGAACAAGTTGTGTTAGAAGTTGGTATGAAACCTAAGCTGGTGATAAAGCTATTTTAGAGGGAGATGTGAGAGTAGGGGAGAACGAGGTTTTGAATACAGTTGATGTGTTAGAGTTATTTTAGCAAATTGAGAATACTGGTGGCATAGATGATGGTGAAGATACACTACCTAAAGAATTGACTAGAATAAATTTAGGCTCTTGG
This sequence comes from Eucalyptus microcorys, assembly GCA_014182515.1. Taxonomy (NCBI): domain Eukaryota; kingdom Viridiplantae; phylum Streptophyta; class Magnoliopsida; order Myrtales; family Myrtaceae; genus Eucalyptus; species Eucalyptus microcorys. Next base: position 2,960,264 of record CM024565.1, on the reverse strand, counting down.
AAAATTGCAATGTCTGATGATGAAGAGGAGGAAAAATTAGTACAACCATTTGCACAAGTGATGTTGATGATCATAACATTGCACAAGCAAAGGAACAAGTGAGGGCATTTCAGCAAAGGAAAAAAAGCACCATTTAGAGTAGTGGATGAAGGCATTTCAGTAAATAGGGATGAATGAGATCCTATGGCTGATGGTGATAATATTGATTATGAGGAAGGTGGTCACAATGACAGCAATAGGTCAAAGCATGATGATGATGAAGATGGTGTTGGGCAATATAGAAGTAGAAGTCAGTATCTTCTTATGATTTAACTGGTATAAGTCATGCCTTTTGTGTATCAATGAGATTTGATGATGTCAAGTAATTTAGAGATGCTATTATCAAGTGCTCAATCACTCAATAAAAGAATGTTAAATTTGCTAGAACTACCAAGAATTTTATTAAAGCAAGTGTGCACAATACAATTGTTCATAGAAGATATATGGTGTTTTGAGTACAAAAAGTGGCTCATTTCAAATCTGGTCACTCTAAGGAGCATAGCTGTGGTATTGTATTTGACAATAAAAGAGTGACTACTACGCGGTTGGTCAAGCACTTCTTTAACAACATCAAGATAATACTAGAAATTAAAAGTCATCAATTGAAATAGCTAATGAAAGAGCAACTAGGTGTTAATGTGTCTAAAAAGTAGTGCAAAAGAACTTAGTACAAGGTAATGATTATATTACTGGGTACGTACAAGAAAGAATATACAACGATCTGGGATTATGCTAGGGAATGTAGGTTTCAGAATCCAACTAGTAGAATTCATGTAGAGCTTGTAGAGAAGTCATAACTTGATCATAGGATATAGTTTGGTAGGATATATATATACACACACACACATGCTTTGATGCATGCAGAAATGGATTCTTGGTTGGCTATAGAAAAATGATAGGGTTAGATGAGTGTTTTCTGAAAGGATTATGCAAGGAAGAGTTATTTGCTATCCTTGAAAGGGATGGGAACAATCAAATGTTTCTAATAGCCTAGGCTATGGTGAAGGTAGAGAATAAGGACAATTGGTCGTGATTTTTAAAAAATCTAATGACTGATCTTTGAATAACTGATGGAAGAGGTTAAGTATTTATGAGCGACCAACAAAAGGTAATATCATTAAATTATTATTTTGCTAATATCATTTACGTAACTTGCAAATGTTTGTTGGTTTTGCAAGGACTTGTTCCAGCGATAGTTGAGTTGATTTAATGTGTTAACCACGGAATGTGCATTTGGCATATATATGCAAATTGAGTAGAGAAGTATAGATGTGATCAACTGCAAAAGCAATTTTGGCTAATTGCAAAGAGTACAAATATAGCAAATTTCAAAATTCATAAAGAAGCTCTAAAGCGTTGTTTCAAACAAAAGCAAATCATTTTTATAAGGCCTTCTTCAGTGAAGAATTTAAGTGCGATATCATTGACAACAAATTTCACGAGGCTTTCAACAAGAATCAGTCATCAATGTACTTGATGACATCGGGTTATGGTTATGTCAAGGCTGCAAAGACAGAGAGATGAATGTTCAAAGTGGCCTAGACAATGTGGACCTAGAATTGTAAAAAAAAATAAAATTGGATGACTACATTGTTGCTAGTAGGTTTTGTCATCCAATGAGATCACGAACGATGATATTTGAAGAGAAAAAAAGTGTTCCTATTAAGTAGGGCAATTGATTAGAATACCTTGTTCACACACCATTTGTGCTATCTAGTTTAAGCAACTCAATATAGATGATGATGTAGAAGATTGTTGCAACAATATAAAGTGTCTTGCTACATGCCAATTCATGATGCAGCATCTAAGAAGTAGCAAGTTTTGGGACAAAACAAATTATCAATCCCTAGAACCTTTACCACTAAAAAAGCAAGTTGGTAGGCTCAAAATGAAAAGGAGAATGTGAGAAATTGAGAGTACTGGTAACATAATAAGTAGAGCTAATGGAACAATTCGATACTTACATTGTCATAGAGAAAGGCACAATAAAATTGGTTGTCCAACTAAGAAGCAGCAACAATAGCAGTATGAGGCAACATAATGCAATGATGAAGGACTAACTACCATGCCAACTCAGTCTAATAATGTACAACAAAGGAGTAAATATCAAGTAACTGTCTGTTATAATCATTGTTGTTGTATGTACTTCTTGGTGCACTAACATCATTATGTATATCATTTTGTAGGTTAGAAAAAGAGTAATTGAAGAGGTTTTTGAAAGTTTGCACCACAATATACACATGGTGCCATTGGGAAAAAGGCTAGGGAATATGGCTATGAGTTGTTTAGACATGAACACTAGCATAATGGTTTTGAATGTCAATCTTTTAGGCATTATGCATTTAATGTATGTCATTTGATTGACATGGTAACTAATCCAGTTTATACGGTTGTAGCATGGAAGAAGTTTTGAGGTGTTGATATCATAAGGAGAATCAAATCAAGAATCGGTTGCATCTACAAGATGAAGTCAAGGGCAATCATTGATAAACCAACCAATAATAACTCGAGCACAATTGAAGAAGCATCAACTAATGGTAGCTCCAACGTAGAAGGTAGAGAGGGCAGCTTGAAAACAGGCGCAAAAAAAAAAGGCCTCAACATTAGTTCCATCTCAATTGAATGATCCTAGAATTGTCATTATACATCAATTTATTGCCATAATGCCAAGACCAATCATAGAAAGTTCAGTATGAGGCAACACCAAAACACATAAAGCTCTAAGGAAAAGAAAGGATCCTCTAAAAGATAAGACAGTGGAAAAAAGGAACACGAGTGAAGGATGTGCCTAGAGCTCCAGTTCATAAGAGCGCAAAGATCATGAATCATAAGAAGAGTCCATTAAAAAAAAGAAAAAGAACTGACCAAGTTGTTTAACTTGACTAATTGGAAGAAGCCATAAGTTTAGGTTAGTTGTTAGGTGTAAATGTCTATTTAGAATTTGTTGTTAAGCGTTTGAGATTATTAACACATTTTGGTTGATAATGTGTTTAATAGTAATGTTGTTTAGTGTTTCATATTTATTGCTACATTTTGACAGGAGATGCGCTTAGCAGCAATGTCTTTTTGGCCTTGAAGGTAAGAACATTGATGTTGATGTAAAAGAACATGACTTTCCTGGTGCAACATTTTTGTGTTTGGTGTAAATGGAGGTACGGACACTTGGAATGCCAAAACTTAGCATAAAGGGACATTTAAGTACCAAAAATTTTGAAAGTGACACTTAAGGACCAAAATCGGAGTAAAATGAATCATTTAAGTGCCAATCCGGCTAAAATGCTGATGTGGCGATTTTTCGGTGAGGTAAGTGCAAAACGACGTCATTTTGTATGCGATGTGGCTAGAAAATGCAAAAACGACGTCGTTTTGTCTCTCGACATGGTAAAAAAATTAATATAAAAATTAATTAAATTTAATTTAAAACTAAATTTATTTAAAATATTTAAAAATACAGATACAAATATATATATATATATATATATATATTTTAAAGGGAGGGAGATGGCTGAGGGCAAAGCCCTCGCCGTCGCCGAGAAGGGTCGACGATGGAGGGGGCAGGGTCGGCCGGGGCCAACGGGCCCTTGTTGCCCCCGCCGTCACCGGGAAGGGTCGGTGGCGAGGGGGGAGGGTCGGCGAGGGGTCGGCCCAGCCGACCCTCCCCCTCCGTTGCCGGCCCTTCTCGGCGGTGGCGGCGAGGGCTCAGCCCTTAGCCACCGCCTCCTCTTCCCCACTTTTTTTTTTAAAAATAAATAAATTAAAATTAAAATTATTATTTATTTTTATAATTTAATTAAATTAATTTTTATATTAACATTTGAATCCACTCAAAAATGACATCATTTTTGCCTTTTTTTGTTGAGTCAGCATTCCGGTGAGCCACGTAGATGAAAAAAATAATAAAAAATTATCATGTAGGATTTTCGGTAGGGTTCGCCGGAGATGACACTTAAGTATCCCACTTTTCAAAAAAAGTGGCACTTAAGTGTTACTTTCGTAACTTTTGGTACTTAAATGTCCCTTCGTGCCAAGTTTTGGCACTTGGGCTGTACTTCTGCCGGTGTAAATGCGATGCTATTTAGTGTTAAGCTATGCCAAGATTGATGGCATCTATGGAATAATACTTCTTTTGTATGCTGTTTAGGATGACAATAATGAGATAATCTTGCTTAAGCTATTATAGAATGCGTTTAAGAAAAGTGAAACTAATAGCTTACTTATTAAAAAGTTGAGAATATCTAAGCGATCAATTTTAAAAAGTTAAAGAACCTAAATTGCAACTTAAAAAGTGGATAGAACAAAGTGTTCACATACAAAATTTGTGGCACTCGAATAATCATTTGTAAAGTTATTTGGAACTTCTACTAGCCTTCAACACCACATGCATAAAAGCCAAAACCAACAAAAAGATGCAAGACCATCTTTGCTCTTGCTGTAGATGCTATAGCTTGTAAACCCTCTATCCTTAATGTGAACCAACAATAATGCACAAATTGCATCATTAAACACCTTCCACCAAAATCAACTAGGCCATTCAATCTACAAGTAAACACAAACTAGGCCATTCAATCTGCAAGTAAACACAAACCAGGCCATTCAACCCACATACACAAAGTTGCCGAAAGTAACAACATTTTAACATAAAAACATTCCAATAACTAATATTTATTACACCAAATACAACAACACATTTCATTATTCTTCAACTATGACAAACTAAGCAATTTCTTCTCATTACTGAGGTTACATATGACCACAAACCAAATCAACCTCGACCACAACAAGACAAGTAACACTCGATAGATATCTCTTTGAATTTACATCATTGAAGCTTCCTTCTTCAAATGGTTCACCAAAGTTTCTAGACTCTTGATTTCTACTTGCATTGAGTTGGCATTATCCAACTCATATTTCAATATAGGTGGAGATTCATGTCTTCCTTGAAGTAGCTTCAAGATACTTGCATTGCTTGATTCGAAAATTTTGCATTAACCCATGTGAAATATCCACAAATAAAGTTTTCTCAATACCACGCACATCCATGGAACCTTCTCTGAAGATTATCTCTTGTCCAAGCTATTATTGTTGAACTTCGTAGCCCATAATAGCAAAATTTGTGGCACTCAAGGGAGTGAAAAAAAGTTGTGGCAGTCAATTGAGGGCCCTAGGATAGTTATGGCACTTTTGTTATTCTAATCCTATAAATGATCTATGGGATCGTTGTACTTTTGTTGTTGTGTGGTCCTTATTCCATGAGAGCTAGAGATATAGTCCATAATAACGATCAGGCTTTGAAGAAGCTCGATTGCAATTTCATTTTGCCTACAAGCTAAGCTAGATTTTTCATAAGATCATGTCACGTAATTTTTTGGCCCACAAATTGCCAATAGCATTGAAGTGATCCATGTTTTATAGAAGTGCATTGAAGTGATGGAAAATAAAATTTTGAAGCTAAAGTAACCGTCATATGAAAGTTATGACGCATATAATATCCTTTTTCCTTATATATTAGTGCGGTAATGATTTGTATGCGTAATTTTGTCTACACAAGTATCGGAGTGAGCTTATTAAAGGGGAATGAGACTTAAGGCCGTAGACAAAAATCAACAATTATAGTTACCCAACCTATGTAATTGACGGTCACATGAATTATGTTCATAAAGGTAATAACGAAACACATATTGATATAGTGATGCACTATTAAAAATTATTGTTTCTCCTAAGATAAGGATAGTGCAATATTACAATGAAAAAAGAGGTTGAGTTAAGCTCCTAATGAGTTTCGAATCTATCATTGGTGGTGTTGTAAATTGCACTATACATTTGATGGAATGAGCAATATAAATATGGAGTGGGGCCAATCCTATGAGAATTTTGGCAAAATCTTTAAAGCACTTATGAATAAACCAAGTATGCGCATGATCTATAATTGCAAAATCTCGTTAAACAATAAAAATTGTTGGGGTGCAATGTGATTTGTGAAAATTATAATTCACAAAAGAAATTATTGGTTCATAAAACTTTCAAACTCCAATAATTTGGTGAAATATATTTCATTTTTTCTAGGTCTGCTTCATAACCCAAAAAGCATTGGTCATTATTTTGATGCATACATTCAATTGAGTTTAACTTAGCATAAATCTTTCTTTTCTCTTTAAAACCTTATGAAATATATAGTAGATTGTTGAAAATTTGAATAGTTTTGAAAAATTGAAAGCCCTTATTTTGTAACAATTTGATAACAAAATTGAAAGTGATTGTTTTGCAACAATTTTGTAATGACTTGATTTTTAGATATTACAACGGTCTAATTTAATTTTTTTTTTCTCACCAACTCTCTCTTTCAATTGCTTATAGATAGAACCCACAAGACATAATAAAATTATCCAAAAAATCTTAAACCTATTGCACTTTTTTAAATTTAGTCATAATTTTTTTAATTTTCTCTATTGCGTCTATCTAGTTAATTTTGTCTGGAAATCGCTAACGTGGAAACCAACCATCATACGTGGCACAACCAATGCTGATGTTGAAAATTTTTAATATTCTTCAAATATTTTATATTTCTTTTTCTTATATGGTTTTTTTTTTTCTTTCCCTTCTTCCTCCTCCAGTTGGTCGTTAGGTCTCGACAACCGGTTAGAGGTGAGGGCCAGCAAAATCGACTTTGTTAGCCTCTGGTGAAGCTCGCCCTCGCTAGCCCCTGGCAAGGGCAAGCCATGTTTGCCCAATCGAGCCTGGCCAAAGGTGGGCAAGTCTCACTATTGAGGGAAAAAAAACAAGAGAAAAAAGTGAAAAAAAATATAAAAATTCAAAAAATATTTAAATATTATCAAAAATTGTTACCATCAGCATCAGTTATGCCACATAAAAATGTTAACTTCCATGTTAGCGATTTTTAACTAAAATTGGCTGGATAACTCAATTGACAAAATGTGAAAAAGTTTATGACTCAATTAACAAAATTAAAAAGTTTAGGACTGAATTGGTAAAAGTGCAATATGTTTAGGACTTTTTGGACAAATTTCCCCACAAAATATAATCCAAAGATACACCTCAACAAGAATATTCTCTCTTCTCTTCCATTTCTTTGTTGGGTTTTACATATGATTTTATTGTTCATGATCTCTTTATTATTCTGTGTAGAGTAAAAAGAAAAAAAGTCTGTTATATATTGGGAGGATAACTACTGGAGCTTGTTGTATTGAATTTCAAATTTCATGGGGTATAATTATCTTTAAAAACAATGCTAGCATACCTCAAACAGTTGATATTATTGTTCATCCCCTCTAATTTTTTCCAACACGTGACGGTTGACAATGTGACAATTCATAATGTAACTTTTAATGAGATCCAATGGTTGAGATTGGAAGTTATTATGTTAGGCCAAGAGTTAGAGATTGTCTTACGGGTACAACCCTAGTTTACATAGGCCTTTATATCACTTTGTCATTGGCTTTTCTTAGTCAATGAACATATTGGTTGTCGTAAACCGTAGAATAAATTTTCTTTTCCAGCTTCAATTCATCTCGATTCTAATGCTCATCTTTGTTCTTTGCTGTCTTTTACTTCTCTGATTGCGTAAACATTTCAGTGTAAGATTATTTATGACATTGACAAAGTTACTTTGTTGGCAAACTACAGCATTTTCATCAAATAATTTTTTTTTTCTATTATTGATAATTATCATTGTCCTTAAATGATAGAATCATCAGTAATTAAGATAGTGGAGAGAGAAATAATATAATTCAAGCTTCAAGTTACAAAAGATAAAATGGGAATGAGAATGAAGAAATGATCTTTTTGTTCGAAGTATCCTAAGCATATTGAAAATAGTCTAGCAGAAATTCTGGAAACTGAAGAGTCATTTTTAAACATAAATTCTGCTTAAGCCTAAAGCATGACCTATAGTTAATAGATACTGTCTTGACATATACATGGCGAACATACTCAGATTAAGTTCGAGGTGCAAGTATTGACCATCTTGGCCGAATTCATTCTTCAGATCACCAAATCAACCTAGAGTATGAACTTAAAGTTTATAGAGACTAGCTGCCTAATGAAGTGCAGAAGACGGAGACAAGTCATGCTATACCATGAACTCCACGTTATATGGTTACCCTCGGCATTTTCAGCTGTATCTAGGGTATATTATTTCAAGGATCCATTCGTTCTCTCATCATTTGGATAATTGATTAGCATATGTCGAGTTGTCCAAAGATTATTTGGCTACAGTGGCTTTTAGATGATTCACCAGTGTTACTCTAGTCTCTCAGTAGAAGTGTCGTATAAATGAGAAAGGAGATATTTGAAGCAATTATTTTCATAACCGAGGAGCATGGGCTTGGAGACCTAACTACTTGGATGCTACTAGAACTCCTTGCTAGCCCTATGAACTGGTGAAATCCAGATTTTTGATCGATGTAGTTGGCCCTTATTTCAAACAGTTTGCACACAGTTAATGGGATTTGAACAAGTGCATATCCATTTCATAGGTGAGAAATCCTTTCACAATACCAACGATGCCAATCCTGGAGGAGATAAGTACCTAAGCTTTTGGCCGTTATCTAATCCACTACATAAACTTGATTTTGTTCATTCAAGGCAGGCTCATTCCTATCTCTCGGGTAATAAAATTATCATCAGCTTGTCGTTATTAGTTGTACACTTGGAACGTCAATGTGTCTTCTTAGGATGATGCCCAAATCAATAAATACACGTCGAACAGCCGAGATGCTTCCACCCCATCTCTATTTTTCATCCTACCCACAAACCCCTACACATTTTTCTTAAAATAAAAAGGAAAAAAAAAATAAAGTTTGTTCTAGCCACCATCAAAGATCATCCCCCACCACAAGCTGACCACCAGCATGACTTTAAAAATACATATTAAGCATGTCTAAGAAGAAACTTTCGATTTTCAAGAAGCGAATACAAAAGCAGTATAATGTATCTGCACTTTTTATTAATTTGACTGCTTAAGAAGTATAATGATTATTGTTTCAGTAAAAGCCTCGCTATAAAAAAATATTACCTCGTATTTCAAGGAAGAGTCAAATTAGTTGATGAACCTTGTTAGCTGCTCTAGTCAAGCAATAACTGAATCATGTCAAGCTTGAATTTGAGAAATTGAAATTTTTATTTTTTTTTATTTTTTTTATTGTCAGTGTTAAAGGCGTAAAAATCAAAGGTATCAGTAAGACAAAACTTACAGCTCTGAAAGACAAAGATAATGTATAATAGAGCCCCAAGATTGTGCCAAAAGAAAAGTCTAGACAGTCTCATCTTTCGCCAAAACGTTCATAAATTTTTTAAATGATTCTTGAGTTACTCGACTTTTTTTTTTTTATTTATAAGAAATCAAACGAAGACACATGACTGTTCCAGAGAATTCAGTGGAAACATGTATTGATTAAAATATAATCGATAGAAACCCGTTCAGATTCCGTCTAAAGTTGCGACAGATAGCCACATTCACATTGAACCTGGGCGGGTCGTAGCTAGCCACCGTTCATATTTATTCTCTTCAAGTAATTAATGCATAACAACATGCGCTTTTGGTCTCCCGAAGGGACACGTTTTGACTTGTCAGAGAATCTCCCGATGTCCTAACCTTTTCTCCAAGGGCCAGACCAAGCTGATTGTTGTTATTACTATCAGATCTTTGAGCATTAACTACTATTATTTCGGTGCAGAATTTAATGCAGGGGTCTTGTGTTGTTACTTGCGTGTGGTTGGTTTTCTGACTCACGTTCGACATTCGACGTGTCTTCTTCGTTTCCTGGAATTCTACGGCCCTTTATTGGTCACTCCAAGTTACTAGGTATGTATCTGGTCACTCCAATGTTAGGATGAACAGATGGATGAGTTCAATGATCTAATTAAAAAAATGTGACTTCGACTAGCTGCTATCAACTGCTCACGTTTCCCGATACATATTCAACCTTTTAGACCCTAATAATTTCAACCTTTGCCTGATCCATGAAAAATATGTCTTAAGTTCGAGTCCAAGAAAAAAGTATCGGGAAAAGATAGGCAAATATTGAATTTCCTTTATTATTTCTCTTCATTGTAATTAAATACATAATTACATGTACAGAATTACATTCAATGAAATTGAAGACAATTGCTTCTTCTGCCTTCCAAGCATCTTCATCTTCTTTTTCTGACATGGTATCAGAGCCATTCCGGTTCTGAACTGATTTGCTTCCGCTTCCGATTGCCTCATACACCAACCTCGAATTTCAGAACAATGTTGCCAAAGGAATCAAAATCCATGATTGCCTGAAGGAACTGTATTTGCGAAAAAAGGAGATAACATAGGAATCGATTTTTTTTCAACATGTCAACACCACCAGATCTCACCTCCACTCCCATCGATGAATCTGCATCAAACGCTTCGACACAAACCTTGGGAGACCGAAATCCAACCGCTATAGTCCCTGCATCAAAACAGCAACGACAAATCCAGGGCCAACCTTCGCACGTGCCATGGCAACAATAGGCTCAGGCAATTAAAGGGCAACCATTCGCAGGTCACCCTTACCAATGGATGCCGTATCCATGGTATCTTGGGCCTATCCCCAACACATCATTGCCTGGCTACCACAGTAGCGCGCGGGCTGAAGCAGGTCCACCGACCAGTGACGGAGCAAACCCTAGCATCAGCCCGGAGCAGACGGGCGGATCAACTGTACCAGGTCAGGGAACCAACCCCTATTCGGGATTCCAAAATAATGCGGATTACGGATTCGGCCTTGGGGGTTCGGGTCAGGGAACAAATCCCTACCCGACTCCTACACCAGGTTTCTTCCCGTATCAGTTTCTTACTACCAGTGGCCGGCCGGAACCCGGCGATCCATTGTATACAACCAACGGCGACGGCCCAAAACTGAAGATTATAAGTCAGCAATTGACAGGTGCAGACAATTATTCAAGTTGGTCGCGCGAATTCCAGCGGGCACTTATAACAAAAGACAAGGAAGTTTTCATCGACGGATCGTTCCCGATTCCGTCCGACAAGAGAATGGCACAACTCTAGAGGAGATGCAGCCAACTGGTAAGAACCTGGATTGGAAACTGCATCGCGCCCGAGGTCGCGGCCGGGCTTCCCCCGACGGAGGATCCAAAGAAAATGTGGGAAAACATAAGGGAGATGTATGGAAAACTTGACCAAGTGAAATTTTTTTATCTAACACAGCAAATTTCAGATCTGAAACAGGGGAACATGAGCATCGCGACAATATACAACAAGCTTTCGAGTCTATGGAATGAGTTGGAGGCAGCCGAGGAAAAATTTGACTGGCCTGATCATATCCAACAACAATACAAGCAGATGCGAGAAAGGGAGAAAACAACGAAATTCCTTCTCATCCTCAACAAGGCATACCTGCCATTCCGATCCCATATACTTACCATGGAGCCTTTGCCAAGTCTCGGCCGGATCTATCAACTCGCCATATAGGAGGAGAGCCAACAGAGATCGGCGGACCATGGCAAGGGAGGAGACGGAATTGCTCTAGCCGCGAAGAGCCATTTCCGCTTGTCATAGAGAGGCTCGGGAAGGAGAGAGGCGGATCTAGGGTTATTCTTCGAAAACGAAAACCCTAGATCCCTTTTAAAGAGAAGCGCGGACGGTGGAGATCACTTCCACCATCAATCGGACGGGTCACGATCGTTCCAGGGGGCGACAGGATCGGACAACCCACGTGGCATCATCTCCGCTACATCCGACGGCTCCTGAAGCAGCTATTTAATCGGATCGGACGGCTTACGATTGTCTGGCACCAATGGGCTGGATGGCTCGCGCGGCCCATTTCTTGGAGGATCCGACGGCTCATATGGGCCTATTTCGGCCCAAGCTTTTCAATCCAACATTAGGCCCAATTCAAATGCAAAAAATAATGGGCCAAAAGGAAGAGATAAGATGTACTGTGATTATTGTAAGCGCCTGCACCATACAATTGAGAATTGCTGGAAATTGCATGGAAAGCCAGGAGAAAAAGAAAAGGGGAAATTTTCCTCAGTTTTTCAAGTATCAGGTCAGCAAATGGGAAAATCAATTACCCATGAACAATATCACGAGTTGATGGAAACTTTGAAGAAATTGGATCATTCGGATAAAGGAGGCAGCTTCACAGGTACATCCTATTGTTTGATGAACTCAATTTCAAAGGATGCATGGATTATTGATTCAGGTGCTAGTGATCACATAGTCTGTGATAGGAATTTACTTTTAGATATTAAAAAATTATCTTTTCCTATATCAGTACAACTTCCAAATGGAAATACCACCAAAGTTACAATGACTGGGACTGTAAAGCTTAGTTCTCTTGTTACTATTAAAAACGTGCTTTACGTACCCAATTTACATTTCAATCTGATCTCAGTTGCCTGAGCCTGTGAAGAAAATTCAAGTCACATTCTTTTCCATTCTGATAAATGTTTCTTTCAGGCCCTTTCGACTAGCACATTGATGGGCTTGGGTAGAGTCAGCCATGGATTATATTTTTGGTTGGATTTTCCACACCTTTTTAAGTTATCTCCTGTTGAATTCAATAAATCTCTATGTAATGCTACTGCCAATGGCATTAATTTCCTTAATCATAAATGTTTGGGCCATAGTGCGTTATTTCCTTATCCTAAATGTATGGCTAAGCAAACACGTGCTCCTTTCTAGAATAGCGCTTCTCGAACAGAAGATATCTTTTCTCTTATTCATGCTGATGTTTGGGGGCCTTATCATACTTTAAATCATGATGGCTCTAGGTTCTTTCTCACAATTGTGGATGACTACTCTCGTGCCATATGGATTTTCCTCATGCAATCCAAAAATCAGGTCTTTTCTCATTTAAAGACATTTCTTTCCTTATCCAAAACTCAATTTCAGAAACCAATCCGTAGGATACGTACTGATAATGGAAAAGAATTTTTTAATGCTGAATGTACTTCCTTGTTCACTATAAATGGAATATTGCATGAGAGCTCTTGTGTTTACACACCCCAGCAGAATGGAGTTGTTGAGAGAAAACATCGCCATCTTTTAGAAGTGGCACGTGCGCTTAAATTCCAAGCCTCTATTCCCGAAAACTTTTGGGGAGATTGTGTGATTACTGCAGCATACCTGATCAATTGCATGCCATCACGCATTTTAAAGGGAAAGACACCTTTTGAGTTATTGTATGGGAGAAAGCCGAATTTATCTCATCTCAGAGTCTTTGGGTGTCTGTGCTATGTCACTACAGTGGGCCATAAAGATAAGATGGAGCCACGAGCTACTCAATACATTTTCATGGGCTATCCAACTTTGCAAAAGGGATATAGGCTTTATGCACCTTCTACAGGAAATTTCTTTGTCAGCAGGGATGTTGTATTTCATGAAGATGTTTTTCCTTTTTCATTAACATCTTTACCTGAAGAAGAGAAGACAAATCGCCAATTCTTGTTGGAAGATGATTCATCACCTGGAGGAACATTTATTATTCCTACTCCTCCAAGAGAAGTTGATATCTTGCCTACAACACCTCTTGCGAATCCTGCTGAAGATTCCATTGAGCAGTCATATATAGAAGGATTGCTACATGAAGAACCAGCACAGTTCGAGGATACTTCGGATACAACAACTACTGAAGAATTATCCATCACACCATAGGTGTCACAGAGGCGTTCTCATTGAATCACTCGACCACCAAATTGGACAAAAGATTATATATGTGGTTCTTCAAAATCATCAGGTACTTGATACCCCATATCTTCTTATGTCTCCTTTGATAGATTGTCGCCAGAACATCTATGTTTCATAAGCCGTATTTCTGAAGATCAAGAACCTTCTAGTTATAATGAAGCCAAAGATGATCCTCGTTGACAAAAGGCCATGGAATCTGAATTACATGCATTGATAGATAATCACACTTGGGATGTTGTATTAATGCCTGATCATCGCAAACCCATTGGATGTAAATGGGTGCATAAGATAAAATACAGAGCAGATGGTTTTGTGGAAAGATACAAAACTTGGTTGGTGGCAAAAGGCTTCACCCAGCGAGAAGGTTTCGACTATCACGAAACTTTTTCTCTTGTAGCAAAGGATGTCACGGTTTGTACTTTTCTGTCTATTGCTGCTTTTCGTGACTGGCCATTCCACCAAATGGATGTCTATAATGCTTTCTTACATGGTGATTTGGATGAAGAAATATATATGGAGCTTCCACCAGGATTACGGAGACAGGGGGAGTCGAAGGTATGTCGTCTCCGCAAATCTCTTTCTGGCTTGAAACAAGCCTCCCGACAATTGTACGCTAAATTCACCAGTGCACTTTTGGCCGCTGGGTTCAAGCAATCCAATTATGACTATGCCTTATTCACCTGGACAAAAGGTATGTCATCTATTTACTTGATGATCTATGTCGATGATATCCTTATCATGGGGAATGATGATTCTGTTGTAAGAAAACTTAAAGAGTATTTGCATTCAACTTTTCATATAAAAAACTTAGGGTCGCCTAAGTATTTTCTTGGAATTGAAATAGCTCACTCAGATCAGGGCATCTCATTAGGTCAGTGGAAATTTGTGATGGAAATAATATCAAAAGAAGAATTATCAGGTTGTAGACCATCAGTCATTCCTATTGAGCAAAATGCTAAACTGACTTCTGTCGGCTATGACACTGGCGTATCCTCTTCTTCTGATGATCCTTTATTGCAAGATCCCTCAGGATATCAGAGACTAGTAGGAAAACTGATATATCTCACCATGACTAGGCTGGATATTTGTTATGCAGTACAGACTCTTAGTCAATTTATGCACAGTCCGAAGCAGTCTCACATGAATGCAACCCTGAAGATTGTGAGATACTTGAAGACCTGTCCAGGTTTGGGAATACTTCTTTCCCGAAAGTGCAACATGGAAATGACAGCCTATTGCAATGCAGATTATGCCACATGCCCTATGAGTAGGAGGTCTATTACTGGTTTATGCATTAAATTTGGGGAATCACTACTCTCATGGAAGACAAAGAAAC
This sequence comes from Eucalyptus microcorys, assembly GCA_014182515.1. Taxonomy (NCBI): domain Eukaryota; kingdom Viridiplantae; phylum Streptophyta; class Magnoliopsida; order Myrtales; family Myrtaceae; genus Eucalyptus; species Eucalyptus microcorys. Next base: position 2,945,208 of record CM024565.1, on the reverse strand, counting down.
AGTCTATTGTATCTTATCATCGGCTGAAGCTGAATACCGATCTATGGCCAAGACTGTATGTGAAATAGTCTGGTTAAGGGGTTTACTTCTGGATCTCAGAGTTCCTGTTAAAGGGCCAACTTTACTCTTCTGTGATAATGATTTGGCACTCAAGCTTGCAGCAAATCCTGTACTACATGAGAGGACGAAGCATATAGAAGTTGATTGTCATTTTACTCGGGAAAAGATTCAAGAAGGAATTGTCGAGACAAGAGGAATTAGGACTTCAGAACAGCCTGCTAATATATTTACTAAACCTCTTTGTCAAGGACAACATACATATCTTCTACACAAGCTAGGCGTCTTGGACATATACAGACCACCAGCTTGAGGGGGAGTGTTGGAAGATATGATTTTGTAATCTCTATTGATAGGAAATCAAATATACTTTAGGATAGGAAAAGATAGGCAAATATTGAATTTCCTTTATTATTTCTCTTCATTGTAATTAAATACAGAATTACATGTACAGAATTACAATCAATGAAATTGAAGACAATTGCTTCTTCTGCCTTCCAAGCATCTTCATCTTCTTTTTCTGACAGTTTAACTAATTTGAATAAAAATGAATCATGCTGAATACATAAGTGGAATTTGACTTAGCCTTTCTGTTTCCGATCCCTTCAGGTTCCAGCGCGTCTTCACAATTAATATATATATTGTTTATCCATCCCATGGATCAAAAAGGTCAAAGGGCACTTCTTTTTTCATTTAATAAGGATGATTAATTAAATAGATGCTACCAAAGGTTGCTCCACAAACAAGAGGCGGCCGATGAGGCCAGTATACTAGTATTTGACCGACCAAAAGGGAAGCACACTCGAGCATTTCTTTTGGTTATTCAAGTGCTCGCCCTTTCTTTAGAAGCCCCACGATACACAAATTTAGCACTAAAGGATGTTCTCTTCCAGGTTTATTTGTTTTAAGTTATCCTATACAGCATTAGAGAGGTAGTTTCGTTATCTATCTATCCAATGGAAGTGGGAAAATTGAGTGCGGCCACGCCACATCTATCTCCTTAAGTGGAGGAATGATAGAAAATCTTCTGATGGGTCATAACAAAAGCCGAGGTTGACGAAATTTTATTGCCAAATTAAGAAGAAAAGTGACTAAATGCGCATTATTTAACAGGCCTTGATGTATCATTGCAGACACCAGTCATACCTAAGGAGAGCATTGTGTGAGTGTGATCATGACACAGAAAAGAGCAACATGTCTATCTCATAGGACGGCGCCAATTAAACAATATCAAAAAGTGCATATGAGTAGTCCTTAAATATCTCAACCTGGTTTATCCGCCGATCGGAACACTTGGAGGAGCTCCCGTGTAGTCTCGATACTACAAAATAATTCTATTAGATCTAATGACCAATCACTTATTAAAAGTTAGATTATCATGTCTTTTGGGGGACTTTATCACTTCCTAAAAGACCATTTTGAGAGGTTTACAATTATTCGAATCTTCCTCTCTATAAATTATCCTAATTGTCGAAATGGATGTGTGAAGACATTGATAAATTGGAATCTCTAAAGAGCTAATTAATGATGGGTGGAAAATTTAATAAATTGGTGTAAGCTTTTGAGTATAGGTTTTTGTAAATAGATAAGTTAATTGTTGGGAGTGCACAACGAAATTCTGATACCTTCTTTATGAAGATATCGCTAAGAGGGAGCTTAAGTCCGAGCCTATAAACATATTTAGTTTGACTCACATTTACTAAAAAACTTAAACCAATAAATTATGAGTCAACTAGAATATAATAACTACTTTACACCATATCAATTTTTCAATGTGAGATTTTTCTAACATAATCCACTTTCACATGCATCTGCTTAGTGTTAGGTCCGATCTACTTTAATTCAAGCATCTTTTTGCATCAACTTCCTATAAGCCTGAGTTGCTACATCACAATACCCACCTGTCTAGAAACCACAAGAATGGGCTCTGATACCATTATTTTGAAGGGTATAGTAGAAGGCAAATACCTTTCATTTAGGGATATCACCAAGAGAAAGCCCAAATCCAAGCCCGTCAACATATCTAGTTAAACCCACTTTCACTCAAAAGCTTAGGTCAAAGAGTACGAGTCAACTGGAATATATTAATTACTCTACACTACACATATTTTCTGATGTGGGATTTCTCTAACACAACTCACTTACATGTACATCCGCCCAATGTTAGGTCTACTCTTCGATAATTCAGGTATCCTTTTGCATTAACTGCCTATAGGCATCCTGCCATTAACTTCAACTTCAATTTTGTGAATAAATATCCCAAAGGTTGGTATTAGACTTTTCTTATTCGTCCCTTCAAATTAATTTAGTAAATCGATAGTTGATTGAACATGCTCGCTGACGTGCATCACATAAATATCTTAAGGAAAGACTCACACAAGTGGGAATAATACCAGGAAAGATGCTCATCATGGTTCAATTTGCGAAAGAGACCTATGCTATCACCCATTAGTGTAGAATGATAATAGAATACAAGGACTACAAAAATAATCACATTATACAAAGGCATATGCAAATCATGTCGAGATGCAAAAAATCCACCATCTCAACATGGGAAGATGTTTGAAAGGAAATACAAGTTCGCGAGCCCGCGAATACGTCTATAGTTTGACATGATTTCAATTTACTTGAAAACATAAAAGTTATCGAGTTATTAGCGAACTAATCGATATGGCATTGTTTTCATTTAGTAACACCCTCTCATATCAACTTAACAAATCAATGGCAGTCATTATTTCAACCTTTCAAATGACACCCGCCTTTCTCCATAACAAAATGGTCGATGGGAACCGCTTTTTCCCTACTTGTTCTCGGTGAAGAAGAAACTATAAACAAACTGGGTTAGAGCATCATAGCATATTGCTCTCTTGCTGCAGCCTGCATCAGTTGGTTCGTCATCCTCCACGATTTTAGTTACCAGAAGATGATCTTACGCTCTCTCTCTCCCTCTTCCACCCCCTCCCCCAAAAACCTTAGGTCAAAGAGTACAGGTCAATTATGATATATTAACTATTCTACACTACATCAATTTTTTGATGTGGGATTTTTCTAACACAACTTACTCACATGACATCCGCCCAATGTTAGGTCTACTCTCCGATAATTTAGGTATCCTTTTGCATTAACTGCCTATGGGCATCCTGCCATTAATGTGCTTGGACTTCAGCTTCAATTTTGTGAATAAATATCCCAAAGGTAGGTATTAGACTTTTCTTATTCATCCCTTCAAATTAATTTAGTAAATCGATAGTTGATTGAATATGCTCGCTGACGTGCATCACATAAATATCTTAAGGAAAGACTCATGCAATTGCGAATAATACCAGGAAAGATGCTCATCATGGTTCAATTTGCGAAAGAGACCTAAGCTATCACCCATTAGTGTAGAATGATAATAGAATACAAGGACTGCAAAAATAATCACATTATACAAAGGCTTATGTAAATCATGTCGAGATGCAAAACTCCACCATCTCAACATGGGAAGATGTTCCAGACCCAAAAAAGAACATGGGAAGTTGTTGTTAACCAAAAAAAATGGGAAGATGTTGGAAAGGAAATACAAGTTCGCGAGCCCACCAATACGTCTATAGTTTGACATGATTTCAATTTACTTGAAAGCGTAAAGTTATTGAGTTATTAGCTAACTAACCGATATGGCAGTGTTTTGTTTAGTAACACCCTCTCATATCAACTTAACAAATCAATGGCAGTCATTATTTCAACCTTTCAACTGACACCCACCTTTCCCAATAACAAAATGGTCGATGGGAACCGCTTTTTCTCTGCTTGTTCTCGGTGAAGAAGAAACTATAAACAAACTGGGTCAGAGCATCATAGCATATTGCTCTCTTGCTGCAGCCTGCTTCAGTTGGTTCGTCATCCTCCACGATTTCAGTTACCAGAAGATGACGTTACGCTCTCTCGCTCTCTGTCTCTCTTCCAACCACAAACAAACCCCACCCCATCCCCCACCACCACCCCCCCCCCCCGCCCCCGGGAAAAAACAACTTGAGCTCCAATCCAATACGAGAGGCGGCAACGTATGCGGCGATGTCATACACCAAACACACGGATTACACGTACCCACGCACACAAAATTAATTGCCTTTGCTCTCTCTCTCTATCTCTCTCTCTCTCTCTCCCCCCTGTGATTTCGGCCCTTTGTCAGGAGGAAGCAACACCTGCTAACGAATGACCGCCACTGTCGGAGTCAGGCACTACCGATCCTACATCTTTTGACCGACTTGCACACGTGGACTCATGGGATTCTCTCGTGCTTTCGCTTTTCCTCGGTGTTCGCATGCGAGGTCTCTCGGTTTCTCCGCAGTTGGTCAACATCTAACGTTGGTTCCACGTGAAATTCAAGTGCCCCTGTGGCAGGGAAATCAACTGAAAGGGTGGAAAAATAGATTAAAAGAAAAAAGAACAATTCATTTGATAGTTTTACGAGGGTGCCGCTAAAATTCATCTAATGCGTCTTTCCTTGTGATATTGTCTGGGGATAAATTAGGCAAAATACCATGTTTTGTTTTGTATTTTCAAAGTTCATTTGCCTGATTTAGAAGACAATGTCAACCGAGTGAAAGAATCACCAAGAAAAGATAATGATAGATATGCAAATTTAAGTTGTAGTTAATTTCCATGTCTCCAATTATTAGCTTGTATTTAATTGCAATACACATGTGAGTTGTAGTAGAGAAGTCCCACATTAAAGATTTGATGTGCTACTGTCCAATCAAAACATCTTAGTTGACACATAACTCCTTGATTTAAGTTTTGAATGAAGGAATGTTTAATTAAAAATATTAACGGATTTCGACTTAAGCCATTTTTTGGTATCTTTCTCAAGTGAAGGATATTGAGCCTTGTTGCGCAATACGACATTTTGGAATAAATACATGTAGCTTGTACACTTCACTACAAAATTCCGATCTTTTAAACATAGGTCTCATTTGGACAACAAATATAGGTGTAGACTTTATTTTGAGTGATTTTTTCTTTTAACTTACAACTTTTTTAAATCTGTGGGCACACCCACTTTGACCTTCTTTTCATATAAAGAACCCATAAATATCATGGAATATAATTGTTGATGTATAGATTCATGTATAATTTTCTTAAGATTTTTTAAGAATTCGAATGATATGTTAGGTTTTGGTGGGATAGTTAAAAAATCACTTGTGACTTTTCATAGGTAGTAACATATAAAATCTTTTAATACAGCCATTTAGTTTCCAAGGGTGTTTTTGTTTAACGGAAAATACAAGATTTAAAAAACATTTTCTGAAAATTAATTGTTTGTGTCATTTACAAAAATAAATGAATGTAAAATATTTTTATCACTCAAAAATATAGTTAGGTATAAATTATTTACAATAATGAAAATATTTTTCGTACACTAATTTTCTAAAAATTATTTTTCAAATTTTGAATTTTTTATAAAATAAATGGATTCTTAATTTATTTCTTCGATACGGTGTCATGACATAAACGTTAGCTCAGCATTGCTTCTCATGAAACTTAGGATGAACTGGAGATGGAATGCATGTCTCGATGCAGTCTCCTCGGTGGGAGGATTCTACAACGTCAGTTCAATAATGAACGCGTTGTAGTACAAAACATAATTGCCATGACAAATTTCCCCATATGAGGGAGTCAGAATCTCTCTTCGTTGGGATTGAAAGAAAGTCACCAATCCTTGGGACTAGGAATCCTATTCCCCTTCTAGCGCTATTGATGATGCTTCGTACGTGCGTCAACTTAGCCATGACGCGATGTGGAGATGACGTTGAAACCATCCTTATCCCCTTTCCCACCCCCCCCGCCCCTTCTCTCTCTCTCTCTGTGTCTGTGAGAAAGCCACGTGGTGGAGAAAACTGAGGAATATTATTTGCAAAATCTAATGCGAAATCTAATATTATATGGGTAACCGAGAAAATGGATCTTGACTTTGATAACATATTAAAAGCATTCGTTCGGGAAATGATGCAATGATGAATTAAAAGTAAGGTTTTGTGTTAACAAATTTCAACATCAACATTTATGCAATTTGTGAAGTAGAATTCATCAAATAGAAGATGATGATAACATAAGCAAAGTGACAATTTTAAATACAACATCTCAAGTCGTTAGGCACGCATTAGAGCCCCTGAAGAGTTCATTCTTTTTCTAGTGACGGCAGGGCAGGGAGCGAGCAAGGGCCATTGGCCCTGGAAATAATGTTTATATAATGTGCAGACATATAGGAAAATAATCAATCATAAGCAAATCATGCCCCTCCCCCCTGGTAGTAATTTGTATTATGTACATGTAATCTCATCTTTTGTTTCTAAGTTTGAAATTTTGTAAAATTCCATGAAAATTAATGTCGATTTGCTTAAGATAAGTTGTAGTTATATGTTGTATTGATTGAGTAAAGAGGTAAATTAATAAAATCAGAAGAAAATCTCTCGAATCTAATGAAAGATGCTCTCATCCATAAATTAAATAATTGAAGTTTTTGGACTTTCTAATCCAAATATATGCAAAGGTTTTGTTTATTCATTTCCTTGCACTTTTATGCTCTTTTTTTATTGTTCTAAAGAGATTAAAGTAGTAATAGCTAGAACAATGTCTTTTTAATATCAAATCTATGTGTAATTGATTAACAAGTAACGACAAAATATTTTATTTTAGTTGAAAGAATCGCATCAAATGAGGAACTGAAATTGCATCCGTCATGTCTGAGTAAAATTATCATTGGATGTCATATCCTCTCATATCTTTTTCATAAGGGGTCAAGCAAAAGCTCAAGCGATGCAACCCATTTTTCTCATATTTTTCGTAAAACGAATGCATTCCATAATAATTTTTTTTCTTCTTAATAATATTCGTGTAAGAAATTGATTTTTTTTTCATTTACAAGTGTTAATCTATCTTGTTTAGATAGATTACTTTAGTCATATATCAATATTATCTAATATGGATGAAGCCAATACTAATGGGATATTTTAGTGGAAAATTAACGTTTAAAAGGTAATTTTTGCATAATTATAATCAATAGTCATCGGGAAAAGAATTTTTCATTTGTCCAAGACACTCATTTAGATCCGTAGCCCGTCACTCGTCAAATTAAAGACTAAAACACGAGTGGGACACCAACGTTTACCTACTCTCAAGCCCTCGAGAATTCTCGACGGACTTTAGAGTAGGGGGCAAATGATAAAGGAGCTTTTTAAGTAACCTGTTATAGGACTCTTGGCAAAGAAACTAGAATAACCTGCCGAGACCATGCCTCGGGAGATTATACATGCCCACAATATTCAATTTGATACAGAGATGAGATTACCAATTCAAAACTCAAATTGTGTTCCCTATGATTAAGCTATCACTCCATTAAACTCAACTGCACATATGTAGGTTGTTTGCTTTCTATTACCTTTTATTTTGTTTTTGATATAAACAAACTTGTAAATATTGTCCAACAACTCTATGAAACTCATCTTTTCGAGTTTGAAATTCCTCTTCATTGCATAGTATCGGAGTTCCAAAATATCCAAGCGAGTAACGATCCCATCATGGCCGGAAAAAGCCGCTCAGGTAAGTGTTTCATCTTCTCCCTCCACTTATGCTAAAAGCCCAACCCTAATAGCCATCAATGCAGCCAACTAATTCCCTGTCAAGCTTTCACCATCCAACTACACTTTGTGGCAGGAAAAAAGTACCAAAAAAGTTCTAAAGCCAATTTATTGATATTAATTCAATAATAAACTTTTCAAATGAACTAATTTAGTTCTAATATTTTTTGCATTAGTACCAATTCAGTCTATTTGGTCAATTTAGGCTAGATATTATTGACATGGATTCCAATGGTTCTATGTAGCATGACCGGCACCGATGAGAAGGTTTTTATAATTTTTAATATTTTTTCTGGAATTTTTAAATGTTTCTCTTTTATTTTATTTTCTTTCTTTCTTTTTCTTCACCCTTTGGCCAGTGAGGTCTCCACACATAGGCTAGTCTAGGCGAGGGCCGTCGTGCCTTCATCGGCCACTAGTGAGAGCCTCGGGCCCCCGCCTAGATCTAGAAAACCTCGCCTATTGGTTGACGAGGGCGCAATGCCCTTACTTGGATTTGGACAAGGGCCTTTGCACCCTCGCCTGTGGTCAACAAGGGCGAAGAGGCCCTTGCCAACCAATAGGTGAGGGTGACCAGCGCTCATCTGTGCCCAGTGATGATCGGTCGGTGACCTTGTTGGCCAATAATGTATAGAAAAATAAATAAAAAATAATAAATAATAAAAGAAGACAGAAAAAAAGAAAAAAATATAAACATTAAAAAATTCTGAAAATTTTAAAATATATATATTGTCTATGTTAGCACTAGTCGTACCACATAGGACCGCTAGAATTCATGTTAACAATTTTCAGCTTAAATTTGCCAGATGGACTGGATTAATACTAATGTGAAAAGGTTTATGGCTAAATTGGTTTAATTGATAAGTTTATAATTGAATTGATACCAATGCAATAACTTTATGATTTTTTTTTTGTACTTTTCTCCTTCGTGGTGTACCCCAGTTCTTGCCTTGCTTGTGGGATTTTGATCTCTTAGGCTGCATAGACAATTCCCTCCCACAACCAACCAAAATCGGCGCCGATACTAACGAGAAAGTTGTTGACCCCAACCTGGCATATGGTCTTTGGAATTGCCAGAACTAGCTTCTCTGCCACGATATTCTCACTTCAGTCTCGAAAACTGCAATCGCACTTGCCTCCACTGTTAAAACCTCATAGGAAGCCTCACGTATCCTCAGGAATATGTATGCCAATCGTTCCCGTGCTTGGATGATGACTCTCAAGGAACGGTTGCAACTATCCACTCATGGCTCAAAAACTGTTTATGAATTGATTGCCGATAAGCCTTATCAAAACCTAGAGTCCATTGAGGATCCTACCTTGCATGTCCTCAATGGTATCTAAGTTTTGCTAGATATCAGCTCCATCTGCACCCGTGACACCCTTTTAATTAGTGGCCAAATTCCACCAATCAGCCACTGTCACAACCTTCTAAGAGATGAACCACAAAAAAGAAAGCTAATAAATTATTAAGTCAAAGACTCAGTGCAGACTCTCCAAGCCCATACCAATCAAAACTAGTGTATTAGTGATTTAATTAATTTAGAAAAGCAATTCCAGTTTGTTTAGGAGTCGTCACCGATCTATTGGGAGTTGATTAACAGTCTAAGTAAGATGTGGGAGAATATCTTACTTCTATGAATTAGAGATATTATGAATATAGAGAGTTGGTTATGCTAGATAAATCTAATGTCCTTTCGGTATATTTTCTCTTATTTCAAAAAAGGAAAGTTTTTGTAGGTAGTCTTGTAAAGTTTTAGTCCAAAGCTGCTCATTATGCCTAAAAATGAATTCCTATTTTTGGCAAGAAAAGCAAATATATTTTACTTTTCACGCATGCAAAGTTTTAGTCCAAAGCTGCTTAATATGCCTAAAAATGAATTCCTATTTTTTGGGAAAAACCCTTATATTGTTTTGAAGATGACAAAATAATTAAAGGTTATTAATGTGTGTAATGGTTAAGTAGTACTAGGTGATATATACACAAGTCACTATGCAGATGGGGTCCTATTAGGTAATTCTAAAATGAGAAGTACTCTTCCACTATGAGGAGTACTCTACTGATATGGAAGGATTTGGGTGTACAATTAATTCTTGTAACATTTAATAAACAAAAGTAATAAATAAATTGTTAGAAATAGGGCAAACTTTAATGCATTAAGCAAAGCATAACTTCACTATGATTGAATTCCCATTATCTCCAAAACGTTAATCCAAAAATGCATGCCCTAAGTAGAATGTCTAAATGTAATGATGACTATTTTTTTTTTTTTTGGGTTTTTTCTTGTTTAATAAAAGATTAAACTATGTGCAATGCATGATATGTAAATCAATTCTAAATTATTTCTACGTGAATTCTAGTTTGAAAAAACGACATGTGACATGAAATTATTTAAATGAAAATCTGCGTGACCTAATTCTAATGACAAGCAAGACAAATATGGACTACACTACCATGACATGCAATTTATGAACCTAGGCACATAATCACTAAATGAAATGAATTAAGTGACGTGGATATTATTACATGGAAATTATGGCATGGAATGTTATGATGACATGGAAATATGATGTGGAAAAATGACATAGAATTTATAAAACTAATTCTATATTGAATATGCGTGTTCTATTTTTTTTTTTTTTTGCGACCTTTCTAATAAAGATAAAATAGGAATAAAATAGGAAATTACTTATAGTGTGTGATTACCTAATTTAAACTAGGAAATAATTTATATCAGATCATATTTTAAATAGATAATTTCCTAAATAAGTAGATGATTCATAAATATACAATTCTAAACTAGGATGCTAATAAGTACAATTTATCGTCGTTGGAGAAACATCTCAAAGAAATTTTGATGATCCCAAAACTATCCTTAATATAATATTAACAATGGTATTTGTAGATATCCATGACAATGTGTAAAACACAGAAATGATATCCGTAAAGGAAAAAGAATCACAAATTTGTTTTGTCTATAAACATCACTAACGCGTCTTGAGATCGGTTGAAGACAATCTTTATGCCAATGCTAAGGACATTAAGGGTGCGTTTAGTTCAGCATTCTCAAAGGGCTTTCAGTCTCCAAAGCCCCTTGGGGAAATGCTGGACTGTTTGGCAATCATTTTGAAGTAGCTTGTAAGTGAAAGTCAGCATTAGGAAGGCTAAAAACCCAATGTTAATAGGGACTAGCTTTGAGCTTTCAACATTTGGCCAAATGCTAAAACTTACTTTTTTCTTCCAAAACTAGGTTAACTCATTCTTCAAAATTTTGATTTTGCCCTCATTATTATTTTTTTAAATGCCAAAATAATGCTAAAAAAATCAAATATATATAAATGCTAAAAAAATTAAATATATTTTGGTCTTTTTAAAAAAATTATTTATATATTTGATTTTTTTAGCATATATATTTGATTTTTTTAGTATTATTGTCAAAATTTATATTTAAAAAGTTGCATACATTATTTTTTTCAATTTTAAATAATAAAAAATTTAAAAATTCTAATGAAGGGTTTTTTTTTTTAAATTATATATATGTATTTGATTTTTTTAGCATTATTGTGAAAATTTATATTTAAAACGTTGCATAAATCAATTTTTTTCAATTTTAAGCAAATAAAAATTTAAAGATTCCGATGAAGGGTTTGGTCTTTTAACAAAAAACAATATATATATATATATATATATTCAATTTTTTTATTATTATTGTAAAAATTTATATTTAAAAAGTTGCATGCATTATTTTTTTCAATTTTAAACAAATAAAATTAAAAAAAAAAAACTAATATTAATTACCCAAAGAGCTTTCAAATGTATTTTCCACTAAACGGCATCTCTCTCAAAATTGCTTCTCAAAGCATAGTTTACCAAACAGTCTTTGCATTTGCCTAAAGTCCTTTAGGCTAAATTGTTTTGCATTTTCCCGATGAGCTTTCAAAATACTGAACTAAACGCACCGTTACGTTACAATAACAAATATTATCATTGGCTCACAAATATAGCTGTTTTTTGGTGGATGTGCACAACAAAAGAATCAGGAATGGGTCACCGAAAAGAAAAAGAAAAAAGAATCAGGAATCAAATAGAGAATTAGAGATCAAACTGTCCGACAGACTTGTTAGAGCTGCAGCAATGGAACAATAGCATAAGCTATTTTAGGGTAGCCTACAAATGTTCTAGAAACGACCTATGTGGGCAGTTCTATCCTTATACAGCAACATCAGTGGATGTCTAACGGCTCTCTGCTTCTCCAAGACATCTCCAACGAAAAGGTTGAAAATGGCTGCATAAGAGAAGACACTTAAAGCCAAAACATTAGACAGTGCAATACAAACACTTTGAAATCTACAAGAAGTTGTGTTCTAAGCAAAAAGCTCTTTTCATCTGTTATCTTCTCTTGAATCGAAAGATCAAATGCTCCAATTGATAGCAACACCTAATTCCTGATAATATGATCTACCATCTCAAAGGATTGGTGTGTGTTGAGTGTAATCTATTCAACACATTACTAATATAATCCAACCAGACTCATGGCTATTACTAGTAAAAGTGGACGTAAACTTGTTAATAAAATTGAACAACTATGTGTTGTTGTTTCCCTCTTCTTTACTTGCACAAACACACAAATTTGCTCATGACATCTAAAACATCAACTTGACCTGATCTTACCTAGTTTCTACTCATTTTCACAAAAGATTGTCAAAACTTTTCAAAACAACCGATTCACCCCCTCTAGGTTTGTATTGTTAGCCCCGACAAGCCTAACATGCAATGCAATTTTTTCATATTTTTCAAAATTAGAAAATTTAATAAATTAGCAACATGCAATATAACAAGCCCATATAATACACATATTCACCTTAACCCAAAATAGGAAACAAAGGTAATTAGAAATCTGATAAGTCATAAAGACCGAATTCTCAATTATATGCACGATTTAATAAGAAAATTTCCTAGTCGGGATACGCCTAAATTCTTAACACAAATCCCGTCAGAACCGTAACAATTCCAATTTAAGTAACCAACTATTCAAATTGAGTTTTGTATAAGGACTTACCTAAGTTTACAATTGCTTCCATTGGACAAGTGGCGAAGGAAATTACGACGATGAAGACTTGCCAGGGAGGAATTCATGGTGGAGCAATTGCGTGGACTTGTCCATATATGAGGAGCTTGCTAGTGGTTGTTGGACGGGCTCGATCGAGGTGTGATGGAGGGCTTGCCAAAACAGCGAGGCTAACCTAGCATCGAGGGAACTCAATGATATGGCGCAAGTCTGAGCCAAGAACCAAGGTATGACTGGGATTGCCTCCTGCAAGTAACTTCGAAAAAAATTGGACATTGGAGACGTTGCAAGTCAATAGTTGTGGCATCAAGTATGGACGAGAGCAAGGCTCAACAGAGGGATCTGGAGCAACGGGGGATTACAAGAGACGTGACTATGGTTCGTTAATAGCTTTATTGTGCTGGAAGACGTTGGACATGCAGTTGCAGGCGTCAGGAAGCCATTGACCTCATCGAGCTAATATAAAGGGGCGTCGAGAACTATTGAGGTCACTAGGCTTCTGTGTAGGTTGTCAAGAATTATAGGCAAACACATACCAGAGCTAGAATGCGCCAGCCCAAGTGGAGGCACGCGGGCACGCGGCTGAGACTGGCAGGACACAATGGTAAATGAGCAAAAGTCATGGGAGAAGACCTTGTTTTTCTTGTGCACTTTCTCTCATGTATTGTCTATTTAGAGGTGTCTAACCCCCTAATTATGAAGAGAACAAGTCTTTATATAAGTTTAAATAAGGGCTTCTTCAAAGATATCCCATTACTATCTTGAACGCAAAGGATATATGACATATTCGAGAATAGAAAACCCCTCCTTTATTTTAATGGATTTAAATTTTAATGACATAAAGCTTAATTACTCCACAAATTTACTTTTAATAAATCAATCCCAACTTCCCCTATCCACAAATTTCCGGCCACTTAATGAAGATTTAATGGGCTCAATTTGATTTTCTACCTTATGAGCTCAGTTCAATTAATTCAGTTAAGCACATAACTTCCCTTGCTTTAAGTCTTTTAACTCCAACCCAATGCAATTATATGGGTATAATTAAAATGCTAATAATATCTATATGCAATTTAACTAATTATTTTGTTTGGGGATCACAACTGATCTTTAAATTTTCCCAATGCAACGAATGCCTAAGTGGGTCATCAAAATTTAAGTGTCAATAGCCACCTCCAACCAATGGCCAAAATGGCAAATTCCTCACTTGAATTAATCAACCTTCATCACGGTAGTGTCTAAAATCAAAGACCCACTTACAATTGCTATTCGTGCGCTTACCCTATCTGTCAACTTTGTAACCAACAAGGTAGAGATTCCGAGTCCATTATATAGCCTCCATTAGTCCCTTCAACAAGATTTGGGTCTCTCATTATGTCACCCCAGCCTTAGGCAACCTCTTGTTGCATTCTAAGTCCTTTGGTTTGGCCAAAGTTGCTATTGGTGTTGGTAAAGGTTTACAAGTCACATTTGTGGGATCCACATAGAGGCGTCAAAATGGGTCAATGACCCATTTATGTTTAAATGGGTCGTTAATGGGTCAAGCCTTATTTCCTAAAGCACCCATAATGAGTTTTAAAAATAAAGAAACTGAGATATATGGGTCTTAAATGGGTCAGACCCATTTAAGACCCATTTATTAACCCATTAAAAAAGAACCCATTTAACTTTACAATTTTTTTTTAAATAAAAACTGAAATTATAATTATTTTTTATTTTAATTTTCTTTTTTTTTTGGTGAATTTAATTTTCTTTTCTTTTTCTTTCCTTTCTTTTTCCTTTCTTCTTCCTTCGGTCGTTGGCACCGTGATGGCCAGCGACCGGCCAGGCGAGCCTCAAGCTCGCCGGCATTGGGCGAGCTCGAGCTCGAGCCTCGCCAATTAGGCGAGACTCTAACTCGTCGGCGAGCCTCGAGCTCGCTAGATCCGGCGAAGGGCGAGCTCAAGCTCGCCCGACGCCGGCGAGCCTTGAGCTCACCGGATCTCGGCGAGGCGAGGCCTCATCGACATTCGGCGAGACTTGAGCCTCACCGATCCGGCGAGACTTGAGCTCGCTGCGTCGGGCGAGCTTGAGTTCACCGGATCGGCGAGCCCCAAGCTCGTCGGCATCGACAAATCGGGTGAGCTCGAGGCTCGCCTATGGTCGGCCGTTGGTTGTTGTCGTGGCGGCAGCCGGCCAAAGAAGAAGAAGAAGAAAAAAAGAAAAAAAGAAAAAAAGAGAATTAAAAATTATATTTAAAAAATAAAAATAGTAAAAATTTAATTTGAAAAAATAAAATATAATAAAAATTCGATTTTTAAAATAATTATTTTAAAAATTATAAAAATTGTCCATTAAATTTGTGTTGTATAAAACTATTTTAACAATACCATTTTATATATAGGGTTAATACTCTAAAAAAAACCCAAAACTGGTATACATGTGACAAATTTACCATAAATTATTTTTTTGACTACCAAAAACCCCAAACTGGTACATATGTGATAGATCTACCCTCCGTTAGCTTCCGTTCGATTTTGCTGTTAACCTTGCTGATGTGGCAAGCCATGTGGAAATTCATAAGTTTAATACCATTAAAAACCCCACACTGGTATATTTATGACAAATTTACCCCAAACTAGTATATTTATGACAAATTTACCCCAAGCTGGTATATTTAAAACAAATTTACTCTAAATTAATTTTTTCGATCATAGAAAACCTAAATTGGTACACGTGCGGCATATTTACCCTCTTTCAATTTTCCCAAATTTGACCGAGTTGTGATGTCCAATCAATTTTATTTTCCAGATTACTCTAACATTGCCTCCATATCATTAATACTTGATTTTTTTTTTCTTTTTATTGGAATCATTATTAGAAAACTATTCAAAAACTACCAAATGTGCACTTCATTATTGTGTCGAGAGGATACCCATTAACTAAAAGATGGACAGATCGCTTGCGCACATATACAAAAGAAGTGCACATATCACGGTTGCTTCGCTTGTTTTTGGTTTGTGACAAACTTGGCTTTATGTTTATATGTCTCAGCCCCACATGGTTTACTGCTTGTCTGCAATCTGTTTGTACGCTTACATATTACTCTTGCTTTGTTGGTCATTCGTGTTAGTCCATGTCCTTATTAGCATTACATAGTCTTTCCTACCTTGAATCGTAAGTGTGTCAAAATTTTAACATGGAACTTGCATGTGAATGGTATGATTGACTCGTACATCACATGCTCGTTGAAATGCCGGAACCAAAATCACTTATGTTTGTCACTGATTTCAAGTGTACTTTGAGTGAGATTCTTTTGTATATGTGCGCAAGCGATCTATCCATCTTTTAGTTAATGGGCATCCTCTCGGCACAAGAATAAAGTGCACATTTGGTAGTCTTTGAATAGCTTTCTAATAATGATTCCAATAAAAAGAAAAAATAATCAAGTTATGATATGGAGGCAATGTTAGAGTAATCCGAAAAATACAATTGATTGGACATCACAACTCCATCAAATTTGGGAAAATTGAAAGAGGGTAAATATGCCGCATGTGTACCAATTTAGATTTTTTATGATCGAAAAAATTAATTTAGAGTAAATTTTCATAAATATACCAGCTTGGGGCAAATTTGTCATAAATATACCAGTTTGGGATTTTTAATGGTATTAAACTTATGAATTTCCATATGGCTTACCACGTCAGCAAGGTTAACGGCAAAATCAAACGGAAGCTAACGGAGGATAAATTTGTCACATATGTATCAGTTTGGGATTTTTGGTGGTCAAAAAAATAGTTTGGGGTAAATTTGTCACAGGTGTACCAGTTTGGGGTTTTTTTATGGTATTAACCATTATATATTTATAAGAAATAAGCTTTCTTAAGTTTAGTTAAATAGGTCGGGTCGGGTATGGGTCAAAAAATTTACATTAGACATAAATGGGTCATAAATGGGTTAATGGGTCAATTTGGGTCGACCCATTAATGACCCGACCCAAACTCGACCCGACCCGACCCGACCCACTCGTTTGACACCTCTAGATCCACACACCTCCAAGCCCTTTCATCTTCCGTTACACTATTAAATGTTCTTTATGCACCTATTATCACCAAAATCTCTTCTCTATTTCAAAAGATTGTAAATTCAATAACGTATTGATTGGATTTCGTCCCTTTCACTTTGTTATCAATGATCTATTGGGAAAAGTTCTATCTTAATTTGAATACAACAAAATAATCAAAAGCTATCAATATGTGTATTTGTTGAAGAGTATGAGGTGATATATGTTTTGGAGAAATATCTCTAAATGATTTTGATGATGTCCAAACTATCCTTAGTATAATATTTACTATGATGTATGCAGATTCTTGGACCAAAGGACTACACAATATCCATGGTATTGATCCATTGGAAAGAAGTTCGTGAAAATGTCTTGATAAGGATTTTTCGTAAACAATACCAGTAGATCTAAAAGATTAGCAATTGATGATGTTTGTTCAAAGTTGTAAAGATTGGGGTAATGGTGCTATGACAACCACGTACATTTGATGATGTTCATTGGGTCAGCAAACTAGTCATTGTAGCTCTGAATTCGCAAAGCAGCAAAATCCAAATGAAACATGTAGCTAGGTAGCTAGGTCGTCTAACATGACTGTTAGAGATTGCAACGAGAAGACAATAGCAGTTGCTACCTGCAAAGGTTTGAGGAAAAGAGCTATATAGGCAGTTCGATCCACGGATAGTAGCTCAACGGTAACTCCAACGGCTATCTGCTTCTTCAATCGACCCTCAATGGATAGATTGAAGATGGCTATAAAAGAGAAGACCTTAGAAGCCATATGTTAGAGTGCGCAACTTAAAAAGATCAAGAAGCTTACTGCCTGTTATTTTTCTTAGCTATACGCTTTCTGTCATACTGTTTCAGTATTCATGCTATTTAGTAATTGTGCTAAGGACTAAGTATACAAGACTAAGAGTTACAGTTGAGTCATGATAGTGATATCTATCTTGTAAAGGATAAGTGCTAGCCATTTGTAACTTTCCAAGCAAATTATTAGTGAAATTCAACTCATCTTGTGGCTATTAGTCTAAGGAGTGGACGTAGACTTGTGAATAAAGCCGAACTACTATAATTCTCTATGTGCCGTTGTTTTCATCCATTTACCCTTATTTGCACACAGTTACTTCATGGCTTTTCTAAACATCATGTTGACTTGATCTTTACTTAGCGATTAGTTGATTCTCGCAAAATATCGTTCAATATTATAAAACAACTATTCACCCCTCCTCTAGGTTGTATTGTTAGCCACCAACAATTGATATCAGAGCCCTATTGCTCGTTATTTAAAGTATATTTCTTTTGAGTATAAAGATCCTCATTTTTGGCTAATTTTGGCAGCTTCCTTACTAATTATGTTTAAGCTCCTAACAAGCCGCCTTACTTTAATGAAAGCAACTATAGTTACTAGAAGCAAAGAATGCAATCATATAGCGAAACCGCAGATTTCAATACGTGGAATGTAGTTGTAAATGGTGTAGAACTACCAGCTCCTGCACAAGCTCCTACTCGCCAAGACGGTCAAGAAGCCATTGTTGTTAACAACATGGAAGAAGCTCAAAAAAGAGCTGCTCTTAATACTAAAGCCAAACATCTCATGTATTGTGCTTTATCACCATCTTAGTTTAATAGAATTTCTTCTTATGATACATCTAAAGAAATTTGGCATTGCATCATGCCTAGAGATTAATTTATCGATTATTTGCACGTTATGGATTATGAAATTTTCCTAATTTGGAAATGCCTACAATCTCAAAATAATCATGTTAGACAATAATAGCATCAAAATAGGCAAGAAATAGTAAGTTCATCCTCATTTTCTTCATTTTCTAGAATGAGAGCTCTTTTCTTCTTTATGAGAGCAACCATGGGCTCCTTGCCTTTTCTTTTAGTCACAGCAGAGTCTTGCTTTGCCTTAAGAGGAGATTTTTCCTTCATTCGCTCCAGCAATTTGTTCAGCTCCTTTAAGCGCATCTTTGATGCCATTTTGAACCCAATTACCATTAGAGTGATGGCTTTCAGACTCAATGGTGTAGAGATATGAATTTTGAAGTGCCTAAAGAGTCGAGTGATAAGAGCAGAATAAGGAAGCTGTCCCTTATCCTTCGTCACAGTTCGAAACATGTGGAACAGTATGGTGTGAGGCAGAGAGAACTTAAAACCAATATTGATTGCACACATCAATTTGGTTTCTGACCGAGAAACATCAGTCTTGGATGTCGATTTAGGGCGAATGCAATTAATCACAATTTTGTGCAAGAGAATGTTCGAGGCACTCATCCTTAAATAAGAAAGTTTTCCTTCAACATCCCTGTCTCTTACCAAAGACAGAATAGCATGAGCAATGGACACACTAATCGGTTGAAAACCCGTTCTTTTCACCCCGATTATGTCAGCCAAAATGTCTGTGATCACCAAAAATTCCCTGCCCTTCACAGTGAAGATAAAATTGTGTGCATCCAAGAAGGATAGATTCGAATAAAAGTAAGCAGTCAGCTCTGGAAATGCAGTAGTAGAATCAAAATAGAACTTTTCCAATTGCAATAACGCAAACTTTTCTCTCAGATTAATTTTTATCAAATCTAGGAAATCGAAGTCAACAATCCTAGGGTTCATCACCCCTCTCTTCAAAAGACTTGCATAAACCTTTTTATGATCATTGGATCTAAAAAGATTCGAACTATCAGTAATGTTTGTAGCCACCCCAGACCTAGGTTGAAAATGAGAATACAACCATTCATCATCATCCAGAGATTGTGGTTGATTCGCAGTGCTATAGTGTGGGTCACTTGGAATATTTTGAAACGCTTCCTCAGCCAATCCTTTTTCCACAACTTCTAGCCTCTCCAAATCTCTCAAAAACAGGGTTTCATTCTTGAATCCCCTATCTTTTAAGAACTCATCAATTAATGACAATGGCGTATCTCCTTTCTTCAAATTTGAGTAGAGTTTGAAAGCATTCTTTGGAGTTAGAGTTCTTACAGGATCAACCCCTTCTATGACTTCATCGGCTGCTTGATTTGAGGAAGGTTGACGCTGCTAACTTGGACGCAAAGGAGATTCTTCTTCTTCGGTTAAGTCAAAGTGGGTAGGACCCTCAGGCATGCGACGTGGTCCCTTACTTGCAATCCTTGATGACTTTCTTGAAGACATTGACACTCCAATGAAGAGAATCACCAATTTGTTTGGAAAGATGAAAACTTTCGAACGAATCGAGAGTAAAAGTGAAAGAGAATATGAATATTGTATTCTAGGGTTTCGGAGTAAAAGTAAGGAAGACGACACAGTGGTATATAAAGTAAGTGAAGTGAGGTAAACGAAGCGTCATAAAAGGAAAATAAAAAAGATGTTTTTTTGAATAATAACTTCCCTTTATGAATTTAACTGAATTCCTTTTAAAATCGATAACTGCCTTTTTGAAATAAGGGGTATTTTAAGAAAGATAAATCAATCAACTAATCAGCCAGTAGATAATCATACATTTTCAAATTTGAAATTTAGAAACAACTTACAATCGAGGCTTGAGGTCTTCTAAGTCTTAGCATTTAAAGACTTTTAACTTTGAGTCTTGAGAATGTCTAGACTTTACTGAGTAAGAGATATGATATTAAGTCTGGTACGAATAGACTCAAATAGATTTTTCTCCAGTGGCTTTGTAAATATATCCGCTAGTTGATTCTTAAAGTCAATGAATTGGATCATTACTTCTCCATTTTGAACGTGATTTCTAATAAAATGGTGTCGAATTTCAATGTGCTTTGCTCTTGAGTGGAGAATAGGATTCTTGGAAAGATTAATTGCGCTGGTGTTGTCACATTTGATCTCAGTGCAAGAATCTTTGACTCTAAAGTCTCTCAGTTGTTGTTTTATCCATAGGATTTGTGAACAGCAACTTCCAAGAGCCATATATCCTGCTTCTGCTGTTGAAAGAGCCACTGTATTTTGCTTCCTTGAAAACCAAGATACTGTTCTATTACTAAGTAATTGACAAGTACCGGAAGTACTCTTCCTTTCAACTCTGCAACCTGCTAGATCTGCATTTGAATATCCAAGGAGGGTTAAGTCTCATTCTTTGGGATACCATAGACCTATCTTTGAAGATGTTTCAACGTATTTGATGATGCGTTTTGCAACACTTAGATGAGATTCTTTTGGGTCTGATTGAAACCTGACACATATGCAAACACTAAACAAAATATCAGGTCTAGAAGCGGTGAGATAAAGAAGTGAACCAATAATACTCCTGTAAAGTTTCTAGTCAACTTTCTTTCCTCCTTCATCTTTATCCAGTTTCAAAGAGCTAGACATTGGAACTTCAACCTTTTTGCAATTTTCTAAACTAAATTTTTTAACAAGTTCTTTAGCATATTTCTCTTAGTGAATGAAAATTCCTTCCTTCAATTGTTTCACTTGTAATCCGAGAAAGAAAGATAGTTTACCCATCATGCTCATTTCAAATTTGTCCTGCATAGTCTTAGAGAATTTCTTACAAAAACTTTCGTTAGGAGAGCCAAAAATTATATCATCAACATAAATTTGAACAAGCAAAAAATTATTACCTTCTCTTTTGATAAACAATATTGTATCTACTTTACCTTTGGCAAAACCGTTTTGAGTTAGGAAATTACTTAACCTGTCATACCAAGCTCGAGGTGCTTGCTTTAAACAGTACAACGCCTTTTTCAGTCTAAATATAGAGTCTGATTTCCTTAGGTCTTCAAAACCGAGAGGTTGTTCCACATAGACTTCCTCTTGGATAAATCTATTCAGGAATGCACTTTTGACGTCCATTTGGAATAACCTGAAATTCTTATAACAAGCAAATGCAAGTAATAATCTAATTGCTTCTAACCTTGCTACTGGTGCGTAAGTCTCATCATAGTCTATCCCTTCTTCTTGCGTATATCCTTTGGCGACGAGTCTTGTTTTGTTCCTTATAACTTTTCCTTTTTCGTTCATCTTGTTCCTGAAAACTCATTTAGCTCCAATAATAGATTTACCTTTTGGTTTAGGAGTCAATTCCTAGACATTATTGATACTGAATTGCCTGAATTCTTCTTGCATAACTTCAATCCAGCTTTCATCAATTAAAGCTTCTTCTATGCTCTTGGGTTCTATTTCAGAAATAAGAGCTACGGCACTAGACTCTTCACACCTTTTGGATCTTGTGCGAATTCCTTCATTAATGTCACCAATAATGAGTTCTTTGGGATGACTAGACTTGTGCTTCTAGTTGCTGGTTAAATTGTCAGACTGTTGATCTTTTTCTTTATTTGAATCGATCATTTGTTGCTGGTCTTCTGAAGTCTGAGCTGTTTCTGGAGATTTAGACTTTGTAGAGTCTGGAGCAGATTCAGATTCTTCAAGATGAGTCTGAATCGATTGATTTTGAATAGAGTCTTGAAATTTGACATTCATTGATTCTTCCACAGATTGAGTCATTTTGTTGTATACTCTATAAACTTTGCTGGTGGTTGAATATCCAAAGAAGATGCATTCGTCTGATTTTTCTTCAAACTTTCCAATTCGATCATTCGCATTTTTCAAGATGAAACATTTGCAACCAAACACATGAAAGTAAGAAACAATTGGCTTATTTCCTTTGGATAACTCATAAGGAGTTTTCTCTAGAATTGGCCTTAAGACAACTCTGTTAATAATATAACAAGCTGTAGAAACAACTTCAGCCCAAAAACGAGAAGAAATATTGCAATCAATTAAAAGAGTTCTGGCCATTTCTTGCAAAGATTTATTATTTCTTTCCACAACTCCATTCTGTTCTGGAGTGTATGGTGAGGAGAATACATGCTGAAAACCAGATTCTTCACAGAATTTAGCAAAGTCTTGATTTTCAAACTCACCTCTATGATCTGTCCGTATTCTTGAAATGGCATACCCTTTCTCATTTTGAACTTTCTTAGCAAATTTTATAAAATAAGAAAAGGTTTCAGACTTACTTGCCAAGAAATATATCCAAGTGAATCGTGAAGAATCATCCACTATTACTAGGCAATATTTCTTACCTCCAATGCTCTGGGTTCTGGTTGGTTCAAAGAGATCCATATGCAAGAGCTGCAGTACACGATTAGTGGAAACTTGATTTATAGATTTGAAAGAGTTTCTAACCTATTTTCCCAATACACACGGTGTGCATAAGTCTGGTTTTTGATACTTCAGGTCAGAAAATCCATGAACAAGCCTCTTTGAAGAGATCTTGGCAATTTGCTTCATGTTGATATGACCAAGCTTTCGATGCCAGACATTTGCTTCATCTTGGATTGAGATTAGACATTGAAATCTTTTTGGATTGATATCCAAAAGATAAATATTCTCATGTCTTCGCCCAGTGAAGGATTGTGAAGGATCTTTACTAGTGCTAGAACATATTCCTTCTTGAAAGTTAATCTTGAATCCAGTGTCGCACAATTGGCTGATGCTGAGCAAGTTGTAGTTTAGTTCTTCCACTAAAGAGACATTGTTGATTATGAGACTTCCAATTTTTACAGTTCCACTTCCAATAATTCTTCCTTTTCTTTGTTTCGCCGAAGGAAACTTTTCCACCTGTTACTTGTGTAAATTTGATAAAACAATTTGAATCTCCAGTCATATGTCTTGAGCAGCCGCTATCCAAATACCATTTTACCTTTTTCTTGATAGTAACTTGCAATTAGAAAGAAAACTCAAGCTTTCTTTGGTATCCATATTTTCTTGGGTCCAGCAGAGTTAGTGGTATAAACAGTCTTTGCCCAATCCTTCTTAACAGACTTCCAAACCATAGGACATTCTTTCTCAAAGTGTTCTGAGCTATTATACTTAGAACATCTAAGAGCACTTCAGCTAACAGGTTTTACAAAGATATGTTGAAAATGATTCTTGTAAAAGGTTTTTGAAGGTCTTTGTTTGATTCTTTCTTTTACTTTTGGAAAATCAATTAGAGGGATAGTTTCAGCAATCATTCTCAAGCCTGATTTATTAAAGTAAGGTCTTTGTGCTGAAATAATATTTTCTAATTTCTCAGATCCTATAAAAAACATTTTTGTAACACTTGAAATGCCATATTTCAAAAGTGCATTTTCTTTTGAAAGAGAGTCTGCATTTTCTTTCAAGGTAATAACACTTTTATCAAAATTTTCGACCTTCTTTTTCAAAACAATCTCATGTTGCTTCAGTGCAGAATTTTCTCTTTTTAGTTCGGAAATCCTTTTGAGAGAGGTTTTGAGACTAAGACATAATTCATCAATATATTTAGAGACTTTAGTAGGAATTTTTAAATTATTTACCTCAATTTCACTGTCTGAGTCTGAATTTGTCTCAGAGTCTGAATCTAATTCTGATTGTGCCATTAGACAAATATTAGCATAATCATTATCACTCTCTTCACACTCGGTATCACTCCAAGTTTTTACTTTGAGAGCTTTTCTGTACTTCTCAGCTTTTCCTTTTTTTTTTCTTCAGTAAGGGAAAGTTGGGTCTGATGTGTCCCTTTTTCTTGCATTCAAAGCAAATCACATCTTTGTTGGATTCATCATCCTCAGCTGATTTATTTTGGAACTTTTGAGAACTTTGTTTCCTCTAGTTGAATATTTTTCCCTTTTTGTTCAGTTTTCTGAACCTTCTTATCATAAGAGCAAGCTCTTCATCGTCCATATCGTCTTCTGAATCTGTAACATCAGAATCATCATTAGATTTTAATGCAATAGATTTTTTACCTTTGGGATCCTCATCTTCATTGATTTGTTCTACTTCATAAGATTGAAGAGTGCCAATCAATTCGTCAACAGAAAGTGGCATGATCCTTTGTGTCTCCCTTATTGAGGTCTTCACGTGATTCCAATCTTTGGAGAGTCCACGCAATAACTTGTTAAACTTCATGAATCCAGAGATTGGTTGACCTTGATACTCAAGACCATTCACGATTTCTGTAAAACGACTAAACATGTCAGTGATAGATTCTCTTGGTTTCATCTTGAATGCTCCATATTGACCGAGCAAAATATTGATTCCGATTTCTTTCATTCAATCAGTTCCTTCATAGGTGATGTGCAATCTATCTCAAACTTCTTTAGCTGTTTCACAAGAAGATATTCTGTTATATTCAGTGGGAGATAATGCGCAACATAAGGAATAAATTGCTTTTGCATCGAGAGCTTGTCTCTTGTTTATCTCTTCTTAAGTCATCTCACTAGACTCAACAGCTTCTTTTCCTCTTTCTGAGACTGTTGCAGCTTTAGGAATGACTCCTTTGTCTACCACATCCCATTTCAGAGGATCTTTTGATCTTAGGAATGCCTTCATATTGTTTTTCCATATACTGTATTCATTCCCATCAAAATAAGGTGGTCTGGTGTTGCTTTGCCCTTCAACCAAACCTGGAGCCAACATACTAGCCATGGATCGTTAACTCTGAAGTAAAAACACTTCAATCTAAATGAGTACATAGGCTCTGATACCAATTGAAAGAGCTAGTATAAATACCTAGAGGGGAGTGAATAGGTGTAAAAACAAATTCTGCAATATGCAGTAAAAATCTTTACTTTTAACCTAAGTCTGAATAACAACAGACTTTCGAAACTGAGTCGGAAGAGCAGTAGACTTTAAGCAAGATCAAACTTTATCAGTTAAACAGAAATACGAACAAAATATAGAGATTCAGGGAAGAGAATAACAACATAAGGTTTATAGTGGTTCGGCTTAATCCAAGCCTACATTCACTCTCCCATGCTGACAGCCCACCGGTTGGATTTCACTATGAATCAAAAGAAATGTTACAATCTTACGTCCTCGATTCCATAATACAGAGACTATACTACACTTCCTCGAGATCTTACAAAATTCTCTCTTTTGAGTAATATGAATGCTCAACAAATGAATTAGCAAAGAGTAGGGAGCTTCAGACTTTGGAATTTTTCTATCTCGCACACACTTGAATAACTAGAGCGTCTTCCTCTTATATTCCTCCATGCCTACATAACCGTTGACACATTCCAAAGGAGTTCGTCCAATCTACCTGTTGGACCGAATCAATTAGGGAGATCTCTCATTATTTAAGGAATATGAAGATAGCCCACCAATCATGTTCGCCCATACAATCAGGATCTAGGTTTCCATAAGTTAAACCTTCCAAGTATACTTCCCCAATCAACGGATCTTTCTTATTCGATTTACTTGTCATACGAATAATAGATCTATATGTGCTTTCTCCAATCGTAAGATAATCTTCGATCAGACGAATCAAATCCTTAAGGATAATGTCGTATCTAGATAAGACTTCTTCAATGATTTAGAAACTGTCAACGAGGGCAGACTTTAAGTCTTGAGTCTGGCGATCTTCAGTCTGGAAGTCTTCAGACTTTGATAGATGAGTTTGAAAGTCTTTAGACTTGGAAACGTTTTGTCAGCTTTAAAATATAAAAGAAAGATTTCACCAACAGCCATGACTAGTGGCTAAAGAGTGTCGAATGGCAACGAAAGGTGATGCTCAACAAGGGTGGGCCAATGGTGGTTGTCGTAGCAAAGGAGGGAGCTTGTGATGACTCGACTTGGTTATTGACGGCAAGGCTGGCCAAAGGTTACGAAGTTGGCTAGCCATCGTATGGCTCGAGGTTTGCGATTGGTGCTGGTGTAGCAACTGATGCTTGTCATGGGTGAGGCTTAACTATGAAGCAGCAGCCTTAGTTATGGGATAGCAAGCAGGTTGTAGGCAGTAGAGAAGCAATAGTAGCTCATGATTGGGCTCGTCATGGTGGAGCAAGGGAGCTTCATTATCAAGGGAGGCTTCATAATAGATCGTCAAAATTTAAGTGTTAACATTATTAATTATGAGCAGGAGGTAGACTTTGATAAGAGAAGACTGATTATTTTGGGACATGTGACTACTAAAGAGACGTTTTGATGATTACGAGTGATCGTTGGCAATGGTAGAACCAATTTGACAATTATAAGTGGTCGCTGGCAATGATAGAACCAATGTCTACTTGATGGATATGATTTGGAAACAATCATCTAAGGTTCGATGATTGTACATTCAATCCAAAAGAAAAATTTGGGGGGGGTTAGGTGAAAACAAACAAAATTAGTCAAGTGCTTTTGAGTGTTCCTTCTTTGATCCCTTATTGTTGATAGTTACGTCTATTACTGATTGTTTTTCATGCAATGTTCTTGCTACTTTGTAATCATGGTAAGAGTAGTCTATCATTTAGTAGGAGCAATATGTGCTAACTGTAACTTGTTTTGAATATTACTAAGGGATTCTAGCCTTGTTATGGATGTTAGTGTTGGGAGTAGATGTAAGTTAGGAAATAAAGTCGAATCACTATATATATTTGCTTGCAATATTCTATCTCTTTACTATTGGCATTAGCTATTCATTATCATCATTATTTGTTAATTAATAGCATGCACACCTGATATATATATTCATTTTCTACTGTTGTTTGAAGTTCAACACATTATCTTCTGCAAAAGTATTTCATAGTTCTCTAACAACCTATTCACCCATCTAGGTTGTATTACTTTTTTTCCAACAATTGGTATAAGAGCTTTGTTACCTATTATTTAAAGTGCTTTATTTTTTAGCATAAAGATCCTTATCTATGGCTAACACTATTGGTTTTGGTGCTTTTGGTGCTTTTGAGAAGCTCCAAGCAAGCCAACTAACTTTAACTATACCTTCTATGGATACTAGAAGTAGATAATGAGAGCTTATATCTAAGCAATCGATTTACAATGTGGAATGTGATCAAGAATGGACCAATCTTCCACCAGCCGGAAACGAACAACCACCAACTCCACCTACTTCTACATAGGATGAGATTTAGAGAAGACTTGCACTAAATGACCAAGCTAAACATTTATTATATTATGCATTGTCTATCTTTGAATTTAATTGGATTTGTTTGGTTATTATAGCTAAATAAATATGGGATAGACTCCTAGATACATTTGAAGGAATAGATAAAATGAAAGATACAAAGATGAATGTCTATGTCAAAATAATGAGACGTTTAAAATGGAGCAACATGAAAACATCAATGAAATGTTCATGTGCTACAATGATATCATGAGTGGACTTGCTAAACATGGCAAGATCTACACGAATGAGGAATATGCAAGCAAGATTCTTCAAGCACTACCACAAGAATGGATTCGTGTGAAAACATCAATTCGTGAACCTCAAAGAGTTCAACTCTTGACTTTGGATGAGCTTATGGGAACCCTCAAGACTTATGAAATTGAATTTCAACAATGAATCGAGAAAATCCAAAGGTAAAAAGTCTATCATATATGAGCTAACTCTTTTCTTGTTGATTTTGAAAGATTGTCCTCCAACAATGATGATGATGACGATGGCAATGAGGATTGTTGATTGAAGAACTCTTAAGGTTCTTAAAGAAAAAGAATAAATTTAAAGGCAATCAGAACGTGAGTTAATTGATAATAGTAGCCAACTCGAACAAAACCAGAAAAAGTTAGATAAGAACATTGTCCATGATTCATTAAAGATGATAATCGAACCTAGTATTATCCAAATCTTGATGCTATCAAAAAATGATTTCAAATATTGATTGATGAAAATCATATTTAAATGTATGATATTTGCTAAACATCTAAATTGATAAGAGAAACTCACTTCATATTTATCTTCTAATGTGCCTTGAAAATTTTGAGATGGATTTATTTTAACTTTTGATAATAATAAAGGTTGATAATTGTTAAATTGTTAATGACTATGCATTATTCATATTGATATTATTTTGTGTCATTAGTATAAGGCATTACATGCATTTATTGGAAGACATGGCATGGGTAATGCTTCTATACGATTAAAGCATCGACATATCCTTTTGCAAATATTGCTAGTGCTACATGTTATATTCTTAATGCATTTGTGACTCTTTGCTACAAGGAAATCCCCCTTATGTTGAAAGTAACCATTACATGCTTTCATGTATTTGGATGCAAATGCTATATTCTTACGAGTACTAATAACAATGTTGGTAAGTTCAAACTAAAGCTTATGAATGTATATTTCTAATAGAGTATATATCATGTATTTGACAAAATTTTGCAGGAAGTGAAAAAATCAAAAAAATGTTAGGTTCAAGTATAGTTTGAAGGTGAATAAACTAATGATAATAAAGGGCTAGTGCTACTGCTAGCACCAATTTATGATATTTATCAAGATTAGCAACCCAATACCAAGTTCAAAATCCACACCATTCCTAAAAGTTTGAAAATACAAATTTAGTCATCCTAAGGAACAAATCCTTGGAGATACTAGCAAAGGAGTTAAGATCATATTATCATTCAAAGACCTTGTCATTGGGTAGAGATCATGTGATATCCTGATTCTCGGGTTCTGATTTTGATTAGATAAGTTGGACTTTTCATCAACGTGCCTATAGTTCTTTTCTCTAAGTTGGCCACTCACGAAATAACTAACCTATCTAGTGAAGAAATTAAATAATATAAATGCAATAGACTTATGAATTCGACTAGGAATTGACTACTCGACCGTGCTAATCTGCTAGGGTCATTACGACATTGTTAAAATCAACCAGAGATCAGGGATAGGTCGATTTGGCTGAGATATGTGATCAAAGTGGGGGTGATTCCACCTAATTAAGAAATTCTCGTCGATCGGCAATAAACCGATTTTTCTGTCATTTTGGGTACCTTGTACCCGTATTTGAAACCTTGAGATTCTCACGACAACCGAGAGTCGCCAATGTGTCGAAGATGTACATTGTTACTTGAATTAAATCGATCACGGGTCAATTGCACCAAAAATTCCGAAAAGCTACCCAGTAGGTTAGGTCACGCTAAAATCGCATCAGATTGAAATTAACCGCGAATTTGAATCCGATTTCAGAAATTGAAAGTTATGTCATGTCACGAGTCATTTTAGAAACATCAAATCATCCTTCGAAGATTTTTCTGCAAACCGAGATTTTTGGCGAAAATTCAAATTAGGGCTGTTTTTGTTCGGAAAATTTAAATGACCAATTTTGATCGCATTTTTGGGATGCAAGTTGGTTTTATTGGCGAGGAAAAATGTCAATTTGATCAAGGACTCGATGGTGGAATTTATGGGGACCAAATTGAATTAATTCAAAGGAGAATTGAAGTAGTTTTAGGGGAAATTTGTACAAATCCGTAGCCCCCATGCCCCTCAACCTTTGGAGCACTTCCAAGACTTCCCAAGGAAGCTTTGTGGGTTGCAAGAGTGTTGAGGAAGCCAGCAAAACCGGTGGGGCCTCTTCAAGGGGACAAAGGGGTGAGATTGAAGCTTGGAGGGACCCTTAAGGCTTTGTTGTCCCCTCTTCTTGTACATTCAGTCGGCTTCTCAATTTCCAGACCATAAGAAGCTCCAAAAGTTGTAGGGAAGGAAGCCAGCAGCCTCCCCTAGCCGTCGAGCTGCCCGCCAAAGCCCCGAAGTCGCACCCCATGCCCACGAGCCGCTAGTTCGCCCGTCGCTGTCGCGCGTCTGTTTGCGAGTCCAGCCGCAACGTCTCACCTCCTGTCTCACGCAGCCACCATCCCTCGTGTCCCTTGACTGTCATGGAAGTCATCGGAGCTTAGCACGCCGCCGTCCAGCAGCCACCTCCACCTGCCTGGCCGCCGTTGTCCCGTCCCTCCTGTTTCCGCGCCAAGCCAGCACCATTTAGCCTCCCTCGGCCCAACAATAGAAACTGAAACCCAGCAAGTTTCGTGGGCTTCGAGGCCCGCTTTAGACCCTTTCCCGGCCTCGCTTGGTGCCCCCGCTCAGGAGTTTGTTGCTTGCCTTCGCGTCCCCATCGTAGTGAACTCATCAGACCACAAAACCAGTGAGTTTACTCACTGATCTCCGCTTAAGGAGTTAATTATGCTTAAGGGTTAATTAGTTTAGGCTAATTAAAGTTTAGGTGGTTAGTTAGAATGGATTAGTGATTTAATTACTCGTTATTACATGTTAGATAGTTAGATCGGCCTAATTAGCAACTAGATAGACTGTTTTATTTATCTAGATAGGTTTGGAATTTTTCTAGGCCCGTTTCGGTATTTAATTAGGCTTTTTTGGCCTAAGTTTCTATTTATGGTATTTATTTAATTAATTTTGGTAATTATTTAATTATTTATTATTTTTTGGAAATTAGACCGGGATAATTAGTGACCTGAATTTCATGATGATCACAATGGTATGCATGGTTTATTTAATTGAATGTTATTTTGTGCAAATTGAGTGTTGATTGTAATTTTGGGTATTTATCTCAAAATTTAATATTTTTAGTATTTAATTAAAAAATTACTAGGCGTCGGTTTACAGCGCCAAACATGTTTTTATCAACTATATAAGTAGTGGGATTTTATGAAATAAAGATATTATACTTTTGGCTGAGACCTACCGTGTACCCACACACAATTATTTTTACCGGGTATTCTGAAAACGGTGAAATTGTCAATGAACAAGTATAATATACATATATCAGCGTTGGTGAGCAAATATCAGCTTCGGTAAGTTATACTATCTATCTATATCAGCTTGTGGGAGCTACTATCTATATATATCAGCTTGTGTGAGCTACTATCTATCCTTTTCAGCTTGTGTGAGCATAGTCGGTGTTGACGATACTGGATAGATAGTATTGAATTGATAGATAGTATTGATTGGATGGATTAATAGATAGTATCATTGGGGCTGAATTGATTAAATTGAATTGATTGGTTGAGTGGGTGAACTGTATTGACTTACAGGAAGGAACTGAGGCAAAGGTAAGTCCTATGTTTTGTGCTTGCATAGATAGCCTTGGGGCGTATTTCCTTCCTAGTCGGAGTTTAGAGGGTAAACTTGCTGAGACGTCATCTCATCCCGTTGTGGGATAACATTTACAGGATTTTAGATGGAAAATCCCCCAAAACGTCATGAACGTCATGAACGTCATTCCGAGCGGGTTTCTAGTTACCCCGATCCCCAGAGTTTTTGGGTCTATGAGGTTGTTGTGACCACCGTCTGGATCGAAGAGGTTCCACATCATAGGATACCTAATCGATTCAGAACGTGGTTCTGCTACGCTCCTAACGGTGTCAGGCTAGGTCCCCTTAGGACTTTTGATATCCCCACCGTGGTAATTGATGTTGCTTTGGACGAGGATCTAGCTGACCCTCTTGATGGCATAGTGGAGAACCCGCTGTCTCGTCCAAATCCTGCGGAGACTGACGAATTAGCGAACGAGTCGGACTAACTAGTCATAGGACAGCTTGTTTTGAGGATTGACCTTGTTGTAGATCTTGTATATATATCGGCTAGTAATGTATATGACTTAATCTGATATGTATAAATGTGTGATTTGGTTTTCGAAAATTGTGGCCCTACTTTTCTATCCCGTCTTTGTGTTGTTTGAGGATTTAAATTATTCACTTCTGCATGTGCATTAAAATGAATGGGTTGGCGATGCGTCTTGGGACATCGCAAATTAATCGACCACTGAGGGATGGGCACACACTCGGAGGATTGAGGCGTGATAGATCAAGCCTAATGGAATTGAAGTAATTGCCACTAATGAAAATTGGATTAAAGTTATACTAGAATAACTCTGTCAATTCAAAATCAGCAAGATTTGAGAACTAGTACCTCGTTCGAAAGATCGTCCTATTGTTAGAGCAAAATGGTTATTCAAAAAAAAAAATTGGATGACAAAGGTAACGTGGTATGTAACAAGGGAAAGTTAGTTACAAAACATTATTTCTAGGAGGAATGTATAGATTATGACGAAACTTATGCTCTTGTTACCAAACTAAAAACAATTAAATTGTCACTAACTTATACTTGATTTTATGATTTCAAGTTATACCAAGTGGATATGAAAGGTGTATTTCTTAATGGTGTTTGGAGAGCAATCTAAGGAAGTCAACGATGTGTATCGTCTCAAAAAAGCACTTTACGAACTCAAACAAGCACCAAGAGCGTGGGATCAAAGGTTGGTTATTATTTTATTTTTTTGTTGGAGATGGGTTTAAGAAAGGTAAAGTTGATACAACGATGTTCATAAAGAAAAAAAGATGATGATATTTTATTGTATCGAATTTATGTTAACAATATTATCTTTGAATCTACTAATGAACTGTTGTTATTTGCAAGTTTCTAATTCGAAATGAGTATAATAGGAGAACTCAGCTTCTTGATTGAGACTATAAGTCAAATAGAGAAAAGTAAAATATGCGATTGAATTGGTAAAAAAGTTTGGGATGGAAAGTTGTCATAAAATTGATATGCCAATGGCATCATCAACCAAATTTTATGAGAATGAGAAATGTATATTCTTTATATACTTACCATCTTGCATAATCGTTTTTTATTTTTTCAACAATGCAGGTAGTAAAATTATCCATTTATATAAACTTTAACAATTCTTGAAGAGCAGAATCAGCGGTAGTAAATTTCTCTAACAACAGCAAAATTCATTAATATTAGCAAATTTTATTGATATTAGTAAATTTCTCAGATAGCAGCATCAACTCCTAAGAAGCCTACATATTATACTATTTATATCAAAATGCTTTGAATGATATGAGTAAACCCTTAAAAGTTTTGTATGAAAGGTTGAGCAATTTCTTGATTGAAATGTTTAAAATGGTTATAAATACTACTCTCATTTATTCAAAAGCAAGGACATGATACATGACTTGACATCATTTGCGCAAGAAGTTTATTGAGCTTATGCATATTGAAATTGAGACGAGTGTGATTATGGAACTCAAAATTTCTTCTCAAATTTCAAAAATCAAACAAGTGATGGGATGATGCCGTTACAAAGAAAATAGAGGTAGCACCTTATGTTCAACACTTGAATTCCATAATAGCAGCACCAAAAGTTGTGATAGTAGCACATAAAGCATGACAATAACACTGACAATTATGACAAGAGCAACGCAGAAGCTACTATGAATGTTGAAATTTTTCGAACCTCAATGAAGGCTATCCACAAGAACTATTATGATGACAAGAGAAGGAAAAAATGAAGTAAAAAAAGAAGAAGAAAGGATAAAGAAATCACTAGCAAAGGCAACATCAAGTTGGGTAAGCTAATCACTGAAGATGTGTTTCTAGCAAAAGTATTCAACTGCATCTTAATTAGCATAAACCAAATATTAAGTTAGGTAAGATGATCATTAAAGATGTATTTCTTGCAAAGGGACTAAACCACAACTTGATTAGCATCAATCAATTATGTGATCAAAGCTAAATATTCAATTTCTAGGAAGGTAAATGTGTTGGAATAAGTCAAGTTAAATCTTAATCATTTATTGGAAAATATATGTTGATATTTATTTGCTTGACATTGATTGTGATGCTATTCAATGCCTCATATCTATTAAGGATGAGGAATGGCATATAAAACTTGATCATATTAGCATGAAGCAAATTGCAAATTCATCTGCAAAGGACCTAGTGTGTGGATCACCTAAGTTTATTGGAAAAATATGAAATGTGCAGTGTATGCTCATTGGGCAAGTACATAAAGAGCTCTTTCAAGTCTATAAATGCTATTGTTACTAACCAGGTCTTCCAGTTTTTACATATGAACCTATCTAGACCAACAAAGAACACTAGAGTCAATGGTTAAACGTACAATTTGATGATCATGTATGATCATTCAAAGGTAAGAGGAAAATCTTAAAGGAAGCACAAGCTATTGAAGAAGACTAAAGAAGAGGAAAAGGAAGAAAGAGCAATAAGAGGAAAATACAAAAGAAAGACAAAGAATCACGTTATCTCAAAGAAGCAACACATTAAGAAGGAATATACAAGTATAGGCAAACCTTGATAAATTAGAGCTAATTTTGGCCCGGATCTTAATTATTGTTTTGAGGATGGTAAAAGGCAAATGCATGTGAAGAACTTGCTAAATTCCACATAATTTGGTTAGTCCATCTTCTATATCTCTTACTTTTTGTCATTAATGAAGTCTCTTGTTTATGTTACTTTTTTTAATACAACTAAAAGAATGAGAAGAAAGAGAAGAATCATAGACATTCATGTTGGATAGAAATAAAAAATAAGAGAATGGATATGAGATGTGGATTTAATATTCTCTACATCCTCTAATGATGATCTCAAAAGGTGATAGCACTTTGACAAGAGGAGCAACACTATTCTTGTTAATAGTTTAGATCAATTGTTAACTTGTTATTTCTCAATACTTCTATTTAAATAGAACTTCGTGATAAAATGCTATTATCCATCATATCTTCTATATTATCATAAATTCTAATTGTCTATTATTTCTTGATGATTATCATTATGTGGACTGAAATCTGCTCTTATGCAAATTGTTGAAATTATATGAATATATTGAGCAAATCTTTATATTCCCTTTACAATATAATGTTTTTTATTATGACGAAAAGGAGTAAGATTATTACATGCATATATACTTCTTGATAGATATTATATAAATATTTATTTGTAGATGTATATTGTAATACTGCTTTATATTTGACCAAGTCAAATAAAGGTGGGACCCACAAGAAAAGAAATAAAAAAGAAGATAAAAAGGTGGGTGTTCAGCTTTTGAAGAGGAAAAGGGGGCAGCAACATGGAGAGATACAGAAGTGCATACCCGAGAGAGAGAAAAGAGAGGAGCAAAGAAAGAAAGGGAAGGAAAGGAAAAGAAAGAAAATGGAAAAGAGAGAGGGTTTTGTATGTGTTGGCCACAGACACCTCCCAAAATTGATTCAACTCTGCAATGCAATGCTCAGTAAGTATTCATGCCTCTCATTCTTCAAATTAGATTAATTTGAGGTTAGGGCTTAAATTTGGAATTATGTGAGTTTGAGCCGTGAAGTCCAATTTTTGAGTTGTTGAGCTATGAAATTTCATGAACATGATAGTTTATGGTGTTTTAAAACTGTAAGATTCTATAGAACTTGATTTGAGCTTACAATTTGCTCAAAATGAAATTTCAAAGTTTCCCGCATGTGATGAACAATGCGTGTCCAGTGACTTCAGGGCTATATTTTATTGGTTTTTAGCTTGATTTTCGGTCGGCCAAATTAAGGCTCTTGTAGTATGTTGAAGGGGTTTTTATGCACTGTAAATACGTTTGAAACGATGCTCGATAGAGAAAGGAATGCCATGAAAAAATTTCATGCTCAAGCTTCACATTGCAAACGGCTTGAATAATCACTTTGGGTATTTGATTTACTAGTGCATAGGAGTTGTTTTGTTAGCATTTAGGCATAGTATAGCTGTTCCGTAGTTAAAGTAGTGTGTTACTCAATTTTAACATTGTTTCTTGCTTATTTGATAAGATCGCAAGTTCAACGATTTGAGTAATGCTTGTTGTTTGATTGTAGGCGTTTCAAGGTGAGTGGTACTATCTCTTTTATGAATTTGTAAACTCATATCTTGAAAGTGATAAAGATTTGAGTATCACACGAGTTATTGAATCATATTTATTGCATAAAAGCCTAGATCATGCGATTAATACATTTTAATATTTGAGAATGGTTTTACGAAAAGTATTGCAAAATGAAATACATGCATCACTTTGCAAACTAGTTTATGGAATGAATTCTAAAATGATTTGAAAAATGTTTTATGAAAAACAATTTGTCTTGAATGTGGTTAATGAAAGGAATTTTGAAACAGTGTAAGGAATGTCTTGTGAAATGTGTTTAGTTTGACGAACGAAGTTTAGAAAGATTTTGAGTTTTGTTTTGTGAAATTGGACATCCGGACCCTTGGAGTGCCAAAAGTTGGCACAAAAGAATACTTAAGTGTCAAAAGTTACAAAAGCGACACTTAAGTGCCAAAATCTAAACAAAATGGATCACTTAAGTGCCAATTCGGCCAAAACGCTAACGTATCAATTTTCTGGTGAAGCAAGTGCAAAACGGCATTGTTTTGGTGCTAACGTGGTGAAAAATTAATATAAAAATTAATTAAATTAAATTTAAAATTAAATTTATTTAAAACATTTTAAAATGCAAATACAAATATTAAAAAAATTTTAAAATAAAAAAAAAATAAAAAAGGGGAGGTGGTTGAGGGCACCTCCCTTTTTTTTTCTAAATTTTTAAAATTTTTAAAATTTGTTAAATTTTTTAATTCTTTTAAGTTTTTTTAAATTTTTTTAAATTTGTTAAAATTTTTAAAATTTTTTAAGTTTTTTAAAATTTTAAAATTTTAAATTTTTTTAATATTTGTATTTGTATTTTTAAATGTTTGAAATAAATTTAGTTTTAAATTAAATTTAATTAATTTTTATATTAAATTTTTTACCACATCGGCACCAAAACGATATCATTTTTGCATTGTCGGCCACATCAGTGTGCAAAACGACACCGTTTTGCACTTACTTCGCCAAAAATTACGCACATCAGCATTTTGGTCAGATTTTGGTCGGATTGGCACTTAAATGATCCATTTCTTTCCAATTTTGGTACTTAAGTGTCACTTTCGTAACTTTTGGAACTTAAGTATCCATTTGTGCCAACTTTTGGCACTTGAAGCATACTTTTGCTGCTTATATTGATTGTGGATTTGATTGTTGTTATTGGATGATGTGGGTTTGGTGCTTAATAGTGATGTGAGCCCATTAAGAGGCTTATGGGTATGCATACTGGGTTTAGAAGAGCCACTAGTTTTGTAGGTGGTGGCGAATCTCAGTCACTTGTCACCAAGCATTATATCGTGACATGGTTTGATATTGAGCAAAAGATTGGTCGATGAATGAACTGTCAACGTGTGCTTTGATATGCATGGATCAATGGATGGACCATTGACGTGGTTTTTTTTATAAAGATTAATCGATGGACATAACCATTCATGCTTGAATTGTGAGGATGGTTTAAATGAGTATTTTCTGAATTGTATAAAACTTATCGAAATGAAACAACTCGTATATGATTATATGTATATTAATGAGTTAGATTATGAGTTTTTGGTATTGCTATATATATATATATACATATGTATACATACATACATGTATACATACATATATACATATATATATATGCATAGTGGTTATTCAATCTGCGTAGGAAAGATATGTGCTCCTCTTTGAGCTTATAGTTGCTCACCCCCTCTTTCCAAATCTTTTCAGGTTCTCGGTTAGTGGTCAATAAAGCAAGAGCGATATCGATGGGACTTTTGGGAGTTGGATTTCGTGGTTTGAGGTTGCATCATTCGAGTAGAAGAACGGTTGTGTCATCCCTCATTTTTTTTTTTTTTATGGTTTTGAGGTGTCACACATATGATGTCTAATCTACTGAAGA
The DNA here is from genome assembly GCA_014182515.1 of Eucalyptus microcorys. Taxonomy (NCBI): domain Eukaryota; kingdom Viridiplantae; phylum Streptophyta; class Magnoliopsida; order Myrtales; family Myrtaceae; genus Eucalyptus; species Eucalyptus microcorys. Next base: position 2,907,163 of record CM024565.1, on the reverse strand, counting down.
CAAGATTTATTGAGCATCTTTTATGCCTAATATTTGCGGTGAAGTTTTTTGAAGATGAGATAAATTGCATATATGTTATTACCTCCTTTTTTATTATGACAAAAAGAGAAACAAGTTAGATGAAAATTGCATGTGTTTGGAAGAGTAAAATATGCTTTAGACTTAGTTCATATGATAAATTTGTGTAGAAACAAGAGCTAATGTTAATTCTTATTATTTACTCAAAATGTTTCTACTTGATATATCCTAATTATATCATTGAATATCTTGATATATAGAAACAATTCATATTTTTGGCAAGATATGCAAATTTGTTTTACTTTTGACGCACACAAAATTTACCATCCTTTATTATGTGAAACACATTTATATATTCAGATATTATTTTATCATTGTCAGGGGGAGATTGTTGGGACAATCCCTTATATTCTATTGAAGCCAACAAAAAAAATCAAAGGTTACTTTGTGTGTTTTGGTTGAGTAGTACCATATGATGTATACACAAGTCAATATGCATATGGTGTCCTAACTAGGTGAACTAATATGAGGAGTGATCTGCTACTATCAAGAGTGCTCTACTGATGTCAAGGGATTGTTACCACATTGAGAGTGAATAAGAATTGGGAGCCAATGTGTCCACAAGCTATAAGGATGTTGAGATAGAATAAACAACCGAAGGACCTTGATCAAGGATGAACAAGTCAAGAATAATGGGGTAGGATAACTTGGAGTTACCAATATCTGGTGAACAATTGGATAGACCTAGTGATAGTGAAGAAGTCTTAAATGAGAATATATGGTAAAATTTAGAAGGATCATGGAAGGTGAACAATTTGGTAGAGTCACAATCACCAATAAGTTTAGAAGGGCCAAAAGATAGAAAATATTATTGTTCTAAAAACGAATCATTATCAGGAGCAACAGATTATTGGCAGGAGTAGCTCTCTCTATCAAATGAGATGGAAGACTATAATGATATCAATGATTTGTGGGAGTTCAATGAAGACTGATGAATTAGAGAAAAAGTTTAACATGATGAGGATTTCATGCATACTTGGAGGTACTATAGTCAATCTTTCATAACTTGAAGTCTTTAGAAGCTAACATGTTCATTTAGATCATTAAATGATTGATCGAAGTCATTATGTATGGTTTGACCGTGGACAACACCAATAGATTGATGATAAAGAGCACATCCCAATTATAGGTAATGGATCATGATGATATCAAGTCCTAGAAGGTGGTAGTCTCTTACACATCTAATTGGAACATTTATCACAATATAAATAGCCGTCGACAAGGCTTGGAATTTGTATCGGGAGCACTACAGTTGAATCATAGTAGTATTGCAAATTATGAGCAGGAGGCAGACTTTGACAAGAGCAGACTACCATTGTTGGAGAGAAGTTTTGATGATTATGAGTGAAAGAGAAATGTTATGCTATTGGAACTAGTAGAACCAATGGCTACTTGAGGAATTTGAGTTTGAAATAGTCATCTAAGGTCAGATGGCTATATATTCAATCCAAGAGAAGTAGTGGGGTTGGGTAAAAACAAACAAAACTAGTCTAGTGCTTTTGAGTGTTCTATTTTACTCTACTCTTATTCAATGTTGCTATGCATTGGTAATTACTCTCCATGTAGTATTTTTGTTGTTTTGTAATCGTGATAAAAGTAAGCGTACAAGAGTTATAACAATATAAGATTATTCTTCACAACGCCCTCACCCAAACCAAGTGAAGGTCAGCCAACAACCTCATTGGCCCAGGGTTGGGAAAAAAGAAAGAAAAGGAAACAGGAAATAAGAGAAAAGAAGAAAAATAATAATAATAATAATTCAAAAAAATACAAAATTACAAAAATTACAAAAGTATCAACATCAACACCAATCATGCCATATAGGATGGCAGCACTAAATAGACTCTCATATCAACAATTTCCAACCAAAATTGATCGAAATAACTAAATTAGCAAAATGTTGAAAGGTTTAGGACTAAACTAGCAAATTGTCAAAGGATTTTAGACTAAATTGACACGATTGAAAGATTTAGGACTAAATTGACAAATTATGAAAAAGTTCAGGATTCAATTGGTCAAATTAAAAGGTTTAGGATTGAACCGGTACATGTGCAATAGGATTAGAACTTTTTTTGGTGATTTTTCCATTAATTGATGTGGGGTTGAATATTTAATAAATATAACTGGACACTAATGCAATGCTTTAAATTATTTTTGAGCTAAGAGGGATCCAATTACATAAGTTAATCAGCTCAAATCTGCGTGACCTCTTGCAGATCTTTTTTAGATGAGTATCAAACTTCCATCGTGCATTATGAACAAAAGTAGATCTTCACGTGGCGTGCTGTTTACAATTTCAAATAAGACTAAGAAAATGAACCTAAAGAAATTGAAGATATCAAAAATAGACACACGAGATTTCACATAATCTAAAATAAAACTACTTTAAATTAAAGGACTAATTAGATGACTATGGCTAAGAACCACGTATTGCATAGATAGTTCAGTGAAATTAGAAAAAAAGTCTGCCAATTACATATTATTAGATAAAAGGATGGTTGAAGTACTTAATGAGAAAGCAAAACGAATTTTGTGAAGTACCGCAGGCAGAGGGGGGAATAGAAACAAGCCAATGGAAGGCTTTGAGATAACACTAAAAACTAGAGAGAGAGAGAGAGAGAGAGAGAGAGAGAGAGAGAGAGAGAGAGAGAGGGAGGGCATCAAATCTGGAGTTTGGTCGGCTGTCAGCTAGCGATGGAGATTTTTCAGATGCTAAACAAAACATGACAAATCACTCTCAACCGGTCTCGGTGCTTTGCCTTTTCAACTGGGTTTTCTTGATTGCTATCAATCCACATGCAGGAATTGCATGAGAAGCCCAGCAGCTCACCTTTTCCCCTCTAATTTTGCGCAATTAATTTGCCGCCAATGCCCCACCTCCTCATACAAAAAACAAAAAAGCCTCTTGAATACCTCTAATTAATAAACCCACGTAGTATCTCTAAATAAGCAACCACTTTTCCAATAGAGAGAGAGAGAGAGTGTGTGTGTGTGTGTGTGAAGGCACTTAGAGACAGACGGCGGCTTTGTGGGGATGTTGGACTGGTGGTCGGCGGAGATTTCTGTCCCATGGGCCAGACTTGTTCAGAAAAGTTATTGAATGTGTTTCAAGTTTCCACAAGAAAATTTGCTCCAAGGTTTCACGAGGAAAATAGCGCTCGAAAAATCACCTTTGCCCCTTCTTTTACATGTGAAAGAGACGTCCTTGGTATACTTCTACGATTTTCCATTTACAGTTAAAATAAGAAGAAAACCAAAACTTTGTGGATATCTTTCCATGTTTGATTCGTTTAATTCATAATTGGACCAAAAAAGAGTATATTTTTTTAACACGGGTAAGGGAACTTGCTTGGCCAATCCTGATAGACACACATAAATAGTTTCTACTTTTTAGTGCGAATTGAATTAAGCAACCATCATAGACAGAATAGAGTGAGCCGTTAGGCCAGTTTAATATGAATGAACAACGTTAAGATTTAAATTACAAAATTAATTAAATTCAAGTCATGCATTTAACAAACTTATGTTATATGGAAGCAACAAATCTTTAGAAAAGCCAAAAGAAAAGAAAGAATCAACTAAACTCCACAAAAATAAATTTACCTTGACAAGGAATCTCAGCGTGGGAATAAACAACAATCACGTGAAAATACAAGGCGTGGGCACAAAGTTTCAAGGGCTGCGAGAGACTAATCAGAAGGAAAACGGACCATACAATTTATGAGAGAGGCCAATTTGACCATGGCAAGGAGCAATCGCATGTGTGTTTGTGCCCCTTCTTGGGTGTCTCCCATATTTGGCTGTTTGCTTGGGTACCTCTAAGTCATTCCCGACCCAAAAAGCGACTGCCTCAGTCGTGGTCCCCCTCGCGACCATTCTACAGTCGGTGTCGCTAATGCTTGAGAAAGTTATTGTCAGTAAGTTTCTTGGATTTGGTTCTTAGGAATATTTTGTCTTGCTCATTTTCACATCAACAACCTCTTCTTTTTTAGTCCTTTCCCCCCACCTTCGAAACTTTATTATTCCTTTTCAAAACCTTTTCAATTTACACCGAGAATCGCAACCAAACCGAGAAACATCAACCCATTTTTTGTAAGAGGTTATATTTTCTTCCATCCTTGTTTTGATGAAGTCTTCCATTACCTTGCCTCTGATTGGTCGGTCAAAAGTTATGAATATCACTCATATGAAAAGTTAATTAAGATTCAAAGTGAATGGTAACCCATGTTTGTAACCGTCAAAAAAAAGGCACGGTTAAGGGATATTTGCTCTCCAAAACAAGATGGAGGAAAACATGGTTCATAATAATATTAACTTCCACTATCCCGTTCATTAATTGGACATGGATCATTTTATGACTGTGCATTATGAATCTCATTGAGTTTCTCAATCAGGGTAAAACTCAGTGACCACATTTGTCATCATATAAATGAAGCTTTAAGCAACTGATTTATCCATGAATATTTAGTCAATTAAAGTCGGATATCTTTATTAGGTTAAAAAATCCAGAAAAGAGAAACATGATGTATGTCCTACTCCAAGATATTTGAGGATTCCCTATGTATGTGTACCTATATACACCGCAGAGTCAACTTATATGACAATAACCTAACAATTTCTCAGGAAACGAAATCATTTGACTTAGAAGAGTAGGACTAATATATTTATTTTTTTCCTCAAACGAAAGTTTTCCTATAGAAATAGCTGTATTTTCTTTTAAAAATCTTCTTGAGAGTCGGCAAAGTTCGAATCTTTGACCAATTTATGATTATGTCCATTTCTTGATGGAGGAAGTAGTCTCCATTCCAACAAGAAAAACTATTGCTTGTTAAGTTCTAAATCAACATCCACTTGGTCTCTGCTTTATTTTAGTGAATACCCATCAGGAATAAAATAGATATGTACCAATTAATCTTCTCATGAAATGTTAGTCAAAAGATATATATTGACCTTTCTTCCGGGCCAAATAAGTTTTTGTTCCCCCACTGTAAACAAACGAGAGTAATATAGTTGCAAATTATATTGAGACCGGAATAATTCTGATGGCACACCTTATCCCATATACCTAATCTCTTACACAGTGCATAATGAGGAAAGATTTTGTAAACAAATGAGTAATTGTTTTCTCCAAATTCGGCAAATGGTTGCCTGACCCTTAAGGGAGAACGAACTCGAAGTTGGTAAACGTGCGAAACACGTAATCCTTGTATTATTGGTCAAATGACTTACGGGTTCAAAGAGGAAAATGAATTATGAGTGACTCAGAGTAAAACACTGATAACGCAAGCTCAAAATAAACTCACAAGGGCGAGAGCTTGACAAAATAAAATAAAAAAGGAATGAAAACTTAGATGAAATAAGTTAAATCTTTCGATTCGGTTGAGTTTCGATGCGTTCTTCCTCATGTTTTGAGCTTGATATTTTACCATTTTTTATGGCTCGCCTCATAGGTGATTGCCACGTGCCATATCGCTTGACAAAAGTCTTTCTTTACTCCTCAATCTTTCGCCGGCTATAGGGTTGGCATCTAGGAGGTTTGGTACATCATCTGTTCATCACGTTAGCCACGTCCAATTTTAGTGCCAACACAATAATCGAAGCAAAGAAAAGTAAATAAGAATCCCTTTCCCGTACATGTAGGTAAGGATTTGCATAACGTTAGCAAGATTTGGCAAGTTAAGAATCTTTGACTCGTTCTTTACATTGTCTCTGATGCCTTAACTTCCAAGCATTTTGCCTTTGACTAACAATATAAAACAGCACCTTTTTTTTCCCTAACTAGCGCTTGATAAATTCATGATTTTCAGCCGTTCATCTAGTGACAATGACACATTTTCAAGCTCGTCTTTCCATGGATGGAAACTGATCAAGCATGCACGCATGTGGAGAGAGAAAGTAGGTAAGTCGGCGAGTTCCCACCGCATATTCGTCTCGTAGTTAAGCAATAAAAGTGAATGATCACATAAAAGGACAAATACATTTGTCTTACTACTTGTCGAAGCGATGAAGTGCAGTACACAAACCAACCAAATTGCTAGAAATAACCATTCGGAAAATCTGAAAAATGTTATTTATTTCTCTAATTGAATGTAAAAGACATTTATTGGTTAAATAATTCGGTTTTTTTTCTACATTTTAAATATCTGTATCTATTTTGTCATGTTACACACCCCACACACACACACACACACACACACACACACACGTAACAAAATACACCGAAAGATTTTTTTTTTTTTAAATCCTTACCTTAAAATTCCAAATTATTTAAAATTACGTTAATAAATAAATACCATCTTCTTTATATATTTCCCCTTTACCTATATCAAAAGAATCAATACTTCATGCCTTGGTGGCTTTAACAAAATTAATAAAAATTAAGAAACTACTTAAAACTAGGTGGCATAAAAATCAATAATTTGACCAATTTTAATTGTGTAAAATATAGGATCTCGGAACTAAAAGTTGCAGGCTATAAATTTAATAAGTATATAAATTTTATTATCAAAGCAAATCGCAAGGGTTACCTTGGTGAATTTCCTAGAACTTTTAATTGTGACTATTTATTTCACAAAATTCAAGGGCAAAAGAGAAGAAGCGAGACGTGGGTAACTTTAGTCGTTGGTCAAACTTTCTTTGATTTTACTATAATATAAGGAAAAAAAAATGAAGAAAGTACATTCTTCTAAAGAGAAGACTAGATTTTTTAAACCTCTACAAGACAAAAACTTTAAGTAGGACTTTCTTTGCCCTTGCCAAATCTCTCTCTCTCTCTCTCTCTCTCTCTCTCTCTCTCCCCCCTCTTCTCTGTGTCAGTGTCCATAAAATTCTTTTTCCCCCTTCAGTTATGGACAGCATTCAATCCGCGGCAAAATAGCAAATAAATTCGAAAATGCTTGAGCAATTAAGACGTGGATTTGCTTGTCATTGTTCGATAATCCAATGGACCATTCCAAGTTCGTCGTTATTCCATGTTTATCATATTCTTTTCTGGCCACCGAGAGGGGCCAAAAAGTCCGCGCCTATTGAGAAAAGAGACTTAGATTCTTGGGAATTGGAAAGTGAATTTTTTTTTGGATTTGATGTGCTTGAATTTTGCTAACATGCCTACAAAAAGTAAAAATAAAAGCAGTGAGTTCATCAATCTTCATCAATCAGAAATCATATCGACATGATTAGACCGAACGACACGTTTTGTGGACATAATTTGGCTGAATCAAAGATCAAGGGGCCATTTTCTTTGATCCATCTCAAGTAAATATTACTTAATTGACTTTCCTACCAAAACAAAACTATATCAAATTTATCATTAATATGTATGGGTTTCGGTTGATTTGAGGTTTTTTAAAGTAAATGTAAATCAATTTAGATTCAACTACTAGAAAGCAAAAAAGTAAAAAATGAAAAATCAATTTAAACATAACTTAGATTGGGCTTTCCTTGGTATATTGCTTAGTTGATACCATACTTCACAAGAGCTCCAGAGTTTCAAATTCTTTTATACTTTAGGGCATGAGCATAGAGGTTAAACTATTTGGAAACCCCTGAACACCGTAAGAGTCTCGCAAACCAATTCAGTCCAAGTTTGTTGCAAGTAATTATGGCTCACAATGATCTATACTTAGGTGATGGGATTTGGCGTGCAACGTCTATTTCGTAAGTAAGAAAAATCCCTTAACACTCCACTCCACTCCACTCCACTGTATGCCATGGTTCAGAGTTAGAAAATATTTTAGCATGATTGAGTATCCCTTCCCAAGGTATGAACTTGGCTCTAATGAGCAATTGATTATTATATCATCTTTCAAAAACTTTATGAGAATTTTCTATTCTTTAAATTTGAGTATCATTCACAAAAAGTGATGAATTGATGTAAATTATACTTATAAATTGTTTACTATTAAGCAAAGTCATCATGCTAACAACGACATTTCCTGATTCAAATTGGGCGACTACCTTTATTGTGAAAAGATCCAACCATTTTTTTTGGAATTGAATAGATTAGATTTATATATCAATAATTAATGAGATAGTTTCTTTCACGAAGATAGTTGACAATTAATGAAGTCAGTTGCTTTTCAAACTTAAATAACCATCTTTGTGATAAAAAAAAAAAGAAAGGGCACCAAAAATTATTAAATTATGCCTACTATGACACATTTATCTAGAACTTTTTATTGTGATATAAAAAATCCCAAATTATGTTCATTATGACACATTTATTCTAAACTTTTTCTTATGACATAAAACAATCCCAAACTTGCATTTACATTATAAATTTGTTCTCCATCAAAGCTCTATCAAATGATTTTTCAACCAAAAGGTCATTTTTATTTCATTTAAGTTGCGTCATATACACAATGTTTGCCTTCCGACATCAATGTTGATAAATTTTTAACGATACTCATTGACGGAAGGCAAATGTGTTATACATATACAAGTTTGAGATTTTTGGTGTTTCAAAAAAAGGTTTAAAGTAAATGTGTTACAATGGGCATAATTTGATATTTTTACTAACTTTTTCCCCAAAAAAGGGTCCAACTTAGAATGGATTACACGTGAAGATTATTAATCAATGAATTAGTGGTCTTTAACGAAGATAGTGGCCAATTAGTGAAGTTGGTTGTTTCCAAAATAAATTGCCACATTTAATTTGTTCACGAAATAAAATTAAGTCATAGCACTCCACAAACACTTGCAATGTGGTTTTTCTCGTAATTGCTTCCCGTATAGTTAAATTAAAAAATTTCACCGTGTTCCTCTTTTATCTTTTTCTGATAATGATTTAGCGTAATTACACTAGAAGAATAGTAATTAAGTATTAGTACGATAGGGTATGGCTGCTATAACAATATGAACTGTATCTTTAGGTGTTGGGACTCATACCGAATTAGCCAAATCTTAGGGTCGTGGGGCAATTTCCCAAAATTTTTGGAGGCTAGGGAATCCCTGGCTGGCTTCATGGGGTTTGCATTCACATGAAAACTTAATAGATTCCACTATGGCCCTAATTTAAAAAAAAAAAAAAAAAAGTAGAATAAGTTACTGTGTCTTGCAATTCTATAATATTCTCTATATACAATATAGAGTACTGGGAGCCTAATTGAACTGGCCACAGATGATATTCGAAGGTTATAGCAGTACATAGACTAAATGGTCAACAAAAATGTTAAATCTTGAAATTAGTTATTATTATTAACCATAGGTCGGTCAATGATGATAGTAATACCGAGCAACTCAACCGCATACTTATACAAAATAAAGGCCATGACCTGCTATCCGATTTTGGTGAATAAATATAAGATGACGTTCTGAATGTATAAGTGATGTCTTGGGGCTACGTTATGCATACGTAGCTCCAAAGAAAACCAAATAGGTAGAACTCTATAATAAAAAAAAATATATTTTTTGCTCTAGAATTCCTGTATTGCCCATCCACCAAAACAGTAAAAGGAGGAAAACATATTTTTACTCTACAGATACAAGAATTGCAATTGGAGAAGGAAGAGAGATATTTACTGAACGCAGAAAAAAAAAATTAACTAATAACAACATTACATAATACTGAGAGAAGGAAAAGCCGAAAAAAGAGAGAATAAAAACAGAAACCAGCTGAGCTCAAAACCTGCACACTGTCCAAAAGCTACAAGCTGCCCTCTGCTCAAACTTGTTCTTTTTCCCGACAATAAAAAAGAAAGAACTTAAAACAACGAACGAAACCAGAAAGTCTGGTTTCTTCTTGCGTTTCAGGTTTCGGGTTCCCCGAGGAACCGGACGGCCTGTCTCTCCGGTAAAGATCTCCTCCTCCTCCGCCCCCGCCCCCGCCGCCGCTTCCGCTTCCGCTTCTGCTTCACTCTATAACAACACGTACACTACACCGACCCGGAAAGGGGAAAAATCCCCCCCAGAAACAGAACAAAAACTAGAAGGTTTATGTCACTCATACTTGGCTCGCTAGGTCTTTGGACTCGATGAACGTCCCATGAAAGCCGTAGGGGACCCTGGACGGCAGCTTGACCGAGGCCTCGAGCTCCAGGTTCGCAGCGTTCACGATCTGGAGCTCCGACGTCCACGCCTCCTCGTCGTGCACAAAGGCGAGAATGTAGCCGTGATCTTCGCTCGCGGGGTCTTGGCCGGCCGGCGAGAAGAAGGGTTCGCCGCCGTATCTGTTGTCGCCGTAGAAGTACTTCTTGACCTCGCCCGTCTCGAGGTTGACCTTGGCGAACCCAGAGACCTTCGGCCACGGCTCGGCGATGGCGAGGTATGCGTATTTGGTTTTTCGGCCCAGGAGGTTCCGGTTCACCATGCCGGCCTCCAAGTTCACTTGCTCGGAGGGGTGAATTATGGGCCAGCGAGTGGACTTTCCGGTCGTCGGGTTTAGGCGAATTTCGGAGAGCACGCTCTGGAGGCTCTCGTCGCACTCGTTGAAGATCTTGTCCGCAGGCGTCATGCATGACCCGATCACCACCACCTCGCCCCGCTCCGGCTCCTCCCACGCATTCCACAGGTGGAAGCAGAACGTTTCCGGCACCTCAACCCACCGGATTCCCGACCCGTCGCTCGCCCTCTTGTCCAGGATCCCAAAGCGGGACGTCTTGTCCTTATCGTAGATCACCGGCGAGCCACCGCGTAGCATCTCCTGGAGCTTGAACACGACCTGCTGGTCGGGGATCACAACAAAGTTCTCGGTGATGGCGAAGTCGTGCATCATCGTCGGGACCGGCAGGGGGATCTCAACGTCCGGCGACTTCTCGCCGTCCGGCGAGACCCTGAAGTACTTGAGGTAAGGCTTGTGGACGACGTCGTAGCTCAGGGCAAAGAGCTCCTTTGTGATGGGGTCGACCTTCGGGTGGGCGATCATGGTGGACTCGAGCTGGCCGTCAAAGTCGTACCGGCCCACAGTTTCAAGGTCGCCGGATTGCTTGACCCTCACCTGGTATGGCAGGTCATCCTCGGACATCGCCAGCAGGCGGTTGTTGAAGTAGACAAGGCCGGCGTTGGCGACGCCGCTCCCACAGCTGTGGTCAAGGAGGCCGAACGCCCCCCTCGCGTAGAAGAGGAGGAGGCGGGCGATACCAGAGTGGCCGTGAAGCTCGCCTACGGCCTTCGGGAACACAGGCCGGCCCAGCTCCCGCTCCTGGACCAGCCTCTGTGTCTCGGTAAACCGGCAGGCATAGCTGGCAGAACCTCCGCCGATCGTCACCGCGTGGACCATGCCGTCACCGTCGAACAAGTGGTGCCCCGCCATGGGCTCGTGCAGCGGGTTCGCGCCGTTCCGTACATAGACTCCATTAATGCAATCGGGGATCTTGCCGGCCACTGGGAGGTGGCGGCAGACGGGCTGCTCGGGAACCGGGGCGAAGTTTCCCCCAATTTGTACGTTGGGGTCGGCGGTCTTGGGGAGCGGCTGATGGAGCTCTCGCGAAATCAGTGCGCTCTCGACGAAGTCCAAGGCTGTGGCGGCAGCTTTCTGTAGGAAATTCCACCGTGGAAGGTGGTGGTGGTTGTGGGTTTTCTTGGTCGTGGTGGTGATGGTGGTGGTGGTGGTGGTGGAGGTGGAGGTGCTTATGGGTTCTTTAATAGTTATTGCAGGTGGGGGCTGTGGATGGGATTTCTTTGGGAAGTGGAGGATGGAAGGAGATTGCAAAGCACCATTTATTGTGTATTTGGTGTTGGTGGGCTTGATCTTCTTGCTCTTGGCCATGTGCAAGAAGCCCAAGTCCGCTAGCGAAGAAGATGACGAAGAAGAAGATGATGCGAGGTGCTCATAACTAGCCCAACTACTAGAGTTGGGTGATATCGTTGGAAGAGCCATGGCTTCTTTTTTTCTTACGCCTTCTCTCTTCTTGATTTTTTTGGTTTCTTCTCCACCTTCTTTTTTCTAGGTTGGTACAGAAATCTTGTCAGGAGGAGAAGAAGAAGAAGAAGAGAGAAGCAACAATGAAGTCTAGAGAGAGAGTGAGAGGGAGAGGTTTGGGGGAGAAGAAACGAGGGAAAATGAGTATAAATAGAGTTGGCGGTGGAGAGAGAGAGAGAGAGAGAGAGAGAGAGAGAGAGAGGGGGGGCATCGTGTGTGAGGAGGTCCACCTCAGACATTTAGGAGGAGACCACGTGGTGGATTTGTGGGGAGGGCACTCGACGATTGACATTGAAAGGGCTTAAATTATTTAGATTAAAATAATAGCTATTGACACATCAGCGAAAAAGGAAAAGTGGAAGATGAAGTGATACCAAACATGAGGCGGGTGAGAACTTTGAATTTGCCTTGGTAATATATAGTTCGAAACATTACCAATATACGAGTCACAACCATTAACACATAAAGGGGAAAAGAGGATAGAGAGAGCTATGATTGGAGGGTATCCTAAAATTAAGGAGCAATAAGAGTGAGGATTAGAGTCAAACACATTTTAAAATTCATATTTATTCAATCTAACAGGTAACCTTTCTCTGTCTTTTCAAATACAAAAATCTTATAGATTGTGGGATCTACAAAATCGATGATTGAGATGGACTCAATTTGCATGATTTTATATACGGTATAATATTTTATCCATTTAACATCTAACTCCGCGTCCCTCCCTCTTCAATTTCTCTTTTGGGGTACTTTGTTTTTTCTTTTCTCTTTTTCTGTTTTTTTTTTTATAAAGAAATTTGCTTCGAATGAACGCTCACATGGGGCTTTTTTCTACTCTGTTTCGACCACGAAATCTTGGTCACATCACCGACCCCACACGCCCTCGAACGCAGCCTCAGCTATGGACAACAGAAATGGTCTGTTTCTCTATCACCGTTTTCATTAGGCCCCGTTTGCTGTCCACTTGACTAGCCCCATTTCAATCACTTGTCCCCATACTGCAAAACCACAGTTCAGATAATAATTATAATAAAACGACGGCAAGAAGTTCACCTCTTTCCTTGCGTAACCTTACAATGTTATAATTCTCTGTGTCAAATTACTTACTTATGAGATAAGATATTACTTCATATAATTAATAATTAAAATTTTGGATCGCATCGTTTTAAGGTCATATCATAGTCAAGTTTCAATCAATCATTATCCCTTTTTATTTATTATTCTTCACTTTGTGAATTCTTACTTATCTTATTCCTTAATTTTTAGCGCCGCGATTTTATTTCGATTGTAAAGTGAGGGCGGGTGTTTTAATTATCTTATCACACTTGTTTATGGGGTTTATCGTGACACTGAACAGCTCCTTTTCATTGGCAAAACAAACTGGAAGGGTTGATTAGCGCTGGTGACTTTCTATGGGCATTATTATAGGGGTTTTACATTAGGAATATTGTAACTAGATAACGTATCAAGAGCGATTCAGAGATATATTCATTAAGTAAATCGAACTAATGATCTCGTGGAAAGCAGTTCATCCATTTCCATTTAAGCCAACATACTCGGCGGTGTAGCAATTAATAGCTTGATTAGTTGGGTTATTGATTAACATAGACAGGTCCCTACTTTCCTAACTGGTTGGTCATACCTAGCTAAAGTGGCTTCTGGCGGTCAAAGTTCAAAAAGCACAAGTTAAGCAGCAGTCAATGAGATTATTATACGAATGGCTCTGGATTTTTATTTCATTATGTCATTTCAAGAGGACCTTTGACTGCATACCTAAGATTTGTTAATTTAAAACCCTTTTGACTTTTTTAATGATCCATGAGAAAGATGCAAAATCCTATCTATTGAAACGATTTAGCCACGATGGTTATCAACTTTTCTATAAATTATTTAACACGTACTCTCAATATCATTTGATGGAACCAGCATAAAACCTAGCAATTACGTGATGGGATTATCCATATAATTTCCCACCCATGTAGTTTTTCCATGGAAGCAGTTACGAAAGCAACATTACACTTCCCTTTGCCCAGAATTAGAGCCACAGCATCTTGTTGGAGGTCCCCCATTTGTGAACAGTTCAATTCATCTGCTCTCTCGTATAGCGTATTTCGTCTCTTGAAAAGATGATGGTGGCTTACGACCTTCTGCCATCTTTGAGAAGATAACTAATGACTAAACTTTAGATGTTCTGTTTTTCCTTGGATCTTTGTGGCAGTGGTGGTTTTCAGACTTTCTAGTTGCGGTCCTCTGGAACGACCCAGTTGTGGAGACGGTGCTGTCGAGGGCCACCGGAAGAGGAGAGGGACGAAAGCGATGCGTCTCGATGGATCTACATCACATGGTCTCTTCAATGTTTCCCATTGCCAGTGGATGCCACAAGCTTTAGATATCGATGCTCAAAAAGCGGTTTTTTGCTTCGCTTTCGTAGATGTAACTCATTACCATCACAAAACAATCACAATTTTAAAAAAAAAAAAAAAAATTCATTGTTGCTTTCGTCCTTATCAAACGAGGAGACAAAAGCATGATTATCTTCACGGCAAGTTAGATGGAGTTTGCAAGAGCCATAGAGAATTGATATCATCCTATTTATGGATAATTAATCATCAAAAGCTCTTTCCCAGAAAATATCTCACTTATGTAGCGACGACCAATTGAAAATTCCACATTGTGTAGTGAACACGGCATTTTGAAACATCTGTTCACGCTGACATTATTCGTGAGCAGATCTCTAAGTTGGAGATTTTTCTGCTGCTTTAATTAAGAAAAAAAGGGTCATTTAATAATGTCAATTTCTGCTTATGATGAGTGAGAGTCTCTCTACTGACCGATCATCAACTTACACACAAACCCCAGCTTCTATCTAATGTCATGGATGACTCAAGAAAAGAACGAGGTGCTAGTGAGCCTGGTATTATATAATTAAAGAGCGGGAGAATAGTAGATTTGTGAGACAGAGATGCACTTTTCATTCATCGCCATCCGATCCATTTCTTGCGACCATCGGCGACCCAAAATTCATCCACATGTCGGTGCTTTTGGAGAGCTTAACATACGAAAAAAAAAAGAAGAAGAAGAAGAAAGAAAAATTGGTGCGACCATATGTTGGACCCACCGATAGGTGCAGTAATTTAATATTGTTTAATTGAATGGTAGAACATTCGAGCTTTGGTTTAGGTCCCTCGAGTAATTAACGTTGTAATCTAACAACATATGACAAAGATACGTGGTATTAGCACATTATCTATTTTAGTTATGGAAAAATGAAATCTTGTGTTACGATGATGTCAATCGAAACCAAGCATGGATGTTCAAGATCTTCTGCAAGCTATACTTACCCGCCATTTGAATTATACAACCTTTCCAAATCAAGCGGTAGATCCACGATTTTATATTTAAACGAGGAATTTCTACTCTTTTACAATTTTCTATTTTCATCTCAATATTTAATCATTTTAATTTTTTAAGTAGGATGACTTCGTTGGTCTATGGAGATTCCCTACTCTTGGGGACTCTTTCGGATAATTCTATTCAATGTCAGTTTGTCAATTCATCATCTACCCTCATTGTCCATTCCTAGTGATTAATCAATTTCGCTATAGACTCCAAGAAAATGACTTAACGGTTGAGGAACAAAATTATTTTTAAGAAACTCCTCGATGATGTTTTGAAAATGACAACTTATTTGAAGGTTGCTAATATTATCATTTGAATTGTAGAATTTCTTTTATTTACACAAGCCATATGCAGATGGTACTGGAACATGACATCCAGAAAAAGAAAGACTTTGGTTCTATAAAATGAGAATAAGCATTAGACGACAAATGTGTCTAAGGCTGGAAGGACCTTTGGATATGATAAATAAGCTATAAATGACGATTCGTTAAAGTTTGGCTGACCAATAGAATGTGAATAGCTTATAAAACATGAGACATGCTTGGAAAAACTTGCTTGTGGAAGGTGAGCATACTATTTAGTGAAAGTTCAAGAAAGTCTGGAAGGATCACTTTACAGGAGTAACTCATGCTACAAGCGGTGGAAATGGTTGACATACGAGCCCCTATAATCGCTGTGGGAAGACCTGGAGAATCTTCCTGAGATGTAGGAATAATAAGAACTATTCTATCTTTTCTTGTCTTTGTATTTAGATAAGGTATAAAATATGAAAAATAGAATGTCAAGATAGACCGTTATCTATCACATCATTTTATTTCCCATTTGATCTAATTTTTACTGTCTAAGGATTATCTCTGTGAAACAATCAGAGGATCACCTATTCCATTTTTCACTAGGATTTGTTGAAAAGAAAGAATTTTTTTTTTTCATTTTAATTTTATAAAGCCAATTTTCCATCAAATTATTATTGGATACCAAGGACTTAGAGACTCTCTTGAGTCTATATATAAACTATATCAATTTCATTGGTATTCAAATTGGTGTTTCATAGCTGTCTTCAAGTCCTGAAATCCGTCAAAAACAACCTCGAGAACATCAGAATAGATTTGCCATTTTCGCGAAGGCAAAGAGGAATGTCGGGCAAACTGCAGAAGCAGAGAATTCTACTTTGGGAAATGGCTTGCATTGCTCATAGACTACCGTCTGATTATGTAGAAAGCAGCTTTAATGATCAAGAAGGTCAAATCAACAGCTCTTTTGTATTTAAAACTAACAATGACAATGCAATAAAGAAACATCATCATCAGATGATGACGAGGATACGACACTGTTCACCAGAAAGTTCAAGAACTTCATGAGAAAAGGAGGAACTACAGAGGAAGAAGACATCCCAAATTCTTAGAAGAAAAGAAGTCATTAAAAAAAAAGAGGGTAGCAAAGGTAAAAATATTGTTTGTCTTGAATGGAGGAAATCGGGACACATAAGGCATATTGTCCACTTGTCAAGATAAATAAAAGCAAGTTCGAAAAGAAGAAACATGGAGTGACAACAAACGTGAATCCAACAACAATGAAGAAACAAATCTTTGCCTCATGGCAACTATGAAAGCGAAGAAAAAAAATGAGGTAAATGCTTCTAAACTATCTTATAAAGAGATGTGGAATTTTCTAAAAGAAATGTAAGAATTCCAAAAGAATTTCTGAAGTGAAAAAAGAGATCAGGCAACTCAAGTCAAAACATTTCTCAGAAAGAGGAATCTAAAAATCTCTAGAAGGAAATGCTCACCATCAAAAGTGAACATAAGCTTTCTCATAAAGAAAGTAACTTTCTCAAGGAAGAGATTTCAAAATTAGCACCAAGTTTTCTCTAGATTCAAAAAATATGTAGCACACTCATTATAACAAATTTGGTTTGGGACATGAGGATAATGATGATGAGAAGAATCATTTTTCGAAAGTCAAGTTAAGATTGAAACAAAAACTTCCTGTACATCTTTATAAAAAAACATTATGCAAAGCATTTCACAATATCTATTGGCATGCAATTCTTCAATTGCTCGATTTCCAATGAGAATGGCCATTTCAAACACAAATGTCCAGAAGAGCATATGAAGCTCAAAAAGATTCATTAGAGATTCAACTCTAATTTAAATCCTAAGAGCAAGGGACCTAGCTTATCTAGATACTAAAGAAAATATGAGAATTTCTGTGATTGCAATTAATCATGAAGAAAAACAAATGGTATCTAGATAATGGCTGCTCACAACATATGACCGGAAATAGTACCAAGTTTGGAAGCATCAATCAAGTCGATGGAGAAACTGTCACCTTTAAAGGAAGCATGATAATTGGATAAGGAAACATTAGGTTGGGAAATCTGATCAATGAAGATGTTTCACTCTTGAGGGATTGAATCACAATCTCATAAGTATCAGTCAACTATACGACAAAGGATACAAGATTAGCTTTGAAGAAGGAAAATGTATTAGAGTAAGTCAAGTCAACTTCTAGTCATTGACTTGAAAGTGGCATGGAAATATATATCTTGATATCAATCTTGACAATGCCCAATGCTTAGTATCAATCAAAGAAGAAAGGGATCTATGGCAGAAGAAATTAGGACATGTGAGAATGAAACAAGTCTCCAAGATATCTTCAAAAGATCATGTATGTGGACTACCCAAGATCCACTATGAGAAATCAGATTCTTGCAATGCATGCCCCTTGAGAAAGTAGGTTGGAAATTCTTTCAAGTTAATAAATATTGTTTCTACTAACTGATCTTTGCAGTTATTACATATTACTTATTGGACCAACATGGACAAAGAGTCTTGGATGAAAGAGATATTGTCTAGTTATTGTTGATGGTTACTCAAGGTTTATATGGATAACATTTCTAGTTCACAAACACGATGCATTCTAATCTTTTGTGAAACTTGAGTGAAAAATTAAAAACAAGAAGGAATACAACATCATCTAAATCAGAACAGATCATAGGGAAAAAGGTCAAGAGCCAAAGTTTCTTAGAATATTGTGATGAAAATGGTTTGGATCACAATTTCTCTACTTCCTACTCTCCTTAACAAAATGACATGGCTAAAAGAAGAAATTGTTGGCTCCAAGAGATGGCACAAACCATGATGATAGAAAGTTGTAACATCCTCGATTTCGGCCCTTATTTTGGTCTCAACTAGTAAGCTAAAGATCGATACGCCGATGGCAAGAATAGGCCATGAATAAACTCGAGGGTCAATTATGGATCAAGGACTAGCCACAAGATCAGCTAGACAATTGGCCAGTGAATCGACTAAAGGACCACCCGACTGGCCCAAGGCCTAGCCCTTAAACCTAGTCGTGAGCCCTTTACATGATAAAGGAGAAGTCCAAACTCGGTTTCACCAGTTAAGCTTGCTTGCGTCCAATTTCATCCGATCACAGCTTAGGCACGAATTTCGGGCCAAATAAGATAGTTGGTCACGGTAAAACTCGATTAACTCCCACCCAATGAGATGGCCTTCTAACTTTGATATTTTCCCATGGTGCATTTAATGTTTGTGGAAGGTAGTCAATCGATGCATGATGACTAAGTAGGACACTTGGCACAAATGGTCTTTGTTGGAGAAATCTTTCTGGAATATTTTGAAGCTGACAAAACATTTCCATCAGTCTAGTCTGAAGATTTGCAGACTCTACTATTTAAAGTCTGAAGACCTCCGGACTGCCAGACTCAAGACTCAAAGTCTATTCTCATTGACAGTTTGTAGTTTGTCGAAGAAGGTCTATCTAGGATTGTGTGTTTCGTTAAGGATTTGATCTTATCGACCGACGAAGATCTCTTGGCTGGATATGACATAACGGATTCCTTTATTCGAATCAAGATTGATTAAAGATCCGATGATTGGCGAAGTATACTTGGAAGGTTCTACTTATGGAAACCAAGATCCTGATTGTATGGGCGAGCAGGATTGATGGGCTATCGACATGTTCCTTTAATAACTCGAATGATCTTCCTAATTGATTCTGTCCAACGGGAAGATTGGAAGAATTCCTTTGGTAAGTGCCAACGGGTATGATGGCATAAAGGAGTATATAAGGAAGACGTTCTAGTTGTTTGAGAAGGTGCACGATAGAAGAATTCCAAAGTCCGAAGCTCCTTGTTCTTTGTCAATTCATTTGCGAGCGAAATCTTGTACGCAAAAGAGAGTCTATATTTTGAGATACCTTGAGGAAGTGTGGTAGAATATCTACCTTTGTGGAATCAAGGGAAAGCATTGCTGTAACATCTCTTTTGTTCATAGTGAAATCCAGCCGGTGGGCTGTCAATGCGAAAGAGTGGATATAGGCTTGGAATAAGCCGAACCACTATAAACCTTGTGTTCAATTTTCTCTTCCCTACTCTCTGTTTACTTTTATCATAATCTGTTTTGGAGAACTTCATTTCTATTGTTTGCCTAGTATTGCTTTAGTATCTCGATAAATTGTTTTTACACCTATTCACCCCCCTCTAGGTGTTTATACTAGCTATATCAATTGGTATCACAGCATGTGTACTCACTTTGTTTGAAGTGTTTTACTTCAGAGTTAAAGATCTATGGCTAGTATGTTAGCTCCAGGGCTGGTGGAAGGGCAAAGCAATACCAGACCTCCTTACTTTGATGGAAAGGATTACAACATCTGGAAAAACAAGATGAAAGCGTTCCTAAGATCAAAGGATCCTCTGGAATGGGACGTTGTAGAAAAAATGAATCACTCCTAAAGCTGAATTTGTCTCAAAGAGAGGAAAAGAAACTGTTGAGTCTAGTGAAATGACTCAGGAAGAGATAATCAAGAGACAAGCTCTTGATGCAAAAGCAATTTATTCTTTATATTGTGCTTTGTCACCTACTGAATATAATAGAATATCTTCTTGTGTTACAGCAAAAGAAGTCTGGGATAGATTACATATTACCTATGAAGGAACTGATCGAGTGAAAGAGACCAAAATCAACATTCTCCTCGGTCAATACGAAGCCTTCAAAATGAAATCGGGAGAATCTATAAGCGACATGTTTAGTCGTTTTTACGAAATCGTGAATGGTCTTGAAAATCAAGGTCAACCAATTTCGATCCCATGAAAGTAAACAAGCTACTGCGTGGACTCTCCAAGGATTGGAATCACATAAAGACCTCAATAAGAGAGACACAAAGAATCATGCCACTATTTGTCGATGAGTTGGTTGGAACTCTTTAGTCTTATGAAGTGGAACGAATCAATGAAGACGAAGATCCTAAAGGTAAGAAATCCATTGCATTAAAATCCAATGATGATTCTGATGTTACAGATTTTGAAGACGATATGGATGATAATGAGCTTGCTCTCATGATAAGAAGATTCAGAAAGCTGAACAGAAAAGGAAGAAGATTCAATCCAAAGAAACAGAGTTTTCAAAAGCAACAGACTAAGTCTATTGAGGATGATGAATCAAACAAAGATATAGTCTGCTTTGAATGTAAGAAAAAGGGACACATCAGATCCAACTGTCCTCTTCTGAGAAAGAAGAAAGGAAAAGCTGAAAAGTATCGAAATGCTCTTAAAGCAAAAATCTGGAGTGATACAGAGTGTGAAGAAAGTGATGATGATTATGCCAATATATGTCTGATGGCACAATCGGATTCAGATTCAAACTCCGAGACAGACTTAGATTCAGACAGTGAGTTTGAGGTCACTATCAAGAAAAAGGTAAAATGGTATCTGGATAGTGGATGCTCAAGACATATGACAGGAGATTCAAAATGCTTCATAAAGCTCATTCAAGTAAATGGTGGAAAAGTCTCATTTGGAGGAAACATCAAAGGAAGAATTGTGGGGTTTGGAACTGTAAAGATTGGAAACCTCACAATAAGCAATGTTTCCCTAGTGGAAGGACTCAACTACAATCTGCTTAGTATCAGTCAGCTGTGTGATACCGGTTTCAAAATAAACTTTCAAGAGGGAATATGTTCAGGAACCAGTAAAGATTCTACTCAGTCATTTATGGGTCGAAGACATGGAAATATCTACCTCTTGGACGTGAAACCGAGATGAATCGCAATGCCTAATCTCAATACAAGACGAAGCGAGCTTATGGCACGACGAAAGCTTGGGCACATCAATATGAAGCGAGATAGCCAAAATTTCAGCAAAGAAGCTTGTTCGTGGTTTACCCAATTTATCATACCAAAAGTCTCGATCTATGCACTCCATGCGTATTGGGAAAGCAGGTAAGAAATTCCTTTAAACCAATAAATCAAGTTTCCACTAATCGTGTACTGCAGCTTCTGCATATGGATCTCTTTGAACCAACCAAACTCAGAGCATTGGAGGTAAGAAATATTGCCTAGTAATTGTGGATGACTACTCACGATTTACTTGGGTATATTTCGGCAAGTAAGTCGAAACCTTCTCTTACTTTGAAAAGTTTGCTAAAAATGTTCAAAATGAAAAAGGGTATGTTATCTCAAGTATAAGAACAGACCATGGAGGTGAATTTGAAAATCAAGATTTTACAAAATTCTGTGATGAATCTGATTTTCAACATGTGTTCTCCTCTCCATATACTCGAGCAAAATGGAGTTGTGGAAAGAAAGAATAGATCGCTTCAAGAAATGGCTAGAACTCTTTTGATTGAAAGTAACATCTCTTCACGATTTTGGGCTGAAGTAGTTTCAACAGCATGTTATATTATTAATAGAGTTTTTCTAAGGCCTATTTTGGAAAAAACCCCCTATGAGTTATTCAAAGGAAAGAAACCTATTGTTTCATACTTTCATGTGTTTGGATGTAAATGCTTTATTTTGAAAAATGCAAATGATCGAGTTGGCAAGTTTGAGGAAAAATCGACGAAGGCATCTTCCTTGGATATTCTACCTCAAGTAAAGCCTACGAGTCTATAACAAGAAGACTCAATCGTGGAGGAATCAATGAATGTCAAATTCCAGGATTCTATGCAAAATGAATCTATTCGAGACTCATCTTGAAGAATCTGAACTGTTTCGAGACTCTACAAAGTCTAAAGAAGCGACTTAGACTCGAAAGACCAGCAACAAGTGGTTATTGAAGATTCAAATGAAGGAAGTAATCATCAACCTGACAAATCAACCAAGAATCGGAAGCATAAGTCCAGTCATCCCAAAGATCTCATTATTGGCGACATTAATGAAGGAATTCGCACAAGATCCAAAAGATGCGAAGAGTCTAGTCTTTGTGGCTCTTATTTGAAATAGAACCCAAAAGCATAGAAGAAGCTTTATCGATGAAAGCTGGATTGAAGCTATGCAAGAAGAACTCGAGACAATTCAGCATTAATGATGTACGTGAGTTGACTCCTAAACCAAAAGGTAAATCTATTATTGGAGTTAAATGGGTTTTCAGGAACAAGATGAACGAGAAAGGAAAAGTCATAAGAAACAAAGCAAGACTCGTGGCCAAGGGATATACGTAAGAAGAAGGGATAAACTATAACGAGACTTACGCACCAGTAGCAAGGTTAGAAGCAATTCGATTATTACTTGCTTTTACTTGTTATAAGAATTTTAGGTTATTCCAAATGGACGTCAAAAGTGCTTTCCTGAATGGATTTATCCATGAGGAAGTCTATGTGGAACAACCACCTGGGTTTGAAGACCCAAGGAAACCAAACTCAGTATTCAGATTGAAAAAGGCCTTGTATGGTTTAAAGCAAGCACCTCGAGCTTGGTACGACGGGCTGAGTAAGTTTTTAATTCAAAATGGCTTTGTTAAAGGTAAAGTAGACACTACTCTGTTTATCAAAAGAGAAAGCAAAAGTTTTCTGCTTGTTCAAATATATGTTGATGATATTATTTTTGGATCCTCTAATGAAAGTTTGTGCAAGAAATTCTCTAAGTCTATGCAGGATGAATTTGAAATGAGCATAATGGGTGAACTAACCTTCTTTCTTGGACTTCAAGTGAAACAATGGAAGGAATGAACTTTTATTCATCAAGAAAAATATGCTAATGATCTTGTCAAAAAGTTTGGACTGGAAAATTGCAAAAAGACTGATATACCAATGTCAAGTTCCTTGAAGATAGACAAAGATAAATGAGGAAAGAAAGTTGACCAGAAGCTATACAGGAGTATCATTGGTTCACTTCTTTATCTTACTGCTTCTAGACCTAACATTTTGTTTAGTGTTTGCATTTGTGATAGATTTCAAGCAGACCCTAAAGAATCTCATCTAAGTGCTGCAAAGCGTATTATCAAATACATTGCTTCAACTTCAAGCATCGGTCTTTGGTATCCTAACAAGGGAGACTTTACTCTTCTTGGATACTCAGATGCAGATCTAGCCGGTTGCAGAGTTGATAGAAAGAGTACTTCGGGCACTTGTCAACTACTTGGAAGCAGGACAGTGTCTTGGTTTTCAAGGAAGCAAAATACAATAGCTCTTTCTACAGTAGAAGCAGAGTATGTAGCTCTCGGAAGTTGTTGTTCACAAATTATGTGGATAAAACAACAGCTAAGAGACTTTGGAATTGAAGATTCATGCACGGAGATTAACTGTGACAACACCAGTGCAATCAATCTTACCAAAAATCCAATCCTTCACTCTAGAGCGAAGCATATAGAGATTCGACATCACTTCATTAGAGATCATGTTCAAAATGGAGAAATTTCGATTCAGTTTGTTGACTCAAAGAACCAACTGGCGGATATATTTACAAAGCCTTTGGAGAAAAATCAATTTGAAATCATCCGTTCCAGACTCAACATCCTGAAGCTTGAAGAAGTTAAAGTCTAAAGACTCTCAGACTCAAACAAACAAGGTTCTTAACTATAAGTTATTTTATTTTCTCTCATATTAAATCTCGGAAAGGTACAATCATCTATCTATAATTGATTTTTGCTATCTTCAATTTCCGTGATAAGTGCAATTTTTCTTTTTCAAAAAGGAGTTAATATTTTAAAAATGGCAGTTATCTATTTTTGAAAAAGGCGATTATTTTTAAAAAGGGCATCTTTTACTTTCCATTACAACGCTTGGTATGCCTCTCTTCAACTGACCTATATACAGTCGGTTCCCCTTCGTTCAAAAACCCTAAAAAAGCATCGATCTTCCACTCCTGTCTTCTTCACTTGTTTAATCTTCGAAAAAGTTATCATCTTTCTTGGGAAAGTCAAGTTCGGAATCTTTCAAGACTGCGAAAGATGTTGTCTTCAAGAAAGTCTTCGAGGATTGCAAGCAGGGGACCACGGCAAATGAGTGAGGGGCCTACTCACTTTGATCTCACCGAGGAAGAGGAGTCACCCAGTCAGCAACAGAGCCCACAACATTCTCGGCGGCGTCATTCTCCACCAACTAGTCCACAGGGTGTTGGTCATCGAGAAGAGGAAGAAATCGTTGAAGGAGCTGATCCTGTAAGAACTCAAAATCCCTCTTTTATTTATAAGCTTTACCGTGCTTTAAAGAGGATCGGTACTCCATTGAACTACATCAATGAGTTTCTTAGGACAAAGGATATGGGAATGAGTACATCTTTTTGCAAAGTATGGAGCGTTTGGGAATTGCTCCTAAGGGGATGGCAGAAGAAACCCTTGCAAATATCCCAAGTGATCCGCGTGTTGGAGAACTGAATCCGATAGATGGGAATGATGATGACAAATTGTACAGCCAATTTCAACCGAGAATGGGTGTTGCGGCGAAAATTCGGGGAAAAAGGACAGACTTGTTCCGATCGAAGGAACAGAAGGATCTATGCTCCAAATTGTTGAAGCGTGGGGTGATAAACCCTAGGAGTGTGGATTTTGATTTCCTTGATGCTGTGAATATTAATTTGAGGGAAAAGTTCAGTTTTCTTCAACTTGAACAGTTCTGTTCTGACACTATAGAAGCCTATGCTGAACTAACTGCATATTTCTATTCGAATCTTAGCTTCTTGGATGTGAATATAATCTCTTTTAGTGTCTAAGATCAGGACTTTGTGGTGGATGTAGATATGCTAGCTGATGTGATTGGGGTTGAGAGGAAGATATCAACCTATCAATGTCTCTATTGCTCGTGCCACATTGGAACTTGTTAAGGACAGAAGGACAGAGGGAAGGATTTCCTACTCAAGGGTGCGTGCGTTCAACATTACGCTTCACAAGATTGTGATAAATTGCCTCGGACCGAAATCTACTTCAAAGACTCGATGTTTCAAACTCGAGGCAAAGCTGATGTACGCCATCAATGCTGGGAAAAAGTTTTCTCTTCCTCACACTATTTTGTTCCACATGTATAGAGCAATGATGAAGGACAAGGGTCAACTTCCTTATCCAGGTCTTGTGTCAAAGTTATTTAGACATTTGAATGTTCAGCCTCCACGATTTCTCTGTGTTCGATCATGTGATAAAATGGTGGTAGGACTGAAAATGGTGTCCAAAATGCGTCTGAAAGAACTCGACAAGGCGTTGGAGAAATTCAAGGAGACAACCCCGCCAAGCCTCATCAAGTCTCTTCGGCAGCAAAAGAAAAGGGAAGGAGCCCATGGTTGCTCCATCCAAAAAGAGAAGAGTTCTCATCATTGAGGATGAAGATGATGAGGATGACATCACCATTTCTGCTATGGCATTGAAGAACCTGAGTCGTTCTGTTCCAGAATCAATGGAATGACAGGAGAAGGAAGCAGAGGAAAAAGAAGCAGAGGAGAAAGAATCAGAGGAGAGAGAAGCTGAAGAAAGAAATGCAGAGGAAGAAAGGTTTGAAGAAGAAGAAGAAGCAGAAGAAAGAGGAAATCCAGTGGAAGGAGAGCATGAGGAACACTCTTCTCCACCTGAAGGCATGGAAACAGGGGGAGATGGTGAGAAAAGAGGAATGTCATCATATCCTGCTACCAGTGAAGAAGTCAGCCCCTCTCTAGCAGATCTAGAGGACATTCATGCCTCTTAATTTCCTGAGGAGGGACATGATGCTTCATCGCCAAATCTGCGTGACTATGCTGATGTACCATCGTCTGCCTTTACTCCATCTGATCGTGCCGAAGCCAAGACGCGCATCGATAATTCAGCAGATTTCCGCAGAATTCTTGATGTTCTCTTGGAAATGCGGGTTCAGATATATGCTCTGGGATGCGAAGTTCAGAACTTGCAGAATGCAGGACAAGCTTCTTTAGTTTCTTTGAATGATCAAATCCAAGCCCTTGCTCTTCAGAATCAAGCAAATGCTAAGAGTGAAGAGGTGGCTCAATTGAAGGAAGATTTGAAAAAGCTGGAAGGTATCGTCCAGTCAATGGGAGATTTCCAGCTTGTTCGTGTTCCCAAGCAATCTTGACTCTATTCCATTTCCATCTCAACCTTTTTTTTTATGATGACAAAAAGGGGGAGAGATGCGAGATTTGAAAACTTTGAACTTAAACTTTTAGTTTGTTTGTTTTGATGTTTGACTTTGTGTCGGTTGTGGACTGAATTTGGGATTTGGATTTGATTTGCTTATATTAAGTACTATTGATATCTTATGAATGGCTTTACTCTCATGCAAGACTAACCTATTTTCTGTGGTTGCAGATTCTAGTGTTATCATTAAGCCATTAATCTTTATGAGATATCCATATTTGCTTGAGTAATGTTTTGCGGGTCAAAGATATTCAAATCTGCAGGAAAGTTTTGTCACCATCAAAAAGGGGGAGATTGTTGGAGAAATCTTTCGGAATATTTTGAAGCGACAAAACATTTCCATCAGTCTAGTTTGAAGATTTGTAGACTCTACTATTTAAAGTCTGAAGACCTTCGGACTGCCAGACTCAAGACTCAAAGTCTATTCTCATTGACAGTTTGTAGTTTGTCGAAGAAGGTCTATTCAGGACTGTGTGTTTCGTTAAGGATTTGATCTTATCGACTAACGAAGATCTCTTGGCTGGATATGACATAACTGATTCCTTTATTCGAATCAAGATTGATTAAAGATCCGATGATTGGCGAAGTATACTTGGAAGATTCTACTTATGGAAACCGAGATCCTGATTGGGCGAGCAGGATTGATGGGCTATCGACATGTTCCTTTAATAGCTCGAATGATCTTCCTAATTGATTATGTCCAACAGGAAGATTGGAAGAATTCCTTTGGTAAGTGCCAACGGGTATGATGGCATAAATGAGTATATAAGGAAGACGTTCCAGTTGTTCGAGAAGGTACACGATAG
The DNA here is from genome assembly GCA_014182515.1 of Eucalyptus microcorys. Lineage (NCBI taxonomy): Eukaryota > Viridiplantae > Streptophyta > Magnoliopsida > Myrtales > Myrtaceae > Eucalyptus > Eucalyptus microcorys. The sequence continues at coordinate 2,879,673 of CM024565.1, read as the reverse complement.
AAGAATTCCAAAGTCTGAAACTCCTTGTTCTTTGTCAATTCATTTACTGAGCGAAATCTTGTACGCAAAAGAGAGTCTATATTTTGAGATACCTTGAGAAAGTGTGGTAAAATATCTACACTCTGGAATCAAGGGAAAGCATTGCTGTAACATCTCTTTTGTTCATAGTGAAATCCAGCCGGTGGGCTGTCAGTGCGAAAGAGTGGACGTAGGCTTGGAATAAGCCGAACCACTATAAACCTTGTGTTCAATTTTCTCTTCCCCACTCTCTGTTTACTTTGATCATAATCTGTTTTGGAGAACTTCCTTTCTATTGTCTGCCTAGTATTGCTTTCGTATCTCGATAAATTATTTTTACACCTATTCACCCCCCTCTAGGTGTTTATACTAGCTATATCAGTCTTACCCTTGCAAGGTAATCATGAACTTTGGATTTCTTGCACATTAGGAAATGGTGAGTCATAAGCCTATTAAGAAGACCTAGAGACCAAGCTAGATAGACTAATTTTCTTAAAGAATAAGAGTCAAATGCATTAAATGGGGGTAATGACTATGGAGGCTTAGGTGTCCTAAGTAATTAATGAAAGAAGATGACTCATAAGCTTAGGTGTATGGTCATCATGATAAGCCATTAATGAATGAGGTGAATCACATGTCCATGTGTTCCTATTAGATTAGGGTCATCATTTCCTTTACTTTAAGACTTGGAAGATAAGTTATTTCCAACTGTAAATACTTGATGAATCATTGGTCGAGAAGAATTAATGAGGGATGGTCTTGGAAGACCACTAGGGGTGCCACCTCTCCTTCATAGACTTGCCACCTTTGGTTTCTTAAGTTCTAACTTTGATTTCTGTTTTCGAAACTGCTGGACCCTTAAGGTTTTCTAATTTTATAGAGCTCATTGTGGTACGAATTTGGAGAAATTTCCTTCATAGCATTGTTCAAAACATCTTGAAATACAACATATTTAAATTTCAGATTTTCTGAAGTGAAATGGTTGTCACAAAGGCCCAATTACTTATCGTGTTAAAACTGTCCAGTGCAGAAAAACGGTGACCTTGTTTGTCTTCTTGATTTTTCATAAAATTTCCCCTCCCAAAGCTGGACATGCTTCCTCCACAAAAGTTGTAGAGTACATCCATGTCTACAACATATTAAAATTCAAATAGTTTTATGAAGATTTGGAATTCGAAATGGGTTTTCCTCTACGCTCATTGAATATGTTCAATGGACAAACTATTAGGTTGTGTTCAGTGATTTTTTGCTCTTTTTACAACCAAATTTGACTTGGTTTTCTCATGAAAAATGTTATTTAAGATATTTTCTACAACATATTAAATTTGTATAATTTTTCAAGCCATTTCACTAAGGTAATGAAATTGATTTCAAATGTTACTCGAAACTGTTATTCAAATTAGAATGGGAGAGCCACACGCCTAAACTTGGAGGGGAAGGGGCTGCATGCCTAACTTGAGGAGCAAACCAATCTAGAGTTTTCTTGGCTTGAACATAAGAATACATCAAAATGCTTTTGGACCTTAGTGTGCTAAAGAGAATAAACTTGGAGAGCAAGTTTGGTAATGTGAACACATCTAAACCTAATGATTGCACGAAATCTAGGCAATTAATAAGAGATGTGAGTCATCTAGCTTAGGTGTTCCCCAAAGGAATAGGCCATAATGACACCTAACCTAAAACTTGGAGAGCAAGTATCTATTTCATCATTACAAGACTCTAGTGTCCCAATAAGATAAAGAAACAAGTGTGGCCCTAGGGATTAGGCTTGCCACATCTTTCCTAGCCTTGCCACTTTATCAACCTAGGCTTGCCACCCAAAGAAATCCTATTGGTCCATGGAAGGGTAATGATGAGAGGTTTGCCTACAAATAGAGGCATTCCTCCCATTACCACACCACATTTCCTCACTTCTCCCTCACTTACTCTTTCTTTTTCTCTCATGCCCTCTCAATGTTACCCTCTCTCCCTCTCTCGGCCTTGCTCACCCACCACCTCATCCAACGGCCCTCTATTGGTAAAACCACCTATATAGTCCATGGAAGTTCATCGAAGATAAGTAGAATCTCTAACTCTTGGTTAGGACGATAGCCTACATCATCAAATTTAGTGGTGTGCTCACTTGTATAAGTCCTGTGTATGTTGTAATGTTCTTTTGTATGGTTTGCCCATGTTTGCATGCTTGAACGCGTTCACAACCCTGGACAAGATCAAGGTTCACTCAGCTTGGGATCAACATCAAGTCGTGATAGCCTAAAGCCACGAAGCCTTAGATCGGTATTGAAGCATGCCAATTCCATGTCTTGCTTAGTGTGGAGATTGGCCTAGGCATGCAGCTCAAGCCACGAATCAAGAATCATGTTTGGCATGTCATATAGTATAATGTTAAGAGCCAAGGCACACTCACTTGAATGAGCATGCCTTTGGACCATATATGAGTCAACTAAGAAGAAAAGTAATAATCAGGTTGTGTGATGCACTTTTATTATGCACTTAAAGAGAAAAAAACGCCCATCCCATATAGCGTTGACGGCGATGCCTTGTTCATTGAACGAAATGCCCTAGTTGAGCTAAGATGCCTAGGTTTGAACACGGATGTCTCAAATAAGCTAGACTCAGGATGCGTTAGTTAAACCAAGATGCCTTGGTGAGCTAGCACCACGATACCTCGATTGAGCCGGGATGCCTTAGTTGAGCCAAGAAGCCCAGCATGAAACTGGAAGCCCCGGTTGAGTCGAAAGGGCCTGATCAAGCCAAGACGACGATAAAAGAATCATGTTATGAGTGCCGATATATGCATAAGCATGATGTGTTGATGTGTTCATTAATATACTGAAGGTAAGCATGCATTGAAGTATGCGGTAATGGACATTTGCATGAAGTCGAGATGTAGTAATAAGTTTGCTATTGATCTGTTATAAACATTGTATTGCGAGTGTTGTACCTGTTAGATTTTGATGATAAGATTCCCTCATAGTAAATAATTAGGGATTTTATTTACCGAGTCCATGACTCAGCCCGTTGTTTTTCAAAATTGTAGATATCGAGAAGTTGCAGTCTCACTAGAAGTGCTAAGGTTTACCTTGGCCTTTTTTAGTATAGAGTATGTATTTGTTGTAAATATAATGGTTTGTGACGTAAGGGCTTGTAAATATAATTGATATCATTATGCGTTTGCAAGTAGTTGTTTTTCTGGCTGTTTGTTATTGTTTGGGTGTTGTATGTATGCTTCCACATGTGCTTAAATAAAAAATTAAAACAAACGGGATGGTGACGCACCTAGGACATCGGAAAAATAACCTCTACTACTAAAGACCTTGGGGATGGAGTTGGGGTTGTTACAAAAGTGGTGTTCTTGCCTACTTCTAGGCTGAAGTTGTTGCTATAGCATGCTAGATTATGAACAGAGTACTATGGAGACCCTTGTTGGAGAAAACACCTTACGAGATCTTCAAAGGTAAAAAAACACAATAATATTTGGATGCATATGTTACATTTCAAAGAATGCAAATTATAATGTTGGAAGTTTGATCCTTGAGCAAGTGAAGGTATTTTTATTGGTTACTCAACTTCTAGTAAAGCATATCGTGAAAGCATCTCAGAAAGTGGAGGAATATATAAATGTCAAGTTCAAAGACAACTTGAAAGGCATCTAAGTAGATGTTAATGAAGAGTCTATGATGATGTCTATACCAATTGATGATATCCATCAAAAGCAGCGACCAAATGCACAATGTTCAAATCATACGTCTTTCCCAATGAACTAGAAGTTTAAAATGGATCATCCTAGTGAATAGATCCTTGGAAAGATTGGTGAAGAAATTAAAACCAAGTTATCATTCAAATACTTGATGGACTCCTTGGCACTAATTTCTAAAATCGAACAAAAGGAATTGAAAAAGCTATCATTGATGAAAATTGGATTGAGACTATACATGAAGAGCTATATCAATTCAAGATCAATGAAGTTCGGGAACTTGTATTATGACCTCAAGATCATCCTATCATAGGTACGAAGTGGGTATTCAGAAACAAACTTGACAACAACGGTAATGTTGCGCATGACAAAGCTAGACTAGTTGCCAAAGGTTATTCTAAAGAAGAATGTATTGATTATGATGAAACATATGCTCATGTTGTCATGTCCCGAACCTTGAGCGCGCGCACATTCCTCGGTGGTCAATAAAATTGTGACGTCCCATGACACGTCGCTGACCCAATCGATTAAGCACATGCGGAAGCGTATAATAATCCCTAGACAACACTCAATATAGGATAGAAAAGCGGGACAACAAAATCACAAAAGTCACACTTTATAAACAAGCTGAGTTATATACAAAAGTCTAAACCAAAAAGAGGCTACTAGGCTACCCTACCCCGGATCCTATCTATTTGGGATCCAGGTCTACTACAACACTGTCAGGGGTGTCGATGTCTAGAGGCTCGGCTACCCCTACTACAGGCACTTCACCCTCAGGTCCTTGGTCCGCCTTAATATCAGCTATGATATCGGCATCATGCACGAGGTCAAGGTCCAGCAGATACTCATCCTCGATAGCAGGTCCATCAAAGCCATCCAGGGGGCCCTCCCGAACACCATTGGGCCTGTGGCGGAACTAGGCCTTGAATCGATGAGGTACTAACTGAGGTAGGTCCCCATCGACCTAGATAATAGTAACCACGAGCTCAAGGGTCCAGTCAGGGTTCACGTGGATAAGGAGTACAGTGTGCTCTTCCTCGGCCTCTCGCGACCGTCCAAAACGAACGGGCCTCACCTTCATTTACGGACCTGAAAAGATTAAGCCCACGACGAGGTGAGACAATGTCTCAGCGAGTTCACTCCCTAAACCCTTATTAGGAAGGAAACACGCCTAGAGGCGGCCTAACCACACAACTAATGAGACTCGCCTCGCCTCAGCACCTCCCTGCACATCAATACAATTCATTTCACACATCAGTAAATACACTCATCAATTGGAATGTCTCAATTTATATCTCAATCAATCATAGAGGTCCCAATTATAAGGCCAAGTCATTATGACACGTCTCATTCTGTGCCACACAATTTTGTCACATAATCAAGCGCATTTATCTCAACCATTCACGCGTTCCAATTTTAATCTCGGCCCAATGGGCACGGCCTACTCGACGTTCGGCGGTCTCTTGCGTGACCGGGCATCGTCTCACCCCATTAAGCACGGCAACGTCTACACTAGACAACAATCCCGAAGGAGTATCGGTCCAGCCTCTACTGCAACCGGCATCCATTGTCCAAGGGCATCTCATATAGGGGCAACGTTCACCCAACGCACATCGAGGACGGGTTCTCATAACTATCACACGATCATTCAATTCCGGCTAAGGACACTATGCATTGCACTCAAATGTCTCAATTAAGATAATGCACTTGGCCTATTTTCTTCATATTAAAAACACCCGGTGAAAATAATCATGTGTGGGTACATGATCAGATTGAACCTTAAAAATTGATATCATTCCTTTTAAAATCCCAATGTTTCATATAGTACTTAAAAACATTTTCAATGTCAAAACTCGAAACCCGGTATTTTCTAACTAAATACCAAAATTTCACAATTTTGAAATAATTAAACAAAAATCACAATCACCAGTCAATTGCACAAATTATCATTCAATTTCATAAACTAATCACATCACTGCAATCAGCATGAAATTCTGGCTACGGGCTATCCCGATATAATTTCCGAAAAATATTAAATAATTAAATAAATGCAAATTAATTAGATAAATGCCTACTTAAGCTTAGAAATGCTAATTAAACCACCTAATAAACTAATTAAATTACTCTAACCATCCTAACTACAAGGCAACATAATAAACTAACTAACTATAATCACTAACCACCTAATTAACTAATTTAACTAATCTAATTCAACTAAATACACTACTAATTACACTAATCCAATCTTAACTTAATCTAAACACTCCTTAAGCATCATTAACCTCCTAAGCAAGGTTTAAAGAGTAAACTCACTAGATTGACAGGTCGATGAGTTCACGGCAACGTTAATGCCAAGGCGGGCGAGACTCAAACCTGGAGCGACGCCAAGGGAGGCCGGGAAAAGGCCGAAAACGGGCCACGAAGTCTCAACCTTTAGCTGAGAGTTCGGCTTCTGCTCTTGGGCTACAGGGGTTGGTTGAGCGGCTAGGATGGGTTGGAACGGCGAGGGGGCAAGTCAGGTGGGACAGCGGCGTCGACGGCAAGGCTTCAACTGGCTAGACGGCGACGGTGGCATAGCTTCCAGGTGGCTTGGCTTCGTAAACGACGGCGCCGGACAGTGAGCAGGAGGCAGACGACGGGGATGCGTGGGCTCGACTCACGGGTGGTAGCAACGACGCACAATGGGCGCGGGGGAGCTTAGGCGAGCATGCAGCTTGGCTAGCTGACTTCCCCGAGTTTCTCTGGTTTCTTGAGCTCTCAAAACTACAACAACAATGGAGAAAGGAGTGAAGAATAGGAAGAAAAAGGCTGCAGCTGGAGAGGGGGCCCATCCTAATTCACTCAAATGGCTGTCCCACCTTGCTCAGCCATATCTACAGCAGCCCCTAGTCCTCCAATCTTCCTCCATAAGCCACCAAAGTGGTCCAAAATGTTACTCCCCTCATGGCATACGAATTTTGAACATCCCTCTTCAATTTCACTTCAATTCTCCTCAAAATCAATCCAATTCAAGTGCCACAATGGCAAGGTAAGTGCTCACACTCCATTCCTCAATTTTTCCCCTCAATTGAACCAACTTGAATGCCAAAATTTCACACGAAAATGGCCCTCTAATTTTCCTAGTCCAAAAACGCCCAAACTTGAATCTTCGCCGAAAACTCGAGTTTGACGAAAAAATTTCAGAGGATGAGTCGATATTCCTAAAATAAATTGTGACATAACAGAACTATCAATTTTTGAAATTAGGTTCAATTTCGCAGTTAATTTCAACCAAGCGCGATTTTAGCGTGACCTAACCTACCGGGTAGCTTTTAGGAATTCTTAGCGTAATTGACCCGTGGTCAATTATTTTCGAGCTACATTGTGCATCTTCAACTCATTGGCGACTCTTGATTGTCATGAAAATTTCGAGATTTCAAATACAGGTACAAGGTACAGAAATGACAGAAAAATCAGTTTAGTGTCGTTCAACGAGAATTTTGCAATTAGGTGGAATTACCTACACTTTAATCACACGCCTCAGTCGAACCAACCTATCTCTGACCTCTGATCGATTTTGATAGTGCTGTATTGACCCTTGTAGATTAACACGGTCGAGTAATCGATTTCTGGTCGAATTCTCAAATCTATTGCGTTTAGATTCCTTAACGACTTCACTTGATAGATTAGAGGTAATAATACTTTTGTTAGCTTATGCCTATTTTCATGAGTTCAAATTATATCAAATGGATGTTAGAAGTACTATTTTGACAAGACTAAAGGTGTGTACTAGCTAAATAGGGAGCTCTACGGAAAATAATAATTAATAAATAATTACGGAAAATATTAAATAAATGCTAATAAATCCAATTTAGGCCCGTATTGCCTAATTGGATGCCAAAACGGACTCAGAAAATTTCCGAGACTCATTAAATAAATACTAGAGTTTATTTACTCGCTAATTGCACTATCTGTTGGAGAAAACTTCATTATTTGTTTTGAAGCTGACAAAACGTTTCTATCAGTCTAGTCTGAAGACTTGTAGACTCAAGTGCAAAAATCTGACAAACTCCAAACTCTATTATCAAATTCTAATGACTTAAGACTCAAGACTCAAGATTTAAAGTCTACCCTTACTGATAGTTTCTAGACCGACGAAGGAAAGTTTTATTCGTTAGAGAAGACTTATCCAGTTGTGAGTATATCTTTAAGGATTTGATTCGATTGAAGAAGATTTCACGGCTGGAGAGAGCATCTCATGATCTATTATTCTTATTGACTTGAATAATTAGATCTTTTGATTGGTGAAGTATACTTGGAAGGTTCTACTTATGGAAACCAAAATCCTGATTGTATGGACGAGCAGGATTGGTGGGCTATCATCACATTCCTTAAATAACTCGAGATCTCCCTAATTGATTCGGTCCAACGGGTAGATTGGAAGAACTCCTTTGGAAGGTGCCAACGGTTATGAAGGCATGAAGGAGTATATAAGGAAGACGCTCAAGTTATTCTAGAGTGTGCATGAAAGAAGAATTCCAAAGTCTAAAGCTTTTAGTTCTTCGTTGTTTCATTTCGTTGAGCTTAAATTGTACTCAAAAGAGAGATTAAATACTTGTGAGGCATTTAAGAAGTGTAGGAGAGTCTCCACACTATGGAATCAAGGACGTGAGACTGTAAAATCTCTTTTGGTTCTTAGTGGAATCCAGCAAGTGGGCTGTCAGTGCTGGAGAGTGGACATAGGCTTAGTTTAAGCCGAACCACTATAAACCTTATGTTTCAATTCTCTTTCCCTAATCTCTTGACTTTAATTCACATCATTATATTACTGTTTATAGTTGTTTATATTTTCAATCTATTATCCTTAGAAGTCGAATCAGCTTGTTAAAGTTTTGCAAAAATTTCTTTGATCACCTATTCACCCCCATCTAAGTGCTCTTACTAGCCCTATCAATTGGTATCAGAACCCGTGTGCTCAATTAATTGAAGTGTTTTTACTTCTGAGTTTAAGATCTATAGCTAGTATGTTGGCTCCAGGTTTGGTTGAAGGCCAAAGCAACACCAAACCACCCTATTTCGATGGAAATGATTACAGCATATGGAAAAACAAGATGAATGCATTCCTAAGATCGAAAGATCCTCTAGAATGGGATGTGGTAGAAAAATGAATTATTCCTAAAGCTACATCTGTGTCAGAAAGGGGAAAAGAAGTTGCAGACGCTGGCGAGATGACTCAAGAAGAAAAGACCAAGAGACAAGCTCTTGATGCTAAGGCAATTTACTCCTTATATTGTGCATTATCTCCTACTGAGTATAACAGAATATCTTATTGTGAAACAGCCAAAGAAGTCTGGGATAGGCTACACATTACCTATGAAGCAACTGATCGAGTAAAAGAAACAAGGATTAACATTCTACTCGAACAGTATGAAGCCTTCAAGATGAAACCAATAGAATCTATCACCGACATGTTTAGTCATTTTACAGAAATTGTAAACGGTCTAGAGTATCAGGGATAACCAATCTCAGAACCAATGAAGGTCAACAAATTGCTGCGTGGACTCTCCAAAGACTGGAATCATGTGAAGACTTCAATAAGGGAAACACAAAAAATCATGCCACTTTCGGTAGACGAACTAGTTGGGACACTTTAATCTTATGAAGTAGAGCAAATCAACGAGGAAGAAAATCCCAGAGGTAAGAAGTCAATTGTCTTAAAGTCTAACGATGATTCTGATGTTACAGACTCTGAAGAGGACATAGATGATGAGGAACTAGCACTTACGATAAAGAGGTTCAGGAAACTGAACAAAAATGGAAGAATGTTCAATTGGAAGAAACAAAGCACTCAAAAGTTCCATAACAAATCAATGGAGGATGATGAAACCAACAAACATGTGATCTGCTTTGAATGTAAGAAAAATGGATACATTAGACCCAATTGTCCCATGTTGAAAAAAAGAAGGGAAAAGCTGAGAAATACAGAAAAGCTCTCAAAGCATAAACATAGAGTGATACTGAATGCAAAGAGAGTGATGAAGATTATGCCAATATATGTTTGATGGCAAGATCAGCATCAGACTCAGACTTTAAGATAGATACAAATTCAGACTCAGATAGTGAATTCGTGGTAAGCAATTCAAAAATTCCTACTAAAGTCTCGAAATATATTGATGAACTTTGTCTTAGTCTTAAAACCTCTCTTAAGAGGATTTCCGAGCTAAAAAATGAGAATTCTACACTGAAGCAACAAGAAAATTCTTGAAAAGAAAAGTTTGAAAATTTGAACAAAGATTTTGCTGTTTTAAAAGAAAATATTGATTCTCTTTCAAAAGAAAACACATTTTTGAAAAATGATATCTCAAATATTTCAAAAAGGTTTTCAATAAGGTCTGAGAAGTTGGAAAAGATTCTTTCTGCACAAAGACCTTATTTCAACAAGTCAGGCTTGGGAATGACTTCAGAAACTACTCCTTTAATTGATTTTCCAAAAGTGAAAAAAAGAATCAAACAAAGGCTTACAAAAACTTTTTACAGAAATCATTTTCAAAAAGTCTTTGTAAAACCTGTTGGTCGAAGTGCTCTCAAATGTTCTAAGTGTAACAGCTCAGAACACTTTAAGAAAGAATGTCCTATGGTTTGGAGACTTGTTAAGAAGGATTAGGCAAAGACTGTATATTGCACTAACTCCACTGGACCCAAGAAAATGCGGGTACCAAAGAAAGCTTGAGTTTCTTTTTAAATTGCATATCACTATCAAGAAAAATGTCAAATGATATTTGGATAGTGGTTGTTCAAGATACATGACTGGAGATTCAAATTGTTTTATAAAGTTTGTTCAAATAGATGGTGGAAAAGTCTCTTTTGGAGGAAATAGCATAGGAAGAATTATTGGGTGTGGAACTGTAAAGATTGGAAGTCTCACAATCAACAATGTCTCATTGGTGGAAGGACTAAATAACAATCTGCTTAGCATAAGTCAACTGTGCGATACTGGATTCAAAATCAATTTCCAGGAAGGAATATGTTTAGGAACTAATAAAGATTTTTCACAATCTTTTACTGGACGAAGGCATGGGAACATCTATCTTCTAGATATCAAACCAGAAAGGCCTCAATGTCTAATTTCTATTCAAAAGGAAGCAAATTTTTGGCATTGAAAGCTTGGCCATATCAACATGAAACAAATTGCCAAAATCTCTTCTAAGAAGCTTGTTCGTGAACTACCTAACTTGAAATACCAAAAATCTGACTTATGCACACCATGTGTGTTGGGAAAACAGGTAAGAAGTTCTTTTAAACCAATAAATGAAGTTACTACTAATCGTGTTTTGCAGCTACTACATATGGATCTCTTTGGACCAACCAGAACTCAAAGTATTGGTGGAAAGAGATATTGTCTAGTGATTGTGGATGACTATTCTCGATTTACTTGGGTTCACTTTCTGGCAAGTAAGTCTGAAAAATTTTCTCACTTTTCAAAGTTTGCCAAGAAAGTATAGAATGAGAAATGATATTCTATCTCAAGTATACGGACAGATCATGGATGTGAGTTTGAAAATCAAGACTTTGTCAAATTTTGTGATGATTCTGGATTTTAGCATGTTTTCTCCTCTCCATACACTCTAGAACAGAATGGAGTCGTGGAAAGGAAGAATAGATCTTTTCAAGAAATGGCAAGAACTCTTTTAATTGAAAGTAATATTTCTTCTCGTTTTTGGGCTGAAACAGTTTCTACAGCATGTTATATTATTAACAGAGTATTCTTAAGGCCTATTCTAGAGAAAACTCCCTATGAGTTATTCAAAGGAAAGAAGCCAATTGTTTCTTATTTTCATGTGTTTGGTTGCAAATGTTTTGTCTTGAAAAATGCAAATGATCGAGTCGGTAAGTTTGAAGAAAAATAAGATGAAGGAATCTTCTTTGGATATTCAACCTCCAGCAAAGCCTACAGAGTATTCAACAAGAAGACTCAATCTATGGAAGAGTCGATAAATGTCAAATTTCAAGACTCTTTGCAAAATCAATCAATTCAGACTCAACCTGAAGAATCTGAACATGCTTCAGACTCTACAAAGTCTACCTCTCCTGAAGCTGCTCAGATTTCAGAAGAACAACAACGAACGGATGTTGAAGAATCAACTGAAGAAAAAGATCAACAATCTGTCAGACTGACCACTAACTGGAAGCACAAGTCTAGTCATCCTAAAGAACTCATCATTAGTGATATTGATAATGGAATTCGCACCAGATCCAAAAGGTAAGAAGAGTCTAGCTCTGTGGCACTTATTTCTGAAATCGAACCCAAAAGCATCGAAGAAACTTTAATTGACGAAAGCTAGATTGAAGCAATGCAAGAAGAGCTCAGGCAGTTCAATGTTAATGATGTTTGGGAATTAAATCCTAAACCAAAAGGTAAATCTGTTGTTGGAGCTAAATGGATTTTCTGGAACAAGATGGATGAAAAAGGAAAAGTGGTAAGAAACAAAGCAAGACTGGTGGCCAAAGGATATACGCAAGAAGAATGAATAGACTATGATAAGACTTACGCTCCAGTAGTAAGGTTAGAAGCAATTAGATTATTACTTGCTTTTACTTGTTATAAGAATTTCAGGTTATTCCAAATGGACGTCAAAAGTGCATCTCTGAATGGATTTATCCAAGAAGAAATTTATGTGGAACAACCTCCCGGTTTTGAAGACCCAAGGAAACCAGACTTAGTATTCAAACTGAAAAATGCTCTATATGGTTTAAAGCAAACACCACAAGCATAGTACGACAAGTTAAGTAAGTTTTTAATTCAAAATGGTTTTGTCAAAGGAAAAGTGGACACTACCTTGTTCATTAAAAGAGAAGGTAAAAACTTCTTAATTGTTCAAATCTATGTTGATGATATTATATTTGGATCATCTAATGAAAACTTGTGCAAGAAGTTCTCTAAGTCTATGCAGGATGAATTCGAAATGAGCATGATGAGCGAACTATCCTTCTTTCTCAAACTACAAGTGAAGCAATTGAAGGAAGGAATTTTCATTCACCAAGAAAAATATGCTAAAGAACTTATTAAAAAGTTCGGTTTGAAGAATTGCAAAACGACTTAAATACCAATGTCAAGTTCTTCGAAGCTGGACAAAGATGAAAGAGGAAAGAAAGTTGACCAGAAGCTATATAGGAGTATCATTGGTTCACTTCTTTATCTTACTACTTCTAAACCTGACATTTTGTTTAGTGTTTACATTTGTACTAGATTTCAATCTGACCCCAAAGAATCTCATCTAAGTGCTGCAAAACGTATCAACCTCAAAGTTAGGTCTGTGGTATCCCAAGAAATGAGACTTTACTCTCCTTGGATATTCAGATGCAGATTTGGCAGGTTGCAAAGTTGATAGAAAGAGTACTTCCGATACCTGTCAATTGCTAGGAAACAAGACAGTATCGTGGTTCTCAAGGAAGCAAAGCATTGTAGCTCTTTTAACAACAGAAGCAGAGTATATGGCTCTTGGAAGTTGCTGTTCTCAAATCTTATGGATAAAACAACAACTGAGAGGCTTTGGAATTGAAGACTCATGCACCGAGATCAAATGTGACAATACTAGCGCAATTAATCTCACAAAGAATCCAATTCTTCATTCAAGAGCAAAGCATATAAAGATTCGGCATCACTTTATTAGAGATTATGTTCAAAACGGAGAAGTCTTGATTCAATTCATTGACTCAAAGAATCAAGTGACGGACATATTTACAAAGCCTCTGGAGAAAAGCCTATTTGAGTCTATTCGCACCAGACTGAACATAATATCCTTTATTCAGTAAAGTCTGGAAGTGCTCAAGACTCAAGAGGTAAAGTCTGAAGTTGTTTAGACTCAGAATAACTGAGAAAGTTACAACTGTAAGTTATTTCTATTCCAGTATTTTAATTTGGAAATGTACGATCACTTTTAATTGCTAATTGTTTGTTATTTTTAGAAGTTATCTTTTCCGAGTTTTTGATTTTATGGAAGTTATTCTTTTCAAAAAGGCAGTTATTTAAAAATGGGCAGTTATTCTTTTTTGAAAAGGTATTTTTTATTTTCCTTTAATGCGCTTCGTTTACCTCGCTTCAATTGTTTTTATATATATACAACAGAAACTCGGCTTCTTTATTTTACATTGAAACCCTAGAATACAAAATTCTCACTTACTTTCACTTTCACTCTCGATTTGCCCAAAAAGTTTTCACCTTTTTCGAGCAAGCTTGAAATCTGTCCCTTGAATCGATAATGTCTTCAAGAAAGTCTTCAAAGATTGCGAGCAGAGGACCACAGCACATGCCCGAGGGTCCTACGAACTTCGACTTGATTGAAGAAGAAGTTTCTACTCCATCTCAGCAACAAAGACAGCAACAACCTTCTCGGTAGCGCCCATCTTCTACACCGACTCAACCAAAAGTGATAGAAGAGGCTGATCCTGTAAGAACGTTAACTCCTCAAGTTGCTTTCAAGCTTTATTCCAATTTGAAAAGAGGGGGAACTCCTATGTCCTTGATTGATGATTACCTGTAAGAGAGAGGGTATAAGAATGAGACCCTTTTTTTCTGCGTGATATGGAAGATATGGGTATTGCCAAAAAAGGATCGGCTAAAAAAGCGTTCGCTAACTTTCCTAGCGACCCACGCTTTGGGACTACTAATCAACCTCAAGGACTAGATGATGATGAGAGGATATTTTCCCACTTTTAGCCTAGAACAGGAGTGACTGCAAATGTTACTGATGGTTCTAACCTGTTTAGATCAAAGAACCACAAGAGGGTTTACTCGAAACTGCTAAAGAGAGAGGTCATGCACCCTAGGAATTTTGATTTTGATTTCCTTGACTCAGTGAAAGTCAATCTACGAGAGAAGCTGGCTTTACTGCAATTAGAGCACTTTTGTTCTGAATCCACTGCTGTTTATCCTGAACTCACAGCATACTTTTATTCGAATATATCTTTTGTGGATGCAAACAGCTTTTCATTTACAGTGAGAGATAAGGAATTCCCGGTGACTATGGACACGTTGGCTGATATAATTGGGGTGGAAAGAACGAGTTTCCAACCAATTAGCGTGTCTATTGCTCATGCTACTTTGTCATTGGTGAAAGACAGGGATGTTGAAGGCAAGATTTCCTATTCAAGGATGAATGCCTCAAACATCTTACTACACAAGATCGTAATCAACTGCATACGTCCCAAGTCGACTTCCAAGACTGATGTCTCTCGGTTTGAAGTAAAATTGATGTATGCCATCAACTCTGGCTACAAATTCTCTCTGCCCCATACCATTTTCTTCCACATGTATCGATCAGTGGTGAAGGATAAAGGACAACTCCCTTATTATGCTCTTATCTCGCATCTTTTTAGACATTTTACCATTCACATCCCTGCACCATTAAAATTGTCAACAATTTCTCCAATGGTGATTGGATTTAAAATGGTCACAAAGATGCGGTTAAAAGAGCTGAACAAGGTGTTGGTGCCTCTGAAGGAAAAGTCTCTTGTGCAAACAAGACAAGACTCTGTTGCCGCCAAGAGAAAAGGTAAGGAGCCCATGGACGCTCCGGTGAAGAAGAAGAGAGTTCTCATCTTGCAGGATGAAGAGGATGAGGACACACTAACTCTTTCAGCCTTACAAAATTTGAAAAGCTTTGTCAGCTTTGAAGAGACTCGAGAAGAGCCTCAAGAAGGAGAAAATGAGAGAGAAGAGACAGAGGAAGGAACTAATGAACAGAGGGAGACAGAGGAAAGAAGAGAAGAGAGAGAAGAAGAAGAAAAAGAAGCAAAAAGAAGAGAAGAGGAAGAAGAAGTAGGACAAAGAAAAGAGAGAGGACAAGAATGAGAAGAAGAGAAAGATCAGGTCATGACGACTCTTTTGAGCCAATTTTGGCTGTCTCCTTGTCGAATGAATCTGAAATTACTAACACTGGGATTGCTGGAGCTCTTGACATAGACAAACGTCACTCTACCACAGAAGCTGCAATTGAAGAAGTTGTTTCTACTCATCTTACACGCAAACAAATAGGGGGAGCTACTGAACAAAAAAGTACTTCTTCACCTTTATTTACTAGTGATGTGAGTCGCTCCGCTGCAGAACCAGAAGATGTTTTTGCTTCTCATTACCGTGAAGAAAGTCATGGTGGACATTCTGAAGATCCATCTGCTCTCAAGGTCCCTAGAAATGACTCTGCTGGACCTAGTGCTACTATAGAACAAACAGCTAACTTTTCAAGACTGTTAGAGATTCTATTTGATGTAAGAAAGCAGCAATATGCTATAGGATATGAGATGTAGGATCTCAAAAATGCTTTCATGGCTACTTCAGTGTCTTTGCACGATCAATTAAATGCCCTAAAGAATCAAGTTCAGTCTACAGTACAAGGTGCAGAATTTCAGTCACTGAAGCAGAGTTTTGCAAGGCTTGAGAAGACTGTGAATTCTATAGGAAAATTCGAGCTTGTTCGCCTTCCAAAACACCCATGATTTTGCCTTTATTTCAGTAACTCTTTTTATTCATTCTCCACCTTTTGCTATTGATAAAAAGAGGGAGAAGTGCAGATTTATCTGTTTTGTTACTTGTTTGACTTATTCTTTTGAGTTTTGGACTGTCTAATTTGATACTTTGATTTGCAGTAACTTAAGCTATGTTGATGATGATTATGGAAAGGGTAGTTGTTTGATTTGGCAAGAGTAACACGTTTTTTGTGGTTGCAAAATCGCTACTATATCCATATTCTAATTTGATTATCTTCCTTGAGATATCATGTTTTGCTTAAGTGTTATTTTGCAGGTTAAAAGTGTTCAAATCTGCAGGAAAGTTTTGTCACCATCAAAAAATGGGAGATTGTTGGAGAAAACTTCCTTATTTATTTTGAAGTTGACAAAACATTTCTATCAGTCTAGTTTGAAGACTTGTAGACTCAAGTGCAAAAGTCTGACGAACTCCAGACTCTATTATCAAAGTCTAAAGACTCAAGACTCAAGACTCAAGATTTAAAGTCTGCCCTCACTGATAGTTTCTAGACCGACGAAGGAAAGTTTTATCCGTTGGAGAAGACTTGTCCAAATGTGAGTATATCTTTAAGGATTTAGTTCGGTTGAAAAAGATTTCACGGCTGGAGAGAGCATCTCATGATCTATTATTCTTATTGACTCGGATAATTAGATCTTTTGATTGGTGAAGTATACTTGGAAGGTTCTACTTATGGAAACCTAAATCCTGATTGTATGGATGAGCAGGATTGGTGGGCTATCATCACATTCCTTAAATAACTCGAGATCTCCCTAATTGATTCGGTCCAACAGGTAGATTGAAAGAACTCATTTAGAATGTGCCAACGGTTATGAAGGCATGAAGGAGTATATAAGGAAGACGCTCAAGTTATTCTAGAGTGTGCATGTAAGAAGAATTCCAAAGCCTGAAGTTTTTAGTTCTTCACTATTTCATTTCGTTGAACTTAAATTGTACTCAAAAGAGAAATTAAATACTTGTGAGACCTTGAGGAAGTGTAGGAGAGTCTCTACACTGTGGAATCAAAGGACGTGAGATTGTAAAATCTCTTTTGATTCTTAGTGGAATCCAGCCAGTGGGCTATCGGTGCGGGAGAGTGGACGTAAGCTTGGTCTAAGCCGAATCACTATAAACCTTGTGTTTCAATTATCTTTCCCTAATCTCTTTACTTTAATTCACAGTATTATATTACTGTTTATAATTGTTTATATTTTCAGTCTATTATCCTTAGAAGTCGAATCAGCTTGTTAAAGTTTTGCAAAAATTTCTTTGATCACCTATTCACACCCCTCTAGGTGCTCTTACTAGCCCTATCACTATCCACCTAACATGCATCGACAATTCATTAAATTCACTAATCTAATCTAACTAACCACCTAAGCATACTTAACTTAATCTAATCAACACTTAAGTGTGATTAACCTACTAAGTGAGGATTAGTGAGTTAAACTCACTTGATTTGTGATTCGATCAGCTCAAATCGTCAGGGATGCAAAGGGGCTCACTTTTCTCCAAAGCGGGCCTAACTTTCGAGGTCCAGAAGCGAGCCAAAACGGGCCTAACAAGCTGCTGGAAACCCACTATTTTTTGCTCTGTTCTTGGCTGAAAAGAGATATAACAAGGGTTGGTTAAGGCGAGCAAGACCGGCAGAGGCAACAACGAGGTTGAGCGGCCAAAGGCGAGGACTCACGGTGGCTCCGGTGATTCCTACGACCACACACGGTGGCTGGACAGCCTCTTGGAATCGCGAGTTGGGCGGTACGGAGCAGTGAGGACGCTGAGATCACAGGGATGACGTTGAGCAGCCAAAGGCAGGAACTCACGGCAGCTCCGGCGATTCCTACGGCCACACACGGTGGCTGGACAGCCTCTTGGAATGGCGAGTTCGGTGGTACGGAGCAGTGAGGACACTGAGATCGCATGGGCGAGTGTGGGGCAGCGGTGGCACGCGAGGACGGCGAATGGCGATCTGGCGACGTGTTGGCTGGCTGCTTGACTCCTCCTCTGGATTTTCTGGTCTTCGCATGGCACAATGAAGAAGATGGAAGGGGGCAGTCGATGGTGGATAAGGGAGAGAGGGAAATATATGGGACAAGGGGTCCACTTGGTCACATTTTCTCCTCAATGGTCCCCTTGACCATCCCTTCACCACCAGCTGGTCCCTTGGCCTCAACTCAGCAACCAATGCTCTTTTCACAACCCTTGAAATGGTTCAAAAGCTATAGGCAAAGGGGAAGCTACGAATTTCACATATTTCTCCCTCAATTGGATACCAAATCTCTCTTGATTCAGTCCAATTTGGCCCTCACAAATTCAATCAAGATCTCATTGATCTAGTTGGTATTTTTCTTCACCAATTGATCCCACTTGCTTCCCAACTGCATGATCAAAAACGGTGCCTAACTTTTTCTAGATAAAAACGACCCTATGACGACTTTTTCCCAAAAGGTCTCGATTTGCAGAAAAATCTTCTGAGATTGAGTCGACGTTCCTAAAATGATTTATGATATGATAGAACTTTCAATTTATGAAATCGGATTCAAATTCATGGTTAAATTCACTCTGGCGTTTTTAGCGTGACCTAGGCTACCGGGTAGCTTTCAGAAATTTTTAGTACAAATGACCCATGGTCGATTTTCTTCGAGCCACAATAAACCCATTCGACACATTGGTGACTCTCGGTTGTCGTGAAAATCTCGATAATTCAAATACGGACACAGGGCACCAAAATGATAGAAAAATCAGTCTAATGCCGATCGACGAGAATTTCCCAATTTAGTGGAGTCACCTACGTTTAGCCACACATCTCAGTCGAACCAACCTATCTTTGATCCATAATTGATTTTTAACTATGCCGTAATGACCTATAAAGATGAGCACGATTAAGTAGCCGATTCCTAGTCAAATTCTCAAATCTATTACCTTAAAATTCTTTAATGGTTTCCCTAAATAGTCTAGTTATCTCGAGAGTGATCGGCTCTAAGAACAGCCATATAGGCGCGTCGATGAAATGTCCGATTAATTTAATTGAAAATAGAACTGAAAATCTGAGATGTCACACTATAAGGTTTATTGATAATCATGTGTATATCAAATATTATATATCACACATTCACTTAGAATTTAGGTTATATTCATGATTCTTGACTTAGGGCTTTCATACTTGGGGCAATGCATATTTATTTTAGACATTAATTTTAGAATTTATATAGGTTCGAGATAGATAAAAAAAATTATTGATAAAATAAAATCAAAATAAATAATGTCGTTAGAGTTTCATATAAATTGCATTCGGGTATAGAATTAATTAGTCCTATTACTTCCATGTTGCCTATTGCATCTCATTTAGAGAGTCATATGTCTTTGGATAAAATTCCAATAAGCATTCCATACAAATAGCTTTACCTAACAATTGCATCTTATGCATTATCCATATTGTATAGGGTTTATATAGCATAAAAAAAAAAAGAGTTAAAGCGCATCATTAAATTACTAATCATTAAATTAATAAGTTAATGTAAGGTCATTCAGATGTATATAGTGTCCTAAAAACTAATTTGCATTTTTTTTCCATAAAGTATGGCTTGCATCATATGATTAATCCCTTGTTAATTATATCAGCTTGCTCATGTCATATCATTAGCTTTAGAAATTAATTTCATAGCATTACATGTAAGTTAATTTATCAATACAACCTAGAGGGAGGGAGGGTGGATAGGTTGTTCGGGAACTCTGAAAAACTTTTGCGAAATATAACAAGTTAAGCATTAACCAGTAACACGAGAGCAGCAACAAGGGCAGAATCCACTAATAATCTTTGAGTTGTTCGGGAACTCTGAAAAACTTTTGCGAAATAGAATAGATGCACATGCTACTAATGAACAAATAGTGATAATAATAAAAAAGATAGAAGATAACACAAGATTTATAGTGGTTCGATTTAATCCCTAACCTTATATCCACCCTTTGCGACTAATAGCAACAACAAGGGCAGAATCCACTAATAATCTTTGAGACAAGTTACAATAAGCATGTACTACTCCTATCAACCAACAAATCACATTATCAAGATGCAAGTACTACTATCACTCTTGTACACTTGCTCTTATCACGATTACAACTAGTAAAAACACTTCACAAAGAATAATCAATAATACGCAACAATTATTGACAAAAACAAAGCTTAGAAGAACACTTAAAGCACTAAACTAGTTTTGTTCGTTTTCATTCTTTTTCATCCAACTCAATTACTTCTCTTAGACTAAATATGTAGCCATCCATCCTCATATGACCTTTGCCCATTCGAATCCTTCAAGTAGCGGTTGGTTTTGTGGTTCTGCCATTACCAAACTTTTGCAATAACTAGAAAGTGCGCGACAGACTTTAAATGAAAGAGTTAAGGGAAGAGCAAATTGTACACAAATTTTATAGTGGTTCGGCTTAAATTAAGCCTACTCCACTCTTCCACACTAACAACCTACTAACTAGATTTCATTATATTATCAATAGAAGATTACAACTTATAAGTGCAAACACTTGGCGATTGACCTCTCTAATCCATTAAGACACAAATGTTTTTCTCTCTTGATCACAATTTGTAATGCTCACAGCGAAGATAGGTGATTGAGAGAAGTTTTAGACTTTGGAATTCTAAATTCACATTTTTATCCAACTTGACCGAATGACCTCCTTTAAATACTCCTTCATGCAACACTAGTCGTTAGCATTCTCTGGAGGAAATTTCTCCAATCAAACCATTGAACAGAATCTTTCTAGGAGATCTTGTGGCCGTTGAAGACAGGAATGGAAATTCCATTTGATTCTGGTCATCCATACAATCAGAATCTTGGTTTCCATAAGTGATGCTTTCTCCTATATAACTTATCTTCGGGATTGAATTTGTTAATATATTATCGACTCGATCAATGTTTTTGAATAAGATAAGTAAAATCCTTGGCCAGAAGATAGTTGTTGAAGAATTGTTTTCAAATAACGTTCATTCTGGATTTATGTTGCAACGTCACTGAGTCTGGTGCCGGACCCTTCCTCGTTCTAGACACGATCCCGTCCCAGACTCGTCAAAGTGGGAAATGTTTCTAGGATGAACTAGACTTTGATAGAAGTCTTCGATGGTTCCTTAGAAACAACTTATAAATAATCTACACTTAAGATAGGCAGTGGAAATATAAAGTTTCGTCAACTTCAAAATCTTGGTAGGAATTTTCCCAACAGTCTTCCCCCTTTTTTTTATGATGATAAAGTTTTCATGCATATTTGAGCAAAAAGTCTATATTACCCTGCAAAACAATACTTAAGTAGCACAACTTATAGAATTTGTGAATAAGCAAATAGTAGAGAAGTATAACATATATTAAAAGCAATCACCGACTCAAAAAGTCTACAAGTTTCTGCATAATCACACCAAAACACTTAAAGTTTGCATAGTCTCCCCATTTTTATCAACCGCAAAAGGGAAGATCAAACCAACACAAAAACATACCAAAATGATATAAACACGCAAAAGATACTAAGAGATGATGATTTTTCAAAAGATCAGGGGTTTCTTTGAACACGGAAAAAATGGAAATCCTCCAAATTTTGTAGAGTCTCCTCAAGCTTGGTCATGCATTAACCAAAGGCAGTCTCAACCTTAGCCAAATTCTGGACGGCTTGCTGGTTGACGTTCTAAACTTTTTTTATCAAGAGACTGTACCTTTCCACTAAGAGATTGTGTTGTAGTATCAAGAGAGGCATGCAGTTTCTGGATTTTAACCTCCATGCCATATTGCCATGCTTTAATCCCCAAAAGGAGTTCAATTGTCCAAGGATAATTTGGATCTAGTTCAATTTGAGCACTAACCTCTGCAAAATAAACTATAAGGATATCTAAACTTGAAAGAAGATTAGTTTGTACCTTGGTAGTATTTTGCACCCCGTAGAACATCAGCCTGCTATTCCTTGTCACCAACCATGTAGCATCAACATGGACATGTGACATGTGACACGTGACATATGACGCGATACGCCGACACATAATTTCTCAAAAACTAGAGAATTCTGACACGTTATATATTAAATATATTTTTATTTATAAATGCACAAATAAATAAATAATAAAAAGAGCCTAGAATTAATTTATACTAAAAACATTAATCCAACATTTGTTAATATTATTCATTATATTAATTTGACAAATTCAACTTTATTATAATGCAATAATCCAAAAACTTGGGAAAAAAAAAATCCACATTCTACTATCAAATTTAGGAATATGTGCACTACATGCCTTAAAACTTATCGCAAAAGTACAATTGAATCCTAAAACTTATCAAATTAGTGTAATCGAGTCCTTCCTTTAACACTGTCAATTTGTTTAATCAAAAATGCTGAAGTAGTATTTTTAAATTTATTTATTTATCCTACATGGCAACTTTTTATTACTTTTTTTCTTTAAATCTTATTTAAGAATTAGTTTAAAAAATTTAAAAAGCTAAAATAATTCTAAAAAAAAACAAAACTAGAAAAAGGCAGGATCATGAAGAAAAAGGTACGTGGGTGGCTAGGAAAAATTCTAAAAAAAACCTAGAAAAAAAAAAAAAAAAGGCAGGGTCATGGGTAGCTAGGCATACTTCTACCACCATCGGAGGGGGTTGGCATTGGCCTTGGACAACGAAGGGTGGGTAGCCCTTGCTAGCCCAGGCGAGGCCCAAGCAAGGCTCACCCAAATATGGGCACCACCTCGACTGGGGCCGACAAGGCTTGCCTAGATTTAGGTGACACCAGCCCTTGCCCGTGGTCGATGAGCCTCCTGAACCCTAGGCGAGGCCTCACCGGCCCCAAGTGAGGGCCTGTAACCCTCACTAGGCCCAAGCGAAAGCACAGCGTCACCCAAATCTAGGTGAGCCTCGCCAGCCTATGCCTAGCCAACGATGGCCTCACTCGGGCCGCCCCCCACCTAGGGATGGAGAGGTTGCCGTCCCCCTCCAACAGTAGTAGTGGCACCCAGATCCCTACTTCTTCTTCTTCTTTTTTCTCTTTTTATCATATATTCACATTTTCACCCCTTAAGTATTGAAATTTTTTTAAATTAATCTCATGCGTGTTGGAATCAAGTGTCAGAATTTTGGACTCCTGTGTAGGGGAGAGTTGACCACATGTAGGATTTTTTGACACTCGTTGATCACATGTCGAAACGTGTCGGGAGCGTGTTGGAGTGTCAGACATGACACGAAGGCCATCGGAGAGTATCAGTGCTAAATAGGTCGCCAATAGAATGCTTAAGGAAATGAGAAGTGTAGATGTCCTCTGCATCTAGTGGAGGACTTTTTTGTTGATCATTTCCCTAGATCTCATCTCCTACAACATCTTTAGCATCATCTCCTTCTTTGTCAGACTCTTCCTTATTCTGGCCACCTTCTTCCTCTTCTTCTTCTTCTTTATCTTCATTTTCTCCTTCCTTTTCCCTTGCTTCCTCTTCTTCTTGATCTTTCTCACTTTCTTCAACTTCATATTCTTGCATACCTATGACAGGGTCTCTCATAGCAATGTTTGCTACAATACTAGAGAGAGTCTCCTCTTTAGTTTCTTCCTCATCCTCATCTTGTAATAACAGGACAGGTCTTTTTCTTTTGGAGGTCTTGACGACTACACTTTTTCCTTTCCTCTTTTTCTCAACCGCAGACTATGTCTTGGTTGAGCTAATAGACCCCTTCTCCGTAACTTGTAAACATTGAAGATATCCTTTAATTTCATCTTGGAAATCATTTTAAAACCAATTTGCATAGGAGAAAGGGTTCTGGAGCAAAACTGGAAGAATGTTTAATATGGAAATGATTGAAAAGTCTAGTAACCAAGGCACCAAAAAGAAGTTGGCCTTTTTCCTCATCACTGTTCTGTACATATGCAATAGAATGGTGTATGGCAGAGAGAAGACAACTTCGTTACAAATAGACCACATCATTTTGACCTCAAACTTGGAGACATCTATCTTTGAAGCAACCTTAGATCTGATACCGTTTATGAAAATTTTATAGAATAGAATGTTAGAAATAGACAACCTAGAGTAGGTTATACTATCCATTGGGATCTTATCCTTCACTAGAAACTTGATTATTTCTTCATTTGAGACATTAACGAGCATAAATTCACTTCTTTCTACTCCTAAAATGTCAGCTAGCAAGTCAATATCCACATCAAAAGCTTTTTCACATACGATGAATTGGATATGTGTGAGAGTCAAAACGGACAAGTTCAAATAGAAATAAGCAATTAATTCTAGGTAAGCTTTAGACGTCTCCAAACAAAAGTTTTCCATTTGAAGTTTGGCAAACTTTTCCCTCAAAGGTACTTTAATTGTCTCCAGAAAATCAAAGTCAACAGTGCAGGGATTAATCACACCCCAGTTCAACATATGTGCATAAATTTCTTTATATTCTTTAAACTTAAATAACTTCCCTTTAGAGCCTGTAACCTCAGCAGCAACACCAATTTTGGACTGAAAATTCTTAAACATTCTTTCATCATCGTCTTCCTTTTTACCTTTGTTCTAACTCTCCATCCCAAAGCTAGGATCAACAGGAAAAACTATAAATTCCTCCTCCGCTCTTCCAGGTTTCACCAGCCCCAATTTTTCCATAACTTTAAAAAACATCTTATTTTCGTATCCATTTTCTTTCAAGAAATTTGTAATGAAATCCATAAGGCTTTTGCCTTTCTACAAGAAATTATAGTGCTTAAAGAGAATATCAGGTTTCCTTATCGAGAAAAGGGTCGCTGACTTCCTACTCCATTGAAAGTTGATTTGTGCTACACAGAGATTTGTCTCCAGTAAGATGAAAGTGTGTCTGAGTATCTTTGACAAATTGAGGTTCTCAACTAGCTATGCAATATGACTTTCATTGTGAAGAGACTAAGACAGACTTGGAAGATTTTGAAGACATGATGGTGATCGAAATGGTGAAGAAAGGGGATCAAAGTTAGAGTTGCAAAGAGGAAGATGATTTTGAGAGAGAAAGTCTCTTTGGTGATTAGGGTTTGCTGAGGAGTGATTTTGCGAGAAATAAATAAGAAGAAAAATGTTTTTTAAGAAATTGAAGAGAGGCAAACAAACAGGCATAAAAAACAAAAGGTAATTGTAATTTTGAAATTTTGAAAATAATTGAAAAAATTTTAGAAATTTTTATTTGAATTTTGAAAAACTAGGAAATGATGAAAAATAGATAACAATTCCCAAAAACTATAAAAGGAAAATAAAAATTCAAATAAATATAAAATATTCATACCTGTTTGATAAAAAATGAAACTTACGCGCCAAAATTTAAAATACAAGTACTTGAGTCTAAACAAACTTCCAAAATGATGTCTCTTCCAGGATATTGTACTTTGAGTCTATCTTGCATAGACTTTAACCAAATGAGGAAGTAATGTGCAATTTTTCATGAACAAATTCTTATGCACCTTTCTCCAAAGGCTTGGTGAAAATGTTCGTTAGTTGATTCTTTGAATCAACAAATTGAATATTGATTTCATCATTTTGCACAAGATCTCTTATGAAATGATGTCGAATTTCAATATGTTTTGCTCTTGAATGGAGAATGGGATTGTTGGTGAGATTAATCACACTTGTGTTGTCGCATCTAATTTCAATACATAATTATTCTTCTCCAAAGTCTATCAATTGTTACCTAATCCATAGAATTAGAGAATGACAAGTACCAAGAGCAACATATTCTACTTCCGCGGTTGAAAAAAGACACAGTATTATGTTTCTTCAAAAGCTAGGACACCAACATCTGTCCCAAAACCACTGCCTGTGGTGGCCCAGTTGGATAAGGCTCCCATGATCCTTTGCGAGGAGGAGAGGAGTTCGAATCCCGCTGGCTGCACGGGATCTTAAGCGCGACGTCAGGGTGGTGGGTCCTCCGCTAGCGTCGCCCCAGGGTTTGCCCGCCAACTATCGGCTTACGGGGTTCCTGGGTCATCGAAAAAAAAAAAAAAAAAAAAAAAAAACATCTGTCCCAAAAGTTGACATGTCCCAGAAATATTTTTCCTATCGACTCTACAACCAACTAGGTCGGTATTTGAGTATCTAAATAGAGTAAAGTCCCCTCCATTTGGATACCACAGACCTAATTTTGGATTAGTGGCAATATATTTGATAATGTGTTTAACAACATAAAGATGTGATTCTCTAGGATTAGCTTGGAACCTAGCACACATGCACACACTGAATAATATATTGAGACATGAAGTAGTAAGATAGAGAAGAGAACCGATCATGCTTCTATAGGTCTTTTGATCCACTTCTTTCCATCTTTGTCCTTATCAAGTTTGAAAGAATTTGACATAGGTGTCTTAGTCTTCTTGCAATTCTCCATTCCAAATTTCTTGATAATATCTTTGGCATATTTCTCTTGATAGAAGAAGGTTCTTTCTTTAGATTATTTGACTTGTAGACTCAGAAAGAATGTCAATTCTCTCATCATGCTCATCTCAAATTCTTCCTACATAGACTTAGAAAATTTCCTTCACAGCAATTCATTACAAGAACCAAAAATGATGTCATATATATATTTGAACAAGTAAGAAGTGTTTACCTTCTTTCCTGATAAATATAGTGGTGTCAACCATACATTTCTTCAAGCCATTACTCACTAGAAACTTACTCAGTCCCTCATACCAAGGACAAGGTGCTTGCTTTAGACCATATAAGGCTTTCTTCAATCAGTAAATAGAGACTAATTTTTTGGTATCTTCAAATCATGGTGATTGTTCTACATAAACCTCTTCTTAAATGAATCCATTAAGGAATGCGCTTTTGACATCCATTGGGACTAGCCTTAAAGTTTTGAAAATATACATAAGCAAGCAATAGCCTTATGGCTTCTAACTTGGCTACTAGTGCATATGTCTTATTATAGTCTATCTCTTTTTCTTAAAAGTATCATTTTGCCATGAGTATTGCCTTATTTCTAGTCACCTTTCCCTTTTCATCAATCTTACTTTTGAATACCCACTTGGTTCCAATCACAGATTTTCCTTTTTGGTTTGAGAACCAACTCCCAAACATCATTAATCTTGAATTGCCTAAGCTCCTCTTGAATTGCGTTTATCTAGCTTTCATCAGATAAGGCCTCTTCTACTCCCTTTGGTTCCACTTTCGAAATAAGTGCTTGACCATTTGAGTCTTCTTTGTCCTTGAATCTGGTATGGATTCCCTCTTCTATATTGCCAATGATGAGATCTTTGGGATGGCTTAATATATACTTCCAATTCTTATTGAATCTATTCTCATATTTAAGGGTCTCTTGAGTCTCTATCTCTATTGATTCTTCTTTCTTCTCTTCAGCTTGATCTTGTTCAATAGAAGGCTGGTTTTGATTAGGAGACTCAGACTTTATTAAGTCTAAGACTAACTCAGACTCTTCAAGTTGAGTCTGATCTTGTTGGTTTTGGTGGACTTCTTGAAATCTAACGTCCATTGATTCTTCAACAGTCAGAGTGTTCTTGTTGAAGACTTTATATGCCTTACTTGTTGTAGAATATCCAAGAAATATCCTTTCATTTGACTTTTCTTCAAACTTACCTAGACATTCATATGCATTTTTCAAGATAAAACACTTACAACGGAAAACATGAAAGTAGGAAATATTTGGCTTTATCTCTTTATAAATCTCAAAGGGGGTTTTCTCTATAATGGACCGCAGAAACACTCTATTAATTATGTAGCAAAAGTAGAGACTGCTTATATCCAGAAGCAAGAAAAGACCCTACTTTTAATTAACAGAGTTCTAGCCATTTTCTGTAAAGACCAAATTTTCCTCTCTACAAGTCTAGTTTGTTCCAAAGTGTAGGGAGAAGAGAAAACGCATTGAAAACCATTTTCATTACAAAAACTTGTAAAAACTTGATTTTCAAATTCTCCCAATGGTCTGTTTTGATGTTGAAAATAGCATAATACTTCTCATTTTGAATCTTCTTAGCAAACTTTAAAAACTAAGAGAAGGCTTTTACTTTATTTGGCAAACAATATTTCTTACCTCCAATGCTTTGGGTTCTAGTAGATCTGAAAAGATCCATGTGAAGGAACTGTAAAGCACGGTTAATAGAAACATGTTTTGTGAATTTGAATAAACTTCTAACCCGATTTCCTAAAGCATAGAGTACACAACTCAGACTTCTGGTAAATCATTTTAGGAATACCACGGACTAGCTTTTTGGAAGATAACTTTGCAATTTGTTTCATGTTGATGTGCCCTAGCTTGCGGTGCCAAATATTTGCTTTATCTTGAGTTGAAATAAGACACTAAGAGCTTTATGGATTTATGTCCAAAAGGTATATGTTGTCATGCTTTCGTTCGGTGAAAGTTTGAGCAAAGTCTTGACTAACTCCAAAACAAACATTCTCTTGGAAGTTGATTCTGAACCCTATTTCGAACAGTTGGCTGATACTCAGAAAGTTGTAATGAAGACCTTTTATTAGAGAAACATTGTTGATGATCAAGCTACCAATCATCATTGCTCCTTGTCCAACAATTCTTTCATTGCTGTTTTCACCAAAGGAGACTTTTCCTCCTTTTTATTTTTCTAATTTGATGAAGTTACTTGATTCTCTTGTCATATGCCAGGAACACTCCACTATCCAAATACCATTTGCTCTTCATCTTAATAAAAACCTGCAATTAAAAGCATTCATTCTCAAAATATTTTGAATCTTCACACTAATAAAATTTAATAGCACTTCGACCAACAGGTTTTGTAAAAGCATTTTGAAAACAATTTTTGTTAGCAAGTCTGGGAGGTCTCTACTTGAGTCTCTCCCTAACTTTTGGAAAATCAATCAAAACATCACTTTTTTTACTAAAACCCAAATCAAATTTGTTGTAATAGGGAAATTGAATGGAAAAAATATGTTCTAAAGTTTTAGAGTCTTTTGAAAATTTTGTAGCAATATTTGAAAATTTATTTTTCAGAATCTCATTTTCTTTGGAAAGTGAGTCACGACTTTCCTCCAAATTATCAAAATTATTTTTCAAACTCTCAAACTTTTCTTTCCAAGATATTTCTCGTTATCTAAGTTTAGAATTTTCCTCTTTAGTTCAGAAATCCTTTTAAGAAAGGATTTGAGGTTCAAACAAAGTTCATTGATGTATTTGGACACTTTAATAAGAATTTCAAAATGACTTACCTCAATTTCCTTATCCAATTCAAAGTTTATGTCTGAGTCAGGTGCTAATTCTGAGTCTGAGACTAAGTGAGCCATTAGACAAAAATTTGCATACTCTTCATCACTCTCTTCACATTCTCTATTGCTCCAGGTTTCTACCTTAAATACTTTTTTATACTTCTTGTATTTTCCCTTGTTCTTTTTCGGCAAAAGACAATTTGGCTTGATGTATCCATTTTTCTTGCACTCAAAGTATATTACATCCTTACTTGGTTCATCTTCTTTCATTGATCTTTTCTGTGAGTTTCGCTTGCATTCCTTCTCCCAATTGAACCTCCTTCCCTTCCTATTCAGTTTTTTGAACTTCTTGATCAAGAGAGCGAGTTCTTCATTGTCAATGTCATCTTCTAAGTTTGCATCATCGGAATCAATATTAGATTTAAGTGCAATGGACTTCTTACTTTTTGATCCGTCTTCATCATTGATCTACTCCACTTCATAAGATTGGAAAGTGCCAATGAGTTCATCAACGGAAAGTGGCATAATCCTATGCGTCTATTGGATTGGGGTCTTGACATGATTTCAGTCCTTTAAAAGTCATCGCAGAAGTTTGTTGACCTTCATTAGAGTATAAATTGGTTGACCTTGATATACCAAGCCATTTACAATTTTTGTAAATCGGTTGGACATATTTCCAATAAATTATCTAGACTTCACTTTAAAAGACTCATACTAGCCAAGTAGGATGTTCACTTTTTTCCCTTTTTACTTGATCTGTTCCTTCATAAGTGACATGAAGTCTGTACTAGACTTCTTTAACTATTTCACATGAAGAAATTCTAATATACTCAACAAGAATAAGCATAATATAAGGAATAGATGACTTTTGCATCAAGAGCCTATTTCTTGAAAATTCCTGCTTGATCGATTTCTTCAGCATCCTTATCTATGACCTCTTTTCATTTGTATGAAACCAAAGCAGCCTTTGGATTGATTCCTTTTTCCACAACATCCCACTCTAGAGGATCTTTGGATTTTAGGAATGTCTTCATTTTGTTTTTCCACATATTGTATTCATTTCCATCAAAAGAAGGTGGTCTGGTGTTACTCTGCCCTTTCACGAGTCTTGGTGCCAAGATACTAGCCACAAAAGATCTTTAGCTTAGAAGTGAAGACACTCCAATAAGACGAGCACAAGGCTTTGATGCTAATTGATGTAGCTAGAACTAACACCAATAGATTTTTAAAAGAATTCTTGACAAATAGACGCACAAAACAATAATATGTATGCAAAGTCTAGAAGATAATAGAATCGCAAAACATTAGACTTCTGCAATAACCAAAAAGTGTGCAACAGACTTTAAATAAAAGAGTTAAGGGAAGAAAAAATTACACACAAATTTTATAATGGTTCAGCTTATATTAAGTTTACGTCCACTCTCCCATACCAACAGTCTACTGGCTGAATTTCACTACGGGATCAATAAAAGATTACAACTTATGAGTGCAAACACTCAGTGGTTGAACTCTCTAATTCACTAAAACACTCTTTTTTGTGTTTTTCTCTCTTGATCACAATTTGTAATGCTCACAGATGAAGACAAGTGATTGAGAGAAGCTTCAGACTTTGGAATTCTAAATTCATGTTCCTATCCAGCTTGATCGAATGACCTCCTTTAAATATTCTTCCATGCAACACGAGCCATTGACATTCTCCAGAGGAAATTCTTCTAATCAAACCGTTGAACATAATCTTTCAAGAGATCTTGTGGCAGTTGAAGATAGGAATGAAAATTCTACTTGATTCTAGTCACTCATACAATCATAATCTTGATTTCCATAAGTGATGCTTCCTCATATGGAACTTATCCTTGGGATTGATTTTGTCAATATATAATTGACTCAATCAATGTTTTTGAATAAGATAAGTAAAATCCATGGCCAAAAGATAGTCAGTGAAGAATTGTTTCCAAATAAAGTTCATTCTAGATTTGTGTTGCAACGTCACTGGGTCTTGTTCTAGACTCTTCCTTATTCTAGACACAATCTCATTCTGGACTCGTCAACGTGGAAATTGCTTCTAGGATGGAATAGACTTTGACAAAAGTCTTCGATGATTCCTTAGAAACAACTTATAAATAATATGTACTTAAGATAGGCATTAAAAATAAAAAGTTTTGTCAACTTCAAAATCTTGGTAGGAGTTTTCTCAACAAAATTGAGTACCAAGTTACAATCGTATAAGCTTGGGAGAGTTTGCACTAAATGTGAGTGATTGTCTAGTGAAAAGAACTTTTGTTCCCTCTTTAGTAAATCTATTAGCTTTCCCTTAATGGTTCACCTCAAGTAAGGTTGTGACAAACACGAGAGAACGAAATTACTAGAGAAGTTAACGAGGAATGATAAGGAATGCTAATAATCTACGTGACTCAATTTGAGTGTTGGTATTTATTTAATGGGGAGGCCCAGCTGCAAAGCATCTACTATCAATCGAAGAGTTACAAAATTGCAATCACTATATTATGTGTGTCATATATGTTAGAGGAAACTCTTTTCTTGTTTTGAAGCTAACAAAACCTTTCCAAAAAGACTAGTCTGAAGACTTGTAGACTCAAGTGTTATAGTCTGAAGAACTCCAGACTCTACTGTCAAAGTCTAAAGACCGCCAGACTTTAATCTCAAACTCTGCCCTCACTGACAGTTTCCAGACCGAAGAATAAAGACTTATCCAAATGCCAAATTATCTTCAAGGATTTGATTCGTATGGTTTTTGGAAGACCTTATGGCTGGATATAGCATCTACTTGATTGATTGTTCTTATTGGAATGAACTTTGATATAAAGATCTTTTTGAAGGCGAACAAACTTGGAAGGTTCTACTTATAGAAACCAAGATCCTGATTATATGGGCGAACATGATTGATGGACTTTCATCATAATCTCATAAATAACTTGAGATCTCCTTGATTGATTTTGTCCAACGGGTAGATTGGAAGAACTCCTTTGGAAAGTGCCAACGGTCGAGAAAGCATGAAAGAATATTTAAGGTGAATTCTCTAGTTGTTCGGGGGAGTGCGTGAAAGAAAAATTTCAAAATCTGAAGTTTTCTAGTTCTTTTCTAATTCAATTGTCGAGCTCAATTTTTATTCAAAGGAGAGAGCAAACACTTGTGAGACTTCGGAAGAGTGTGATAGAGTTTCTACACTGTGAAGTCAAGATCGTGAAACTGTAAAATCTCTTTTGATTTATAGTGGAATCCAGCCAATAGACTGTCAGCGCGGGAGAATGGACATAGGCTTGATCTAAGCCGAACCACTATAAACTTTGTGTTTTCAATTCTCTTCCCTGAACTCTTTTATTCATTCGTAAATTTATTTAAACTCGTTTTAGTCCATTACTTTGTAGATTCCATTTCGAAAGAAAAAGTTTTGATAAACGTTTCCGCAAAAATTTCTTTTAACACCTATTCACCCCCCTCTAGGTGTTCGTACTAGCCCTTTCACTATAGCCCCACGCCCAAATTCTTACAATTTCTCGTACTTCTCCACCAAGTTTCGTTAGAAAACCTTAAGAGAAAATCCCTATTAGTTGTGTTTGTGTTCTCATGGAGAATTCGATCCATATAAACCTTCGAAACCATAGTTTGCAAAGTTCCATGTGTCGGCCAGACACCTGCCTAATGGGCAATAGAAAATTGGCCATCCAAGCCAGGAGCCAGATGCCCGACCATGTTCACCTAGGTGCCCGAAGGGGCTGGACAGTTTGTCGGTCATGCCCAATTACAAGCTACGGGGCAGCTCTAGGCGGACTCCTTGGCCATGGCCTAGGCTCCCAGTTCCTTGTCTCCTTTCACCTAGAACTCATCTGAACTCGTGCCAGACCTATCTGAGATCTCCGGGTTTAAACTAAACTTTGATTTGGCAAGAACTTAAGCAACATACTCAACGTACTGCTTAACGCTCCCACTAGCCTTTCCAATCCTTACAAGCACAATATAAGATGTGTATGTAATGCCGTAACAACATCAACAAGATGATCAGACACCATGAAGATAGACAGAATAATAGGAGCAATAAGCTGGAGAAAATTGAGAGAGCATGTCTGGATTTGAACTCTTGGCCGATGCTATGATGCCATGTAGCCAAACAAATCTCTCTCTCTCTCTCTCTCTCTCTCTCTCTCTCTCTCTCTCTCTCTCTCTCTCTCTCTCTGTTTTCCCTTAAAAGCTTAAAACTACAAGGAAATTAATCAACAATGTGCATATATCATCTTACTTGCCTCAAAGTACTTAAAACCTAGAACCTTTTACATCTATGAGAACCGCTGTGCTTTGGACATTATCTAGCGGCAGTGACAGATCAAGAGGTCGCCTGAAAGCCGTAACCCAACTTGCACAACCGGTTAAAATAGAGGACATCAGAGGCTTCCTAAATTGGCCATATAGCCACTGCCCAACGCTTTTAAATATTACTGTTCTTTCTAGTTGTGGAAACAACGATTGTACCAAGGACGATAGGATGTACGCTTCCTATTATAGAGCCAAAAGGCTGAAACAGTAGGGTTCTCGTCCCTCGATGGAGAGAAATGACACTCCATTGGCCATTTGTGTAAAATCCGGAGACAGCTCATCTCATTGGCTCTTTGAAAGGGATCGACCACTGAGTGGCTCCGCGAAACTAGGCAGACGTACTGCAACAGTCTCGTGTCCTTTCGACTCCGCAGAGAGAGATCTGAGGTCGTACGTAATTGTCTGAAGAATGCGATGGCAATTGTCCGTGGGAGTCGAAGAGAAAAAAGCATGAGGTGACGCTTGGTTTCTATTATTGCAACGTGATTCCAGCGGTACATCATCCCATCAGATCATGAAATTTCTTAATGTGGTTCACTAAATTGACAGTTCATTATCGATTTGAGCGTTTCACCCTTGATTGATACATAGTTAGAGTGATTAATTTTCAGTCCTTAAAAGGAGATTAGAACGGATTACTTCACTCTTTTAGGGAAATTGATTTTAGGTTCGTTTATTTTCATCCTTCGTTATCTAGGGTTTTATCTCTTATTTGGA
The DNA here is from genome assembly GCA_014182515.1 of Eucalyptus microcorys. NCBI lineage: Eukaryota > Viridiplantae > Streptophyta > Magnoliopsida > Myrtales > Myrtaceae > Eucalyptus > Eucalyptus microcorys. The sequence goes on along the minus strand of CM024565.1, from coordinate 2,845,227 downwards.
GGAGAAAGGGAGAGCGTGTATTGAGATCCTTTGGAATAATTAAATATTACATGTTCATCTTATAGTTTAAAATTTTGAAACAATTAATGGTCATTCTCCAAAATCTCACATGAAGCCTAAATTGATCCAAATAAATTCAGCGTGATGTTAACATTCGAAATCCAATTAAAAGTCAAGCGACTGGACTTGACTTGGTGGACTTTCAATCTTGGAAAGAAGAGAATAGAGTTCCTTTAACGCGTTGGAGGTTGCTTCAAGAAGGGTTCCTATTTTTGGTGGGGGAATTCGTCCAACCAATCATAAACATATTGTACAGATGTTAATTCATTTCAAAGCTTTTCTATTTGTTAGTTTAGTCCTAAACATTCATTTGAAATTTCAATGTAATCCTTCTGGTAAATTTTCGCATCGTTGACAAGGCAATATGCTATGTAGGATGACTCGCGATGATTGAACTGTCACATTAGTGATTTCTAGTGAAAATTGACTAAAAATCTACATTGAAATTTCACACAAAGATTTTGAATTAAATTGGCTAAATGAAAAGTTTAGAACAAAATTGATATTTATAAATTAAATTTACAACTAATCGGGTAATTAATCCCATTTTTGGGTATATATAGATATCTAGCTTGGGGCTGTTTTGTTACTTTCCATGTCTTCTTTTGCTGCATGAGTGGTTGATTTCCATGTTTATTATGTGGTGACATATGGTGTGAAATCCAAGTGAGGCTTACTCCTGAACACATCCGAGAATTAGTGTTTCTAATCGTGAAATCTTGTGGTAAGATGCGTGAAATTCTTTAGAGATTATTTTACAATAAATTATGAAGATTACACACTATGAGGTTATTAAATGTAATTGAGAGTAAAAAAATTAATAAGAGTGCTTGAATAACTCGAGCATGTTTGTTATCTGTGTTGTATTGCTTAATCTAATCTAAGGTGGAATCTTGCACTCTTCCATGGAGTTGGTCACATCGACTTAACTACTTAAATTCGGTATCGATTCATTTTATTGTTCTCTTTATTGTTATGTTCAATTGCTTGTTTTTGCGGCCGTGTGCTTATTACATTTTAAGCCTTCAGTACTATTGAGTCAAAATGCTAGAGCAGGAAAAGATCAAACTATATAATTCTTGTTTAAAAGAAAATAGAATAGAAAAGAAAAAACGCTGAAGTGCTCAATAAGTTTGAAGTATGATGAACTCTAGGGCAATCTTCTCGCCAGGTCGAAATATTCAATAATTATTCGATAAGCGTGGGACTGACATATTGTAAAGATTCATTATTAAATCATCGAATGTTAGAGCGTCTAATCAATATAAAACTTTTCTTGCCTAAACAAATGAAAAGCAATCTAGGTGCATGATCACAACATAGTCCATAATTAAATTGGACTGTTCGGTTTTGTTACTTAGGATTCCACTGAAGATTCTCACTAATTATTAAACGTCAACAATGCTAATCATGATTAAATAAGCATTCTTCGGATTCTCAATATATGGCCATAAAGATTCATTGCAATAGTCCTACCATGGTTGATTTATATAAACAAAGAGAAATCTACTCGAGTTCACATCCATGCTTAAATCTTTGTGGGAGCATTCAAATCTTCGAAGTTATTAGGTGGGGAGGCCGAAATTTCCGTTCATCAAGCGATTCCGATCATGTGACTTTAATTTTTATTTTTACTTTTTACTTGCAAGCCAGTCCATAGATAGGAAGACAAAATTGTTATGTGGCATAGAATATGTGGGGTGTCATGCAAATGATTGATTGGACATATTCAATTTATGTGGTTTGATAAATGTGACCTATTCCATGGGGAGAGCGTCATAAGATAACTTTATTGATCAAGTGAACATTACAACCAAATGAAATTACTTGAACACTTACTACAAAAAAATCATCCTAAGGCAACATAATTTTTTTGGGACAAAATCAACTTTCAAAGGTGACATTTCATTAATTTTGTCGCCCTAGGATTGACCAAAGGCAACGAATTATTTAGGGCGACAAACTTAGAAAATGGTTGCCTTTGGTTGATCCCAAAGCGACAAAATTATATTTTCGTCCCTTGAGTCAAACTCAAGCAACAAAATTCATACCTTGTCGTTCAATCAATATTGGAAAAATTCTGAACCCACGACGATAAACATGAAAATTTATCCCTTTATCTAAAGCGACAAAATCATGTTTTCATCAACTTAGGTTAGACCTATTGAAACTTTGTCGCAATGGAGAAGGGAAAACTTTAAACCTATGGCGACAAAATTTATATTGTTGCCTTATGATAAATCTAAAGTGACAAAACGTGTTTTTCATCGCTTTTGATATGACCTAAGGCAAAAAACTTAGTATTTAGTCGCCTTTAGTTATGACTAAAGGCAACATGCCTAATGACGTGTCTGTCTTCCTGAGTGCAAGTTTTTTGGTGTCAAGTTTTCTGCTGTATAGCTTCTTGGTTAAAAGTCAATATATTTCTTACATTTATCCAAAAAAAAAAAAGGCAACATGCCTGAGAATGTGTCAAAAGTGTTTGGTCGACATTGACAGCAATTTAAGGCAACAAACTACTCATTTTGTTGCCTTTGGCTAGACTGGGGAATTAATAATTTCTTTGAATACTATCAAACTTTTAATAAGCAGGCAACATAATTAGTGATACATTGTACTTGTCATTACAGACAAACATTGATACTAACAAAGTGGCTGCCAATGGAAAGTGAATATTTTATTTTGACTTTGTCAACTAATCCGGAAACGGGTGGTATCACTAGTAAAATGTAAATATTATGTAGTCGACAACAAGATTGTCGAAAGATCGTCCTCAACACGTAGCAGAGTTTGCTTCGGCTACATCTTGCTCCATCTCTCTCAATCCAATTCGACAATCAAAGACTTGGGCATTTTTAGGTGTCAACAGAATTTAAACACCACATCTAAGTCGCCTTGATCAAAGATACAGCATGCATTAGTTTATTTTTCACTTGCAAGTGGCCGGGCTTACACACATTGTAATTCAGTTCAAATTTTGTAAATTGATTCAAACTCAAAACATATTCTCAAACATGTAGGACTCTAAACACCTCGGAAGACCTCATCTGTTTTGATGTATGGATATATAGTATAATTTTGCAAGCCAGTCAAATAGAGAAAAGGCAAAATTATGAGAACATGCTTTATGGTATCTTTATATTAAGGACAAGGAAATCTTAACACCTTGAAAGGTCTCAAATGATTTGTTTTGATGCATTATCTATAGTTGCTCTAACTTTGAACGTATTATGAAAAAAAATTACAATCTCCAAACCCTTGTAAAAGTAAATATCCATAGATCTTAGCATATTAAAAACTACTTCTCATTTAGCTGTACATGCTCTTCATTCTACACCGTTCGACCGAAATGGTCAATGGTCCCGGAGAATAGACCTCACATGCTCGGTCGTTCCCGATTTGACTATTTTCATTACCGACGGACTAATTTTGATGAACTTTCTGTCCCTGTAATGCGATAATCATTAGATACATCCTCGATTCACATGGGTGATGTGTGAATTTCTCATATGAACTTAATTTAGTCGTGCATAGTTTGATAATCATTAGATAGATCCTTCTTTCGTTGTTCTACTATTTTATACAACCCAATTTTTAGTTTCTTTTTTCTTTTTTTCTTTTTTATGACACGGAAGCCTATCTTAGATAGAGCTAGGATTCTTGAAATGCAAAGCCTAGATTCAAGTGGCTACTTAATAAAAATTGGAGGTTATTGTGAAATTTTGTGATATCACTTTTAACTGTTTTAAAAATGTAATCTATTAGCTGAATGCGTAGTTTAATATCTAAATTATAAACTCTCCTTCACACACAAGCTGGACTATGATTTAGGCCTAAAGCACGAAAATATATAACTAGGGATGCAAATTGGGGCCTGAAAGATTTGTACCCAAGGCCTCATACTCTGATATCTCGTGAGATTTTGTATGACTACTGTCATTTGTTCTAAAAGCTAAAAATATTAGATGAAGTGTGGTTTAATATTTAAATGTTTTAACAGTTATATACATTTCGTTGTGGGAAATCGAAGTAATGTGGTGTATTGAATTCATACAAAAATTATGTCTCAACCATTGTAAGGATTTAAAAGTGAATAAGACATATAAATGAATAAGCATTCATATCCTCCCTAATAAAGGAGTAAATTGGCTCCTTAAATGTACCATTCTAGGGAGATTAAAATCACCATACAATGGGGATTCTAATGGTCCAGATTTACTTTTGGACTTTCATTTGATACACCGGCATTATGCAAGCAAAGCTTAAGCGCTGACTTATATGCAATTTTCAATTTTGGTCAGTAAATTTATTTAATTAGTATATGAGAGCTTACATTTCATGACGCATGAAAACAGTTCATATCAGTAATATGCAATGTTGTGTCCCCCCCCTCTTCTCCTCCTTCCTTTCTATTTTTTTTTTCCTCTTTTCGCTTTTCTTCCTTCTCATCTCGCCCTTCTCCTGCCCCAACTTCCACTACATAATCAAACTACCCCGTCAGGACATGGAGCTACTCTCATGTGACATGTAAAAGACTAATGCTAGGATTACTAAAGCTAATTACAAATCTATTTCATTAAATAATGGGACAGATTGTGAACGATCCTATAAATTAAGTGGAATCATATTGAAGAATCGAGAACCACGTAAAACGTTATTTTATAACTCAATTTTTAAATCAGTTTTCATGAGTGCAGTTTGTTCCACGTAAGACTGATTTAAAAACAAGACAAAGGGCAAATATGTTTATGCAATAAGATTGACAAGAACAATGAATTAATATCGGCAAATTCAAAATGGAGGGTTTGGTCGCACCAGAGGGACAATCATTAGCATCACCATGCCAGTCAATGCACGAATCCCATGTGTGTGGCAGGTGCAAAGAAACTAGGAGACTCTCTTTTGAGAAAGATTTTGATTCCTTTTCCAACATGTCTCTGCCGACAAAGATTGTGGTAGCCAATTGGCCGTGGATCTTCGACGTGTTCACATGGGTGAACGTGATCATATCAAAATGCTGATCCCCTGAAAGATTTTCTCAAGCGATGCGTCCATGATTTCATACAGTACTGGGAGTTGAAAATCGGTAAGATGTTACAATCTACAATGAACTTAAACTCCCATAGGAGGAAAGATAAAAGGAACTTGAAAGTGTTGTCTCTTATCATTCAAACAGCAGGATTACGTCCTTGTCTGAATACCATATCTTGGTGTTAGGCTATCGTGGTCTGAACATTCCACAATGTTAAATACAATCATGCTTAAGATCTACGGGCCCATCTTTTAAATTGTTGATGTCTCTAAAATAGGACCGCTGAAAGTTTGTCGTTGAAAGATACCATAAAGCATGAATTGGCCAAATCTTATGTTTGGCAACCGCAAAAAATCTTTTCAATGACAAATATGTACTATAGTCTGTCTGTTAGAGTTAGAAACGAAAGTCGAAAAGGAACCATATATTATTTGATTGAATAATGTGCTAAACCAAAGAAGTATTTATATGCGAACAATATGCAAAAGAAATAGAGTAATATAAAAATCTTGGATCTCAAGAAGACTTCTAGTAGCCTGGACAAGGGAGTCAGGGTGCACAAACAAGCAAGGTCGAGCGCCCGAGCAACTAGCCAAGGGGCAAGGGCCTAGACAAAAGCCTGGCCAGGAGTTCTAAGTGGAGCCAGGTTTCAACGGCATATTCGTTGGATGCACAAGTGGCACCCATTCTACTGCTGTGGTATGTCACTTCACATGATAGGTAGCTCAAACGTAACATTGATTGTATTTAAGAGTGAGAAAAATTGAATATGTGTCGTGCACTAAATCCACGCACACAAAAGGTTTCCTCTTTAACCATTGTGCCAACTTAAATGCATGGACACCAGCTGCGTCATGTATTTACGCTTTGAGACATACACGTTTTCTTTGCAGCCACCTAGGTGAGTGTTTTCGGTCACAGAAGCAAATAAGGAAGTTCCTCCAACCAGACTTCTTATTAGTGACCATCACAGAGATGAGATCCAAGCATCTCGCTTGGCATATCCCTCCAATCAAGTGGCTGCAACCAGACTTCTGATTAGTGACCATCACAGAGATGAGATCCAAGCATCTCGCTTGTCATATCTCTCCAATCAAGTGGCTGCAAAACTCTTTTCTCCTTGTTTGGCAGGTAGGATTTGAGCCGATCCAAATTTTAGGTACTTGCCGATTTCTTTTGTCAAAACATCTCTTGTTGACCATGTGCATACGTGAAGGCACCCACAATCACAAAGACAATAAACCATGGAGATTTGGATTCTTATTCCAAGCTCATGGTCTCTCTCTCTCTCTCTCTCTCTCTCTCTCTCTCTCCCTCCCCCTGCATTTAGTATAATAATTAATTCAGAAATGAAAAATAGAGGCAATATAAGGGATAGATTCTCCAACTGAATGGACCGACAAGAAAGAAACTAACAATTGTCAATGCCCCCACCTAATTCTCAATAGATGCCTAAAATCAATCTCTACTAAATGATATTGAACCAAAACTGAATCTTTGCTCTCCAAGATGTTGAATTGCCGTCGTTTTTCTCTAATTAAAAATGAATGTGGGCGGGTCTATGTACTTTTCATCTTTTATTGGCTGTTTCACAGCAGCTTTGGACTCCTATAATGGACTTGCACTTCTAGAAAAAAAGTGAGGTTCAAATTTCGTCTAGAAAGTCAAGGATTGTTGCGTAGATATTATAAGTATGTTAGGTATTTAGTGGTGGCTACATCAAAAAAAGAAGGTCGAGAAATACAGATGTCGGAGCTCTTCGTCTAAAAGGTGACAAGACAAAACGAGAGAGAGAGAGAGAGAGAGAGAGAGAGAGAGAGAGAGAGAGAGAGAGAGAGAGAGAGAATATGGGGAAATCTATGTAGCACATGGTATGTGTGTGAGGTTTGTTGGATATTTGATTAGGAATTATCATTAGGTCCACTGACATAGTCAATAACATTTTTTGTATAGGTACAATGCACCATCGCTATCATGAAATTTATGTAGAATTAATCAAACCAATTAAGTTATTACTTAACACGTCTCATAACATCAGCTATCAATGTAAATTCCCTCTCTGACCATGAAGACCTAGTAGAAAACTTTTAATCTAAATGCCTTGTCATCTCGTGCAGTAACAGTTGGGCGGCCAAATGTACCTCGAACATCTATTATGGCCCATGAGTAGGAACTCGGAGAGTGCATGTCTAGATTGAAGTCTTGAAGGTCTGATAGTCAAAAGTAGGAACTCAAAGAGGGATTCCAGCACCATGTACATGTCTAGATTGTAGTCTAGAGAGAGGAGAAAGCCATTTAGATGTCACACCTGCCAGAATGAGAGGCACGTTGTGAGGAGCTTCCCAAAGCCAAATAAAGCGAAGAGATCGAAAAGCAACACCAATGTCACATGAGCCAATGAAAAGAAATTTGGAAGGAAAAGGACACCACAAGTATCATGATTTATGTACAATACTGGCTTGAATGCCATAGTTTTTTTTTTTTATCATTTAAGTGTCATAAGTTATTTACAACCCTCACTTAAATGTTATAATTTTTTTTTTCTGAATACTTGAGTGTCATGTAACTTTTTGATTGATCACTAGAGTGATATAACTTCTTTTAAAACATTCACCACAGGTACCATGTCACATTAGATTTTTGACACTTAGGTAAATGTTTTTTAAAAGATATAGCATTCAAAAGATCAATTGAAATTTATGGCACCCAAGAAATTTTTTTTAAAAAATTATGGCACTCAAATGGTCGAAAAAAAAAATCGTAGCGCTCAAGTGAGAATTATACAAAAGTTATGACACTTGTATTATAACCGTCCTGACCACTCCATGATAATTGCTGGTATTATAGGAGGTTATAGGATGGTAGCTACATTTATTTGTAATTGTTTATCAATAATGTTGTTAGTGTCTAATATTGATGAGATGAAATAGAATTGATTAGTGAGCTTGAGATGAAAGACCTAGGTGCATCAAAAAAGATACTTAAATTGGAGATCTAGACAAATAAGTTTGCGAGGATGCCTTTGCTATCATGAGATAATTTCAAACATAAAGTGTTAAGGTGATTTAGCACATAGAATATTAACCACAATAGAGCACGCTAGCTATACCCTTTGAGCTTTTAGCTTGTTGCGAAAGCAAGCAATTGAATAATAAAATAAACAGAATAAGGAAATGGATCCAACAACAAATTAATGTGATTCAGTCGTAGTAATCTACGTTCACGGGGAGAGTGGAAACAAATTCCATTATAGATCGAGCAATACAACAAAGATTACAATCACACTCAAATCACTCAAGCACTCTCGGTGTTTCCCAAGTCCCAGTTATACTTAATAACTCACGTAGCATTTAGCCCCCACGATTCCTCATGAAGTAATCTCTCAATTTCACAAAAGAATTATACACAAATTCTTACCACAAGAATTTAATTGGCTTCAATACACTTGAATATCTTCAGGGTTCATAGGCAGAAACTCTTTGATAGTCTTCATAAAGAACATCTACTTCTTATATATAGGTAAGAAATGGATCCAAAATAACAAATATCTTTTTAGGAAACCTTCTCAAACCAAGAAACCATTCAATTAGGAAATCTATTCAAAAAAAAAAAAAAAAAACTAGCTTGAATAAGGAAACTTTCCTTTTTCGGGCTTAAACTCGAGACATATTTTTAACAATCTCTACTTTGGCTCGACATTTAGACCAACTCACAATCGCTGCACTAAAAATTCAAACTCTACTGCTATTCTCCCATAGCCCCAAATGGGCTTAACAACCACAGATATTTTCCAAGCCCTACTTGAACTTCGCCATGACCGAGAACCTCATCAAAATAACAAATCCACATGCATCTTTAATTGCTCCACAAGAATTTTCCGACATAACCTCTTCTACCACAAATAAAGTGAAATCATTGTTGCATCAATACTTATTGGGAGATAAAATATGTACCTTATCAATATATGCAATTATAGCAACGATTGGATCAATAGGCCCCACCTTACTATAAGCACCATCTGTGCTAATTACTTCACTTGTGCCCATTACCTCAAGAGTTTGCCATTGCAACTCTACCACAAGCTGAACAATGTTTAGATCCATATAAACATTGCTATAATCATTCCTAGCTAGAAGTGTTGGACACTATCAAATGTAACTTCTCTGTTGATAATAAGTTAATTTAATTCCAAGCACCATTGTGGGTAACCCTGCTCACCTTATGTATAGCCTAGGAACATGCACTTTCTTACGCTCTCATCAAGTTCACCATTACTAACTCAAACATTATATGGGCAGCCAAATATTTTAAAAATAAAATAATCAGCAACTTTACCTAATCACTCTTCTTTAGGAGTCCGACATCCAATCGTAGTTGATGGGATCTATTAATCAAGTAGCTCAACATACTAAGTACATCCACTAGGAATCTCCTATTCATAACTACACTAGAGAGAATTTTATGGATAGTCTCTAGTAATGTTCTGCTTATCAACTTTGAAACATGTTGTGGTTCATTGGCAATAGTACACTATTTCACTATGCTATCATTCATGCAAAATTCATGTAATAGCTCCAAGAAGAACTCCATGCTAATGTCAATCCACACATGCTTGATCATCTTATCAGTCTCTTTTTCAATCAAAGCTCTCAACTACTAGATCCTGACAACAATATCAAACTTGTGTCTAAGCACAAACACCCACATCTTTCTTAAATAGTCATCAACAACTATAAACATAAATCTAGCGCTTTTCCTAAAAGGAAACCACAACAACCTGCAAACATTCAAGTGAATTAACTTTGTAAATCATGTGGTTTCTTTGACAATCGTACTAAAATACACTTTTCATCATTGATTTTAGTCATGACACCTACATATATTTAGTTTATTAGCAACATAACCCCACAACAAATTTATTTCACTTAAAACCTTCAGGTTTCTCTCACCAATGTGCTCCAAATGCATATGCCATAATTTAGACTCTTGAATAGATGCATCCAACGTCTCTATGGTGAAATCTATCACTATCTCACCTTAAAGTTCATTTAGGCCACTATGCTTGATTCTTTTCATTATCACCAAGGTACCTCAAATAATTTTTCAAAACTCCACTATCTAAAGTATATTGACACCTACCTAAATCCAAAGTACTCAAGGAAATCAAGTTCTTCTTTAACTCAAGAACATGTCTCACTCTGATCAATACCCTCACGACACTATCATGCATTGCCAACACCTATAACATCGCATTTAGCATTGTCCCCTAACTGTACTTTATCATTGATAAGTAATAGACTAGTTTCTATTTGTTGTAGCATGAAACGAACAACCAAAATCCATAATCCATTTATCAAACAATGAATCATCAGTGACAAACAAGACAAAATTAGCACTATCATTAGCTATAACTGCAACATTGTCTATAGACGCAACTATAATTCCCTTACCCATATGCCTCATCTTGCCATAACTCCAACAGACAGCACCATCATTTCTAGACTAACAATGTCTGTTCATATTTATACTATTCTTGCTAACACGTATACTAATTCTTCCTCTATTTTCACCTACTAAAGCAGCATATACAAGTTCACCAGATTATTTTCTATGGATGTCCTCACTAATAATTAAATCTCGAACCACATCAAACATCAAACTTGTTGACCTAGAGGAATTACTAATGATAGTAACAGTAGTATTCCAACTATCAAGTAATACGAATAAAAGAATCAAGCACATACCTCATCTTCAAAGTCGATCTCAACTGAACTAAATTAACTAACAATTACATTGAATTCGTTGATATAATATGCAACTAACCACATTTGCTCATCTTCAAGTTAAACAAATATTGTATCAAATAGATCTTGTTGATCGTAAAGGGCTTCTCATACATATCCGACAAGACTTTCATCAAACCTGTAAGTGGTGTTCTCTTTCACGATGTTAAACGTGACGTTATGAGCCAATGTCAATTTAATAACATCCAAAGCTAGTCTATCCAACAAATCCCCATCAGCTTGCTTCATCGTCTTTGGTTTCTCCCACTATAAAGGTAAATGTGGTTTCATTTGGAAAAGATAATCCTCAATCCACATCTTCTAGAATCCAAAATCTTTCTCATCAAATCTATCAATTGTCACTTTTCCTTCTTCTATCACCATAGATTCGCTTCAACTTAGTCAAGCCTAGCTCTGATACCGATTGTTCTGAAAGCAAACGATCGAAAAATATAATAGTCTCTTAATTTCTCACAAAATAATCTCGCAATCTGACAAAGGAATTATACACAAATTCTTACCACAAGAATTCAATTGGCTTCAATGCACTCGAATATCTTCAAGGTTTACAAGCAGAAGGTCCTCTTTGATAGTCTTCACAAAGAACATCCACTTCTTATATAGAGGCAAGAGTTGGATCCAAAATAGGAAATGTCTTTATAGGAAACCTTTTCAAACTCAAAAAACCATTTAATTAGGAAATCTATTCAAAATAGGGAACCTACTTGAATTAGTAAACTTTCCTTTTTCAAGCTCAAACTCGAGATGTATTTTTAACACAGCTGACTTTATATCAAAGTCAAAGGATGAGAAGGAATACATGTACCATGTTCCATATGCTAGCGTTGCCAGTAATATTAGGCCAAATATTTCCCATTTTGCTAGTGTTGTGAGCATGTATATGCCTAATTCTGGAAAGAAACATTAGCAAGCTGTGAAGTAAATTCTTAAGTTCTGAGAGGGCAATATATGTTGATTTAAATTTTGGGAAGAGACATGTCCAAGAGGTATAACATGCTATGATTTCAATTTTGTTGGTTTTGGCATTAGTTGGAAAGCACAATTATAACTGATAGTTGCTTTGTCAATAATTGAAGTCAGAGAATGTGTCGTCAATCGAGCCAATCTCCTCCTGTGCATGTAATATTCTGTTGTTGAGTTTGGTCTTGCTAGCATGGCAAGTGTGCTTAATATAAGTATAAATTTGCAAGAGACATAGAGAGCATTGAGAGCCATCATCCAAGAGAGTTGAGAGTGTGAGAAAACTCCTTTCTTGTGTGAATTTGGGTTTAGTCTAGAACTAGAAACATTTATGAGTGAGTGTGATTAGGCAATGGTAATCTCATTTTTGCCGATTATGGTGGAACATTGCATCAATCTCTCCCTCTAGAGCAAGCATGCTGCCAAACCACATAAATATGCGGCGTTCAAGTTTTATTTCTGTAATTTATTTATTATTCAAATTGTTTCATTTGTTTATGATTCCGCGTCAATTGTAACATATATTAACCGGGAAAAAGAAAAGAATCAACCACCCCAAACCAATTTACAATAATGGTCATCTCTATTGCTTCACTTGAGTGTCGTAGTGGAAAACCCGCGTGACTGGGTGGATTCATTGTGTGAATGTGTATTTGAGAGAATCACGCATTCCATAGCAAAAGAGTTTGTGCACGCTATCTATCATTTTTCTCTACTATGTTCTCCCTCTTCCTTGCGTGAATGAAGGGAACTTTAGAAAACTTTCCCCAACATTGATGGTTTAGTTTAGTTGCCCTTGATTTCAAGGAATCCGTAATTCCTTAGGTTTCATGCATGAACCGGCCCTTAATTTTCCTTATTTATAAACTTCTTTTGCTTATTTTCTCCGCGAAGAGATATGGACGAATCTTCTGACTGAACTTTATAATCCAATATATACTCTAAAGAGGAGGAGAAAGAAGAAAAGAGAAGTAAAGAATTTTTGGCACGCTTCCTTTCTTTCAAAGCAATTTGGACAAAAAGTCAAGGGTAAATCCTCCCTTTGTTGCTTTCATGGCCTTGTCGTGACACGTGACTATGCTCATAGAAACCTTTTTCTTGTTTTCTTAATAATATGCTCGTAGAAAGCTTGGAAAAGGGCAGTGCCATCGGGAGTAAATCAATTGCTAGATTCTTGGTAAAACAGAGGAAGTTTCATTCATATCACGACAACCGATACGTCGTACTCATTAGGTGCATCAATTTTTCATATCAATTACCATATTGGTCGACACCTTGCCTTTCAAAAATTTCTATGTCGGCCTTGCTTCTCAGCATGTATATTCAGATGGGATCTCTAGGTCCACAATGTGTAAATGAATAAACAAGTCTATGCAAGCACTTTTAGAAAGATGACAAGGAGTGAAAGCCAACGACAGAACTAACTCCACATGCTCTCCATTTTCCGGTGCTTTTGTAAAGTCTTCTATAGGTACATTCATCATAGATCCTTGTGTGAAATTCAATCTTGTTTTTAAGTCACTATCCATGACATCAACCACGCAAGGGCGCAAAGCCTCTCTAAGACCCTATTGCATCGAATTCACCAAGAGGAAGTTGGATTTTCATAGAAATATGATCGTAAAGCCAGAGCGCAAGAAGAGCAAAGTAAATGAAACGGTTGAAGAAGACTCTAACTAGGAACCTTTCCTAGTAATGTTTGTCGCAAGTTATCTGGTCTAAAGCTATACATAAAGATTCGTTGCCTATAATAAGAAATTTTTTTCCAATATAAGACCGCATGCCCAGTCAACTGCGTATCCTACACTTCAACAATAGAGAGTCTTATGCTTTGTCCAGGAAAGCGGGAATTTTCTTCTTCTTTTTCTTCAGATGTTGCTTCAAAGAATAGCATTTAAATTTCATTGATGATGTACCATAACTATGGACATCGAATGCACTTGAAAATATACCTTTCTCAGGACGCGACACATGTGCACTAAATACCAACCCAAGAAAATTCTCTCCCTCCCTCCCCCGCCCAAGGCCTCATCTGATGGCGGCATGCACAATTTTTTTTTTTTTTTTTTTTCTTTTGGGGGGCGGGGGGATAACGGATGGGGGCGTCCCGTCGTTGGCTAGCAAAGTAGAAAGAGAAAGAGAGGATATACTTTAGGACTATTTTATTGATGTTGTGGGTAACGCGACCCACATTTGACGAGAAAATGAATAGCCATATTTGTCCCGAACCGGAGAATTTATACCTCCGCCCTCTAGAAAGTAAATTCTAAAAGCGCTTCGATCTTCAAAATGCTGCCCAACTTTTTTCTATGACAGAGGTAGGCTTTTTTAGTATGTGTAGAAGAGCATTGTCGCAATGGTGTATAGAATACCATTCCAACTCACGAATGACTTTTCCTCTCAGAAACCTCATGGGGGCGCGCGCGTCTAGTACTGCATGGCCCATGCACGTTGCGTCAAAAGAAAATGGGTGGTTCATGTCTTTCCGACCTACCGCTCCTATCATTGACTATTCTCAAGCACCTTTTGCTGGTGCAACTTGTGCCCTGTCGTTTGGCAAGTAGGTCGCGCGGTGATGGATTGCAGACAGAGAGCGAGAGAAGGAGAGACAGAAGAAAAGAGTGGAGGCAAGTGGGTCGTCGTACAGTCAACTCCCCCCAAATCCGCGTCAAAAGCCTGCGAGAATCACTGCCTGTCGCCGCCCACTTGCACAGACGCGAAAAGGGCCGTGTCTCGTTCCCACATCTTAGGACGACGACGCACGCTCAGCACGTTTCTCAACTCACCGTCTCGGAGACATCAACCTCACCTCAGCCCACCCCAGCCCACCCCACCCCACCCCGACCCTTTCGGTTTCATGGTGTCACGGGGGCCCGCCGTCTACAGTGTCATGCCGGAGAACTCGAAATAGTGACTTGGTGGTAGTAATTATGAGCCCGTGTTTCCTCCACGAGGGAATTTTCTCCGGTCGCACCTATGTAAATTGAGCCATAGACACGAATATCATTTGAGTTAAATTTAATTAAGTTGAAACATAGGTGATGTTCGGGACTTTTCAACCAACCCATCAAACAAGATAGGAGGAAACCTTCTCCAATTAGAAATGAGGACACTATTGCCATAGTGATAACTCTAGTATGGATGTGTACGTGTGTGGACGCACCTCTTCAACGGTGAGAGATAGAGAGAGTTGTGTATATGCACGCCTCCTTGACAATGTTGTTTATAAGACAGGTTAAATTTAGGATAAATATGGAGAGTAACCGGGCCTAGTCCATCCTATATAATTGAGTCCAGCAATTTGGTAATGATGGCAACAAGGTTTAAGATACTGTATGAACTGAATCGAGCTCATACCAGTTCTTAAACTTAGAACAAAACAAGACCATCAAATGCTGGGCTGGGCCCAAAAGGCTGGACTTCAAATTGGGTCAGTTGATCAGCATCTAGGTGGGAAGCACTCTCATGGTTCAACGCACAACCAAAATATTCCCAACATTATCACGTTGATAGTGGTCCGACTCTTGGCCCAACATGAAAAAATAATAGTGGCCCGATTGTATAATCATGTTTTGGGTTTGAAAAAAAAAATATTTAGAAATTGAATATATTAAGAAAAATTAAGTTTCTAAATATTTGGAAATGAATTTATTCTTTTGTGAAATTAAAAAATTTTATATTTCCACGTATAAGAAATATTTAGGGTAAAAGAATACTGGAAGTATAAAAATTTGTATATGGCACTCATTTTAGTGCCAAACGCTTTCACCAAATCACTTAAGTACCAAATCGGAGAAAAAATAATCAATTAAGTGCCAACGGCAAGAATTTCTGGCCAGAAATAATACATGGCTTTTATAATTAAAAAATTTATATACCTAGGCATATTATTTAGAAAAATCTTGTCCACATGACGTGCTTGGTATTAAAGTGATCGTTTTTAATAACGACCGGCATTGAAATAATCACTTTAAATAAAATTTGACACTCAAATTATCATTATTTACATTTTTTAGATGACATGATTTAGGTGTTACATACTAACTGGACATACCGGTGAGCCACGTAGAACTAAGATATTAATAAAATGTAATCATGTCAAATTTCCAACAACTCATATCAGAGTTGCACTTAAGTAATCATTTTTTTTTTAAAAAAAAAAAGTTGCACTTAAATGATCTTTAAAAACTTTTGGCACTAAAATAAGCGTTGTACACAATTTTTGACACTTCTAGTATCATTCTCCCAAATTTTAGATTCAAATTTGGAAATGTTAGAGATCTTAAAATTCACAATTTTAGATATACATTTTGCTTTCAAAGTATGAATTCATCCTATATTTGTTATTACTATTCACCATGGACTTTTCATGGAATTTATTAGGAAAGAATTCAAATTGGATTGAAACCATTAAAAAATGACTAAGACTTTAAAAAAAAGCACACACATACATGCGCACAAATTATTAAAAAACAAAAAAAAACAGAAAACAAAAAAACCAAGTGGGAGGGCTAGGGCCAGCCCTCCTACCTATGGCCATAGTTCCCATCACCGGTGGGACATCGGCCTTAGCCAATAGGGTCATCGGCACCTTAGCAAAGGCCTACTAGCCTTCGCTAGGGCTGGGTAAGGGTCGGTGACCCTCACCTAGATCTACGAGAGGATCTCAACCGTTTGCCAGTTCTAACAAGGGCTAGAGAGCCCTTGCCTACAATTAGTGAGGTTGCTAGCCCTCGTTGAGGCGCCGACCCCATTGGCGATGGCCAATGCCCCACCGGCAATGGGGCAGCCACCATAGGCAAGAGAGGGTTGCCAGCCCTCCTCTTATAATTTTTTCTTCTTTTTTAGCCTTTTTTTTCTTTTGAAAGAAAATTAGAAAATGTAAAGGACGAAAATACCCTAGACCAGTCAATGAGGTTAGGTCTTCCTTTGAGACTCACGTGACCACTTTAAATCCTTATTTAAAACAAGTCTATTTCAAGCCCTTATTTGAAAAAAATGACAAAACAAAAAGTTCAGGCCTCTATTTAAAATAAAATTAACTTCATTCACTTATTTGAAAAATTGATGGTACTTTTGATCCTTGTTTGGAATTTTCTCGTTTTATGATGCAGGGAGATAATTGTGGATGAGGAAAAAAGAGTAGCCACAATAAATACAAAATAACTATTTTACAAAAAACAAAAGAATGGACTATTTCATTTTCAATTATTAATATAGAATTGAAATAGGGCCAAGATTCCACGGAATCATTTAAGTGAGCTTCAGAAAGCTACTTTTGATTTCAGGTTATATTTTTAAAAAGATGTTTATTATTTTAAAGTATATTCCAAAAAAAAAAAAAAAAAACCCTCCATATTGCAAATTATTTTTTTAATTATTATAATTAGCGTTGTATATGATGATATGTGACTGTTGAGGATTGCTTCAGCAAATAAGTTAAGCATTTGTATCACGCACAGCATTAGCAAAAAGGCTAATTGCACAAGTAATTATTGACGCCTAATTATTAGTCGACGCTTCATAAAAATGTAAAAACCGACATTAGAGCTTCCGATCGCGACAAAGCTCGTTTCTCAACCAAAAAGTGTTTTTTTTTCATTTCTTTTTTTTTTTCCATTGTCACTTTTAAGAAATTTCCCAACCATTTCCAAAAAAACCCCAAAAAGTTAAACGGTTGACTTTTGAGCAAACTTTTTAATCAACCATTTGACCAAAAATCAGCTCCGGTTCAAAAATCGAATTTTCACCTAAAAAGATATTAAATAGCCTTAATTTCATTTTAGTTGAGTCAATTTTTAAAAAATTCGAAAATTTGACTCAAAAATCAACATTTTAGGAAAAGTCGACTAAAGAGTGGACTTTTTGTTAAATCTTTGACAAAAAAAAATTGAAAAAATCTAAAATCTTGAAAATACTTTGTTTAAGTGTCAATTTGACTTTTGTGTTGAAAATTTCACAAAATTCAATTAAGAACCTTGTTTTTCGAATTTTTTAGTTTTAGGTTTTAAATTAACAAAAAAAATTATTTTAATCATAATTAAGTTTTTTTTTTACAACATTTGATTTATGGACTATTTCTAATCCTCTTGTTTATTAAATTTCGGGAATTGCCACGTTGAAAGACAAATTGTCATTTTAAGCCCTAATTAGGGAGTCAAAATCAATTCTTTATAAGTCATGAATGGACAATTGTTTTCCACTCATTTTGTTAAAATAAGTCCAAATCCGAGATCCTTTTGAGAAATTCGCATGAAAACTTTCCAATTTGAGGAATTTCACTCTCTTTAACATAAGAAAATCGAATCATTGAGCTTTAATTGATGAAATTTAGATTGACGCATTTGAGATTATAGTTCAATTTCATGAATCAAGGTCTAATTTTCATATTAGACCTCAATTCATTTTTTACCTAGGTTTTGTCACTTTAATTCAAGGTCGATTTGAATGCATAAGGTTATCCTAAGCATGGGTAACTAGTCAAATAGGTTTATTACAATATTAATTGAATTCAATTTCAATTAATTTGCAATTTAGAGCGAAGAATTGCAAAATTGCTCATTTTAATCTATAATGCCCGATTACATGTACCGATAGTTTAGGTCCATTGTTTTTCACAATAATCATTCAATTAAATCAATAGAAAGCCCATAGATTGCATTTACAAGGTTTAATTGGCTTAATTAGATCAAAATCATATAATTTATTCTCAAATCAAGTTTCCTCTTTAATTTGATCCTCGAGGGACCAAATTACATAAATTTTGAACCCACAAAGATCGCTTGGACATGAATCAACAAGAACCTATCGGATTTGATCAGGAACTAATCAGGAACTGGTTGAAACGGCATAAACCAACCCAATCGATCAACCAGCCACCAACGAGGCAGGCCAGTTCGGCCCCTTGCCAGCCGGTTTCGTAACTTTGGCAATCATTTTCAAGACCCTCGCTACGTGTATTTTGCTTCCAGCTTTGCATTTCCAAGATTTTCCAAAATGGTCCTTGAATTTTGTAAATTTACGATTTAACCCCTAATTAGGCCCTTAAATGCAATTCTCACTTAAATTCCATTTTTTGCCAATCGGACCCATCCGATCGGTTATAGGATACATCTTATATGTGATTAGCCTTTTAAAAATTTAATTTGGCCATTAAATCAAGTTTTTGACAGTCAGATTGAATTGACGACCACGATTCGCCAATTATGACCTAATATAAAAGCCATTTTCCCTCCAATTTTCATAGAGGGGCTCATTTTTTTGCAAATTTTCTCACACTAGAATTGAAAAATCATCTCCTTCTCTCTCCTCTCTTCCCCCCTCTCTCTCCTCTCTCTTCTATCTCTAGCCAAACTGGCTCCTCGTAGGTCCATGCTTACCAACCTCACGCCAATGGCTCACCGACCACCATCCATCCCCGACGGTCCTCCTCTCCTCCTCCTTGAGCCCCTCACAATCGAAGACGAGATGTGCAATGATCGGAATCTATCCGATCAAGCCAGCCTCCCTTCGGTGCTGAAACTGATCTGTCTTGGATCAATTTTTTTGGTCGCCTGAACCGGTGGACAGCGATGGTGCAACGACCGCTCGATCTGGTCCAATCTCATCCTCGGTGAGTCCCCAACCATCCAAAGGTTAGGGATCAGCCGATTAGCCACAGGTCGGCCTCCAGTGGCTTGATCTCCTCTGATGCACCCAAGGCCGGTCAATCGAGGACCGGTTTAGCTTGGAGACGAAACTGGCAATCCAACTAATCCATTAGCAATCCACGACGATCCAATCTGTTCCTCGGAGGTTCATTCATCCTCCAGCAAAGGGGATTTCATTCGATTACGTTTAGTTTCGAGGATAAATATAAAAAGGTAAACATCTCAAATTTAAATCCGATGAGGTGAGATCGGCGTATCCAATCAGGGCTAGGATTCAAGATTAGATTCATATAATATGCTTAGATTTGACATTGATGAAGTTGTTTGATGGTTTGCTGAGTTTAAAGCTCACTGAGGATGAACTTGAGATTATTTGAATGTGTTTGGTGTTGATATGCAATTTTCATACCTCCATGAGTAGCTTAAATTTTGGGCTGAAATGAGATCCTAAATGAGCTTTTTTGGTCTCGATCCCTTCTAGGCTTAGAAAATTGATTTTGAGACATTTGATTTGATAGGTCACACGTCCCAAATAGAGGTCATTTGGTTATCAAAAAACACCTCAGAAACTAGTCAATTTTGCAATAGTTTAGGTCCATTTGTAGTTATGTTTTTTTTACGATTTTTTATTTTCTTATTTTCGTACTGATTTGTATGATCTGTTTTTGGAAAATTTTCTCCATAAAATTTGTTCCAAATAGCCTTGAGTATGTCATATATTTTTTCTGGATTTTTCAGAGATATTTTGGTCTGTTAAAATCACTTAAAACCGGCCAAATCTTGTTCTGCCCTACACTGATCCAAGTTATATTTTTGTGAAATTGAGCTTGTAGATGAGTTCATTTGACTTCACGATCTTCATAAGGCTTGAAATACATGTTGTGTGCATTCCACGATATATGATTCGCATGATTTGCTCATCGTTTGGTATGTCAATTGCATGCTCAAATGCATTTAGATACTGCTGAACTTAATACATGCCATAACAGGTCTCTATTTTGCTATTTTCGCACAGGTGTGTGATCCCAATTAAGTCTTATTGTCTTCACAAAAAATGTTCTTCATTGTATGTTTTGCTCGTAGAATTTTTCGTTAGATTTTTGCATGTCATTAGGTAAGCAAAATGAAGCATGTTTTGTGACGTTTGTGTTAGATTAGGGGTTTATCACAAACATACTAAAACATGCTTGTTTGGGTCTCTTAAAGACCAAATTATGCATCAATGTCTTCTTGATATTGAAAACACATGTTACAAGGTTCGCGTTCATATATGGCACATTATGATTAAGCGTCATTTGATATGCAAACGTTATGCACCAATTAGGCTAGTCACAATTGAAAATAATTTGGCCCACCATGTTAGTGCTAAGTCATTTTGTGATGTCAATGACTTAAATGATTCTTTTGCATCTCGAACTAAGATTAGATGTTTTACCCAACTCATTATTGCATTCAAATCTTCGTCATACGCGAATCTCGTACCATTTAAGCATTGTTTAATTGATCTTTTGAACTCTTAATCATAAATCATAATCTGTCTTGGTAATGGCTGACATGCATGCTTCCACGAAAATTGATTTTCGAACATCAAATTGACCCCAATTAAACTCAAACTCTTCTAGAAAGTCATAGGACTCATCTAGATCTTTTCAACACCGCTAATTTTGTGCAATTCGCTTGTCATTTTGCCCCCTTTCCATTTTTTCCAAGTTAGATTAGAATTCTAACTTTGTTAAATTCGAAACCCTTGTTTTATCTCTGTTTAGTCAGACTTTTGTTATTTCTGTGTGATTTTTTCGGTAGAGATTCTAGAATTATAACCTTAACAAACTTTGATTGTTACTCTTTGATCTATGTTGTGGTGAAATTTGACATTTTTTTAGAGCTTTTTGATAGGAAAAATTTTAGTTGTAATACCATGTTACCCTAATGTTTGATAAAATTTCTGAAGCAATATTGAACTTCATTGAATTTTTAAAAATGTTTATGCGACTTGTTTTAGAAAACTTTCTTAATGAAGTTTGTTCCTTATGATTTCCTACATGTTGTGTAATTTTCTTAAGGACAAATCATCAATGGGTCCATTTCAATTTTGTTGATTTTTCTTGTCATGTCTGAGATGTTCTGTTGTAAACCCTTGTTATGATTTCCTTTTAGGATTTTTTAGGATGACTTGCATGTGGAATTAGGATTCATCGTCTTCATGAAATCCATTTCAAATTCTGTAAATCTTCATTCTTAAAAAAAATTCAAAAAATGAAATGATCTTTTGATCATATTTTCTCCAAAATTGATTAAAAATATCGATTTTGCATACTAAAATGAATTAGGTACATGTGATGCTTACCGACATCAATTGTCTAAAATCCTTTAAATCTTTTGATCTAACGTTAGAATTATCATGGTTTGGATTGTATTTAAAATACTAGCAATGCTTGTGAGTACATGATATGCAAACCCCAAACTATTCTTGGCAATTAAATGTGTTTAATAACCAAGATGTTCCTTGTCAAAAATGTTTTAAGATCTTTCAAATGCTTGATTTAACATTGAGATTGTCAAGGTTTGGACCATATTTAAAATGCTTGCAATGTCTGTGAGTACATGATATGCGAGCTCTAGACTAGCCTTGGCAATTAAATGTGTTCCATAGCCAAGACGTTCCTTTGTCCAAAGATCTCATCTTCTTTTCTTAACGTTTCAAACACATCCATATCTTTCGAAGCATTACATGAACCATGCATATGCATAAATCGCTCCATTCATTAGAAATGCTTGTGATTGTGATTGGCGCTTATCCATTGAATAAGTGATCATCCGTCGGCTAATTAAAATTGTTTGATTGCTTGAGAAATAAGGCTCAAGGGCCTACCTACATGTTTAATTCTTAATGATACATGTGAATTTTAGATGTATGTTAGGTGTGATGCCTGATTCCGTGGATAAAAACTTAGGATTTACCTAGAACACGTCCTAGAGACTTATAAGCGTTAGTGATTATACGAGAACACAAATAGTCACTAATGGCTATAAATTGTAAAATGAATTAGGTAGATGTCTAAAGGAACCGATGCATGAATTGCAAAGGTCAACCCCGAGACCATGTTTGTTCATTTGTGTACATAACTCCCTTATTTCATTTGATTGATTGTTTCTCATGTTTTTCGTTTGTTTTGTAGTGAACGATTGTTTCTTTTCTACTGTATGTACCTAGCCTAAATTTAGGTTAGGATTAGGTTAGACCTCGAATATGGAGATCCCTCGAGACTTGAAGACGATGGAAGGTTGATGTCCATTCCAACCATATCATTATACCCATTTTTCCTAATATATGTTTTGAGTTGCTTCATTTGTATAAACACCCGAGAGGTGCAAGTTTTATTTCTTGCGCTTTATTTTTGCTCGTTCTTCAAAATTGGGTGGTAGATTTACCATTTTCCTTATTGCTTACTTGGTTGTTTACTTACCATTTTGTCTTTAAATTCAATTGTGTGTTTTCTTTTCCATCTCATAGATATAGAATTACATGAAAATGACCTTCCACGCATGATCATTTAGTTTAGGTTCATCAATTTCAAAAAAGTAAAAAGAAATACTTGGCACCTTTAGATAATACGACATATTGTTAGATACTTATAGGACGCTAATAGATATATTAGTGTAACCCAAGTCCCTAAATTTAGATATCTAGTTGCATAGAAACGAGGGACAACTCATGATCCTCGATTGGGTTTTCTAGCCAACTCTCAAAAACAAGGCTAGTGACGACTCATGTTCTTATTAGGTTGTCTAAATAATTAGATCAAAAATAAAATAAACCCATCATGAGAAATATGAGCCTCAATAAGGTTCACCGTGATCTAAAATACTTGCTGTGAAAAGTTCATAATGGATGAAGTGATGCCATCCATGAGGAGTGAGTACTAATGGGAGGGCTACCGTGATAAAAGAACCCTGCAATTTGATATCCACACCCAACCTCCTCTTTTGAGGTGTGTCGCCTATTTTAGTGCGAATCATGACACCTTCCACTATCATGTAAGGTACAAGTTTGGGAGAGCTCATGACCATATGCGAGGGAACTCACACATGGTTCATCCCTAAAGGCGAGGTGATGACGTCTTTGTGGATGCAAAACGTGAGGGAAGTCCAATGTCAAGTACCCCTAAACCCAACATTTTCCTACTTTCATTTGGGGCCAACGAAGTCGGGTTGCAACAGTAATATTTTGAGAATGAAGCATATAATTGAACTAATATAAATTGATATTCCTTCAAAAGCTTACATAGATACATGTAAGCTTTTATAATTCCGGTTGTGAAAATCGAAATTTCTTCTCACGATGGTTTTTTTTCTAAAAGTGTATTTGATTATTGTTCTTCAATTACCACTTCCAAAATTCTATTTACTACTAACAGAAATTTCTTTTGAGTGATTTCAATCATCAATATTGTCTAATCCAAAAGATGACTAAATTTTGGTTATTAGCAATTTTCAATACGCTTTTCCTTGTATTATAGAATAGATTTTAAGTGATAAACTTAGTCGATGAGAATAAAATCTGGTTATTTATAAATAGAATTATCAATAACTTGAGGGAATTTACAACTCGCCAATAAAACCATCGACAATACAATGTGAAGTTATTGACAAGAGCTTTGATATTTCTTGACAAAGTAATCAATATTAACAGCAAGCAGTTGACGAGAAGATAACCGTTGGGCATTTATGTCCATCCATTAATTTATGATTTGTGTAACTTTTTTTGTATAAGTGTTCACAAAGTAAATTTCAAAAACCACCGAAAGAATTAAGGAGTTATTTGTTCAATCAAATTTAGTAACAGTCATATGTAACCGCCATCTGTAACTATGTGAAGAGGATCATAAATACCTTAAGTGCACTTTTTGTAAAGGTATTTCCGAATCATTTACAGAACTCAACATTCTTGTAGATTTATCTTTATCTTAACTTTTCAGTAATCTAAATATCTTACAATTCCCATATTTTAGCAATAGAACTCAATGTTCTCAAAATAATGGCTTGGCAGTAGTAATTATGCCACATCTATGATGAGTTGTGCTACAAACACGGATATCATTTCAACTTAGTTTAGTTAAGTTGGCATATAGGTAATGTTTGGGACTTTTCAACCAACCCATCAAGAACACGATAGGAGGAAGCCTTCTCTATTTAGAAATGAGGATATTATTGCCCTAGTGATAACTCTAGCATGGATGTGTATGTGTGGACGCACCTCTTCAATGGTATCGTTAGAGAGAGAGAGAGAGAGAGAGAGAGTGTGTGTGTGTGTGTGTGTTGTGTATATGGGCACTTCATCTGTTGTTCATAAGACAGGGTTAAATTTAGGACAAATATGGAAAGTAACTAGGTAAGTCCATCCTATATAATTGAGTGGCAAGAAGTTTTAAGATACTGTATGAACTAAATTGAGGTCATACCAGTTCTTAAAATTAGGACAAAACTGATCCAGATAACTCGATTTTGAAGTCAAAGTAAGGCCGTCAAATGCTGGGCTGGGCCCGAAAGGCTGGACTTCAAATTGGGCCAGTTGATCAGCATCTAAGCGGGAAGCTCTCACGTGGTTCAACACACAACCAAAATATTCCCTAGTTTATCACGTTGATAGTGATCCGACTCTTGGCCCAACATGAAAAAATAATAATGGCCCGATTGTATAATCATGTTTTGGGTGTGAAATATATATTTAGAAATTGAATATATTAAGAAAAATTAAGTTTCTAAATATTTGGAAATAAATTTATTCTTCTGTGAAATCTAGTCCACATGGCATGCTTAAAACTGAAATGATTACTTTTTAACAATGACCAGCACTAAAGTAATCACTTTAAATAAAATTTGGTAATCAAATTATCACTATTTACAACTTTTAGATGATATCATTTAGGGGTTATATGCTGATTGAGCACGTCAACAAACCACGTAGGATTAAAAAATTAATAAAATATAGCAATGTCATATTTCTAACAACCCAAATTGGAGTTGGCACTTATGTGTTCTTTAAAAAAAAAAAAAGTAACACTTAAGTGATCCCAAAAAAAAAAAAACTTTTTGTACTAAAATGAGTGTCATACACAACTTTTAACACTTATAATGTTCTTTTCCAAAAATATTTAAGTTCAATTCGTAAGTGTTAAAGATTTTAAAAGTCATGATTTGAAATTATATATATAGCTTTCAAAATATGATTTCATCCTATATTTGATATTACTATTTACCATGGAATTTTCGTGGAATTTATTATGAAAGAATTCAAATTGGAATGAAACCATGTTTTTTTAGTCTATTTTAAGAGGGAAAATTTCAAATAAAAGTCCAAAATGCCTTGAATTTCTCAAATAAATGCATGATGTGCGCTAATTTTCTCAAATAAGATTCTAAAGTGGATCTTATTTCAAATAAAAGCACAAATCGCCATATCTCAGTCTCAAAGAAGGACTTGATCTCACTAGCTCATCAAGGGCATTTCCATCCTTTATATTTTTCTTATTTTCTTTCATTTTTCCTTTTTCTATTTTCCATAAAAATACCTAAACTTAAAAAAAAAAACACGCAAATTATTTAAATAGAAAAATACCCAAGTAGGAGGTAGGGCCAACCCTCCTGCCTGTGGCTACCACCCCATCGCTAGAAGGGTGTTGGTTGTAACTAATAGAGTCGTTGACGACCTTGCCAACCAAAGGCGAGGGCTTGCTAGCCTTCGTCGGAATTAAGAGACGGCCATGACCCTCTCCCATATTTGTGCGAGCTAGCCCTCACCCAATGCGACCCTTGCCTATATCTAGGTTAGGGTCACGGCCCTCTCTTGGTTTTGGTGAGGGCTAGCAAGCTCTTGCCTAGAGTCAACGACGTTGTCAACCCTCGTCAAGGAGTCAACAACCCCACTAACCATGGCCAATGCCCCCATTGGCAATAGGATAGTGACCATAGGTGAGGGAGGATTGCCAACCTTCCATTTGTAATTTCTTTTTCTTTTATTTAGCCTTTTTTTCTTAAGTTTGTATTTAAAAAAAAAAAGGAAAAGGAAAAATGAAAGAAAATGAGAAAATGTAAAGCACGGAAATGCCCTTGACTAGTTGATGAGGTTAGATCCTTCTTTGAGATTCACCGGCCACTAGGGGTGATCGGGTCCAGGGTGGGTAGGGTCTAGACCTGGACCTTGTACCCGACCCTGTTATAACAAGTTCCCCTTTTCTGGACCCTATACCCAACCCTGTTTGTATTGGACCTTTTACCCAACCCACCCTATTTTTCCGATCCGGTTCCAGGGTCAACCATGTTTCCATTGAAACCTGTTTTGCAATCTCCTGATATCCTATACGACTTCGAATTTTATATTAATAAATAAGAAAATAACGTAATCCTCCTAATTTATATTGAAACATTAAGCACTGGTAATAAATTAATACATGAACTTTTTGACTAAACGAAAAATTAAAGATCCATAGGGCTAATTATAATAAATAAAATCATAAGGCAAATAATTAGCAACAAACATGGGTCTAATATTAGTCTTATTCCAACAACTACTACATGAAACTACTCATTTATGCTAACATAACTCCTCCTACAAAAGAGAAATTAGGCGAGCCAATCCATGAGATACGTGGTGACGAACACCATCGGTTCATCAGACAGTAAGAGAGGGAGCCGGTGAGGGAGGGAAGCAAGTGAGGAAGAGGAATGACAAAGGAGAAGTGCCGTGCGTGTTTGAGAGAGTTAAGAGGAAAAATATCATGTGATTGCGGGAGTAAGAATAGAAATCAGGAGAAAAAAAAAAAGGGTTTTAGACCTCTACTTACAAAGTCGGTCCAAGAACCGGTTCCAAAACTGGTCCAGGAACCGGTTTCTAGGTGGGTAATCACTCGGAACCTGTTCCAGGACCGGTTTAAACCGGTTCTGAATTTTGGGAACCGGTTCCCAGACCGGTTTTAATGGGAACCGGTTCTCGACCCTGTTTTCCGGGTGGGCCGGTCTGGGAACTGGGTATACCCGGTCCGGTTGCACACCCCTACCGGCCACTTTAAGCCCTTATTTGAAACAAGTTCACTTAAAACCCTTATTTGAAAAATGAGAGCACTTTTGACTCATATTTGAGACAAGATTCATTTCATATCCTGATTTGAAAAATTGCTAGTACCTCAAGCCTTTATTTGGAATATCCCGTTTTATGAGGAAAGAAGAGCGGCCACAATAAATGCAGAATAACTGTTTTACAAAAATAAAACAAAAAATGAACTGTTTTGTTTTCAATTATTACTATAGAATTGGTGAAATAGGGTCAAGATTCCATGGAATCATTTTAGTGAACTTCAGAAAGCTACTTCCGATTTCAGATTATATTTTTTCAAAAGATGTTTATTATTTTAAAATATTTGCCAAAGAAAACCCTCCATATTGCAAAATTTAGTTTTATTTTTTAATTATTATAATTGGCGCTGTCTATGATGATATGTGACTGTTGAGGATTGCTTCATCAAATAAGTTAAGCGTTTGTATCACGTATAGCATCAGCAAAAAGTCCAATCACACAAGTAATGTTTTGAGAATGAAGCATATAATTGAACTAATATTAATTGATATTCCTTCAAAAATTAAACTTAAATAGATAAATGTAAGCTTTTATGATTCCGGTTGTGAAAATCAAAATTTCTTCTCACGATGGTTTTTTTCTAAAAGTGTATTTGATTATTGTTCTTCAATTACCACTTCCAAAATTCTATTTACTACTAACAGAAATTTCCTAATAGGAGACAATTTTCCTAGTATTTATAAGATAGGTTTTAAGTGATAAACTTAGTCAATGAAAATAAAATCTGGTTATTTATGAATAGAATTATCGATAACTTAAAGGGAATCAACAACTAGCCAACGAAGTCACTAACAATACAATGTGAAGTTATTGATGAGAACCTTGAAATTTCTTGACAAAGTCGTCGATATTAACGGTGATCAATCGAGATAACCGTTGGGCGGTTATGTCCATCCGTTCATTTATGATTTGTGTAACTTCTTTTGGATAAGTGTTCATAAAGTAACTTTCAACAACCACCAAAAGAATTAAGAAGTTATTTGTTCAATCAAATTTAGTAACCATCATGTGTAATTGTCATCTATAACTATCTGAAGAGGGTTATAAATACCATAAGTGCACTTTTTGTAAAGGTCCTTCTGAATCATTTACAAAACTCAACGTTTTTGTAGATTTATATTTATCTTAACTTTTGAGTAATCTTAATATCTTTCAATTCCCATACTTTAGTAATAGAACTCAACGTTCTCAAAATAGTGAATTGCAATAGTAATTACGCTACACCACAATGAGTTGAGCTACAGACACAAATATCATTTCAGTTTAGTTTAATTAAGTTGGAACCTCTTATCCTGATCTTGATCCGCCCATTGTTATTTGAAAAAGTGCACGCTCTTGTGTTAGTCATCCCGTTGATCGTTTTGCTCCTTATTCTAGTTGCTTGTGTTTGCAACCGTCATCCTATTTCCAATTTTCTATTCTATGGTCATTTATCTCCTACCTTCTCTATTTTTGTCTCATCGTTGTTTATGTGCCTAGCAATGTTGCTAACGCTCTTGCTCATTGGGGATGGTATCGTGCTATGAAAGATGAAATGCAGGTACTAATTGAGAACCAAACTTAGAAGTTTACTTCCTTACCTACTGGTAAGAAACTTGTTGGTTGTCATTGGATTTTTACTATTAAGGTTCATCCAGGTGGCACTCTTGACCGGTTAAAGGCACAGTTGGTTGCAAAGGAATATACTCAGACTTATGGTGTCAACTATGATGATACTTTCTATGATGCCCCCAGCATGTCACGCCCAACATAGCATGATTATCTTATTCATTTCATTTTTTGTTAAGCATATAGAAGCGTAATTGACTAAAACGACCCAAAAGTACACACGGACTTATGCAAACAAGGCAACTTCATTTATTATTTATTTATATATATGTAATGCAACGAGTCATACAGTGGGGAATTCAAAAAGGTCGGTACTACTGACTACACCGACTATAAGCTAGTCATCTCATCTCAACCTAGCTATACACATAATTGCCTAACCCTAGCCCTCGGCTCCACAAAATCTTCCAAGTCCCAAAAATTTGGCTATCCTCCTGCCTCCCTTTTATTTGGCAAGTCTACCTCCATTCCTTGGTCCGCCGTCGTCATATAGTGGGAGGAGACCCACCATGCACCTGTTGATGTGGGCATATAAGCCAACAAACCCAAGAGATACAGGCTCCATTGGACCCCTATGTCCATAGTTAAACAAGACAAGATCCAAATAAAAACTGTATCCGGGAAATTAGGGTCTATAAACTTGTCCTCATGCCAAGTAAAGTCAATCGAAACTCCATAACGGATCATATGGGAGACAGGAGGGCTGACATTTCTATTGATCTGAAAAGATAAAGTCAACAACCAATGCATCTAAACTCAACAAGTTGAAGGTTCGTTAGTCTATACTACATAAGTCAATTACCATATTGATAAGGAAAGCCTTAACATATAGAATATGGAATCATTATCAATCAACTTATCCGAGAACCTTTTTAAAATTATGTACGATAGATCGATAAAAGCAGGGACTTCTACTAACAGATAATCAATAGCTCAATTCAAAAGTACTAAAGTTGAATTCAGTATATATTCAAGCTGCCATCATCATCTAGGGAACCCCATTACTCCTCGGGCATCTTGCATCCACCCGACATCACGAGGACATCTAGGGAATTGTGTTACACCCCCCAAGCATCCAAAGGAAACCAGTTACCCATTTAGGCATCCCTATCACAATCCAGGGCATTGTTGTCCCAAAGACCAATGACATTCCCCCTCACATCTTCATACAATGATGCAGCAATTTCCTAATTCAATTTAAAAAGCATGTTGACATCAATACTATCTAGGGATTCAAGCGTGAATCTAATGAATCCTCAGTCATTTTTATCCCTTAGACTAATATAAACTAGCCTGTGTTAATATTAGATAAACTGTAAGGAGGATTCCATATCCTAGACCTTAAATTAGCCTTATAGGATGTTCTGCGCACCTTTAGAAATGACATCTATTGTCTAGATAATTGGGTTTAAAAAATTACAAAACTTTAACGTAAGATAAAGAAGATCTAGAGAAACATTTTCCGTGAAGGAACCAAGGTCTAATTCGGTCCACACAACCCTACATCATTTTTTGAAAATCCACTAAAACCATAGGGCATTCCAGAACATGACAGACTCCAACAGAACAGGGTTTTGCCAAGCAAACGACTTCGAAAAATTCTGAAAATTAAATATGTGGTATTTAGGACGTACTCTACAAATTTCATAAAGGATGTGTGTTGGAATTCTTGACCAACAATTTTGTGAGAAATGAAAAGCAGGAAGAGGTCTGTTCAGTAACCTTAAAAACAAATTTCAAACTCAATAGTTTTTCAAATATATTTTTGTTGTACAAAGTCTGAAAAATCTGAAATTAAATTATTTCATAATAACTAATAAGGGACAACTTTTGTGAAGAACACCACATTAATTCACATCACATAAGTAGGTACAAAATTAGAAAAAACACGGGATCGGGCTAAAACCGAACCTGTCCTCAGTCCAATCACTAATTCAACTAAGATTTTCAGCCATCTCAGTCCTCATACATGTTAGATCTTGACCTACCATGCTCTTATGACCCAACTAAGAACTCAGCTATTTCGAACTCAACAATAGTTAGGTAACGTGATTGAAACTTCCGATTAAATGGGGATCTAAACAACATTCATGGAATTTTTAGGAAACCATCCTAATCAAACATAATCAATCAATGTAGGATAGAATGGAGGATATCCACTTGCCTAGGGTCCTCATGAATGGTGGTTGTGACTTGGCAAAGTGAAGGCGAGGCTGACGGCGATGACGGCTTAGCTAAGGCATGCTCGATGGCAGACTTGGATGGCTACAACCTCGTCTATTTTCTACGGTTGAGGGTTGGAGAGAAAGGGTATCTGTTGTGAGGTAGACGTGCGGACGATGGACAAATATGAGGGTCATGTGATGGAGAGGAAGAGGTGGTTGTTCCTTTTCTCTTTGGCTCTTTTATTCTTTGTCCACTGATCATTTTGAAGTGGTGTCATCCTCTCTTGAGCAGTCTTCAAAGTTGACTCAACTGCAGCAATTTACGTCAGCTGGATGCGGCGTTGTTAGGCGAAAAAGTGCAATCAAGTCCTAAAACTTGTCAAATTGACTTTTCGATTGAGTGGTAAAATTAACACCGCTACTCTGGCCAACCATTCGCTTTTAATCGCTGCTGGAATGTGCAACGCCAAGATGGAGCTAGCTATCTAAGCTAGTCATCGTGGCGACTTTAAAATGTTTTTATTTTCCATGTGGCTCGTTGGAGTTTAATTATTTTTTATTCATTTTCAAAAAAGATTGAAAACGATGTTGCTGTGAGATGATCATGAGTTCTTGCAAATAATTCCAATGAGTTAACAAAAATTTTATTCAATTTTTTATTTTGTTGAGCAAAATTTCGGATGTCACACTTTCTCTCCGATGGCCAAATCTCCTATCCATAGGATATCTAGCCCAATCAGCATCAAAGAAAATTGTAGTGTTTAGATTATCATAGTTCTTGAACAATAGTCTTTTACCTGGTATTCCTTCAAGTATTTGACGATTCGAAGCACAATATCCCAATAAGTAGTATGAGGAGAACTCATAAAATAGCTTACTACACTAACGGCAAAAGATATATTACACCTTGTGATGGAAAGATAGTTTAACTTACCAACTAATCTCTTATACTTCGCTAGAGCATGTAGTAATTCTCCAAGTTCTGCATCAAGTTTTACATTGGGCTCCATAGGGGTATTGATTGGTCTTGCTTGAAGGAATCCAACCTTACCAAGAATGCCTAGTATATTCTTCTGTTGCGATAAATTGATATCAATTTATGAGTAGACTACTTCAATACCAATAAAATACTGAAGACATCCAAGATCTTTAGTATTGAATTATGTATGCAAAAAATATTTAAGTTTCTTAATACCATATGAATCACTGCCAATAATGATGATATCATTCACATATACAACTAGAAAAAACAACCAACTGAAAAGACAAAGCTGAAAAATGAGTAATCTATCTTACACCCCTTTAATCAAAATTTGAAGATTGCATCACTAAATCCATTAAACCAAGCAGAAGGAGATTATTTAAGTCCATACAAATTTTGTATAAACAACATACCACATTCTCCCCCTAAGCGACAAACCTTGGTGGTTGTTCCATGTAGACCTCCTCAACTAGATTACCATGTAAAAAAACATTTTTCACATCCAGCTAATGAAGGAGCCAGCCAAATCACACAGCCAATGAAGTAAAGACACGAACAAATGGAATTTTGGCCACCAGAGAGAAAGTATCATCATAATCAACACCATAAGTCTGAATATACTCCTTTGTAACTAACCGTGCCTTTAACTAGACAAGGGTGCCATCTGGATGAACCTTAGCAGTAAAAATGCAACATCAACCAACAGATTTCTTACCAGTAGGTAAGGAAGTAAGCTTCTAAGTTCGGTTCTCAATTAGTGCATATATTTCATCTTTCTTGGCACAACACCATCCCGGATGAGCAAGAGCTTTAACAATACTGCTTGGCACAGAAATAGAGGACAACAATGAGACGAAGGCAAAGAAAATAGGAGATAAACGATCATATAAAAGAAAACTAGAAATAGGATAACAAGTGCGAACACAAGCAAAAAAACCAGAATAAGGAGCAAAACAATCAACAAAATGACTAACACAGGAGTGGGTACCTCCTCGAATAGTATTAGGCAAATCGAGATCAAGATAAAGGCTAGTACCATAACTGATAACGGAACAAATTAATCAAATTCTATTAAAGACTCCACTGTTACATCAAAGATTGTATTGTGTCAATGATAAGTACAATCAACAAACTAAAATCCTGTGGATGAAGTTGGAGAAGGTGAAGGAAGTGGAATCGTCCGTATGACACCACCATCACCATCACCATCACCAAACGACGTTGGAACTACTGGAGAAGTAAAATATGGTTGATCTTCAAAGAAGGTCACATCCGCCGAGATGAACATACGATGGTGAGTAAGATTGGCACATTTATATCCCTTCAAGTCTAAGAGTATCTCACAAAAATACATTTTCAACATAAGGATCCAGTTTATCGAGACCTGAGGTAAGACAATTTACAAAATAGACACACCCAAAGACCCAAGATATAAAGAAAATATAGGATGATTTGGATGTAAAGAAGAGAATAGTGTTTCTCCTTAGAGAACAAATGTTGGAAGCCTATCAATTAAATAACAAGTTGTAAGAATAACATGAACCCAAAAGGTTTTAGGTAAATGAATGTGAAACATGAGGCAACAAGCAACATCAAGGAGATGTCAATTTTTACGTTCAGCAACTCCATTTTGCTAGAGTGTAAGAGCAAGAAGTTTGATTAATAATACCATGAGAATCAAGAAATGGTTGGAAACCGAAAGTTTCAGCAAGATATTCTCTAGCATTATCTTACCGTAAATATTTGATAGAGATATTATATTGGTTCAACACTTCCAAATAGAACAATTGAAAGCAATGGAAAATCTTTGTATGGTCTTTTATTAAGAATAACCAAACCATTCGGGAAAAATCATCCACAAATGTAGCAAAATATCTAAATCCAGAGACATCAAACAAATGACATGGACCCCAAACATCTAAGTGAACTAGCTCAAATGGACTATACACACGATTATGAATGCGGGAAGGAAAAGAAACTCTATGATGTTTACCAAACTAGCAAGTTTCAAGCTAAAAGGAACTTACAGACTCAAACTTAGGGAATAGACATCAAAGTATGCTCGATGGGGGTGACCAACATGACAATGCATCCGGTATATATCGGTAGATGTATGCTTCACCACTGCAGCTACTAACACCTTCTTGTCAAGATTATATAGACCATTTGATCATGTCCCCCACCAATGATCTATCCACTCCTCAAATCTTGAAAGACATAGCGAGAAGAGAAAAATGTTATAGAGCAATTCAATTCTTTAGTCAAGGATCTAACAAAAATTAAATATAAGAAAATTGTGATAGGTGAAGGATAAATGACAAAGAAAGAGAGGGACTCAAATACTCCCATACTAGTAACCTGAGTTTGTGAGCCATCCGCTAATGTGACTGAGTTTGACAATTAGGAGAAGTGGAACAAAATGAAAACAAGGTTAGAGTTACTAGTCATGTGATTGGTAGCTCCAAAGTCTACAACTCAAAATCAAACACTGCAAAAACAAACAAGATGAATTGCCTTTGGAGATTTGTGACAAGGTGGCAATAGGAGATAAAGATCCTATCACCTGTTAAGAGCGAATCAATGTATCATACTCACACATGTCAATGTAATTGAATCGCATATGTTGCGCACAATATATGAACTTTGTGGAACTGGTGATGGAGGAACAATAGAATTCTCAACTTCACATGGCAACAAGATTTAGTCTAAGCTCTAGGTAAATAGTAAAGAAATAAACTTCTGCATGTCTGGCTAGTTGACAATAATTGCAATAGTGTGAACTTTGTGGAATTGGTGATGGAGGAACAATAGAATTCTCAACTTCACATGGCAACAAGATTTAGTCTAAGCTCTGGGTAAAGAGTATAGCAATAAACTTTTGTATGTCTAGCTAGTTGACAGTAATTGCAATAACGTGAGCCATGACCATTCCTAGAACTAAGGACACCACAAGTACCAATTCCATCATAGCCTCCATGGCCTCCATTATGATAAAACCGCATCCACATCCTCGATAATCATGACCGCGACCTCTACGTCCACTAGGACCATGGGAAATCATAGCACTTATCTCCAAAGTTGGCGTGGCAGAAATCTTCTCAATACTTATAGAATGGAGAGCCTAAGAGAAGACTTCATCAACTATAGGGAGAGCTTTGAGATGTGATATGTTCATGAAGAGATGAATACTTAAGCTCCAATGACTTGAGGTATGATATCACCCTCATATCCTCTTGGCATTTGGCCAATACAACTGGATCATTCGAGGCAAGAAAAGATAAGTATGTGGTTGTGAAATGAGCATGATGATCGGGCAAAGATTAATCTCCACATTGAATATCTAATAACACTTCCCATTTGTCACATACCAATGCCATACTATTCTATCTAGAATAAAGCAATGCACATTTCTCCCAGTCTACCTTGGCAAAGGCACACTAAATAAAGTGAGGACTAACCTTAGGGTCCATGCTATTCCATAAAAGAGTCCTGATCATTGCATCTCCCACAAGCCAATCGACAATTTTATTTTTGTCGGACGGTACCGTAGTTGTAATATAATCAAGTTGTTTGGTGGCAATAAGATAGACTTTGACTGCTTTAAATCAGGATGATTAATTAGTTCCATCCAACTTGATAGGAGATAATTGAAAGTGACCAAAAGGGAATCCAGAAGTCGATCCAGTATTTTCCATCAGTGAAAAAGAATGTGATCGAGCCCAAAGAAAATAAACTCCATCGCAACCAATACATAACTCTAGCACTCCAATCAACTACACGGTGATGTCAAAAAAAAAAAAAAAATAAAAATGGCCTCAATCCAATCACCACCCGTCATAGTAGTTCGTCGAGACTTTGAAAAATCATGTAAACAATACATAACCCCAGCACATACATTTCCATCTTTTATCAGTACTTAAGTACCCCAAAATCGACTTTTACCGAAAAATAACTAACTTAATTCAATCTTCAAATTGAGAAACGTCACAAAACGTTCTACTCTTATATCATTTAACATGGCCACAATGCTAGTCAAAGATAAAGACTTCAAAGTCAAAAAGTGAAAGTTAAGTGGACTTGCGACTAGAAAGACCCGGAGACACAACTAGGACAACATGATCCTAAGCTCATCGAAGTTGCAGATGAATGATGCAACTAGGAGTGACTCAACTAGGTAACATGTGACATCCTGAATTTCGACCCCATCCTGAATATATGAAATGGGCATTTCATCGATGCACCTATGGTCCTTTTTTTTGGAGCTGATCACTCTTGAGTTAACTAATCTATCAAGTAAAGCCGTTAAGGGATATAAACGCGATAAACTTAAGAATTCGACTCGGAATCAACTTCTTGACCGTACTAATCTACAATGGTCATTACAGCACAGTCAAAATCGATCGAGGCTAGAGATAAATCGATTCGACATAGGCACGTGATTAGTGTGTGAGTGATTCCACCTGATTGCAAAATTTCTATCGAACGGTACTAAACCAATTTTTCTGTCATTTCTGTACACTGTGTCCGTATTTGAAATTTCGAGATTTTCACGACAATCAAAAGTCATCAATGTGTCGAAGATGTACGTTGTGGCTAGAAAATAATCGATCACGGGTCAAATGCGCTAAAAATTCCTAAAAACTACCCGATAGATTGGGTCGCGCTAAAATTGCGTCCGGTCAATTTTAACCATGAAATTGAATTCAGTTTCCGGAATTGGACGTTCGAGCATATCACAATTCATTTATAGGACGTCGTCTCGTCTTTTGGAGAAATTCCGTCGAGTTCGGAATTTTTACGGAAAATTAATTTGGACGATTTGGAAAAGAAAGGAAATTCGGATGAGCCAAATTAAGTTGATGTTTAACCTCTTTAGTGAGCTATATGGCAAAGGGAAATTGTGGAAATCGTGTGGGCTTCTTCTTCAACAAAATTGGATATCAAATTGGAGAAGAAATTGAAGTCTATTTGAGGGAAATTCGTAGGCTTGATGGGGGCTGCAACAATTGGTACCAAAGTGAATTAATTGTGGGAAATTAAGTGCTAGAAAGTATTATGGGGGACCATAGGATAAGCATGAAGACTTCTTGGACAATCTAATGATGGATTAGATATTTTAATTTGACTCTTGATCCTTATCCCTTCTCTTCTTTGAGCGTCTCTCTCTCCTCTCCTTCCGTCACACGCCTCAGCCGCTCCCTCCCCCTTCGCATTTCTGCTTCTCTTTCATTTTCTTTCCTTTCGGTCTCTGCTTTCTTTCGTTTTCCTTCGAATTATGCAGCCCATCTCCACTTTCTCTCTCTCTCTCTCGCCACCATCCACGCAACACCATTCCACGAGCTCCCACCCAAGCAACGACCGAAGCAACCCCATGATCTCTCTCTCTCTCCTTTCCTTCGAAGACCGCCTGCAGCTCACGCAACTCTCACCGGTCCATTCTCTTTCTGCCAGCGCCTCAGCCGATTCCCTCTCGCCTGCTGCTCCATCTTCAACCGACCAGCCCCTGCTGCCATCCACTTTCGTTTGTCCCCATTTCAGCTGCCACCAAGTCAAACTCACGCGAATTACTCCCCAGCAAGTCTCGACGTTGACTCCATTCCATCGTCCGCTCCACCATCAAGAAGCCCACTCGAAGCCCACGAGCCCAGCAGTTGTCCCACGCCAACGCCACCGCCACCAACCCAGCGATCCTCCGTACCCAGCTCAGTCCCGCCGCCTGTTCAGCTCGCCGTTGGGCCACCAGTCCGACCAAGCTTAGCCGCAACCAGCAGCTCCCTCAAATCCAGAACCGAACCCAGCAATTCGCTGTGGGCTTGCAAGGCCGTTTTTGGCCCGGTCCAAGCCTCTGTTGGCATCGCTGTGAGCCCGAGTTTCAGCCGCCGTCACACCACCGTCGCCGTGAACTGGTTTTCGCGCTAAACCGGTGAGTTTATGCAATAAACTCTAATTATGGGGCTAATGACGTTTAAGGGGTGATTAGTTTAGATTAAGTATGGGTTAGGTAGTTAGTTAGAATGGATTATCGATTTAATTATTCGTTTATGCATGTTAGGTGCTTAGAGTAGCTTAATTAGCAACTAGATAGGTCGTATTATTTATCTATATTGGTTCGGAAATTTTTCAGACCCATTTTGGTATTTAATTAGGGTTTTCCGGCCTAAGTTTGCATTTTGGTAATTAAATGTATTTATTTAATTATTTTTTGTATTTATTTAATTATTTAATATTTTTCGGAAAGTAGACGGAGATAACCGGTGACCGGAATTTTGTGCCAATTGCAATGGTGTACTTGTTTTATTTAATTGAATGCTAATTTGTGCAAATTGAATGGAAATTACTAATTAGAAAATACCGAGTGTCGATTTACAAAACAAAACAAAAAATTTATGGATTATATTAAATAGTGGGATTCTCCAAAAGAAATATTACATTTTTTGATCAAGCCGACCGTGTACCCACACGCGATTATTTTGTCGAGTATTTTTAACACGATGAAAATAGGCCAAGCACATTATTTTAAATGAGGCATTTGACAGCAAAGCACCATGTCCTTGGCCGGGATTTGATGATCGTGTGTTGGTTAAGAGAATTCATCATCGTTGTGTGTCAAATAGATCCGCTATGTAACGGTTAGATTTGATATGTGACAATTAGATCCGCTATGTGACGAATGGATCCATTGTGTGACGGTTAGGTCGTACTTGTATGACTATAATCACTTGAAATGCATGATTGACTGAGATGTGGTGATTGACGGCGATGTGATTTGAGACGCTCCATTGGATCAAGTGTTATTATTGTACATGTGTGATATATGAATTGTGCTAACATGCAAGAAGGAACTGAGATAAATGTAAGTTTATGTGGTTGTATGATTGTGTGGTTAGGCATCTTACCCGCCTAATCGAGGTTTAGAGTGTGAACTCGCTGAAATTTATATCTCACCCATCATGGGCTTTAACTTTTCAGGACCGTAGGGTGGAGGACTTGAAGCCGAGCTGAGGGGATCTGAGGTGTAAGTTAGATAGGACAGCTTCTTTTGAGAGTTAGTCTTTTAAAGCCTTTTGGTTGTAGACTTTTGCACATGACTCAGGGTGTATATAAAAGCATGTTTTGTTTGTGAATCTGTTGTCCTGCTTTTCTATTTCGAGATGGTTACTGTTAGGGGATTTGTTATTCGCTTCCGTATGTGCAATAAAATGAAAGGGTCGACGACTCGTCCTGGGAAGTCACAAATTTTATCGACCACCGAGGGATGGGCACGTGCTTGAAGATCGGGGCGTGACACAACACATCTAGGAGCGACGCGACTAGGTAATGCAACTAACTGCGACGCTGCTAGAGCAGTGCTATTGGGCGTGGCACGGCTGAGCACGATGCTACTAGGTGATGTGGTTGAGTGTGGCGTGGCTAGATGAGGTAAGTGGGAGCGACGTGGGTGATCGACACGAGTAGAGTTGACATATTTGGGTGACGCTAGAATAGTAGAAATTGGGGTCACAAAAAAAGTGGCCTTTTGACTAGGGTTTTTTTAACGTCGCTCTATTACCATGTTAAAAAATAATAGGGTTACAAGTATCATACGCTTAACCCTATTAAGACATGAATTACTATTTTACCCTCGTTACTAAAAATACTCTCCAACAAACACGAAGATGACTATTGGGTGGTTATGTTCATGTCCGTTAATTTATAATTTGTGTAACTTCTTTTAGATAAGTGTTTATGGAATAACTTCTAGTTGGATTAGTGTTCATGAAGTAATTTCTAGTAACAATTGAAAAGATTAAGGAGTTATTTGTTCTTTAAAATTTAGTAACCGTCATGTGCAACCATAGTTTGTAATTGTCTAAAGAGGGTTATGAATACCCTTAGTGCTTCTTCTTTTTTGGGTAAAGGTCTATCCAAATCAATCACAAAACTGAAC
The DNA here is from genome assembly GCA_014182515.1 of Eucalyptus microcorys. Taxonomy (NCBI): domain Eukaryota; kingdom Viridiplantae; phylum Streptophyta; class Magnoliopsida; order Myrtales; family Myrtaceae; genus Eucalyptus; species Eucalyptus microcorys. The sequence continues at coordinate 2,804,906 of CM024565.1, read as the reverse complement.
GTTTTCTGTTGACACCTAATTTTAACAAATCTAGGAAAATAAAGAAAATAAAAATTGCATTACAACAAATAAAGGAAAAAAAATGAAAAAATGGGGAAAATCGGTTTGATTAATTATGCATGGAAAATTAGAATTCCGATGGATATTCAGATTTTGTTAAATGCAGAAGCAATTTAAAAATCAAGTGAATAAGGTGCAAGAATTTTCACAAAACGGAATAAATCGGAAAGAAAATCGGGCTGATTGCGAAATCAAGCTCCGATTTGCGGCTTTTGATTTAATGCGACGAAGATGGAAACTCGGAAAATGCCATACAAAACGGCCGTTTGGAATCAGTATAAAAGAGAGCTCCATTTTTCGTAACTAAGGGGAGGATTTTTCGAAAGAATTGAAAAGCAAATACGGAGGAAAATTATTGTCTGAGAGTTGAAAGTCAAAGCCCATTCCAGTTTGCCTTGGTCGAAAGAAACAGTGGGCAAAGAGCATACGGAGTGACGTGAGAGAGAGAGAGAGAGAGAGAGAGAGAAAGAAAAAAAGGGGCTACAGTGTCGTCTTCTTCGTGAGGACTCCCCTGTCCACACCAGCTGTTACGCCAGCACCGCGACGTTGGATACCACTGCACCTCACCACCTCGTTGGTCTGCTCGCCTTCGTCTACGCCACACCCGCGACACCAGATTGCCGCTCCGAGCCTCCATCCGCGAGCCCGTGTCAAGCCGTCGCCCCCTGCTCTGCCCGCGACGCTGCCCGCCGATCTCGCCGTGCCGCCCGCGACACTGTGCCGCTGTCACTGTCGCGACCCAACGCCACCAGAGCCCGCACCGCCGCCGTTCGCCTCCGCCCGGTGCCTGACAGCTAGCCCCACGCCCACGCCGCTGCTACTCGCCTCATCCGCATCTGCACCGGAGCCCAAACGCCGCGACGAAGCCCCCTGCTCCGCCCTCTGCCCGAACCCGAGACGAGCTGCTCCGCCCTCTGCCTGAGCCCGAGACAAGCTGCTCTGCTCTCTGCCCGAGCCCAAGCGAGGCTGCCCACTACTGCTCCTCGCGACGCCACCGCTCGCCATCGATCCGCCTATTGCCGGTCTCTGCTGGAGCTTTGAACGCCGGCGACCAAACTCCCGATGATTCACGGAAGCTACTCAACCGTGAGTGAAGAAAGCAAGGAAAAGAAAAACAAAAAAGGAAAAACATTAGGTAGTTTTTTTTATTTATTTTTTTATTCACTTTATTTTATTCTTTTATTCTATTTTACTTTATTTGCTTTTTTTTTTTAGTATAAGTATTCCTTGATGCAAATGATGAATTGTCCGACATGAAATAGCTTGTGAAATTTGTGATTGTGAGTCCGATTTTCGCGCCCAAATCCGATTCGCAATCACTTAAAAAAATCGCTAATCCAATCTCCCGCCCGAGATTTGATTCGTGATTTGTGTGAAATTCGCCAACTCGATCTTATGCGCGAGATGTGATTCGTCAATTTGGTGGTATCAATATTGTCTAATTTGCTGTCGTGTCACTTAAGTTAATTTTCTTAAAAAATTAAAAATTAAAAAAAAAAATGTAGGCTAGAATTAGGTTTATTTCTTATTTTAGAGTTTGCATGTTATAATAGAAATTTTATTCTGAATTTTACAAATAAAATAAAAAAAAATCAAATCCATTCATTTAGGTTGCTAGTCTTCTTAACTTGAATTACATGTTTAATTATTTGATTTTTTTAATTTCGAAATAAATATAAAAAAAAACAACAAAAATCATCATGCATATATGTCATGTAGAATTAGGGCATATTTTATATGTCATTGCATATTAGGGTAAAATTGCACTTAGTTTAGTTTTAGATAATATTTCTCTTAATTTATTATAAGTTTAAGTATTTTCTTAAATAGATTGCGTTTTAGGATTATTTAGGTTAAGATAATGTTTTAGTTTAAATTAGGATTTGGCTCAACCTAATTCCTTATACAAATTAAATAGGATCTTAATCTAATTAGGTAATTTTCACATTTTTCCTAATTCCGAATTTCATAAAAAATACAAAAATGTCTTAGAATAAATTAGTTCCATTTTCTAGGATAGATTGCATTTTTAGGAAATAATGTCATGTAAATGTCATATTGGATTAGATTTATGAAATGCACGTCATTTAGATTTGCTATTAGGTCCATTTAATTAGAAATTGCATGTCATTAGAATTAAGTCATTTAATTAATATTGCATTGCATATTGCATGATCTCCATTAATTAAAATGAAAACAAAAAAAAATTGTGTGTTAATTAGAAATCATATCTAGGGACGTTGATGTGAATTCTGATTTAACATTGCAGATGCTTTCGTTGCTTTGAGGTAAATTTTTGCAATTTATTTATTGTTTTACTCGAGTGTTAAATTGGTGGTTTGCACACCCGCATGGTCGCCTCACATGTTAGGGAAATAGATTTAAAATCAATTTATGCTGCCTGCAAAAGCATTTTTGAAAATAAAAGAATGGTACCGAAAGGGCATTAGAGAAATCTAGTGTAACCAAATCCCCGTACTCATAATCTCTTGTTTGTAGAAGTAAAGTAAAACTCCCGTTACTTTACTTGGGTTTCTAATCGACCCACCAAAAAATAAGTTAGTGGCGACTCCTAGTTAAAAATCAATTGCATGTTAAAAATTTGAACTTAAGTCGCGAATTGGTATAGGCTTGGGAGAGTCCGAGCTAAGTTAGGTTAGCAATCCATTAGCCAAACCCTAGGTGGTACACCCGAAAATTTGGTCACGAAATTTTCGCATATTTACCTTTATCTTTACTTTCTTATGATTTAAATATCTTTCAATTCCCATACTTTAGTCATAATTTCATATATGTCATCATTGATTAAATTCCAACGTTTATCTAGTTGTAGTTTACAAATCTTTGTCATCAATTAAATCTCGACATTATATCTTTGTTGTTGCACTTTGTGGTCAATAAAATTTTGGCAAAGCATTCTATGTCATTGGGCTACATCAATGATTAAATTCCATTAAAGTGTATATGTTCCTTGTGTTCCATTGATACGACTTATGTCCGAAATCGCCACAAAACTTGTCTCAATCTTTAAAAAGAAACAACAAATTTTGGTAAAAGATATTTCGTCGACAATCCAATTTCGCCAAAGTAGATATCTAGGATTATGTTAACACGGGGTTTGCATTTTATATATTATTATACAAACCAAAGGGTTTGCACACCCTTTGAAAATGTGCAAATAAGTGTTGGGAAAATCGCCTATGTGCTTTTGAAGATGACAAAATAATTAAAGGCTACTAATTTGTGTATTAATTTAGTAGTACTAGGTGATATATGCATAAGCCATTATACAAATAATGTCATAATCAGTACCAAATGATTCTGATATAAGGAGTGCTCTGTCATTGTAACAAGTGCTCTGGTGATATCAAGGGATCACCCTTGATTTCAAAGGTGAACAAGGTATTAGGCGTCAAGATATGTGCAAGCTGGAAGGATTTTCAGATAAGATAAACATCTGAAAGGATCTTGATCGAGAGTAAAGAGGTTAGGAAGAATGGGGATGTTGCTGATAACTTGAAGGTACCAAGACTCGGTTAACATTAGATGGACCTAGAAACGGTGAACAAACCTAGAACGAGGTTGTTCGATTAAGCTTGGAGTGACCATGAAGGTGAACAGCTGGCTAGAATCGCAATCGCCGGTATGCTTGCAAGGACTACAATCGGATCATTACCAAGTGTAGTAAATCGTTATCTGGAGCAACAAATTGTTGGCAAATGCAGATGTCGATATCATAGAGGTAAAAGACATGTATCAGACATGTATCGTCCTCTTTCCAATATTAATATGGTGTGTAATGGTTATCTTAATGGTTTGGAATCCAAAAAAGAGCACTGGAGTTGATCCAAAGTAGTTCTATCATTAATGAGCAAGAGACAAACTCTAACATACACTGACATTGTTCTAGGAAATTGCCACTATCAGAGAAATGTTATTGACGTCAGAGAACTGTTTTGACAATTTTGAGCGACGTTCTACTGCTGACAACGGTAGAACCAATGGTTACTTAAGAATTTCAATAGGATCCGGTTATTTGAGGATGAATGGGCTTATATATAGAGTCCAAGAGAAGTAATTATAGGTTGTGTGGAAACGAACAAAACTAGTCTAGTGCTTTGAGCATTCTTTACTTTGTTTTTGTTGTTGGCTATTGTAAATCCTAATGTCATTGTCTGTGCAGCGTTAATATTTGTAATTCTAATAAGAGAAAGTGTACAAGAGCGATAGCAGTCAATAAGTCTTGGTGATGTGATCTTTTAGAAAGGCAATTCTTGTCGATTGTAACTTTTCTTGAAGATTACTAGTGGCCGCTCCGCGAGCAAGGAACACCACGCACAAGCGGAGTGAAAACGAAGCAAGAGGAATTCTTCGTTGGGGGAAATCACGCACCGCCCTATACTGCGAAATGAGTTTGTTTCATAATAAGTTGCAAAAGAACTAGAATGAACACCATCTGGAGCTATGTCTGAAAGAAAGTAGATTAATGTAGGTACGCTTAGCGCTTGGTAGGTCAGGAGCAGGTCTGCCCTTGTTGTGGTTCTTAGTGTTAAGAGTGGACATAAGCTTGGATATAAAATTGAACAACTTTATATTTGCTTGCGATATCTTCTATCTCCTCACTGTTAGCTTTACCTATTCATTATCATCACTATTTGTTCATCAGTAGCACATGCACATGATTTCTACCCACTTTGTTTTTACTGCTATTTGCAGTTTAACTTATTATATGCCATAAATGTTTTTCATAATTCCAATACAACCTAGAGGAATACAACCTATCACCCCTCTCCTCTAGGTTGTATTGTTAATCAAACATTATTAATCGGATGCCCAAGTAGTCTTTCTGTTAAGCTATTGGCTAAATTTGCAAAAACAGTACACTAGATTTTTTATTCTTTTTTGCCATAAATAGCACTGATGGGGGTGTTGATGCGGTACCACATTAGAAAAAGGTCAAAACAAAAAATAAATAAAAATTGTATAAAAAATCAAAGAAATGAAAGTGAGAGATGGAGACACTCTTGCTTTAGGTTTTGGACAATTGAGGAGGACTTCGCTAGCCCGGGCCTCAACAAGGGACAGCGACCCTTCACAGCCACAAATGATGGGTGAACCACGAGTTAATGTAGCTCCAAGTAGGGGTGTGCAAAAGAAGCAAGGGCCCGCTCGGGCCATGAATGGAACAGGAGAACCACCCAAAACCGGTGGTTCGAGGGAGCCGGTGCAGTTCGGTTCCATGGGTAAATCCGCCCACCCTGAGATGAACCGATTATATTATAATAATATATCAATTTTTAATATTAAAATAAATTTCAAAATTACTAATTAGCAAACCTAAATTTTGGAGCTTTATCTCCTCTCACGGTTTCCATCTTTTTATAAGAATTTAGTAAAGTGTGTAAGCTGCCTTTCGGCAACTCAACAAATGACTCCTTCAAATGATACTTTCGGGACTCACGTAGGACCGGTGGAATTGTTTTTTATAGAAAGAATTCAGTAAAGCAAATGTTGTAAGAGATTGAGCATTGTTAGGGGATAAAGGAAAAGACATCAATATATGACAATCATCCAAAACCTTGAACTTAAAGAATATTTTAGATTTCAATTGAAATGATTCAAAAACAGGAAAAAAAAACCTATTTCTCTTCTTTGGTAGTGTTTTCCAATAAAATAAAGAAAAATGATACCCTTAATTAAGCCGGTTCGATTTAAAGAAAAATATTACTCGATATTAAGAGTACTCATGGCGGGATTTGGAAAACGATATTATCATTGGTGAGACTAATTCCATGGATCCACCCGAGAACTGGACCGGACCGGCAGTCCGATTCTCGGTGGATCCATGCAATTAACGGGTGGTTCCCGGTTCCAATTTTTTGGAACCAGGCTTTAGCGGGTGGTTTCCGGTTCTAGGCGGGGAACCGCCCACCCAAACCATGCACACCCCTAGCTCCAAGTAAGTTTTTTTATTTTTTGGTAGGGGGTTTTTGATGTGTAGATAGGTGGCTTTGTCGAATACCGGGAAAAAGGTAATGAAAATACCAATAGCGGAAAAAACCACTGAGGTCGAGTTTTATCATAATGACCAATAAAGAACGATAAAGACCTCCAAAATCAAAGGATTTGAAGGGAATCAGAGACGATTCAAAGAAACAAGAAAGTGAAACATCGAAAATCATGTGAACAGAGAACTTTCGAGGCTCAGTACTCAGGCAAAATACAGAGGACGTGGTACGACATCACATTTTAAGTTGTTAGAAACAATTACCGGTAAGATGAAGCTGCCAAGCTAGACGGACCATCATCAACTCACCCGTGACGAGGACCTAGATGAAGTTATGCGGCGGTAGGGTGCGGTCGCTTCTCGCACCTGCACAGGGGATATTCAGCCCATTTTTGGGCCCCAAGTCGATCCCGAATCAAAGGCATAATACTTCCTTTCGACCACTATTATCCCCAATCAAGATATTAAGCAATTTCAACAAGCACAACCTAAATTATTCAACGCAACCGACATTAGCAATACAATCACGGGAGATCAAAAGCGAAATAAGGGGAACATGTTTCCCATCTTCCAACATTTTTGTATAGGTAAAAAGAAGAACATGTTTTTTTCTCGTTCCTATTCTTCTTTCTGAATACGGGGGGTTTCAAAAAAAAGGATTATTTCGTTCCTCCTCATAGTCATTTTTGTATATTCACGGATCATGTTATAGGCGAGGGCCGGGCATTGATGTTGGGCAGCCCATGGTCGAGCCTCGGGGCTCTCTCAGAAGTCTTTTGACTAGACCATATCACATTTTGTAGGCTCTAGGTTAAAGCTTAATTAGGCCCGAGGAAGAATATCAACGCAAGAAAGGACCGAATTCAATAATTGAGAGATTTGAAAGATCCCATATTCTCGTTGACACTCATTCTCAATATGGGGTCAATTATCCTGAAACTAAAATGCCTCTAATTTCTAATTGCCAGAAAATGCAGTGAGAAATGCAAATGTTGGAATATGCAACATGAAATTTTCTCTTGTTTAGGGGTTGAATTCCGACACTATACAGTCCCCAATTTTCATGAAATGCGTATGGGACTTTTCAGAGTGTGCATAGTTTGAGTTGGGTCATCTGAATCGAGCCGAAGTTCTATATTATGTTCCCATGCCTTATGTTTGGAAAATAATCTTCAGTGAACCCGGAACATGTCTGCCCATGAGGTAGGCCCAAGATTCGACCACTTGATCTAACAATGTATATAAGTTGGGCTCGGCTTACATGCTGCCGGGTGCAGGCAGTAGCCTCTCGTAAGTTTGGTATACGATGAGTCTTTTATTTGTGGGCTTTTTACCCCCACTTAACGATTTGCGCTGCCAATTTTGACCCAGTAGAAGGGGGGAAGCCCATCCAACAATGAAAAAGTCCAAAATTGATGATGAGGTCGTCAGATTTTGTGTACTCCTTAAGAGAAAAATAGTATCAAAAGAAAAGTAAGCATGCTTCTTTTTGGTCGTAATTTTTCAACAATTATGTTATGCAAAACAACTTGTAAGATACTAAGTTTCACTTTTTTTATGTACTCATAGATACATTAGAATATTGATCTTTCGCTTGAGCTTAAGTATAATTCTCAATGTAATTTCGAATGTTTTTCTAATTTGCTGCAACTAACTATCATATTTTCAATAAATTTGTTATGTCAAATTGACACTTTGGCTATGTTTGGTTTTGTTTTTGAGGAAAATTTTTGGGTATATGCAAAGAAATTTAGGTTAAGGGGTCTACAAATATAATTTGATAAAAGCATATTTTAAAAGTGCATTGAAAAGCAATGTGCATTGAAAAGCAACTTTGGTTAAATGTTGGTTGGAAAAAAACTACAAAGGATTTTTACTATTTTTGTTTATAAAAAAACCGAAACCCTTCATTGGACCCTAGTGAACGAAGGGCTTAGGTCGCCAATGAGCTAGCTCGTTGCAGTCAGCTCTAGGCTTACCAATGATGTCACGCGAGATGAAAACAGTGAAGGTAAAAGTAGAATTTCAAAAGTTTAGCAAGGGGAAAGTTGGAATAAAAAATGAATTAGCATTCCGAAATGCTCAAGATCCAAAACTAGGTAGGACTTGCGTTGAGCTGAAAGCCTTTGGATATGCGATGCATCTCCAGGAAGCTCCGCCAAAAAAATTATCAAGCACCACTTGCATTTATCTAAGGCTTTTAGAACCCCCAAACCCATTTTCAAAATCCAACCGAACACAGTATTTGCGCAAAACAAATTCGTACATATATATGTGATTGATATGGGTGAATTTCTTTAGCATAATTCATATAGAAACTAAACGTGTCAACAAATCAGAAATCGATATATATTTACTCGATCGAGGGGAACAAAAAACAATAAATGATAGGGAGTATTTAGATATCATACCGGGAAAAGGGAAGGGGGGGGCATGGGCCGCAGGATCTTCTCGATTATGATTACTCCTTTTTTTGTATTATTGCAAAAAGAAAAGGCCTTGTTTGGGAAAATTTTTATCCTTTTACTAATTGTTGCAATTAAATATCTATTTTTCATTTACAATTATTGTCATAAGAGAGCAATGATGCAACAAATTATTTTAAATATAAATGCGCCAATTAAACTTTGTTTTTGTATTATATAATACAGGAGTAATTTGAAAATATATCCATTTTCTTCCATTTATTGTTGGGGTAATATAAGAAGATATAAAAAAGTGAAACAAACTAGTGATTTTGACTTAATACATACATACATACATACATACACACATACATATATATATAAGATTTAAAGGTACTGTTTGCCATACTCTATTGAGCCCACTAAAAAGATGTTTAGACTTCATTTTTGCGCGCACGCCTACACACATCCATATAGAGAGAGAGATAACTGGCTAAATGCTTTGTCGTCCCGACAGGCTTTGGCAGTCGATGATGTGGTGGTGGTGGCTTTGGCAGTCGATGATGTGGTGGGTATTCACAAAAGATGTTCATAATATCGGAGTTGGTGGGCAGAGTGAGAGAGAGGGAGAATCCAATTTGGGTGATGGGTATGTACAATAGTCCTTCGAATATGAGAGCATCGGGCATTCTTGGCGGCATAACTTTAACTGCTCATGCGACAACCGTTCGACCGATGATTTCGAGAATCTCAATCCCGCACTTGCAGTGTTCCTACAAAGTGATGCCACAGATGCTTCGTGAAATCAAACACTTTCCATTATTTTATGCACTTTGAACGGAGGACGTATGATGCACGTTCGAGATTTCTCTGTTCCTTTAGAAAGCACCCCACCCCCCGAAGAAAGAAAACAAAATCATACACGTGTTTCGTGAGATGATGATGCGGCCACCACCGCAGGTGGGGAAAATCGCGTCCACAATTGCAAATCCAAGTGGCGAAAAAGGAGCGGTTCAATTCCGTCAAATGATGAGAAACCAAAGGATAATCCTATCGACATCGACATAGCTCAGTAGCTTTCACGCCACATGAACTGACCCATGGAAAAACACAACTCGGACCCTCCTTCGTCGATCAAGGGAGCAAGTGGAAATGAGTATCGCTTCCATGTGCATGGCGAAAAAACGTGTTTAGAGAGATACACATTAGATGAGGTGAGTGCGAGAGGACCATAAAATCGCGATTGACTCAACTGATCCTCACAAAAAATGTGTTTGCTTTCCAATCACATGCATCGGGTAGTTGGGGCTCCATCACAATGGATGCAATTTTGAAGATTAGAAATGCACTATGATTCAGACGTGAAAATATAAGTACATTGATGATTAGTTGCTTAACCAACTCTTTTGGTGTTATGTTAGCCCATAGGAAGGAAACATATATTAAAAATTTTAAGTGATAAATCTATAAATCCTATTATTGTTTAACTTAATCTACCATTTGTTAGTAGGTAAGTGAATGAGAAATCTGAAGTACTTGAGTTTTGTTCAGGTTGGTCTTGTTGGTGAATTGGCTTCAAAATACTGTTGTCAAGATCACTTATACTAGTAATTGCAGGATTGTTATGTTGATTGGTAATAATTTCTAGATTGATAGTGCTACCTTGATAACTAACTAGAAGGATGATTATAGGAGGAATGTTTGGGTATACATACATACATACATTTGAGTACTTAAATCAAGTTAAGTGCACAACCATTTATTGTAAGGGCATAAATTGTTAGAGTATTATGGTTGTCGCATATAAAGAAGGGACCCATAAATAGATGAAAAAGGAGTGTAAAGAGTGAGACCTCTAACTATATTCTTAAGATAAGAGTGAGCGCAAGATCATTTCCTTTGAAACGTTGAGTTGTTATAATATGATGGGCATCGTAATTTTTTTGTTGGCGCATTCGTTTAGATATAAATAATCAGGTTATGTTTTATATCTTAACATACCCCAAAGCGTGGATTGCTTTGACACATGTAAGGAGAAGGGAACATGAATTGTCAAAATATAGGTAACATGAGACAAGACATGAAGTTTTAGTTACAACAAAGATAACATAGGTAGCATAATGAATTGCGAACATATAAGTAGTTAGGACAAGACATGAATTTTTAGTAACAACAAAGATAACATAGGTAGTATAATGAATTTCTACCATTTAGATAGTTATGACAAGACATGAAATTTAGTTACAACAAAGATAACATAGGTAGTATAATGAATTTCAAAAATATTTAAGTCACTAAGTTTCAAAGCTCCAATAAGAATTACCGTGTTTGATTATATGTACTAATACAAAATATTAGCATAAAACATATATTTTGAGTAACGTGATTGTTTGTAGTGGATTGTTGCAAGCAATTATTTTAATGCACCAAATCGCTAGTGTGCCATAAAAAAATGTGTGTACCAAAACGCAAATAACTAATTAAGTAGTACTTTATGGTAACCTTGATTATAGTGAAAGTTTCCAGTTTGATTCCTCATACTCTCGTTACATCCATTTATCTGTTTTTTTTAATTAGGATTGAGATCCTCTAAATTTATGAAATGAGTACACATCTTAAATTACCCTTCTAAAATGATTAACACATTAAAAACCAAATTGAGGACTGAGATTGACCAGAGATCTTCAAGTTACTTCACGAAAATGCCCTCAAATTTTGCCGAAAATTACACACCTGCCTCCACTCCAACCTCATCCCCATTTTCTCTCTCTCCCTCCCTCGTTAGCCATACCCCACAGCTCCTCCTCCGCCATGGAACGTCGCCACGGCCACTGCGGCCGTCGAGTCGACCCCGACCGCGGCAGCCCGACCGCTCACTCCCTCCCTCCTTTCTCCATGTGGGTGCACGCGCACATGGAGACCGCAGACATCCATCAGATCTGCTTCAGCAACCTCACGCAACCACAAGATCTGGGACACGAGAGAGAGAGAGAGAGAGAGAGAGGGTGGAGGTGGTGGCTGGAGCTGCGCTGGCGAAGAAGGTTCATGGCCTTGCTGTGCCCTACCCACCAGCTAATGATTGACAGGGGGCGCAACTTCCTCTTTCCCACAGGGGGAGCAAGAAGAGTTCAAGAAGAAGGAGGAGGAGAAGAAGAGCAGCGAGCTGCGCTGGCGAAGAAGGTTCATGGCCTTGCTGTGCCCTACCCACCAGCTAATGATTGACAGGGGTGGGGCGCAGCTTCCTCTTTCCGACAGGGGGAGCAAGAAGAGTTCAAGAAGGAGGAGGAGGAGGAGAAGCAGCCAAGAAGATACTCAAGGCGCAGATTCAGACATGATTCGCGGAAGGTAATCGAGCCCAAAGCAAAGATCGATGGGTCAACACGATCTTTCCCGGACCCTTTCATATTCTATTGTCCCGATCCCATCGGCAAGCTCATCGAAGCACTCCATTCCTCCAGACCCACCTCTTCCTTTTCTCCTTTTTTTTTATTACTACTTATTAATTTGGTAAATTTTCTGAATTGATTCCTGAATGGAATAAAATAATTCGATTGAGATGAACGTGGAAAGGAAGGGTTCTCACGAAATATTCTTTGCATCTTCCTGGGGGCATGTTCACTTGAATATTCTCAAGTGGCTCTCTTGGTATATATTAATTTCCCTCGCCAAGCATATGGAATAAAAAGGAAATGGGTTGAGACTAGTGTTTAAAAATTTAGTCTTGCGAGTGCGAGTTAAGCGTGGTTGTAGAAGTGTATTGGCTTTCCTTTTTTTGTGTTTCTTTTATGGCTCGTTTTGTTCCTTTATTATTATTTTTTTTCTATGGAGATTGGTATGATCTAGGCCTGCTTTCGGTTATCAGGCTACGTTCGTCTCTCCAATTCGGTCAAAGATAAGCCATAATATAATGAGATTTGCAAGGGAAGTACGTCTTTGTCAATCGCACCAAGTGATTATGCAAGTGTGCTTGGAACTTGGACACCTTTTGCTTTCTTTCGGCGCAAGAATGCCAACATTTTTTTCACCACTTTCAACCAACAACTTTGCAAATCGGCATATTGGTGACTTTATTATTTAAAAAATTGGGAAAGGAAAATTAACTAAAAGTATAATAAAGAAAATAAGTATCACGAGTGATACTAATAAAAGATAAATGTTTAAATTTGGTGAAAATGTTAATAGGATGACCATTTTTTTGTCATTTCAAATTTTGTCATCGAGGGCTTTTCCCTTTTTATGTAATTTGTGTTATCCTTCCCTTGAAGTTTCTTATATAGTTCTATTAAAGTGCACATGGTTATCGTATGCTAACAATTTTTATTTCTTAATAAATTTTGTGGATATCTACTTTTTCTATTATCATTTTTAAAAGTAATATAGTTTTCTCCTGTTTTCTATATTTGGATATCTACTTTTGGTATTATCATTTTTTTTAAGGTGATATAGTTTTCTCCCCTTTTCTATATTTGTCAGATTTTTACAACAATAAAGAGTAAAAGAGAGGAATTTCTTACCCTCTTAAAGTCATGCGCATTACACATATTAACGGAAAAAAATAAAGAAAAAATGAATTGCTATGACGGCATGAAAGTTCAGGGGAGGATCTTGTGGAACTTGAAAATTCCAAGGGACGAACATGTACTACAGTAAAGATCACGAGGAAAGATTTTATCTCGAATGTCGTCCTTCTCTTTTTAAATTATTTTTCTTGTTTCCTCCATTGTGGGTTTGACTTGTGCTCCGGGAACCATATAGCCTCCGCGACGGCCGACCCAGCAGAACCTCGGCGTGCCCGGCGGCTGATGTTGTCTTGGTCAAATAATAGTATTCAATAAGTTAGGGTTTTTCGATGAAGAATAGTCACGGCTCAAACGGTCTACACTTTGGTAGCGGGCTGCCAAACTCAATTTCACTGAAATTGCCATAGAAATTCATGCTAGAGAGAGAACTACGGATATGTTTTGATACTCAATTCATAGGTTAAACGTGTCAATTGTGGCACCCATAGAAGCTTCTCTTTAGGTTTTGATAGTTTAGCTTTATTTATTTCTTGGAAAAAAAAATGACTTGAAAAACATTTGAAAAAATAGCCAATTCTATCACTTGAAATAATTAGTCGATGAAAAATATTTCATTATTGACGGGAGGAATTACATAAAAAAATCATGAATTTATTGCAATTGTACCAATTCAATTATAAACATTTAATTATGACAATTTAATCATAAACTCATTGAGTCCATTTGGCCAATTCTGCATAGAAACCCCTGATATAAAGACTTGCCATTCTATATGACACGGATCACGTTAACATTGACAATCTTTTATAAAAAAATTTTAAATTTTCACATTTTTTTTATCTAGATTTATGACCGACGAGGGTAAGGGGCCCATCGCCCTCACCTAGATCTGGCTAGGGGAGGAGTTTGCATACAAGACCGGTCATATCCAAAGTCCAAATATCTCGCCAAAAAAGAAAAAGAGAGAAGAAAAACACAAAAAAATTATTACAAAGTGGGCAACAGTCGATTTCCCTAAAGTATCAAACCGATTCCATCTTTTCATTCCAACCCAAGGAGAGAAAAATCGTGTGCGGAGGAGGAAACGCATGTCGACGACCCTCGGAAGTAGAGCACGACACAAACACGTTCATCACAAAAACAACAACAATAACATTATTATTGCTATAATAATATAACGAAAACGACAAAAGGAAAAAGGCAAGGTGGGCGTAACCCTAGCCAAGAAAAAACACGTTCCCCACGTGCCGAATCGAACCCCCTGCCCCCACACGAGCTCACCGCCTCCCCCGATACAACTGGCGCCCTTCTTCCTTCCTCGTTTTCCATCTCTCTTTCGTTCTCCCTCTCTCTTTCTTGTGGGCTTTCCGTGTGAAATGCGTAACTCGGACATCAGCATATAAGCGACAGGGACAGACCGAAACTCGTGGCGATAAAAAGGGACGAGAGAAGAACCACCGGTTCGTATTTAAGCCCGAACCCCCATCGCTATAACCCCAAGAAAAGAGAGCACGAAGATTCAGACGCTCGCCATCGCAAGAACCCATCTCTTCATCTCCAACGCTTTCGAGCTTTCGATCCGTTTCCGCGTCGTGGTCGGCGATCCGGTTGTTTCGCGAATACCATCATGAAGAGGAGCTTTGATCTAGAGCTGCGGCTCCAGCCGTACTCCGTCACCGATTTCCTGGCGGCGTCGGAGGCGGCGGCGCCGTCGTCGTCGTCGTCGTCAGGATCTGCCGAGTGCTCGCCCGAGGAGCAGCGGAAGCTGACCATATTCTACGACGGCAAGGTCTGCGCCTCCACCGTCACTGAGCTGCAGGTGCGTTTTCCTGCTTCTTGTTGCCCTTGCAATCGTCATGTTCCATTTCTTGGTTCTTTAGTTTAAAGCATACAATCTTGTTCATTTTCTAAGTTTCGATTCACTTGAAAGTGCTTCGCTTCCATCTCCACCTTCAGCGACGGGTTAACCCAAGAAACAACAGGATATGATTGTCCACAATATTTTTTTCTCACTTCTCACTTTTCCTTCAATTATTTGAAAGGAAATAAAAAAAGCATTTTAAATTTTTGAAAACTATGAAATATCACACCTAATTTTCCAATACAACATTCACGTATTTAAAAATATTTTTAGATTTTTTGAAAGTTAAATTAAATTGCGACATCGGCAAGATTAAATTAAGAATCGCTTCAATTGGGGATTTATATTTTGTACTCAACATGTCATATTAGGACAATTGGAACTAAAATTTTTGTGTTAGGTTGGATTTTGGGGAAAATTAAATGAGATTTTTTTAAAATTTCTTTTTCTCTGTTTTTTTTTTTTGGTTAATTACACGTGGCAATGGAGTTAGGAGGTGGTAGAAAGCCAGGAGGAAGTAGCATGGTACTTGGACTCTTCTTTCTAAATGTTGGGTTAGGGGAAAAGGGTCGTGGCTTTTGCTGCAGCAGTCATTGTTGACTCGCATCCTCATCGGACTTTCTTCCCAAGATTTTCAACGTGATTAAACACGTTCTCCCAACATCGTTTTCTCACAAGTTTGGTCGGTCTTAAAGCGTCTTTCGATCGACAAGATTCATAGTACGAACGACGAATCTTTGTTAGAAACGTTAGAAACGGGGAAAAAATACCCTAATTTAGTTTGGAAAATGACCTGGCAAGATTTAACGATAGATCGTTAAGTTAAATCCGTCTCTCGGTCACGAGAACACGCCCGTTTTGAATTAGATTAGACCGAATGTTTCTCTGTAAAGATCTTGATAATTTGTCACCTATCTATTTCGACGATACTGTTGTTTTTCAGCTCAGCTGATATCTTCGTCGATCCTATGATTTTCACAGGCTAGAGCGATAATTCTGCTTGCAAACAGAGAGATGGAGGAGAGGAGCAGCAAGACTCCGACCGGGTCGGAGCCATCGACGCCGAGCGTGCGGTCGCAGCCATCGACGCCCAACTTGCAGGCGAAGGTCTACAGCTCCACGGGCCTCTCCATGAAGAGATCGCTGCAGAGATTCCTGCAGAAGCGGCAGCACCGGAGCCAAGCCACCTCTCCTTATTATCACCATTATTAGTTCTTAGTTCTTGATTTAGTTCGATTTTTTTTTTTTTTTTTTTTGAGAGAGATCTGTGCATTGGTATGGTTGTTGGGCTACTTTGATAAAGATATATTCTTGATTGACTAACTTTAATATGGTGTAAAAAAGTTGCGATTCAAAGGTGTCGTGTTGCTCGTGATCAAATTTCCCGTTGGATTGGATGGATTATTTTGTCATATTTTTTTTGGATTTTATTATGGATCGGTAAGAGCTGTAGCTGCAGATTTAGATGTAAACCAATTTCGAGACAATATGATTTTGTACATTAGCTAAATATTCGCCACGATTTTATCGTATTAGGTATATGGTCATTTGGCCAGGTTCCAAATATTACTTTTTGAAAGGGAAGAGAACATTGAAAGTTTTATAATTTATATACGGCACTTATTTCAATGATGATCTTTTTTCAAATGATTTTATATATTAAAAAAATCATCATTTCGGTATCATCGCCAATTAATGTTTGTCGGTGAATCAAATGTAGAATTATTTTATTATAAAGCCAATTTAAAAATTACAAGAAACGATGTCATTTTGACGCTATTAGGGAAAACAAACTAAACAAATATTAAATCTAGACAATTGCTAAAAAAGAATCAAAATGATGAAGAATCGAGTTAATGAAGATGAAGAACACTGATACCGCCAATGCAGATTGTTCTTCGCGATGGAAAAACTTCTTATCCTCGCAAGTTGTCATTTCGTAAGCGCGAATCGTTTATAGAAATGGATAAATAAAAACACAATCAATACGGAACAAAAAGTGAAACAAAAATCACCAACACTTTCAATAGGTGCACATGAATCCGGAAGACATTGTTCGGGCAAAATTGCTTATCTTCTTTGAAAAATCCTAACCTCAATTTCGTAAATTAGCATGAAATTAACTTCTAAACTTTGTAATGAAGAGTAGGATCAGAAGAAGCGGCTCACGATCATGTAAGGCGAAAAAAATTAGACACGCTGTGTCATTAATATTTTTTAAAAAGACCTGGATGCGATTCCTCTCAGTTTTTTCCATGAACTTGCCCCCAACTTCTCTCTGCAGTACATCATCGAGGAGGCTGCTGGACAATTTTAAAGTGGTCATCGAAATTCTGGAATGAAATCTCCTCGGCAGGGTCCATCATTTTTACCGGTAATGGCGGAGGGAAGCACCAAGGACAAAACATGGTACGACAAGATCACACAGAGAGCGGAAAGAAAAGAAAGGAGAAAGAGACGAAACGTTGTCGTTTTTAGTCCATTTGCCACGTGGTATGCTTCATTTTCTACTACGGACAAGAACTTGTTTCCAAAAAAGCCCTGTCGGACTCTAAATAATATTTATAAGGCCAAATTCTTGATCGAGCCTCACGTAAATTCCAGGTGTTGGGGGCAAAGTCCAAATTTACACTTGATTTGACCCAAGCTCATAATATAACATATTAATCTTGTGGTGACCAAATTCGTAAAGCGAACCCATTAATCAAGTGAATATGAGAGAGCTTCTCGAGTAATGTGAGATATGGAAAAGTAAGGAAAACAAGCTTTTTAAAACAGTTCACTACAAATATCACCTCCATATTTCAAAATGGTTTATCAAAGTAAAGAAGGTACAGAGCCTGTATTGCCCCTAAAAGGGTATCTTTTGGACTATATGAACTAGGCCAAGAAAAATGAGACAGTGCTTACGTACCACCGGTGAAACTTATTACTTTTGGACCAAGGATTCATTCTTGTTTTAAGCTAGAGGTTCTCATATCACATTACATCCGCAAAATTTTTGTTGTTCAATGTTGGTTTGCACTAATAGACCTTGCGTGCACCTAGTTATTGATGAAAATTTAGAGATTTAGCCATGAATCTCATAGGAACGGCGCTACTCTACACTCATGTAAGTGATTCCATCAACTATACATAGCAAATAATTACGCCACCCATAAGGGATATGAAATTCTTGAAAAAATTAACTCATCCTCACTTTATAGCAGTTTTAGCATCAATCACATACACCATAGGAGGAAGTCTTGCACATATTTCACCTTGCCTCACGACAATTGACTTATAAGCAAGTCATGTCCAATATCGCCACCCCTATTAATCGATAAGTTCAAACATGAGCATTTCAGTGCTACGCTATCCACAAATGACTTGCTATTTTCCATACGAACATACGTCATTGGATTTCCAGTCACATAGGTTGGGTTACCACTATTGTTAATATCTCAAATTGGAATAAGTCACATTTCTCCCGATTTTTCAATTATTTGTTTCTTCCAAATGGTTAGGCTGACCAAATTAGCTTTTGACTTAACATAATAAATCAATATAATTTCAATTTTCAACAGCTATTTTAAGATATTATGGCTCAATCAAAGATGTCTTTTCTTACGTTGTAAACCTTTTTTTTTAGCAAAAATGATTGTAAGTAATTGTTGCAATCACAGTGCATAGACACAGATGGTGTAAATTTCATGCTCAATGGAATATCTACTAAGAAATTCCTTTAACCATTTAACCTCGCTACTACCTAACTCATGAAAGACGAACTCTAAAGCAAAAGTAGATCTCACAGCCATAATTTGTTTGGTTGATTTCCGGCATGTAGTGAAAACAATGAGGAAGATAACAAATCTTGCAATTCATGTCTACCACAAGAAGCAAAAATTACCAAAGAAATTAATGAAAAATGTTAAGAACACCATCAATTTATGTGTTTGGTCAAATCTTGATACCTGCTCCATGGGAAGAGCCGATTGCTAGACAATCTACTAAGAATCTGGAGAGGATGCTAGATCCTTAAGTGTTTTCTAACCCTATAATACATCCAAAGTAACCGCACATATATTATCGCACAATTTCTCACAAAAAAATTCATTCAGAAAACTCACACAAAGAGACTTCTAGCACTTCTTTTATTTTGCTCTAGTATGTAATCACCAACTAGAATCCCATCCCTTATGTATATACAATATAGTTGTATCTAAAATAGCAAACCTATTTAAATTAGAAAACCACTCAAACTAGAAACCACGTAATGGGTGCAATTGTTTGGTTAATTCTGGCATGTACTTAACACAGTGATGGGATTAAGATTGTTCAGATTAACTTCCCATTATACATGAATTAAGAGATAAACTATCTTCATTATGTTGTACCCTAGAAAGCACCGATACTGTTCAGGAACCTTCATGTCTTGTCGGACGTCGAACACTCCGACACGTGTCCGACACTCTCCGACACTCAATCAAGGTATCAAAGGTCAACTCTCCCGACACTCTCCAACATGCGAGTTAGGAATGGAATTCCGGCACGTGACTCCGTGGGAGTCAATTTTAAATATTTTCAAGAAATGAGGGGTCAAATGTAAATATATAAAATTAATAAAAAGTAAAAAATAATAAATGAATAAATAAGAAAAATCTAGTCTTCTTTTCTCTTTTAACTCTCACTTTCCATGACACATAATTAACCTCCCAAGTTTGTTCTTTTCTTTCTTTTCTCTTCCGACACGCTCTGACATGAGAGTCGGAATGTGGATTTTTTTTTTTTCCTTGAAGTTTTGTAGATCATTAGAATGGAGTTGAATTTGTCAAATTAAAATAATGAATGATATTAACACTGGCCAGGGTTCGATTCTCTAGCTCGTCACGTTGTGCGACTTAAGTGGGGTGCCATGAGAGGTGGGTTCCCGCGCTAGTGCCCAAAAAAGAAAAAGTTTACCACTGCCTTGGTGGCCGCGATGGTTTGGGCTCTCTCCCCCTCACGAAGGGGAGGAGTTCGAATCCCCTCACGGTCGCTTGGGATCTTAAGTGGGACGCCGGATGTGGTGGGTCCTCCCGCTTACGTGTCCCTCTAGGTTTACTCGCCGACTACCGGCTGTATAGGGTCCCGGGTCAAAAAAAAAAAAAAAAAAAAAAAAAAAACAAATGATAGCTTAATGTTTTTAGTATAAATTCATTTTAGAATATTTTTTTATTATTTTATTTATTTATAAATTTGAATCAAATTAATTTGATCCATGTATATATAAACGTATACATTTAATATACAACGTGTCTCAATGTATCGGAATTCTCTATTTTTTGATAAATAACATATCAGCATATGGTGTCACGCCGTATCATATGTCAATATCGATGCTATTTAGGTTGTCTCTCATTAGTCTATAAAAGCTAAGAAAAGAATAATAAATTTGTGGCTTTTCACATGAGCTTGACCCCATGTTTAGAAAAAAAAAAGTAGCGTGAATTAGGCGCATGATACATGCTCGATCATGCATACAAAATAGAAAAAGTGGATCGCGCAGATTAAACGAGTGAGTTGTCACGCATTCCCAAATATTGGTGTACACATCACTGCCTACAGACATATTAACAAAAGTTCACGGGATTTGCGGGCGAAAAAATGAATTAAACATTAAGGAGAATAACTTTTCAAAGATTTGGTCTAATTAGGGAGACGCGAATTAAAGTTTCCGTAAAACGAGAATGATTGTCTCTCATTTAGTAATGCACCTTCATGATTCATAATGGGCTTTATATCGAAATAATTGTGAGCATGAAATTATTTTTTTTAAATTGTTTATCATATAGATAAATGGAAAGCCAAAAAAAAAAAGAGCCACGTGTGCACTATGTCGTGGTCGAAGAAAAGATAAGCAAATGAAAATCTCTCCAATTATATCAATTTACATGTGAGGAATATCATTCAGATACAAAAAGCTGGCCTGCTACAAAATAATACGAACGCGCATCGTGTTGCACGTAGCCATTTATTCAATTATTGACTATGAGACTCTTATACTCCTTCCCAGCCAAATTTACAAAATGGTGTGCTAATAAATTCAAATTGTTTGCCTTGTGTTTCATTTTTTTTTAAAGATTTCCTCACATGTGAAATGATATAATTGGAGAGATAAATCACATTTGTCCGATCTTATGTTTATTGATAGTAGCTTTAATACTACTTGAATAACCATTTATAACAAGAGTTTAACCGAGATGGAGCCATAACGCATATCAAACATATTCATTTAGTTAGTTATTGTAATTCATAGACAGAAGCGTGACAAATTAAATCCTAAACCTTTTAACCTCTAGCTAGAATTCCATAAGGCATCTTGTAAGTCCCATGGTTTGATTAAGTCATAGCTAGAGAGAAAATTGCCCAAAAATTCCTAAATTTATTTCATTTTTGTCAATTGAGTTGTAAATATTTTAATTGTGCAAATTAAGTCATAAATATTTTTACTTTTTGTTAATTGAATCAATTTGGTCAATTTTAGTCAAAAATCACTAATGTGGACATTGCCAATCCTACATGATCCAATTGACGTTGATGTAGACAATTTTTAATGATTTTTTTTATTTTTTCATTACTTTTCTAGTGTTTTTTTTTCTTTTAACAACTCTAGTCAACAAGGTCATTGGCAATCATCACCAACCACAAGCAATGGCCAACGATTCTTGATTGGGCTAGGCATGCGCGTCGTCTCCCTCTCCGGCCACAAGTGAGGGCCTCCATGCCCTCGCTAAGATTCATCCAAACTAGGCAAGGGTGTCATGGCCCTTGTTGACCAACATATGATGGTCCTCACTTGGATCTAGGCAAGGGCACAGAAGCCCTCTAGCTAGCAAATAAAAAAAAGAAAGTTAAAATATATATATAAATTTAAAAATTATTAAAAATTATTCACATCAGTATCGTATCATGCCACGTAAGAGGAATAGTGTCCATATTAGCGATTTTCAATTAAAATTAGTCGAATAAATTCAATTAACAAAACGTAAAGAGGTTGAGTCAATTAATATAATTAAAATATTTAGAATTGAAATAATAAAAGTATAATAAATTTTTGACTTTATATTTATAGTTTTTCCCCTAGCTAGAGATAGGCGGGACACGTGGAATCCGTGCCCTGTTGCCGGGCCCCGAGAAAGGGCAAATTCTCGTGAAAAATGCCCCGCGGGGAATTCAGTGGGGCACAGGACGAGGAATTAATACGCCCTGCCTGCCTAATCTGTATATTTCGAGCATATCTTTATCATTCATACTTAGTTAATTTAATATAGATTATCAATTAAAAATAACATATCCGAATATAGATTAGTATAGATATTGTATATTTAGTTAAATAATGTAAATAGTAATTAGACATGGATATTTAAATATAATACGACTTGCGATTTATCAAATATAAAATATAAATGCATCGTTAGCTTTATAATGTGAGTGGTAAATGTCAAATTTAGACATTTGCAAGGTTTTTTTTTTTTTTTTTTTTGTAATTTATTACTTAAATATATGTAAAAAAGAGGAACATATGCACCAATTTCAAAATATTGTTCAAAGGTTAACCTCTCAATGGGCGGCACCCTACAAACACCGTTGCCCCATGCGAGGTGCCTCGCCCCGGGGCAAAACTCCACCCCGCAGGATAAGGATAGGAATCACGAACTCTTAGTCTAATCCTTCAAAAATGTGCAAGCCATCCTGATCACAAGCAATTTCTATGTCACTTAACCTCCGATTCTTGCACTGCATACTACCTACCCCCGGCGACGACTCCCACCGACGACGCCAATCCTCGAGGTCATCCGTTATCTAAGCACATCTAGCGATGGATGTCAATGTGAAGACTTCTAGATCTTAATTGTTCCTTATGCGCTAGTGTGAAAGAGACAGGATTAGGGATTTCTCCATTGACCCAATTGAAAGTTCCATCCAATGAACCACCACCTGACAAAGCTGGATGCCTAAACTAGTGAAGAAATCGTGCCATAAAACGTTGGACACATTTTTGAAGTAGAAACTTCAAAAGTGGACTTTTTCACGTGGGAAGCTTCCAGCTGGTGCGACATCTGTCTGGACCAATGTGGAGATAGCAGCTCATTCCATGTGTTTTAAATGTCAACTGATAACGTAAACATCAAGAACGAGTCTCTTAAGATGGCGTGACTTGGTCTTTTAAAAATGGGTCCATTTTGCCAAAGATTAGCCCAGGGCTTAGTTATCGTGGCTTTTCACACTTGGCTTTTTACTTTTGTTTTAGCTTTTACCCTTAACGGCCTCAAATAATTTAACGGTCCGTTCATTTTAAGAAAAATATAGTATTTTTTATTAAAATATTTTCCATGGAGCCATCTTCTAGAAAAATGATAATGCTTTCTAATATTCAGTTAAAACCTGAAAAATTGAAAAATATTTTCATTGTTCTGTATCTGATTTGATTTTCCTTTGTGCACTCATTTTGACCATCATTATTTTTATTTTTTCTATTCTTTTTTATTATTTATTTGTAAAGAAATCGATTTTTTTTTTTTTTCTATTATTTTTTTCTTTTCTTTTGTTTCATTTTCTTTTCCTCGACTAGTCGCCGACCACAACGATGGCGGCAAGTTTCGCCATAGGGCAAGGCTAGGGCCTCACCGCCCTCTAGCAACATTCGAGCATTGCCGATCTATGAGGCTCGAGCCTCGCTACCTTCTTGCGACACTTGAACCTTGCAATCTAGGAAGCCCGAGCCTCACTGCCCTCTAGCAACGCTCAAGTGTCCCTGATCTAGTGAGCTGGAGCTCGATCGTTGGCCTTCACCATGGCCAACAACTAGCCAAGGAAGGAAAACAAAAAAGGAAAAAATAATTAAAAATTCAAATTTAAAAAAGCAAAAGAAAGTACAATAAAAAATAATTAAAATGAGTGGTGAAAGAAAGAGCAGTGGAAAATGTTTTCCCCTTTCTGAAAAGTAAAAAACATTTTCCTCACTTTTAAAGGAGTTCTTTTCCATTAGTAAAAAATGTTTTCCTTAACTGATTTATTTTCAATGAAGCGAACGTTGAAAAATTTAAGAAACTTTTTTCTGAAAGTTATTTTTGGTTAAACAAACGGAATCTAATTTGGATTTCAAATCTTGATATGTTTTAAAAAGTGCTATCTTAAAAACCCTTTTTTTTTTTTTTTTTTTATAAAGACATCATGGTAGTATGTTAGAAAGTTCAATTTAAAAGTTTAAATTGATAAATGAAGAGAAACTACGTGGATATAAGATCCATTGTCAAAAGACCTAGGACAATATTTCAACAAGCACACAGTGAAGGACGAGAAGGATGATTCGTGTTGATGGACTAGTCTAGGTGCACAAAATGAGGGAATATGCCCTTAAAATCATTTTTCTTTGTTGAATCTGTTGAGGTGCATGAAAGTTAGTTTAGATGCCATCTAACAGTTATACCAAAAAAAAACAAAAAACAAAAAACAAAAAAATTCTCACTGTCTCGTGCCATGTGGCAAATTTATGATCGACCACATTTTTGGCTTTGTCCTACTAAGGATGCCATCTCAACACATACACATGTACAGACAAATACCAAAAACTTGAGAAGTCATTAGAAACGAATTTAACCGTGAAAATACACATATTTAGACAAAAGGAAAGTAGAAAAAAAGAAATACATAAAAGAACACTCCAACGTTAATATTGATTTCTTCTATGCTACTAAATAATTCTAGAATAACCACATGAAGTTCAAATTTAAGAAAATCTAGAGAAATGCATCTTTGGAAAAAAAAAATTGATCGAGCATATCATTGTGATTGTAGAGAAAATGAAATAGAAAATGAGCATGTGAAATATCTTGTACACATGCTTTGGATTTTAATAAAGATAATGACACAAATAGTTGTTGAACTTAGCCTAATATACAATGTAGTCATTGATCTTTTAATTTGTTTAATATAATCCTTAAACTTTGGCTCGATATATAATGTAATCCATGAATTTTCAATTTATGCAATGCAGTCCTTGAAATTTTAGTGCATGTTCAATTTAATTCCAAAACTATATAAAAATGTTCAACGTTGTTCTATCATTAATTTAAGTTCAGGGATAACATTGAACATTTTCATATAATCTAGGGGATTAAATTAAATATGTAACAAAAATTCACAATCCACATTAAACAAATTAAAAATTCAAAGGCGACATTGTACATGGGCTAAAGTTTAGAGTCATATTGAACAAATTAAAAGTCAATATATTAAGTCAAAATTCATATACCATTTGTGTCATTTTTTTGAATTTTAGAGCATGTACATTGAGATTCTAAGGAATACAAAGGAACAATCAGAATTCGAGAAATACAACCTTCAATTTTTTTATGTTTAAAAAGCAATAATATGATACTAATTTCTCAAATAAATAGTTTGAGCCGAGATCAACTTACCATGTTAATAGATGTAAATATGTGGTATTAGCTTAGTGTGTTTTCTTGGGTAATATTACACTAATTTCTCAAACTAATTTTCACATGCTAAAACCACCCTAATTATTTACTAATTTCAATTATACTAACTAAAAAATTCTGAAAAAAATTATATGAATAATAGAAAAAAAGAGAAAAAAATTATTTGATAAGGACATAATGATAAACATGCAGCACAGAAAGGAAAAAAAAATTGGAAAAAGTATCGAAATTAGTGGACTTAAATTTATTTATACCTGGAAAAAATAATGTGTCGGTGTGGATTAAGCCCTTAATTATGTGTAAATACATTTAGACATGTTCGATTAATTAAGTTATGATGTTATTCAAGTAAAAGAATATGTAAGATGTATGTGTAAATAAACTATATGAGTGATTACTTCTAATAAACTTATCATGTTTGATTAAATATTCTAAGTGATTATCTTGATTTGACATGACTATGAAAAAGAAACACTAATTGCCAGACCTTAGTATCCCAAAGATCCCTGAACAGATTTTTGCTTGAGGACAGCGATATAAAACCTTATTTATTATGCGTTTGGATCATTACCCAATAACGGGAAAAATGCTGAGTTCTCAATTGACAATGCATATATCGAAGCACTGAGTTGCACAAGAAACAACAAATGCATTCGTCAAATTCCTAGCAACTGCAATACAACATTGCCTCAGAGAAGCAATCCGGCTACTAGACCCTGAGCATCGTCGTCTTACAATCTTGGAGCGATGCGCGGAGCATCCCAATCTGTGACAATGTGATTTCGGGTGATCTCCTTCAATGAGCGGCACCCACTTAGCGCCATGGTCAGCTCGAACTCATCGAGGAGCATTTGAAGCACTTTCTTCACGCCCGCTTCGCCTTCGGCCGCGAGTGAGAAAAGGACCGGCCTTCCAATCTGGAGATCAAATCGAGGATCGCCTTATTAAGAGAAGATGTTGGAAAAATAACATTTCGACATATAGGAAACCAAAACTATGGATTTATCTTCAGGACAGTTTCCTAAATCATGTTCCAATGAGTAGTGTAGTCACTATGCTATAGAAAATAAATGCTCCAGAGTCGCTTTACGATTTGGTACTTACAAATATGCCAGATGCTCCGAGAGCCAGTGCTTTGAAAACATCTGTTCCGCGACGGACACCACCATCCAGGAATACAGGAATCCTGCCTTGAGCCGCCCTCACAACCTACACAAGATTTGGTCAAGGTAATTAAAATGACTCCTTTGAGAGATTTGGAGTGTTGCAAGCAATCCACGGATAGAGGAGATGAACATAAAGACAATGCTGGAGATTTGAGTCAAAACTGCAGGATTCAAAAATCTAATGGAATTTCTTCTGTGTAAGGTTCATAGAGATAGCTCAGTGACGGGCAATGGTATTGCCTAAAGATATTAGGAAAGCAGAAAAGTTGTGCGAGGCAACCACTCTAGGGATTACAGTACTGAAAATGATTAAACGGAGAGGTAGAGAGAAGCCGATACCTCTTCCAGAGCCGTGATTGTTGCAGGGACATAATCAAGTTGTCGGGCTCCGTGATTAGAAACTATGATCCCGGCAGCTCCACATTCTATAGCTATCCTAGCTGTGATTGAAACCAAATGGCAGTTTCAGAGACAAGTAAAAGAACATTATGGTAAATCCACACAAGGTGTGTTTTGGCAACTTGGCGATTTAAAATTCACCATCCACTTACTATCTTCTGCTGTTAGCACACCCTTGACTAGAATTGGCAACTTGGTGATTGTTTGCAGCCACTTGACATCCTGAACCAGCAAAATCAGTACAAGTTCAGCAAAATATAAGTCAGCCTACAGAGTCTGACACAAAAAGTTAGCGGTGTTACCTTCCAGCTAAGGGACCGGTCTACTTGTCCGGCAACATAAGACGCCAATCCAGAATCGTTGGTCTAAAAGGTAAGCAAAACATAATGAACTCAGTCATACTCTCACATGGTTGAAAACGAAACCAATGCTGAGCTAAGAAGGGGCAAAGGCAATGAACACAAAGACCCAGCGTAACTCGGAGGCAGAGTTAAGATATGAAAAACAAATGGCAAACAAGCATGCCCAGTGTATTGCTGAGTAAAACATGGATCTAATCCCCACCTTATCCATCTTGCCAAGATCCAATCCCTCAAAGTTCTTCAGTGTCAGGAAAGGTGGCAGTGTGAACCTGCAGAGCATAGTATGTCAATCAAAGCCATTGCATATGATTATAAGAATAGATAATGATTGCATAGCTAAATCTCTGAAATATAATGGAACAGTACATCTAAATCTTTTTCCTTTACTCAGCTAAGTAACCCTATCACACCTCTGATCATATTCCAATAAATGCTCACCTATTCTTGATATCGGCTTCCCTACGACCCAGCCTTGGAGTATCAACAGTAAGGGCAATTGCTTTAAAGCCAGCCCTTTCGGCTCTTTTGACAAGCTGTACAACAACGTTCCTGTCCTTGTACACCTACTTATATGCAATCATTTAAGAATAAGAAACCAGCAAGTTATATTAATCATGACGACATGATATTAATTATATTGAATCCTCTGTCATGAGTGAATATTCTCACAATTTATTAGTAGCTCAAAATATATTGAACGTATGGAAGATATAGGAAATTCATTCAACACAAACTTCATATGCTTATAAGTAACTTCACAATAAGTGCTTCAAAAAATAAAGGGCGAAAAAAAACAATCAAGAAACACACGTACACACATCTTAAGAAAAAAGTGAATAAGGTGACCGATAAACTAGTGGAACAACATGCACTAGTATGATTAAAGTATTTTGCAGATCAGTAATAAAGATTCACCTGAAAACAAGCAATTTATCAGGAGGATAAGAGCATCAGCAACTACATATACCGAAGATGAAAATCAAGGAGGCAAATGTAATTACTAGAAAATCAGACACTCAAACTTACATAGAGCTGGAAAAATCGGATGCCTGGACCCGTTGAGGCAACCTCTTCAACACTTGAAGTAGCCCAAGAGGACAAAGTCTGAAACCATGAAAATGATTATGTAAGAGGCAGACCATTAAAGTTAAACTTTATGGAGAAAAATTCATCAGCCAGGAGCCAACACCCTGTATCTATTGTGCTCTAGGCAGCAAATGGACACATCTAAGAGAACAAAGAAGAAGCATTTCCTTTTTCTGAAGAAAAACTAACCATAATTGTTCCTGCTGCTGAGGCTGCCCTTGCTGTAGCATACTCTCCTGTAAAAAGTATCGGTTTCTTATACCAAAACAGAAGTGCGTTTACTTTCATTTGGTCTACAAATAATCAACCTAAAGAGAAAACTGATGCCAATTTCATGACACGGTATGCTTTTGCTGTCGGGTCAAATTGTGTAAGGAAGTTGAGAAGAAGGGTACAAAGAATTCCGCCAGAATAACAAACTTTGCATAAAAGCTACTAGAACGTTCTCTAAAATGCAGATAGGACAATTAGATGCAATGACAAAGTAGTTAACTTTAGAGCACTTCCAATGTTCTCTAGGGATGTAAAAGTGATCACAGATATCTCCTAAACTCACCAACGTGCATTTAGCAATCACTGGTTCAAAAGGGAACAACAGTATACCACAGGCTTGAAGTAGTTGGACACCATTTTGTTTGAATTACAACTGATTTCATGTGCCAAATCCGCAAATAAAGTGAGGAATAATTTTTTCATTAACCAGGATCCAGAGTCAAATTCATGTTGCCTCCATTTATATATAGAGACAAGTAGAACAACATGTATTGAAGCACTAGTCAATCCTTGAAAAGGAGTAAGGTCATGAAAGGATACATTACCTTCAGGATGAGCCATTTTCTGCATGGCTGTTGGTGCAATCATGATCGGCATCGAGATGTTGAAACCCAGCACAGTTGTTGACGTGTCTATCTTGCTCACGTCAATCAGAATGCGAGGCCGGAACCTAACTCCAGAAAAGGAACCCCCAGAACTTATTATAAAAGCATGAAAAAGTTGATACAGAGGAGCAAACAGTTTCTCAAAGCAGTCAGAGCTAATGAGAACACAAGGGCTCACAAGATCCTGGAGAATGCATTTCGGTTTTCCTTAAGAGTCCACTGGTCTTCTGCGCCTGATGCATAGTAGTCAAACACCATCTTCGGCAATTTCTGCTTTGCAATCTCCTCGTATTCCATAACGTTAGTGATCTCCATCTCGCAGAATTCAACTTATTCTACCTGCTTTCCCAGGAAGAGCCTCAGAATTAGTATATCTGTATTTTCCCTCTTTTTGCAAAATTATAATGCGCTCAAGTTCAGCACTCAGGTGTAAAAAAAAAAAAGTTCAGCACTCAGGAGGGTCGTAATCTTAAAAAAAATCAAGTCTTACTCCATAAATATCTGCAAGATTGAGAAGGTGGAAAACAGGGTAATTGACCAAAAATTCTCAAGAAGCTAGGACTATAGACTAAATCCTTACTGTCATTGTCTGGAATCATATTCACACAAGAATTTTCTGGGTGCGGCGAATAAACTATCAATGATCACCAGACACTAAAGAAATAGCACTGGCACAACTATCCAAAACTCTTTTTATTTCTTATTCACACAAAACCCAAGAACAAGAACCGTTCTTGAATTTGATCATTTCAGGCAGATAACCACCGATTTCTGGGCATACCCAATTGAAAAGGCGACGATTGAACACAAACTACTGGTTCTGCTGACACCCGGGTCCATGTAGTACAGACAAAAGCAAACGCCAACCTCGACTCGTTCACAGAACACGTGACGGTCGTCAGAGACAACCCGGGACTCAAGTTTAACCCCCGGCAACACAACCAAGCCAACATGCGAAGCTCGGATCGACGGCCCAAGATCACAGAACGCGAAACAATCATGATCGGAAAAAAAAAAACCAAAACCGAAAGGAATCGTCGCTTTTCCCACCAAAGCGGAAGATACGACCCAGGAAAAACATCATCACGGTTTAGAGAGCGAACCTTTGGCTTCGGTACCACCCTGGAACGGCCTTCGGAGAGAAGTCAGCAATGATGAGTCTCTCAAGACGCAGAGAGAGAGGGGGGATGATAAAGCTCTTGACGTAAGTAGCACGTGGGACGAAACGAGAAGAGGATGACGGAAGAAGACGAGAAAGGGAGGACTAAAATAATGGAAAACGACAAGAAAAGACAGACGAAAACAGGGGAGAGGGATGGATGGGCTTTTCAAGGTGGAGCATGCGACGCCAAATCTGGTTCATGGAAGTGCGAGCCTCTCCTGTGACGTCTCTCTCTCTCTCTCTCTCTCTCTCTCTCTCTTTCTGGTATTTCACGAGTCTTCAAATTCATCATATAAACCAGAACAATCAATGCCACAATTGATTTTTCTTTCTTCTTTTATTTTTTATTCTTTTCCAAAATTGGGGGTGAATTTATAGCGGATTGATGGGATCATTTTGTTTTTTTCTAATTTTTTTTTTTTGTGCTGGAGGAACCGCTTTGGCCGACAGCCGCAACCGTAAACCCCCAGGTGACGTTAGCGGGGAAACCACCACCCTGGCGCCACGTATCAATCACTTAATAGCCCGCCAGCCCCCTTGCAACTTGTGTTGTAAAGGCTTCAAACTCCTGACCTCCTCTCAAAAGACTGAAGCCTACCCAGCGGAGTCATCACGACCGGTGGTATTAGATCATTTTGTTGTTCACGAGTTTTTGGGAAATAATTTCCATTTTTCAATCCCTTTGTCTTTTTTTTTTTTTTTTTAGGATAAGAGCAGATACGAAATTGATTTATCGAATTATTTAACCAAAATATAAATAAACATTTAAATAGATGAGTCGTGTTTGGTGTTCAATGACAATTTATCATATTATTTGTATTGAGGCAAAAAAATAAAAGAATGACCAACTCTCAGGTTATTATGGATTAGTAAGCTAGGTCAACAAGAACAAAATTTGATCAAAACAGAAGTCATCGGTGAACAAGACAATCGGCAAAGTATGAGCTCATCGATGAAGAAATCAACAATACATAATGTGCAATTATTGACAAAAGACCAGAATTTGAGAAAAATTGATCAACAAACTCATTGACGGTGGGGTATTTGAGATGTTGATTAAATATTAAGGCAATGTTATTCATGGATAGAGTAAGAGGTCTGCCAATGCACTGATCGAAGATAGAAATAGTGGATTGACAAGAGCACAAAACTGTTGAGTGATTACGTTCATATTCTTGAGATTTGCAACTTTTTTAAGATAATATTTGCTAGATGATATGAGATCATATCGAGAGTTTATAACCTTTTATCAATAATTACATATAAGGTCACAAAGTTACTTATGGATTTAAAATTCTTCTACATTTGGTCGATCGGATAAAAGTCAGGATATAATATGTTTTATCTTATCATGTGTCTAGTAGCTATCTAAAACAGGATAAGGTCAAATACAAAGGAGATATAGCCCAAATTAAATAATCAAATGGAGTGGGATAAAATTGAATAGAATTTTTCTTATTCCTAAAATATAGGCTTTTTTTAAAAAAAAAAAAAAAAAAAAACTCTTGTTTTTTTAGAAAACCTACACTCTCCTTTTCCTTCTCATTTATTTACCCACGCAATTCCTCTGTAACTAAAGTTGCTGCTTCTTGTTTGTTTACCCACACAATTCCTCTATAACTAAAGTAGTGAAGTTGAAGCCTTATTCTCAGTAGTCCTATGGTTCACATTGAAGTTTTATGAAAGCAGCAAAAAAAGTTGAAACATCATTTTTCTATTTCGCGACGGTAAATAATCATGCTCTTATAATGACTCATAGACTATGACTAGGTATGCAAATTAAATAAACCTTATTGCAAGTCTCAAATACGATTTGAGGGCGGATTTCTTTTTAGTATTTGGGCATGTTGTGACGTGGGTTTCTCCATGTCATATGTGTAGTGTAATTTATGTCTTAATACACTGGTGTTTTGTCTTCATCGGTGATTGGTGTCTCAAAGCTTTAGGATTTCTTTTGGGTTGGAAAAACAAGACCCAGGTTTCAAAATTTTTGCTGGGTTTTTTGGTTTCATATTGAATTCATGACAAGATTAGTGGCTATTTGTTTAATATAATGCGGCTCTGAAAATGATGATCATCATTCAAAAGGAATCTTTGAGTTGGGTAGCAAAAGAGCAGAAGATGACAAAATTGAGAAATTGGGGCTGCCTGTCGTGTCGTCTTTTTAATTATTAGTTTCACAGTTAGAGATTGTTTTACAACCCTCACTCTTCTTTCTTAACTGAGTTGCTTTACCGATGTACACAGTAATTGCTGTCAGTCGGATGTAAAGCTCATATCAATAATAGCACCTGTGTTTATTATGCATTTTATCATTAATCTCCTCATAATTTCACATTTCTAGCAACCTTTTAATTACCAGCATTCATTTAAATTTCTTGCAACGTTTCGATTCCAGTACCTTCTTTTTCTTTTTTTTTTTCCTTTGCTAAAGTCACTAATTTTTCTATCCAAAATCAGCAATATCCCTTTACATAACCTTTCTTGATTGAATTCAATCCATCCCTTTTAAAAAGATATTTCACTTTTTTGGTGAAACAACTTGATTGCTCGATTTTATAATTGGTCTCGATTTGGTTAATGTTTCTCCATGTATAATTTGATACTCGCATTTTAACTTCTTATTACAAGCAAGTCCTTTAGATTTATATAATGGTACAAATAAGTCCTTCCATTTACCACATTCTTAACACACTAAAATTGCTAATCTTCGGCGAAAAGATGACATGAGGTGCTCTCAACTAAAAGTAGGACGGTTGCTACATTACCTTAGTAAATAGTTTTTTTTTTTTTTTTAAATTCTCAACAAAAAAGTAAGGTTTGCTAAAAGAATCTTTTTAATATCTCTATATCAGTATTTTGCCATATCGTGTGATATGCGATTTCAATTTCAAAAACTTGCATAAGCAATCCACAATGCATAATGAAATTTCAAATGAGCTTTTCAAAGAGAAATTTCAAATGAAAGACAAAGAATAGTAATAAAAAAAAAGATAGGATACCTCTTTTAGCTTTTCGTTTTTCTTTTCAAGATCTGGCCTTGTAAAAAAAAAAAAAAAGATGAAGAAAAAATTAGAAACTTAATTGCACATGATAGGTAAGGATGGAAATCTAAACATGCCATAGAAAGGAAGAAAGAATATACAGGCGGACTTGGGAAGAACTCGATTACGCTAATCGAATGACTAACTCGACTTAATTATCCCAAAAAGGAAAAGAAAAAAAAAGCAATAAAATCAAAATGCAGCATCTGCTTGCCCAAGTTTGCCTAGCCCCACCCATTTTGCCCTCCGAGTCTACTGGACCCGAGAGGGCCTAAATTGGCCTTACGATCGCTCACTCACTCGCTCGCTACCCCGTTGATCAGGTCTAGTGTTAGAGCGAGGGGAAGAGATTAAACTTTGGTTAGGGTTCACGTTCTTCCGGAGGTACGGAAGTTCTTTAGCTCTATATCAAATATTGAATTTACCAAGAAGAATAAAATTTACTCGTAATTAGAAGCTTCACTTTTAATATTCCATTTGTTGTCAACTATTGATCTCGTGAGTTTGATCATTTCTTAACTGCGCCAAGTGTGCGTGGGTTGCACTGTCCAACGAGATGGACTGCACATGGTGCCCACCCGACTTAACCCGATTAGATGACGGGTCCCATGTTGTTTTAGGCGCACCCAGTCTTTCCTGGAGCGATCACATCGACCGTCGTCTTTTCACCGGATCATGTGTACTATACCGACTAGGAAATGGAACATGTCCGAAACGTTGCAAATCAAAATGAGCAAGGAGCAAATCTATCAGCGGACGCAATTGGACGGTGCATTTGGGAAGGTTTTTGGGGAAAGTTTTTAAGAAAATGCAAAGACTTTTGAGTTAAAGGTATTTTTCAAAATGTAAACTGTATTTGATAAATTGTAATTGGAAAAATTCAAAAAGCGAAGTAAATCTATTTTTTCAAATAAAGAATAAAGGTCAAAGTGAATTTTGTGTCAAATAATAGAAGTTGACCTATTATTTCAAAAAAAAAGGACTGAAGTGAATTTTGTGTCAAATAAGGACCCAAAGTAATCAAGTTAATCTCTATTAAGGACCTTAGCTAGCCGGCAGACATTTTCCATCGATTAAAATAAGAGCAATTTTGTCAAAAATTTGTGATTGGAAAAAAATGGAAAATTCTAAATTAATTAAGTTTAGGTTATTCATTTAGATGTTTACGTTTTCTTCTTTCTTCTCCCTCGCTATTCCTCAACCAAATCGCTGCTCGGTCGTCGTCGTGACTTGATTCTCATCGCTCCTTGCCTTGCATGACCGACGGAGAATTTGGGTCTCCACAAACAAAGAAAGTAGCATATGGTTTTCTTCTTGTTTTTTAATCCGTGCCTCAACCAATGGAGAATTTGGGTCTTCGACTTTGCAGAGGATGGGTACAAAGAATGGGGAGAACTTTGGTCTTTGACTTTGTAGAGGACAGGTACAAGGAACGGGAGACCGTAGAAAACCTAGGGGTTTTTTTTTTCTATTTTAGGATTTGTTAATTTTCCTTATATTTTTTTTTTTTTTTGACAAAATTGCCCAAACTCCAATCGCTTTGAAATGTCACATGCTTGATAGCCAGTGAATATTTAGTTGACCAACAAGCTCGGGTTCTTATTTGGAATTGATTCAACTACTTTGGGTCCTTATTTGAGACAATGAGTCCACTTTAGGTCTTTATCTCGACACAAAGTTAATTTCAAATCCTTATTTGAGAAAATTGGTCCACTTCGGAGCCTTTGTGGAATTTTCCCATTGTAATTTGAAAGCTCTTTGTGAAGCACCTTTGAGCAAAATGGTGTTTGGGGGAATTACATTTACAAAGGACTTTTGTGAAAAAAAAAATTATCAAAAGAAAAAAAAAAAAAAATTGACCAGCAAGGGTAGGCATCCGTCGGCGATCGAAATTTGTCACCAGCAGGCGACCTCCGGCGACCCCGCCAACCCCGAAGACCACTAGCAAAGGCCGCCCGAGGTCACATGACTTTGCCGCAACCATTTGCGACCCCGCCGACCCCCAAGACCACCGGCAAAGGCCGCCCGAGGTCACATGATGCCGCCGCGACCTCCGGCGACTCGGATCGGGGGCGGCGAGGTTGCGCGACACCATCGTGACCTCCAACGACCCCTCGGGGCGGTGAGGTCGAGGTGTCGAGGTCACGAGAGGACCTTGCGCGACCCACCCGGATCGAGGTCACAAGGACCTCACCGGCGGATCGCGGTCGCCGCGGCGAGTCGGGAGGTCGCAACTCCGCCGCGACCTAGATCCTAGGGCGGCGAGGTCGAGGAGGTCGCGCGACCCCGGATCGAGGGTGGCAAGGTCCTCCCACGACCCCCGCCACCCCAGATCCGGGCCGCGGCAACCTAGACCTCACCGTGACCCAAATGGTGGCGTGATGGTCACGCCACCCCCCGACGACAATCGTCTAGACAACAGTCATTTGGACAACGGTCGCCAGCGACTACTTGCCCTTCGCCAGCGACCGCTCACGAAAGAAGAAGAAGACGATGAATAGTGAGGACAAAACCAAAAAAACAAAAAAAAAATGTGGATAATTTTGAAAGATTATTTTTTTTTAGCCCCTCAGCTCAGCATTCTCGGCATGCTGAAAGCCCAAGACAGCCCCCAACCTATTTTGGGCTTTCAACCTTGTGAAGGTTGACATTTTGCAAAGGGTCTTTAAAATTTTTTTGCCAAACACCCCATCCTTGACCCAAAGATCTTTGAGGCTTCAAAGTAGCCTTGAGAAGCTTAAGCGAAACGCTCGCCGAACTGGCTTTTCGTATTTGACGGTAGACAAGTGAATCACGCCGTCTTTTACTCCTCCACTTCATCGTCCCGCCGCCTCCATGAAAACGACGTTTTCGTGGACAATTTCCTCCCTTAGAATTTTAGAAAGGCTTTATATATGACTAAAGAAAGAAAATACTTACTAAGGTTTTTGTTGGGAGAAAGATGAATGAATTTTGAAAAATATCTTCTTAAAAATATCCAAATCATTCATTTTCTATGAAATAATGAAAATGAGAAAATGTTTCTCTGAAAAATGATTTCTTGTAAAATATTTTACTTCATTACAAAATTTTTCTAGAAATAAACACACCCTTAATGAAAAAAAAAAAAACAACCATTTCACCTATAACAACAGATGGAGCATGTTGGTTTAGATTTTTACTGCCATTCATAAATTGTGCTGTAGCATTAGTTCTCATGAATTTGAATGCAATATTAAGGAAAAAAATTTCTTGCCAGAGATTAAATAAGATTTAAGTAATGAAGTGCCATAGAGACAATTTCTTAAATAATTTAAAACAGAAAATATTACGGTTTTTCATTGTAGTAATTCATCTTAAACAGCGTGTAATAAGTGTGCTGAGCCACAAGAGTTCCCATGTAAAATTATGCTTGACAAGTGTCTTTAAATTATTAAAATGAACCGATTAACCGAATGATTAAGCTTTTAATTTGGACATACAAATTTTGGGTTCAAAATAACTTTGACACCATACCTGCTACTCCAAGAGTCGAAGCTTATCCGATGGACGAGACAACTTGCCTCTTTATTTAGACATTAATCGAGTTTAAAGGAAACAATTGTCTCCATTTGTTTCACAAAAAATTTGACATTTTTGAAAAATATTTTCTAATAAGTCATTTTTAAAAAATAATAATAATTTTTAATATATAGTTGAAATCTGAAAATAAATTGAAAATTATTTTTCTGTCGTTTAGAAATGAAAACCTACTTCTTTTTTTTTTTTCCTGCATAATTATGTATTGTTCGAGCATTAGTCATTTATGCATGGCTGCTTGAGGATCAAGCATGGATGCGAGAGTCTCGAGCATGATTTTTGTCGACTTGAGCCCAACCTTAATATACTCAAAGCCTTGACCCTAGGAACTCAGGCTCGAACACCGAGGTCCCGAGTCCACATAAGTTGAGTGCAAGCATTGATGTATAAAGACTAACCTTAACGGACCTTGGGATTAGGATCCCGAACCCGATCTTTGTGGACCTTGTGCCTAGACTCGATGAGCAGGGTCCGGGCACTGAGATCTTGCACTCAGCCTTTGTGGACTTGTGTCGAGACGCCGGAGAGCTTGGCACGGGCACTAAGGTCTCTGGCTCAGCCTCCCCGGACCTGGACACCGGGAATCGGGCTCTCGGGGTCCGAAATGAGTTTGAGGGTGCGCATTTAGAAATGCCATTATCCAAAATCTCGTGTCCAAAACGGTAAATGGACGTGTCCCATGCGCCAGCGGTGTGGGCCAGGCCGGATATTGCTTTGGGAAGTGTTTCTATGACTCAGATTATCAACATCCTCCGACAACAACTCACAGAGAGATAGATAGACTGAGACGCATCATCATCATCATCATAATCATCATCGTCAAAACCGAGCTCAGAAGGAGACGCGGGGAAGCGCGCACGCCATTCCGAATTCAATCATCATCACCTCGTCCTCCCCTCGGAACCAGAGCCGCAGAAGCTTCGGAACCCGATCGGATGGCGGCGACACGGCGGCCGTTGCAGCGCCTGTTGAGCCGGGGGACCTTCGCGGGCAGGCGGGGCTTCGGAGCGCTTCCCGAAGGCACCAACCCGTCCTCCTCGCAACACCTCATCGAGCTGGAGCACGAGTACAGCGCTCACAAGTCGGTCCTCTCTGCCCCTCCCTCTCTCTCTCTAGTTTCGTCTCTGGTTTTGCTTGCTCGAATTCGGTTGTGGCTGCCTTTTTTTTTTTTTCTTTTTTTTTGGCGCCTCCGTTGCTTGGATGGTTCGGGGAGTAATGGGTTCTTGTCGAAGGAGTCGTTCGTTCTGCCGGCTTCCTGCATTGCTCCGGTCCTCTGCTCCTACGGAATTTTTTAGAGTTCGGGGTCGAATCCTTCGCAGACAATCGGATATGGTTGCCATATTTTTTTTTTCTTTTGTTTCTTATTTTACGAGAAACCGAATCAAGTTCCCTTTTTTTTCATTTTATGTTTGGCTGGAATTGTCAAATGAGTATGAATTATATTTCCTGACCATAAAAACGTTGTGTCTAAAGATGGGACCTTGGAGAGACGCCACCTCTGGGACCCGATGCTGGAATTGAAGCCTAAGTTTTTTCACAGATCATGAAAACATCTTCTGTTCCTTAGTTTTCGTAATCCATGCCTAACATCTTCTCTTCCAAAAGCCGGTTTTCGGAAAAAAAAGGGCAGACCTACTTTTGCGCAGTATGCAATTATAAGTTTGACATAAGGTTGATAATTTAATCACTTATTTAAAGAAAAGGTATTGATTCTTTGATCCATATAGATGATCCTG
This sequence comes from Eucalyptus microcorys, assembly GCA_014182515.1. Lineage (NCBI taxonomy): Eukaryota > Viridiplantae > Streptophyta > Magnoliopsida > Myrtales > Myrtaceae > Eucalyptus > Eucalyptus microcorys. Next base: position 2,766,199 of record CM024565.1, on the reverse strand, counting down.
CCATTTGAAGTGGCTGGTGGGTTTTTTCTTCTTTTTTTCCTCAGACTCGTTTTGGCTGCTAGAGTCTGGCAATGTGTCTGTGAAGACTGAATCCATTATTAGTGCCTTTTGTTAATCTGTGGACAACTAGTCTTGCATAGACTTTTACTTGAATGGGGAGCTTGCCATAGACTTTTACTTATCCTCTATCTTTTGCACGTGGTCCCAAAGATAATAGTTGTGCTAAAATCATCAATTGTTGGGTAGCTTTCTGGTTCTAGAATCAAGATACATGCTTTGCACAGGGACTTCTTCATCAAATTTATGAAACGATTGGGATTACTATTGCGGCATGGTAGTGATGGATTCTTGTAGAACTGTGCTAGAATCTCTTGAATGTGAAATTACTTTACTGATGTAACTCATTAACAATTAAAGGAGTCAACAGTGGCAGAGTCTATTTCTGGCATTTCGGGGTTAAATTCTGTTCGATTTTGCTCAAAGTTCAGAAGTGCATGTACCCATTTATCGCTAAAACCTTTAAGTGTCAAGTGAATTATCAGTCAGATAATACCATTTAGCATTTTGATGAATGATGCTAACGGAGTCCTTTTTTGAGTTCATAAATGAACGGTTTTCTCTTATTGAGACAAGTCATGCTTCGTTCTAACTTCTTATCTAATCATTTTGCTGGCTCAAATGCAGTTATCACCCAGTTCCTATGGTGTTTTCTCAAGCTAGGGGGTCATCTGTATGGGATCCAGAGGGTAACAAGTATCTGGATTTTCTTTCTGCTTACTCTGCAGTAAATCAGGTAATAACTTGCATGCGAATCTCTATGCCTTATGAATGAATCGATAGTATTTGCCTTATCTGGTTATGCTTGAATGGATGAATTCTCAAAAAGAGATAAACGGCTAAGAAGCTGGTTATTAGTGGATAGACATTACCAATCTGAATTAGTGAAGTGGCTAATGCTCTATTAGCTTTCATATACACCGAATTGACTTGACTTATGTGTTCAGTTTTGTGACCTCCTTCTCTAGGGACATTGTCATCCAAAGATCTTGACAGCATTAAAAGAACAAGCAGAAAAGCTTACCCTTAGCTCCAGAGCATTCTACAATGATAGGTTTCCAATTTTTGCTGAGCACTTAACCAGTATTTTTGGCTATGATATGGTGCTACCAATGAATACTGGCGCCGAAGGTGTGGAAACAGCTTTGAAATTAGCGAGAAAATGGGGTTATGAAAAGAAAAGGATACCAAAAGATGAGGTAATTCATACATGTTTATGCTATTGTATGATATTCAGATTGATTGTTGCATTTATCTACATTGCGAGAAGTGTCCTTTGTTTGGTAGATGCTTGTTGAGCACCAGACAGATCCTTTTTTTTAATCCCTTATTTAAGAATTGACTAGTCACAACAGACCAAATACTAAACCATCTCCATGCATGGAGATTGCAGTTAGTTTTCAATGATTTATAATGTATCTTTGTGTACATGGGTTCTGCTTTCCATTTTTAACATACAAGGACTTGCTATTTATCAAACTATGTAAGGCAATAAGCCTCAGGAATGCCTTTGCTCTCTCACTTAAGGCAAAAGCGTGACATCTTATTATTTATAGTTTCTCGAGGAAAAAAGTTGGAATAGTAGATTATGTCATAGAAGGAGTATAAACTTAGATTAAGAGAATAGGTATGCTCTGTTAGATTGTTGAGTACAAACAATCACGATTCATTTGGTATGTCAAGAGTGATTGGATGTGCCTCATTCATGCAATATGCTGAAGGAAGTATTAGATCTGCATTAGTCAGGTTCATGATCGGTATCTTGAGGCATTTTCAGAAATTTTCTATGCTACAAGAGAAAAAGAAGATTAATTTTGTCAGTTTTAGGCATTTAGGAGTACAATTACAACAGGTAATGCAAAAACAAGGAGGTCTTGTATGCATGATTTTTAGCTCTTTGAACTTGAAGGATCATTTGTGGGAACAAGAACATACAATCCATCAGAAAAGCATTCATATTCAGATTTCTGCCTGAATTTCTAGCATTTTAGCAACTTTCTTTCTTATGCCTGATTTGGCTTGTACTAGTACGCTTTGTCTTGTTCTTTCTAACCCAACTGATTTCCTCAATGAGGCTACTTGTTCATATGCAGATGAATCTTCAACTAACTGAGCTGCATAATGTCCTGAACTTTAAATTTTTTCTGGACCTGTGCGTTCCCTTTCAACATCTTTCAATTGCCATTTGGAGAAGACCCTTTCATCTCCTATCTCTTAGATCCTCTGATTTGCCAATGGCCTGATCCTATTGGATCAGCAGATGTCTCTGCTAGGTGCTACTTGCGATCTTCACCCTTCATCTGCTCCTCTTTGATCCTAGCTAAAATCCATTTAGTACAGAGAATCCATAAGTTTCTCAAATTAGTGAATAAGCAAGAAACAAAACAGGTCAACCTAAACATGGTATTGGGAATATATAACTCTAAAAGGCTACTAATATACTTAGTTTCCATCCATTCTTCTTATTGCCATTTTGGACGTCCTTGTCTTGTCTCTTCCTATGACACTTACCTATCAGTTCCATACATACTCTGAAGAACTATTAACAACTTGTACATATGCAAGGATGCATTACTTGATCTTGAGTGTTGCACTTCTGTCTCAAGTTAGCTTTTGCTTCCACTTTCTTATCCAAGGCCCTATGCCAGGAGATCATAAATCCTATGTGTTTGCCACAAATATAAGAACCTGCCAGAGGGTCGTTTTATTTTCTATTGTTTCTTTGCTTTAGTACCTAATGTGGATGACACCAAGCCATGTGATCAGCTGTCTCCTTAGTGGTGTTGGTTGTTTATTTATGTGGCATGCTTCTTCATTTGAACAACTTCCACAAGACTAATTGAGATTTTTGTCCAACTATCATGCTTGCGCTAATGGATTCATGTGCAGGCTATCATAGTCTCGTGTTGTGGCTGCTTTCATGGTCGTACATTGGCTGTTATTTCTATGAGCTGTGACAATGAGGCTACCTGTGGTTTTGGGCCATTGTTGCCCGGCCATCTCAAAGTTGACTTTGGAGATCAGGCAGCGCTGGAGAGAATTTTTAAAGGTCTAAACCAATACAGAGTCTCTTTTGTTTACTTAGTCTATGGTTTCATAGTATGTTGATCATGCTTCATAATATATTTCTTCTGACTGGCCTAAGAATTCAAATATATGAGCTTCAGACTGAGTATTTTCATTGATACCTTCGATCTATTGAAACAACTTTGTTGTGACATTGTTGATCTAAGACTTATCATTCTTCTGTCTACGAGGTCAGAAAGTGGAGATCGAATAGCTGGATTCCTTTTTGAACCTATTCAAGGAGAAGCTGGGGTATGTATGACTAATGATCTTGACCAATTAAAAGAATGTTATCTTTTTCAGGGGATGGGGGGATGGGACTGTTTTAGATTGAAATGTTGAGGGCTTATCTTCACCTTGTCTGGTGCCAACTATCTTCCTCTGTAGCTAGCGGTATCCATATGGATGGAAATTTATGTTGTGCGCATATATTTGTTTCAGTGCTATGCAACCTTTCGTATTTGTTGAGCCTGAACAACGTCTCTAGGAGCATTTGTGATTCAAATATCCCAAATGGACAACTTTCTTTGATTCACTTTCTTGATTGTAAGAACTGTGTTTGTGTTCTTAAACCAGTCAGTTTTCAGACTCTTGACTCCTATTTCACAAGGAAATCTGGTTAACTATAATCTAATATGACCTAAAAAGTTTGGGCTCTGGGATTGAGTTCTCTCTTTGTTCCTTCTTCTCCTCACCCAAATTTTTATATTATTTTTGCCACATTATTTGCAGGTCATACTTCCTCCAGATGGTTATTTGAGGGCTGTCAGAGATCTTTGCTCAAAGTATAATATTCTAATGATTGCTGATGAGATACAAACTGGCTTAGCAAGGACAGGAAAACTGCTGGCGTGTGACTGGGAAGAAGTTCGCCCTGATGTAGTGGTAAGGCATTGAATTACTCAGATCAATGACCATTTGTATGATTTCAACACACATATAATATTTCTGTGTTTCTGTTCATTATTATTATTTTTGGTGTTGATCTTCCTCCTTATCTTTTGCCTTTTGACGGATGGATGATGTGTTTTCATTGCAGTTATTACTCGAGAATTGTTCAATTGTATTAAATTTGGTTAGGCCCTCTGGGATTATTTGGTTCAAGGAAAAATTATGTTAATATCTATTCCCTTAGAGAAGAATGTGCATCTCTGCCTATTTCCTACAAAGCTCCTTTGAAGTTGAACGAACTGAAACCTTATAATTATTCTCCTGTCTACTGGTTTACTGCAGAGTGCTGATGTGTGGTAGAGAATGAGAGAATTATTCTATTCCTCAGATATACAGCTGAGAGTACAAGGCTAGAGGAATACACTTTTTAATCTTTAACATAAATAGAATCTGTCCAATATTCTAAAAATCTAAGTACACACTGGTGGTTATCAAATCAAACCACTTCAAGCAGAATATTTACTAGTTTTGCCAAGAATTCAATCAACACCATGATATTCATTTGAGTGACATAGTACGTTTCTTCTACGACCGTAATGGCACAATATACAAGAGCTGTATTGATTTTAATGTGAATGATGGGGTTTAGTCCACAAATTTGTGCTTCGTCATGTTTGCCTCCATGCATCTTTATTTGATCCTTCTGTATTTAAACAGATTTTGGGCAAAGCACTGGGTGGTGGAGTGATACCTGTAAGTGCAGTGCTTGCAGATAAAGATGTAATGCTCTGCATTCGACCTGGAGAGCATGGAAGGTTTGACAGTTGTGCCTTTTGTGAATAATATTTTGTCCCTTTTATGAGTAGAATTCTCCTGAAAGTTGTATTTGCAATCTTACTTAGTAAACGATTGCAGGGAGTTTTGGCTGCAGACATCTATTAAACCCCATATGACTTTCAGGATCTATTTCATTTTGTGATTAACCACAAAGTGATTAGCTGCCAGCTTCAAATGAAAATCCTCGCTTATTTCAAATGCAGTTTTAAATCTATTCTGTTGGTCCAACTCTTGAGGTGCTATAGCATTATTAATCCATACCATGCAGAATTTTGAAAACTTCTGACCAGACAAACATGTCGGAGTTGGTTGATTTATTAGCTTTTCTTCCCTTAATATTAGGTTTGAGGTTCTCTAGGATGGAGGTTCAACCAGTATATTTAGAACTTATATACTGAATGAATTAAAGAGTTGACAAGGTGGAGGTACAATAGGCTCCTGCAACAGAAACAGTCAAGGCTGTCTGGTATTATTTCTCACAACCTTTCTCCATTTCCTTATTGTGTGCAGCACCTTTGGAGGTAATCCTCTGGCCAGTGCAGTAGCAGTTGCTGCCCTAGATGTAATCAGGAGTGAGGGGCTTGCTGAGAGGTGTGTGCTTTTTCACTGGCTCTTATGTTGGATCATCCCTAGGGACTACCTAACCAGTCAACACCATAGTATTTCTCAATACAAAAGTACTGCCATGTTCTATTTGTCAGTGTCTTTTTGTCATCTCGGCATATTGGCTGTACTGAATGGTCACACCAAGAAAAAGGGCCAAACAATTCGACCATCTGCATATCATTGGCTCATTAACTTTTTGAAATTTGCGATGTCATTTAGCAGTTCTTTAAGCACAGACCACCTTTGCATGAAGGATTTATGACTTAAATTTGGTTCTCCTGCCAGGAGTATTTTGCATGCTTTCCTGTTCTATGCTAGTGTTTTACCTTAGTTATATTTCTAGTTCATGTCTGCTACTCTTTTACAGATCAGCCCAATTAGGAGAGGAGTTGAGGTCTCAATTAATTAAAGTTCAGCAAAAATTTCCGGAGTTTATAAAAGAAGTACGGGGTAGAGGATTGTTCAATGCTGTGGAGCTGAACAGCTCCAATATGTTCCCCATCTCTGCATATGACATCTGTCTGAAGTTAAAGGAGAGGGGGGTTCTTGCCAAGCCAACGCATGATACTATCATCAGATTGACCCCTCCATTGTCAATGAGGTAATGTACATGCTTACAGTTACTAAATGTGATTGATAAATCAATGCCTCGCATTTGAATGGAAAATTAGGAAGTCACAAAGAGAATTGCTTTTATGATGTATCTATTCATATTGCCGCAGCCAGAGAGATAAATACAAATTGCAGCTCTCTGATCTTCTGGTTATGATGGTTGTATTTTTAAGATGTATCTTATCAATAAAGCCTCAGCCAGAGATAAGTAGAAGTGGCAATGCTCCAAATTCCTGGTTATGATGGTCCTCTTCAAAGAGTTCTGGGTGCAACATTACTTGTTATTTGTGGAATTTCTCTTCTTTTTACAAACAGAAGATCATACCAGTAGATGGATAGAGATGCCTCCTATATTCGCAGAATGAGGACAAAATGGGAACCAAATTATTTATTAACATATCATGGATGAAAGTGCCAGCAAATAATATCCATGCACATGCTGCCAAAAAATTTATGAAGAGCATCTTAACCTATCACCTTGAGCAGAAGCTTGTAACTTTTTTTTGATGAAACTTAGTACCTACCACCACCCAATCTTTTGGGGCTTGTGTATAGGTGGAGATCCTATGTCCTTTTGAAATGTATGCTTCCGATATCAGTCTCTTGTTACAGATTCAGCTTTATCAAGAATTGAGGACTTATATCGCATGTGTTCTTTTGTCATTGCTTTGTTTGGGTTCAAATGTGCATGCTCTTACTTTAAATACTGAAGTGGTTCCATCAGCTGATGCCCACTGTGTTTGATGTTCTCTTGGAATTTTTTAGTGCGGGTGAGCTCCAGCAAGGTTCGAAAGCACTTAATGATGTTCTGGAACTGGACCTCCCTAAGATGTCGAAGGTGAAACCGGAGAAGTCATCCCCCACTTCCAGTGCATGTGATCGTTGTGGCCGGAAAATGTATTGACTCTTTGAAGTACATCTCAATCAAACGTGTATATATTATTTCTGTTTCTGTCTGGACAAATATAGCCAGTGCAGGTTCCACCTCATTTTCTGAAATAAGGCTCCATAGCGCTCGGCGCTAATGTTGTTTCTTCTCTCCCTTACCTTCCCTTAAATCTTTAGACAGAAAAGAAAAATGATTTCTTATAATGGTATCTGGACCCTCTTTCTGTTAACATCAGTAATAAAGTATAATCTCAGATGAAGCTCATTTACATATTGGGTACGGGCAGATGAGTTCTCATTGCAGTCACTCTTTGGTCCTGATACATCGTTGGTAATTGGAATTGCTCACATTTTAGTAAAACGAAAGTTGTACATGGAATAGAAGTAGCAGACATTAGCATGATCAGCAACAACTTAGTTAAATAGTACTGTGATTTAGCTTTATGGTAGTTCTATAAGTGCGGCAATCATTTGTATATTATCTGATAATGTGCCGATGATACATGCGTTTTGTATTTTGCAACTTGGTCGGCGCTGGGAATTACCAACTGCTGGTCTAGTATTTTTTCCGTTGCCATTTTGGTACTTTTGCCACGATGAACTCTTACTTATGTGATACCCATCCGTGGGTAACTGCGTTGGTTGAAAGTCCCTCTCTTATCGCAGAGGTCGAGAATTCGAAATCCGCAGTTGCTAGCGATTTAAGTGGGGGGTCCTGGCGGTGAGTTGCTGGGCTAGTCTCCTCCGAGGTATAGGGGCCTGGCCCTCAGGAGCCGTTCGGGCACGAGAGGTCCGTGGTGGAGTCCTCGGTTACCAAAAAAAAAAAATTCTACTTTTGTGATTTGTTCGCTAACAAATACTATTTTCAATTTTGGATCTTCCAATTGAGTCAAAGGTGGACCTGTCAAAATAGGGCTATGATCCATTTATTGACTTATATAAAATGGGCCGAATTGTTATATGGATTAGTTATATTAGTAAATAGGTTTAGAATAGTAAAATGCAAAACAACCCAACCCAACCCGTCACTCTCTCACCCTACTCAATTTCGCGCCCACTCATTCCGTGCTCTCTTCTTAATTTGTATATGATTTTTCCTAGATTTAATTAAATATGAAGGTATTTTAGCAATATGAATTGGGCTGGATATGTTTCACTATATTTGTATTGCATGGAAATAAATTAAAACGGGTTAAGCAAATCAATTTGGATTGGACTATTTTCAATCCAACTCGACCTAACCCATCTGTTTGATCGGCTTAGTGCAGGAGCGTGAGGCATGGTTGTGCTGCATTTGGACTTGGTTGCTTTCGAATCGAAAGCAAACCCTCCCACTCTAGTCACCTAATCACCCCGTTAATACAGATGAGATTAAACAAAAGCTCGTGCTTATCCTTGCTGATCGCATGATTCCTCTCTCAACTTCTGAAAGTGAACCCTTCTATGCAAACGGTTTTATGCAATCTTTGGTTGCGACTGTTGCGACTGAAATAGTAGACCCAACGCTTGGTACAAACGATGATACCGTCAAAGAAGACCAAGACGGATGCAGGGACTCAGAACCGCCTGTAGAAATGTGCAAATGATATATGCTTGTGTGTAGATATCATCTCCTAGTTCAATATAGAAGCATTCACGTCAGCTCAACTCGGTCGCCAGAATCAAACTGGCATTTGAGTTATCATCCGGCTCAATTTCGCAGTCCTTTCAGCACTTGCGTGTCAATTCGATACCATCACTGGCCGCTTAACAAGAATAAAGAAGGGCTTTATGATGAGAAGAGAACAACTTTTTCTTTTATCAGCTTACAAGGATGAATCTTGGGATATGCTGCGTGCAATGTGCTTGAACAATACCAAAATGCAGAAGGTTTCATTACATATATTCTTGGTCCAGGGCTTGCTTAGGCCAAGAGGCAAGTTGCGTTTTCGTGCCAACAGTCATACCAACTAAAGCATATGAAAAGGCAGTCGCGGTGTTGCATTTTCACTAAGTTCAGCTTCTCGTGCAAGTAACCGCCAAGGGAAATGCGAATGCAAATTCAAAGGTGGCTGCGGCAGAGATTGAACCGGCCTCACCCCCACCGGCTCCTTCCTAGAAGCAGTGCCAATCTTGCACGCGATACCACAAGAGCTGTCCTGCACGGCAGGATAGCAGGTAAGTAACTGGTGTGTCCAGGCTTTAGCTAGCTTAAACTCGATGGGACACCAGGGTTAAATGAGCAAATGCCGTAGAGCAACCACAATGGACGAGAAGCAGCCCATGTTCTAAAGATTTTCAGGTCCTACCAAAAGGATCACGCATCGGTACTCCAGGACAAACGAACCTTCCGATTATCATAGCATCCGCGTAATCGGGACATTCTGTAATGCTGAAGAACTGCACGTGTGCCCCAGATAAAAGCACTCTCAAATAAAGAAATCGAATGCCCGTTGGCATTGATGATTCTGCGAAGCGGATCGACACGCATTTCCCGACTCTGGCCATATCCTCAAGCCCCACGAGCTGAATTATTCTTGAGGTTGGACTTTCCTGGCACTCAAAAGGAGGACAAATCGACAGTTTGGTCCCCTTTCAACTACTTTTGATTCTAACATAACACCCCCCCTTTCCATGATGCTGTCCTCCTCGCTTTCCCAAGAGAAGAGAACCGGACAGAAAGAGTTGGTGACAGCATCAATGAGGCAGGGGGGGTTTTGCTGGATCCATCATTTGGTTAGAATAATATAACCAGATGCAGATGCTCAATAAGAGGACATTATAGAGTGTGTAGATGGCATAGAAGCTGACATATTCGAAGATTACTGTAAGCTCGCGCAAGATCTGAAAAGCTCAAGCTTTGTTCACATGGAATGATGTTCGTGGCAATGCAAGCTAAGAAACCTCGTGTATATTTGACAATGGAAGGAGCACAGACAGCTCAGTGATCTTCATCACTCCAATAATTGAAAGGCCATGGAGCATAGACTCCTCAAAGAAAAAAGGAAAAAAGATAAGACAAAAAGCAGAGATCTACAATGACACGGAACTAGAAGACCCGATATTCGCCTATCATTTAAAACCAACCCTTTTGAAACCGCCCCGAAAGTGGTTAGAATGACAGAACAGACAGTCAAAAAGCAGGGCACTTTCTAAGGTCTAGCGTGCTCTTAAAGAGCAGGTGCACAGGTACTTCTCAAGACAGCATCATTTTTCCAACAACAAGTGAGCGAGGCTAACTTCACAATTCTGACTTAACAACCACCTGTACTACTATACTAGAGGAAGAACGCAAGTGGGTGAATCTGAAGGTGGCATCTCTTGGACCCACCTGTACTACTATACAACTCATTCTCTCAGGATATACTGAATAAATCCAACAAATACTTTCTGGCCCAAAGCAGCAAAAATCATTTATTTAGCAGGCACTTCCATCACTTTCTGGGCATTTTCCACTGCTTACGTCCCAGCAAAATGATTGCAAGTGACAAGGAAACCATTTTCAAACAATGCTTGAATACAACATGCAGTACCGCACGCTGGTCTAGGAGACTGTTCAGCACAAACAACACTAAAACAATTAGGGCAATGGAAAACAACAGGAGGCACACACACCCTGGGAATCATCTGAAAGTGCAGCACTGCATCATTAGGATTGTGAAAAGAAGCAACCGCTTCACCTTATTAGGTATACAAGATCAGTTATCAACGAGTCACACGTGAAAGAGAATTGTAAGAGAAGGAAAAGAAAGGGAGAAGAAAAGCCGATGTCAGCAGTACAGATTACAATGTCTGCTCGATCCTTATAACCATCATGGCTTTCCTACAGGTTTTAAAAGAAGCATGAAGATGCCAAACATGATATCAGACACCCCTGTCCCACATAACTGGTGCCTAAACTCCCATTCAACATGCTACAATATCTTCACAACAAAGAACTAGTCATTTTTTATCATGACTCTTCATAAGCTCGGAATTCCACCTTCATAATCCTTTATTATAATTCACCTCAGCGGACCGTGCTGGCACAAGCATCAGGATTTCAAAACCCCGTGGAGAATACACTGGTTCGTGAATTTCTAGAGTATATGTTCTTCACTACAATATTCACATAGTATGAGATTACAAGTTGAGAAGACTACAAACTCAGGAATCTAACATCATTTCTATAGTTGTTGTGCTCTTTGCAAGTGTATGCCTTCGGAAGTTGACCAGCAGATGCATCTGAAATGTCAGAGCTTAGCACAGAAGTAAGAGACTTGCCGTGTAGCTCCTTCCCCCCATCAATAAAAGTACTTCGCATAGACAGCATACTTTGGCTTACTTGAAGCTGCATTTGGCTGCTCCTAGCACCAACAAAATTGTGGTCTCACCCTTGACCCACCGGATGGGTGCAATGTTGTTTTCCTTTTCAGCAATCAACTTACCCTGAAAACATAATAGGAACGTCCCCACATGAAACAGCATTAATTTCTTTTCCATTTATAGGATAGTGTGATGGTGTCAGTACAGATATTCCCACCTAAAAGGATGGTGATGAAACAATGAAGATGGGTAGAAGGTCATGCAATCAAATCACAGTGCATGTCTTAGAATAATCCCCACGTCGTCTCCAAAACAGGAAAGAAATTAAAACAAGTTCTAGTGGTAGAGAATCTACAGGTCCCAAAAACACTAAGCAGATTGGTAGAGCTTCCTAAGGCAGTAGCTTCTTTCAAAATGGTACGGTAACTCCAGCAAAGCATTTGGACAGAGAGGTTGAAATGGAAACAAGTACAGGCCACAAAACAACCCCTGCAAGGAGGAGGAGGAGGAGGAGCAGCAGCAGCAGCTAATATGATGAACCTAATTATTTGCAAGGGAATGCTTGTTGCATCTTTCACTCGCCCCACTTTCACATGTAAAAGTCGCTTCTACAACTAATCACTAAATAATGTCTCCACAGTAATTTATTTTCACTCCCAAAGAGATTAACTAACTCTTTATCCATACAAGAGACTATATTGGCTTTCTACACACCATTACACCGAAATGTCATTTTCTTAGCAATTGCAATCAATCCTCAAAAGAGTGCTTTTAATTTTGTTTCCAAATGACTCTTGCAATACTAATTAAATGATCAATAAAACTTCATAGCAAAGGAAGGTGGCACCTACAGCGGTCCACATTTGATCTTAAAAAGCAGAAAAAGCTTGCTTTAGTAGTTTCTGCATCTTCTGTTTTTACAACCAAGACATCTTCTACCTCAATAATTGTTTCAAACGATAGTATCAGGGGAAAATCCATTGAAAGCAATTAACGCATAACTCAGACAAAAATATTTTACAAAACACTAAGATATTACTACAATGCATCATTTCCAATACCTATTGTAGCTGTAATTACAAGAGCGAATGTGATACCAAAAGATGCAGAAAAGAAAAACAGGTAATCAAGGAAGACTTCAAAATTATGGCGCGGAGGCAGTGACCACATTAATATCCAAGAATTTAGAAAGATCCACCTTAGAAAAAAAAATTTATGCTTAGAACGAGAGACAAAATTCCTTGTGGAGCCTCAAAACTAGAATTTCATACAGAAATGACCATCTGAAAACACCAAAACCTACTGGAAGACTACCAAAGGTTTACTTGAGTTGAATGCTCACAACAAAATGCAATAAGTAGAAGACCCATCAAAGAAAGTAGTTAGAGACTCAGCGTCAAATCTAAAATAGGACATGCAGAGGATTAGTCTGTTAGCGATGGCCCTTTGCGAGGAGCCAAGACTCGATCCACAACCCAAAAAAATACCAATCCACAAAATAAAAAATACGATGCAACATTCCTTGCACCTGAACAAACTAGCTAAGCCATGACGAGACTATACCAATCTAGAAACAATATGTAAAACAACACTACCTCCCATTGCACGAAACTGAAAATATGAAGAAATCAAACCATCGAAGATGTACCTCGCAATCCATACAATAACTAATCTGCTAACTAATCTAGCAATCATTTCAATAATTATCGTACAAGCTAGTCAAAGCACGAGCAGACTATATGAATCAGCACGTTATGTAAAGGAATAATGCATCTTCGTACCAAACAGAAAATATGAAGCACGCAAACTACCAGAGATGTACCTGAACTTCCAGGGGATATCAAAATGAGTTCATCTCCAAGCAGTAGGTCCTCCTTTTGACCAGCATTCTAGCCGCAGTTCCATAAGGCTCCTCGAATGCAGTCGAAATCCAAGACCCATCAGCCATGTCCTTCAACCCAGATTGCTCGCTAGGTCTTATGGCAACCAAAGTTGCCCCTTTAAGTACAACCCCATCAGGCAGTTCCAGGTGAGGCGCATACCAGAGCCTCATATTGAGCGCAGGAACCAGTGTCCTCTTCGAAGCTGAAGAAGGTGACAAGGGCTTCACCCTCAGCTCCTCGAGCTGCTCTCTGTTCATGCACAACACTCCTTGTCCATCAGCATCCGTCAAGACCAAGCTATCAAGAGTCTTATGCTCTGCAATTATGGGCTGCAATAAGTAGTGCCTTGCAGATGCAGCGATCAAGGAGCTTATAGTCCAAACAACCCTCAATTTGAGGCCTCCATTTGTGTAGAAGGACTCCGGGATACTTCCATTATCGTCGTTCGCGCAACCCGCATCTGTTCCATTCTCAGAACCCACCAAATTCTTGAATGGCCCAGGCCGCACGACCGAAGAAGCGCCCAAAATCACGCAATTGTCAAGCGTAGACCCGAAATCCGCCCTCCACTTCAACAAAATCCCACCATCGATCCCCAGCTCTCCGCTCGGCAATTCGATGCGAAGGAACCGAATCTCATTGAAATTCTTCAAGACCTGAGTAGGGGAGTGGTGAGTGACGCCGCCCTGGTCCATCTCGCCGTCGCATTCGCTCCCGACGGCGAGCGAAGACGAAGAGGAAGGACCCGACTGGGCGGCCCTCTTCGCGCCGGCGAACAGGCCCAGAGCCTGGAGGGGCTTCACGATGTTGCCGAGGACGGCGTGGAAGAAGCTCGCGAGCGGGTTGCGGGCCTTGTCGGAGAGGGCGGGGGAGGCGGACTCGTCGTCGGAGATGACGCAGTCGACGCGGACGAGGACGGCGTCGACCTGGGGGACCAGCTGCCGGAAGCGGCGGGAGACGACGCCGCAGCGGCCGAGGGCCTTGACGTCGGCGATCCTGTTGAAGATGAGGAGGAGGAGGGGGTCAGGGAGGCGGTCGAAGTGGTCGACCAGGAGGGGCGCCGGGTGCACTCGGGAGGAGCTCGGATCTGACCTCAAAGACGACATTTTTAACCGCGAATTCGCACAGCTTTCGAAGGTCGCGAGGCCTACGCGACGAACTGCGACATGGGTTTGTCTCCTCTTTGCAGTAGATCTACGACCCACCTAATGAAACCTAGAGAGAGAGACAGACAGAGAGACAGAGAGCATGCAGGTGATGAAGAAGAGGAGAGAGAAAGGAAGGAGCTCAGGTGAGAGAGAGAGAGAGAGAAAAAGAGGAGGATGAGAGAGATGTTGCCGTGGCTAATGTCTGTCCGGACATGGCAACAACGACTTCATCTTTTTTGTAGAGAAGAGACAGAGAGAGAGAGAGAGAGAGAGAGAGAGATGAGAGTGAGCTGTTCGGTCTTAGTGGAAGGAGGAGGGAGGCGTGAAGTGAACAGCAACGATTTGCAAGTTTTTTATTTTTTTTATTTTTTGTTAAATATTTGGAGAAAAATTTCAAATAAGGTCATGAATTGCGGTCATTTTTTTAAGTAAGGATATTAAGTAAACTTAGTTTCAAATGAGTGCTTAGGTGCTCTTATTTTTTTAAATAAAAATCTAAAATGGATTTTGTTTCAAATAAAAACATGAAGTGATAATGACAGTTTCAAATAATGGTTTGACTCTATGATTAGTCAAGGACATTTTTGTCTTTTTATCATTTTTTTTTAAATTTTCTTCTTTTTTGCCGATGGCTGGTCTCAAGGATGGCAAGCCACCGGCGACTCCTAGAGAGAGTTGGGGGAGGGCTACCCTTGCCGGCCACAAGCAAGGGACGCCCATGCCTAGCCTTGCCCTGGGGAGGCCACCCTCTCCAACGATCGGTAGTGGATTGCCTCACCTTGGTGACCCTCGCCCTAGGCAAGGCTACCCTTGAAAGCCATAGGGAAGGGCCACCCTCGCCGGCCATAGGCAAGGGTCAGAGCCCTCACTAATGACCGACAAGGACTTGTAGGCCCTTATTGAAAAAAAAAATTTTAATTTAAATTATCTTTTGACGAAAATGCCTTTAACTTGTCTTTAACCAGTCAGCAACCAGTGAAGTCAAGTCCTTATTTAAACTATCATGGCCATTTTCAAACTCTTGTTTGATATAGTCCATTTTAGGCTCATTTTTTAGAAAATAAGAACATTTCATACTCTTATTTGAAATTTTTTTAATATTTTGATAAGTAAAAAAGGAATTTTTTTATTAAAAAAAAAACCAAGATTGTGAAAATAAAATAAGCTTTCGAAATGGTTTACAAAGATTGCTAGGTGGGCGCTGATGTCCCTTTCGTGAAACGGTGATAATACTGTGCACGGATTTTCTCAAATTCGATCATCCGCAACTTGATTTCTTATTTAGTCGCTGCTATAGCTTATCGTAGGCCACTTTTGTTTTTTTGGTCGGTATTGTAGGCCACTTTTCTTTTTTTTTTTTTGGTCGGTGTATTGTAGGCCACTTAGAAACCAAGAAAAGTGCGGAAACCGGCTTACTTTTTGCAAACGATAGATTCTGACTTCAAAATCTTGGTCACGTTAGTCTTGCCTAATGTCCGTTACCGACATCGTTTTTATCTTTTCCAAAAAATAAAAAGTTGTTCCATGTAATCTTTTTTTTATTTTTTATTTCGAAATATATATATATAGTTCTACATGACCGCATAGAAATTTCGCACCAATAAAATTAACAACCAAACAACGTTAAAGAAATAAATAGAGTATATGTAAAAATAAATTGAGATGTATCTAGCAAGATTAGGACAATGCATTTTTTTAGGTGCGTTTCGTAACATTTCCGTTCCTGAAAATAATTTCTTTTAAAAAATAATATTTTCATATTTCTATTCCCTAAATAATTTCTAACTAAAAGAACACTTTTAGTAACTATATAAATTTCTATTCTTGAAATAAATAAATAAAAAATAGGAATGCATTTGGTACGACTAACAATTTTTTTTTTGTTTCTTTTATTTTTTTAATATTTTTTGTAGATTTTCTTTTTTCCTCTTTTTTTTCTTCTTGCTCGCCGTTGGCAACGGATGGCAGGGGTGAGGGGTGATGAGAAATAAAAAGAAAAGAAAAAAAGAAAAACTTATTCCTAAAAATTGTTCCCGAAAACAAGAAGCTATTTTTTTTCTATTTCTCATTTCTATTCAAAATCTACTCCCCAGCTACTTTTTCATTTTGGGAAATAGAAAAATTAGTTGATGTTATCAAATGAATTTCTGTTCTTTTTTTATTCTAGAGAACAAAAGAAAAAAAAAACAAAGAAATTGGAATAAAACAAAATAGACCCTTAATGTCCCGGAAAAAGATCCCTTTGAGTTATGTATTAGGAATGAACATGATTCTAAGATAGAACCTAGAACCGAACTAGTGGGAACTAGTTCTAAGGTATGCAAAAAGAATCTATTTTGATAGGTAGGTTTTAAGTTCTAGGTAAGTAAACTTAGAACTTAAACTGGAACAAGTTTTTATGTTTTTCTTTATTTATGACTTCACACGATCCTGCAATGTTCCATGATGAGTAGATAATATGAAACCATCGGTTTGAACTTCCATTTTATAATTAAGATTTTTACTCTATTAATGTTACATATTTTTTGTGTGTATATATATAAATTGTTGTCGGTTTATTAGTAATAAGTAGTGGTCATTAAAGGTAATGATTCTAGTTTGATTAATAATATACATGGAATTTGGGTAGGCCTTGGAACCGACCTTAGAAGCTGTGACTGGGTAGGTTCCAGATTCCAAGATATATAGGGCATGTTCTAAGTTCCAAAAAATAAGAAGCCTATTTTAAAGGATAGGTTCTAGATTCCAGATGGAACCTATACAAAACCTAAAACGCTCACCCCTATTATGTACAAAGATAATCATGTTCAAGTGTAAAGATGCAAATTCAAATATGAAGATCTCCTAAGATTCTGATGTAAAATGAAATTTGAATGCTATAATTAGCAAAAAATAAAAATTATATTATTTTTATTGTTAAATGCATGTAAATCCTAAATGCATATGAATGAATTTATTTAATTTTTCGTGAAATGACATGGTTTAGATATGGAAATGTTGAATCTTAATGACAAAAAAATAAACATGAGAAGAGACGTCGGGATCGTCTATAAGCTCCTTGAGGAAAATCAATATCAGAGAAAATCAACATTCTTTCCATCTCGACCTTTCTATAGCTTGCAAGACAGAGGTTAGGATGAGTCTAGATGCCTGTTAACATCAGAGATATAATAATATTAGGAGTACCATAACCTTTTTTTTTTTTTTTTGCTTACTTAATTGTCCAATTGGTGTAAAATTGTTTACTTGAATTTTATTTTCGACAAATCATCGTATATGAATTCTTTACTTAATATTCCATTCTAATGTAGAATTTTTAAAAATAAATTAAAGTCCAACATGGCAAGAGTACAAATAAACATCATTGTGTGTGTGTCTCTATCTCTCTAAATGCTTTCCCACTTAAACGACAACATTTTTAGTATTTCTCTTTTCTTCAAATGAGCATGTTTTTTCCTCTCTCAACATGCTTCGTCTTCAAAAGTCTTAGACTGCGTTTAGTCCAGCTTTGGAAATGGGTCTTGGGGAAATGCAAATATCTTTGACCTAAAGGGCTTTGGAGAAATACAAATTGTATTTAGTAAAAAATTCTTTGCAAAGTATTTTGGTGGAAAGAGTGTTTGGCAAATGTTTTTCCATAAAGGGCTTTTGGATTTCATTTTTCTTTTTTATTAAAAAATATTAAACTCTTTGCCAACTCTAGTGAATGTAAGGTAGTTTTGGAACAATGAGAGGTAAAATCGAAAATCTAAAAAATTTATGATAGTAGTTTTGAAAAAAAAAAAAAAAGTAGTTTCAACATTTAGCCAAATACTAAAAGTCCAAAGCTAGTCCCTATCAACATTGGACTTTTAGCTTTCCCAATGCTAGCATTAGACTGAAAACCCCTTGGACATGCTTGCCAAACACCTCAGCATTTCCCTAAGGGGCTTTGGAAACTGAAAATTCCTTGGGAAACCTAAACCAAATGCACCCTTATACCCACAGATCACGGGATAAAAAATATAAAATTAAGCTCTCTTTCTATTAGGGCTTTGTCTTCTTCTCTACTCACACACTCACTTTCCATCTGTTGAGTGCTCTTGCTAGCTAAATGTCATCCTCTTTCACTGATGGCCTGATCCCTTCTTGTTCAAGCTGTTCTTTTTGGACATCACAACTTACCATAGCAAAAATATCGACTTTCATCTTAGCATTATTTCCAATAGGCATGCCGCCCGGCTATTAAAGGGATTTTGAAGTGGGGGCCGACGCTAGCATCATAAGTGTGAGGTTCAACTCTCGCAATCTACAAAGAGGTTAAGTAAAAGTCAGAGTGAGAAGAGAGAGATTAGACATATCAAGAAAAAAGCATTGGCTTTGTTGATAGAATCGTGAACTGCTTCTCTTGCTTTGGCTTCCCATCGCAATGAAATGATTTGTCCCAATTTGAAGAATTAGGGTTTTAGCCTCAGTTAGGGTTCTTAAAAGAAAAAGACATTAAAGTGTCAAAAGTTGTATGAGACATTCACTTTAATTCTAAAAGTTTTCATTGGCTCACATAAATGTCAAATTGGAGAAAAAATGATTATTTAAGTATCTCCAACCAAAAATATGACGTGGTTTTTTAAGTTACTATTAATACATTGGTGGCTTTTTCATTAAAAAAAATAAAAAACAGTCCATAGGGACAATGATTTGGCCTTTGATGACAAAATATCGCCGTTTTAAAACAATTGCCTCCCTCTCTCCCTCTCTCCCTCTCTCTCTCTCTCTCTCTCTCTCGTTCAGGCCTTGTTCGACAATTTTGAAGCAACGTGGATTGAAGGGTAGCCTTGTTCTTGAGGATCTCGGGTTGGAAATATGTCGTGTTTTGAAGCAAAACTTCAAGCGCCGGTGATTGGTACACTCGGATCAAAAAAACATGGGAGAAAAGAGACATGGCCGGCAAGACTTGGAAGCAACAGATGGCATCAATCAATAGTGACGACGAATCCATTGATTTAGACCCGAGGAACTACCCGCTCCTCGCCTTCGCTTTCTACCAAATCGACTGCAACTCTCGCTCTTACCTCCCACACAACAATGCTCGCAACCTGTTCAACCAAATGCCTCGCTTGACCAACCCAAAGGTCGTGTCTTGCCTCACCCAGTCCATCCTTGCCGACATCCTCCAAGCCCAATTCCTCCTCCATGCCCTCGGGTGTAATGAGAGGACCTCAGCTAATTGTTGGCTTTTCAGAATTAGGGTTTACATCCGGAGAATTTGGATTAATGCTTGGTTGTCCAATTTAGGTTTATATTTGGGGCAAAACAATAAAACAATGTTTGTTTAGAGGTTATATGCTGACTTGGTACGTTGGCGAACCATGTAAAACTGAGAAATTAATAAAATATAACCACATCGAAATTCTGGCGACCTAAATCGAAGTTAGCACTTAAATAATCGTTTTTTTTTTCAGACAATTGGAACTTAAGTAATCCGAAAAAAATTTTAACACTAAAGTAAGCGCCATACATAACTTTGTCACTTTTAGTATCCTTATTCCAGATTTTTAAATATCAATATTGAATTTTGCCCAATTTTTTTATGCAACGCCATTTACATTCTAAATTGTTGACTTCACCTTGTTGGCATGCCACATCGGATTTTCCAACTAGGCAAATCACTGATGACACTTAAACGATCAACTTTTAAAATTTGTAGCACTTAAGTTAGCAAAATTCTGACAAAAAAAGTGAACAAAAAAAAAATTATGGTACTTGAGTAAGTATTGTACGAAAGTTATGACACTCCTGGTAGTCTTATTCCCATAAAGGACGATATCACATTTGGTCCATAAACCTTAGTTCAATGTACAAAGTCGTCTCTCAAATTCTAATTTGTATAACATGATTCTTAAATTTTGGCTAAATGTGCAAGGTCATTTCTAGACTTTCAATTTGTCAATGCGGTCCGTAAATTAATGGTAAATGTTCAATATAGGCATTTCGTTTGCGTTATTTTTATATAGTCTAGCAACTAGATGTGACATATATTAATAGTATAAAGATCACATTGAACAAATTAAAAGTTTAAGGACAACATTGCATATGTGACCAAAATTCAAGAATCATATTGCACAAATTAAAAGTTCAGGGCAAAAGTATCAAAAAAGTCATAAACGTTTTGCATTTGAACCAATTTAATCCTAAACATTTTCATTTGATGTCAATTCAGTCATTTTGGCTAATTTTAGCCAGATTTTGCTGAGAAGCTGGTCAACTGACATAAATAGCTTTTAATAATATTTTAATATTTTTCAAACTTTATATTTTTTATATTTTATTTTCTTTCTTTTTCCTTTTTCCTTCTCCTCCTCCTTCCTTCGCCCGCCGCCAAGGTGACTTGTCAAATGTGATGGTCGGCTAGTGGGGTCGACTTGCGAAGGCTTGAGCCTTTGTTAGTGGTCAGGCGAGGACAAGTCTCACCAGCCCAGCGCTAGGCTGCCCTCACGACCTAGGCGGCCTCAAGCGAACCTTGACCTTGCCAGATTTAGTAAGGTCGAGCCTCGCCCATGGTTGGTGAGGCTTGATCCTTACTAGATTTGGCGAGGGTTAGCCTTACCAATCATCATCTCTGGCTGGTCGCCAAGGTTCGACAACTGACTAGAGGAAGGTGAAGAAAAAAAAGGATAAAAGAAAAAGAGAAAAGGAAAAGGAAAAAATTTTGAAAAAAAAATTAAAATATTATTAAAAGTTATCCATGTCATGGCCGGTTGTACTACATCAGCCAACTGGCAACCGATCAATAAAATCCAGCTAAAATTAAATAGAAATGACTGAATTGGTATTATGTTAAAAGATTTAGGATTAAATTGGTACTAAGTGCAAAGGTTTATCACTAAATTAGCATCAATAAAAATGTTTATAACTAAATTGATACTAATGCAAAAGATTTAGGATTTTTTTGACACTTTTCTCAAAATTTTGGGAATGACATTACCATTTGGACTAAAATTTAATGATCATTTCTATTATTTTTCCTCAACATAGCTAATAATCCATTGAATGATGATAAGATGAACAACCGTTGACAGTTGATTGCGATGACCAAAACCGGCCTGGACATGGATTACTTGAGCCATGAGTCAAATCATGGATTGACCTACGACATTTCTTGTTTCTGTATGCTATAAACATGGTACGATATTCCCTTTTGATCATAACGATCTCCAATCAAGATACTAAGCAATTTCAGCGGGCAAAACATAAATTATTCAAGACAAACGACATTAGCAATACAATCATGAGAGATAGTGAATCAAAAGTGAGAAAAGGAGAAACCCTAGACCTTGCTCAACGGCGCAGTGCTTCACGCTTTCAAGGACTTCCGCAACACGAAAAGAGAACCTTCCAAATTGTAGAAGCTCGGGCCCCTTTGGTGAGGTTGAAGAATCAAGTGTCTTAACACGTGCCTAAACATTAATATATGGGAAAATTACCCAGTTAGTTCTAAATTTATTATATGGATGTCAAATCAATTATAATCTTTTGAATATTGAAGATGTAATTTTAAATATTTACATGAAATTTCAATATAATATTTCTAATCAATTTTCATCAGAGTTCGTTAACATTGCGGTCCAATTACCGCCAACCTTTTTATGTAGCATATCATTACATCAGCAACTTTCGACAAAAATCAATCAAAATGACTACATTGAAATTTCGCATAAAATTTTTTAATCAAATCAACAAAATTTAAGTTTATGATTGAATTGGCAGCCTTATAATATATTAAAAACTGGTTTGATAATTTCACTTTAATAAAGACTAGCGACAAATAAAGTCCAGCTTACTTTTGACCAATGCCACGCTTGCTTTGGACCAATTCCATCCTAGCACAAATAAACTATCAACCACCTATCCAAAGTAAATCGTCGAGGTCACCTCGCCATAGAAGCCCAACGCCCCTTGATAATTTCCCGTCGAAAGTCGACCGGCGATCGATCTCAACACTCGAGCATATAAGCCCACGAGTCGTCGAGGGGGGCGTTCTTCGAGACTGTACGGACATCACGGCGCTGCAACTTTTCCGGCATTTTCTCGAGAAAGTCGGGGGGGTTGCATGACATGAACACATGCCTCAACGTGCGGGTTTCCTCTTCGCGGTTCTGTCAAGAAACGAAGGGAAATATATTATAAGACTGCCCAGATCCAACCTCTGCTCAGATCACATGTTGCCTGATGCTCGCAGCTTTTAAGGTTTTGAAGAAAGCTCATCGAGAAATTATTTTAATAGTTCTCTAAAAAGAGAAAAATAAGAAATCAAGTGTGCACATAAGAAATCAAGTGTGCAATAACATGGACTTTCAATAGAATAATCAATGTGGTTCTGTCATTAGGTAGAGGTGATGTATTAAAGGATCCAAACTTTTTGGGCTCATCTTCAAAAATTAAAATAATTTTTTGAGTAATGGTACCGGCGAATCTTTCATTAGGTCATCCCTAACTTTTTAATTTCTGTCCAATATAATCATTTTGCTAAAATTTATTGAAACTTGCTGATCTGGCCGTTTAAGTCAAGCCATCTTTTTTGTTCCCATTTGTCCTTGGATGTTATTAGTTTGCGTGATTTCGTCCTTAAACTATTTAAATTTATTTATCTCTCTAACAACCTTCACTAGAACACAGTGAGGGTCGTCAAATATTCTTCAAGATAAACTTCAACGGCCCTTGTTCAGGATCAGTCACTTCCGGCATAATCCCTTGACAAAACATACACATGGCACGTTTTAATGTGTTCGTAGAAGATTAATCATGATGAATAATAACCATTTACGCGCTTGGACATGTTTAATTAAAAAATTCAAAATGTTCTTTGTGTAAACATAATATGTTAAAATACATTAGGTATTACAAACTTACATGAACAGGTAAGCATTCGTATCTATAAGAATTTACACTTGAATGTTTAGTGTTATGTAATCCATTGAACTTACGTGTTATGTTCGGGTTTTAATAAGGGTTAATATCACGAAAAACCTAAAACTAATATACCTGTGACAAATTTACCCTAAAATAATTTTTTGACCACTAAAAAATCCAAATTTGTAAATCTACCACAAATTTATCTTAAACTAAATTTTTGACCACTAAAAACCCCAAATTAGTAAATTTGTGGTAAGTTTACTCTCCGTTAATTTTCGTAATATTGGATTAATATCATAAAAAAATCACAAACTAAGATACATATGACAAATCGAGAGTAAAACATTAAATTAGTACATTCGTTAATTGTCACGTGTCTTCCAACTCAACAATTTGCGATAAAATTTAATAAAAACTAATGAAGGGTAAACTTGTCATAGGGGTACCAATTTGGGGTTTTTTGTGGTAAAAAATTAATTTAAGGTAAATTTGTCATAAGTATATAAGTTAAAGATTTGTCGTGATATTAACTCTTTTAATAAATATATTGCTTCAGGATTAGATCTAAATATGACATGGCACAATCGAGAGAGAATAAAAAAAAAAATCATGGACTGAATTGGATAAATAAAAAAATATGGGACGAAATTAAACAAAAATAATGATAAGCCAAAACTAAAGGGAATATTCCATCGATATCAATAGATTCCTTTAATTATTTGAACAGAAGGACTATATTGAATCACTTTTCAAAAACTCAGAGACGATAATGGAAAAAATAAATAAATTAAGGGATGACATCAAGTAGTGAGCAATAATTTAAGGATCATTGGTTTCATTACCCCTAATTTATGGGTTGCATGCTTGCACAAATGTTCATGTCTCTAGTTTTCTATATGCATTAATGTAAGTCATGTGCTAATAATAGATTACCAATTCTAATTAAGCGATGGTCTAGTGGTACATCGCCAGTAGCATAGAAAATCATAAGCAATCACTTTAGCAAAATTAACCCTAACTTTATGTCTCAAGATCGGTTGAAAACTTGTTGCGGCGCGATAGTTCTCGGGGCACAGAGCATTTCCATCTTGAGAACGGGATGCATGCAAACCATGCACATGCACAAACTAAAAATCTCAACTCAATGGGTTCATAAGATGTGCAAAATATTCAACGGGGTCTCAAGATAGACGGGTTTTTAAACTCATGCTCCTGGATTATAATCAAACAAGAATTTTTTTTATTTTATTTTGATTTCAGTTTGATTTAGAAAGAAAGAATAATAAAAAAAGGAGTAGTTCCTCATAAATCCTCATGACTGACTTTCAGTTGGATGAGGGAGTTGAGCTTTGTTTGGCGCTGCAAACCTAGTTCTAGCTAATAAAACATTGGGTGCTTAGTAAAATTAAACAAGTTTGGTAATTCTATCTAATCATGATTCAAATGATTTAATCACGTAAAAATGCATTTAATGCGCTAAACGGGTTGCTTGATTTTCTCACAATTTAGAGTTTTTTTTTTTTTTTTTTTTTTTTTTTTTAATATCAATCACAATTCCAGAGGTGACAGGAAACTTTCAACCATCATTAAGATGTAACCTTTTTTCTTTCTATTTTCAAACATATTTTATGATTTTCCATTAAATAAAGATGTTGAAGTTCTCCAAACGCTGGCCAAACGACGAATCGATGAACCCAAGCCAACCCATCACAAGCACACAGAGAAAATATCCATATGCTTCTCAATTTGATTGGGCAGGTGGCTAGATTTAGATTAAGTTTAATGCTAATTAATTAGTTAGACATTATATAGTTGACTTTGTCATTTGTCAGTTGTCACTTGGGAGATGCGTGGTTAATATTATCGTTGCCAGATTATAATTGGAATGTCCACATGCTTCTGTAATTACGAATGCCTCCAGCAATCCTTTTCGGTGAGGCGGAGCAGTCGTCGGTGGTAGTCGGGCTGTCGTCATTGGCGGTTGCGCAAGGTGGGGATCTGTGGTGGCTGGTGGTGGCAAGGCGGAGCCTTCCGGCGAGGGTCTACAACATGGTTTTCGAGGACGGCAATCGCGGACTTGAAATTTCTTTATTTACTGGGCAAGAAGGAATTCTTTTTGAAAAAAAAATCATTATAAAAGAGAGAGTTGATGTCTAGCGAAAAAGAAAATGTGCCATCGACATTTTGAATGCTAAATCAGACATCTAAGGGCACATCTAAGGGCTATCTAGTGGTGTAAGTGACACATAAGCAATTTCCGTAGATCAATCGAGCGGAGGTCTCATATAGAGCCAAAATCAAAGAGTTCGGATACAAGATCACATGAAATCATACTCCACATGTGGATCAATCATATTGTAACAAACTCAAGTAAAAGAAGATGTGGGGAATTGTATTTTCTCTATTGAATTGTACACTGTTACAGGGATGTATATATTGTACAAGGAGATTCAATAAAGAAGGTCAGAAAATATTCCTAGTCAGAAAATATTCCTAGTCCTAAAATAATTACAATCCCAATCAATTACAATCTTCAATCTGATTTCATATCTTCAAATCATATCTTCTTTCAACACTCCCCCTCAAGCTGGTGGCTTGTATATATCCAAGATGCCTAGCTTGTTTAGAAGATATGCATGCTGTCTCTGACAAAGAGGTTTAGTAAATATATCCGCAGGTTGCTCCGTGGTTCTAATCTCTCTTGTTTCGATGATACCTTCTTTGATCTTCTCTCGTGTAAAATGGCAATCAACTTCTATATGCTTCGTCCTCTCATGTAATATGGGATTTGCTGCAAGTTTGATTGCTGATTCATTATCACAAAAGAGTAATATCGAACCTCTAACTTGTATCCCAAGATCCTGAAGTAGACCTCGTAACCATACCACCTCACAGACAATCTTTGCCATAGATCGATACTCAGCTTTTGCCGATGATAACGATACAGTAGATTGCTTCTTTGTCTTCCATGAAAGCAATGACTCCCCAAACTTAATACAGAAACCAGTAATAGATCTCCTGCTCATGGGACATGTAGCATAGTCCGAATCACAATAGGCTATCACCTCCATATTGCACTTTCGAGAAAGAAGTATCCCTAGTCCTGGACATTTCTTCAGGTATTTTACCACCTTCAAGGCTACGTTCATGTGTGATTGCTTTGAACTGTGCATGAATTAGCTAAGAGTCTATACAACATAGCAAATGTCTGGCCTAATCATGGTGAGGTAGATAAGTTTTCCAACAAGTCTCTGATAACTTGTCAGATCCTTCACTAATGGATCGTTAGAGGAAGACATTCCAGCGTCATAATCAACACTGGTCAACTTGGCATTCTGTTCAATGGGAATGTCTGCCGATTTGCATCCCGATAATCCCGCTTCTGATATAATCTCCATCACAAATTTTCTTTGGCTAAGAGAAATCCCCTGATCAAAATGAGCTATCTCTATTCCAAGAAAATATTTAGGTGGCCCTAAATCTTTGATATGAAAAGAGGAATGTAGATGCTCCTTAAGCTTCCTCACAGCGGAATCATCATTTCCCATGATAAGTATGTCGTCAACATAAATCATCAAGTAGATAGACGACGTACCTTTTGTCCAAGTGAAGAGAGCATAATCATGCTTGGACTGCTTGAATCCGGCACCCGTGAGTGCATTAGTAAACTTGGCGTACCACTGCCAAGAAGCCTATTTCAAACCATAAAGAGATTTGCGGAGACGACATACCTTAGACTCCCCCAGTCTCCGTAATCCTTGTGGAAGATCCATATAAATCTATTCTTCTAGATCACCATGAAGAAAGGCATTGTGGACGTCCATTTGATGCAACGACCAGTTGCGAAAAGCAGCAACCAACAAGAAAGAGCGAACCGTGACATCCTTGGCTACTGGAGAAAAAGTCTCATGGTAGTCAAATCATTCTCTCTGTGTGAACCCCTTGGCCACCAACTAGGCCTTGTACCTTTCCACAGAACCATCTGCTTTGTATTTAATCTTATATACCCATTTACACCCAATGGGCTTGCGATGAGGAGGTAATGATACGATATCCCAGGTGTGATTGTCAATCAAGGCTTTAAGTTATGCCTCCATGGCCCTTTGCCAGCGTGGATCATGTACAACCTCATGATAACTAGATGGTTCTTGTTCCTCATAAATGCGGTTAATGTAACATAAATGTTCTGATGACAACTGATCAAAAGACACATAGGAGGAGATGGGGTAACGAGTACTTGACAATTTTGATGAAGAACATACATAATCTTTTGTCCAAGCTGGTGGACGAGTGACTCGACCAGATCGTCATGGTGGCTCATTCAACACTTCCAACGATGATTCTTCAATATTTGCTGATTCTATGGAATTGATCACTTGAGGTTCCTATTCCATGAAATGCTCCTAAATTGAATTTCCAGTAGAGTGCTCATCAGGTGTTGAAGGTGATATTGTATCCACTATCTGTTGTCTTGGAGGAGAGGTAATAACATAGGATCCTCCAGAAGATAAATCTTCTTCTGACAGAAATCTACGATTGGTGCCCACATCATTCCCAGACATGGAAGTAGAATCCTGGAAAGGGAAAATATCTTCATGAAAAACCACATCTCTACTGATAAAAAATTCCCCAGTAGACTATTCATAAACTCGATAACCCTTTTTGAGATTGGCATACCCCATGAATATGCACTAGCGAGCACGAGGGCCCATTTTATCCCGAGGCCCTACTGTAGTAACATAACAGAGACAACCAAACACTCGAAGATGACTCAGATCTGGTTTCTTTCCATATAATAATTCAAACGGAGTTCTTCCTTTCAAAATCCGAGATGGCATACGATTTATCAAATACGCTGCAATGACCACACAATCTCCCCAGAAATTTTCTTGTATAGATGCCTGGAATTTAAGGGCCCGTGCCACTTCTAAAAGATGACGGTGTTTTTGCTCAACAACTCCATTTTGCTGTGGTGTATAGGTGCAAGTACTTTCATGCAAAATCCCAGTTGAGGAAAAAAAAAGAAGCACATTCACCACTGAAGAATTCTTTTCCATTATCAGTATGGATGCGACGAATTGATTTTCCAAACTGAGTTTTGGATAAAGAGATGAAAATTCTAAGGTGAGATAGGACTTGATTTTTTGATTGTATGAGAAAGACCCAGGTGGCACGTGAGAAATCATCCACAATTGTGAGAAAAAACCGTGAACCATCATGATTCAAGGTGTGATATGGTCCCCAAACATCAGCATGAATTAAAGAAAAAATGCTGTCCACGCGAGTGTTACTAGTTTGGAAAAGAGCACGAGTTTGTTTCGCCAAAGGACAAATAGGACATTGAGGACAAGGAAAGAAGCAGTGTGGCCCAATCTTTGATGATGAAGGAAATTTTTTTTATTGCTAGCAATGTTACACATTGATTTATTGAATGCAATAGAAGAGAATTTAAAATTGCTTGGAAGATCGATCCAAAAAGACAATCCTTGATAAATTCTACCTAAGCCCATCAGATTGCCAGTCGAAAGGGCCTGAAATAGACATTTATCATAGTCAAACAAGACATGACAGGAATTTTCTTCGCAAGCTTGAGAGACTGATATGAGATTAAATTGGAAACTAGGGACATAAAGGACATTTTTAAGAGTAATGAGTGGGCTAAGATTCACGGTCCCAGTCATACCAACATGTGTGGTGTTTCCATTCAGGAGTTGTACTAATATAGGAAAGAATAATTTCATAATGTTGGAAAAAAATTTCTGATTGCAAACAATGTGATCACTAGCTCCAGTATCAATAATCCATGCATCCTTTGTAATCTAGTTCATCAGACAATGAGAAATGCCTGTGAAACTCCCTGCCTTGTCAAAGGCATCCAACTTCTTTAAAGCTTCCATTAGCTCCTAATATTCCCCATGAGAAATTAATTTGTCTGCTGATTTGCCCAATACTTGGAAAACAGTTGAAAATTTTCCTTTTTCTTTTTTGCCATGTTTACCATGGAGCTTCCAGCAATTTTCAACCGTGTGATGTGGGCGTTTACAATAATCACAGTACAGCTTACCCTTTCCTTTTTGGTTGTTTTTTGTGAATGAAGTGGGCCTGTTTACGGCATGGGCCATCGTTGCCCCATATGGCCCATCAGAAATTGCGAGGAAATCACCTCGCGAGCCGTTGGAATATGCTGGGTAACGCCCGCGTGGGCCATTCAGCCCATATACATTTGAGCCACGCGGACCGTTCGATTCCATCATCCCCTTGCTTCTTGAGCCGTCAGATCCAGCGCCTCCAAAGAACAATCGGGAGCCATCTGATCGATCAGACACATCGTGGCCGCTCGTCATGGACCGATACCCCCTAGGGTTTTCTTCGTGAAACCCTAAATTGGGTTCGAGAATTTCTCTTCCTCCCGTGGCTCTCTATAGTGGGTGAGAAAACTTCTTCGCCGCCAGAGCCACGCTCTCGCCATTCTTCCCGTAATCGGCTACTCTCTGTTGGCTTTCCTCTTGGACAGCAAGCCGGTAGATGCGACCAAGGGTCGGCATCAGCTCCATGGTTAAGATCTGCGACCGCAACGAAAGGTAGGTTTCATTTAATATGAGGAGAAAACGTATTGCTTTCTCTCTGTCCCGCATCCTTTTGTATTGCTGTAAAATGGGTTCTGGCCAGTCGAACTTCTCCTCGGCTGCCTCCAATTCGTTCCACAAACCTGAAAGTTTGTTAAAAATCGCAGCAACAGTCATACTTCCTTGCTTTAAATCCGAGATCTGTTGCGTTAAGGAGAAAATTTTCACTTGATCTAATTTTCCAAACATCTCTTTGATATTTTCCCACATCTGTTTCGAGTCCTCCGTCGGGGGAAGACCGGCCGCGACCTCGAAAGCGATGCAATTTCCGATCCATGTTCAGACCAATCGATTGCATTTCTTCTAGAGTCGTGCCATTCGCTCGTCGGATGGAACCAACACCGTTTCGTCAATAAAGCCCTCTTTATCTTTCGTTACCAGTGCACGCCGGAACTCGCGCGACCAATTTGAGTAATTATCCGATCCGGTTAACTGTTGAGCAATAAGCTTCAATTCTGGTTCATCGGCATTAGTTGTGAAAAGAGGGTCGCCGAGTTCCAGCCAGCCGCTGGCAGCGAAGATCTGGTATGGAAGAAACCCTGGCGGCGGATTCATATAGGGATTTGTTCCAAAACCCAATCCGCCAGATCCGGTTGTAGAATCCGCATTGGAAAAAAAACGGACCCGGGTAGGGATTCGTTCCCATACCCGGTTCAGTCGACCCGCCTATCTGCTGTGGATTGATGGTTGCGCCTGTCTCGTTGCCGGTTGGTGGGCCTCCATCAGTCCGCACACCATCTCGATAACCCAGCGATGATGTATTTGGGCTTGGCCCATAGTACCAAGGATACGGTACCCATTGGTAAGGCGGCCCTGAAAAGGGCTACCCCATATTGAACTGAGTCGGAACAGTCCCCCATTGCGCATGCTGAGGATGATTCTGTGGCTGAATTTGTTCCTGAGACATAGTGATTACCGTCGAGGATTCCTGGACCTGAGAAGCTTGTGGCGTCGTTTCTCCTGCGGTCTGATTACTAGAGGCTGAGGTAAGTATTTATGGGTTTGTCATGAAGAATTTTCTAAATATTGGTTTTCTAGGTAACAAAGGGTAAAGAAAAGCAAATTCCTGCTAAATGCTATTTTTTGTTTTGCAACGAGGCAACAACAAGGAATAGAAGAAGACGACGCAGGCAATTCGAAGAGATGAAAGCTACACTAGGATCGTTATAAGCTCTGATACCATGTAACAAACTCAAGTAAAAGAAGATGTGGGGAATTGTATTTTCTCTATTGAATTGTACACTGTTACAGGGATGTATATATTGTACAAGGAGATTCAATAAAGAAGTAAAGAAAATATTCCTAGTCAGAAAATATTCCTAGTCCTAAAATAATTACAATCGCAATCAATTACAATCTTCAATCTGATTTCATATCTTCAAATCATATCTTCTTTCAACACATATTCAAAAAGTTTGGATACTAATTTCCTCGGGTGATACATAAGTCATAAACGAGGATTTGGATGAAGAACACGAAGAAATTTAATTATTGTGTTTATTTAATCAATCTTTTTTTTTAGTTTTGTGTCGTATTAGTTTTTCAGCACGCAAAAACATGTTAGAAGAGAGAAATTGTTGTTTTGGTCGAGGGCAATTCTATGGTCTGCCAAAGGACAAATCCTTTGATCGTAATGCATCGTATTTTTTCCTAACTCATGCACAAAATGTGGTAACATAAAAACTCTATTTGAGGTTTTATGTTCAATAGACGAGATTTAGTCCTTTTTATCCGACGGTCATCAAGGGATTGGGACCCATTCTTCGAGAATCCTTAAAAAGGTCTTCGGTTACGGCAAAGACCTTACGGAATTACTATATCGAACTTTTTTTTAGCCAAAATAAACAATTTATTCATATCTCAGGATTTCAAATAATACATGAGATGTTCCAAAAAAAAACAAATCTTGAACAACAAAATAGAACAATTGGCAAAGTAGAATAATAAAGCACACTCTTGTTCCACAAAAACTTATCTATCTAAATATCAAAAGAGAACAAACGGCAACTAATCACTGAATTTCGCATCATCATAAGTGGTAAACATATATTGTAATCTCTTTTTCCAATAGTTATGCTTATTAGTGGGCGATGCATGCTTAGGCGCAGCGTCTTCAACACGATTGTGGTATAAAAACATCAAAAACAGGTTGAACAAACTTCCAAATCTAGATCTAGATTGGGAGGGCACATAAACACTTCTAAGAAACTCTCAAATCTAAATCTTGATCAGGGGAGAAGAACTCCAGTTCTAGATCAGGAGATTAGAGCTTATAAAATTAGGAGAAGTTGAATAAGCGTTTCCCATGCAGTATGAATTTTATCATCTTTTTTCATCGAATCTATCAGACTTATTGGTTTAGAGAATCCAAAACAGTGTGTCGATTCTTAACAACGGAAGCAGAAGATACACCCATCAAGCAGAGAAGATCATTAGTAGTGAGCAAAGAAAAAAAAATAATTTCAAATCAGATCAAGAGAGAAAATCTCAATTCGAGTTGAGAAAATAGAACCTCCCACCACTAAGAGTTATTTCCCAATCTAGGGAGCTTTGGGTGGAAAAGAAAAAAGGAATCTAAGAGAGGTGGATGAGAAGAGAAATCGGGTAGGATTTTAGGTTTAGATACTATGTTTACACAACTAAGCTCACTCAATTGACCTTCAATGTAGGCAATTTTACAAATGAATCATCTTATGTGAGGGTATATAGATAAAATATAAGCTGAAATTGATCAACGATAATCGAATTTAATGTCCATCGCTTTCTCAATAATAATCTTTTTGCTTCTATAGCAATTATTAATTTACCGATATCTTTTTGAACCAAACATATTCTTGCTGCTTCTAGGACTGAGGTGGGCGAGAAGGCGTGAATTGCTTCTACATCCATTAAAATAATTATATTTTCGATCATTCCTTAACGTAGAGTTTGTTGGTAATTTGTTTATAAAACAAATGAAGTGATGCCTTGTCCCACATCGAAAAGATGTGAGTGCGCACATGGACGAGATTTGGCACTAACCGACGATCGTTAATTTTATTTATTGAAAATTCGGATTTATTTTTATAAAAAGTTAACTATAAAGTCTTGTTGAAAAAAGATGCATTTGACTGCTCACGAAAAGTTTCTATTATTTATTATTTATTATTTATTTAATTCTGAATTTTTTATGTCTTTTCAACGTAACTTTTGAGACGTACTTATTCACGAAAGGTTGTCTTTGTTCTATTGCAATCTTTTGAAGAGTTGCCTTTATTCGAAAGACATATATAAGTACATTTGTTTTGAGATCAAACGATAATCTTCTTTCATTTTTTCGTTTTCTTTTAAAAAAAACTACAGTCATTATTTCTAATTGTTTCCCATAAGAGACCCTGGAGAAATGTTAGAATTGATATCTAGTAATCTCATTTGAGACTTTGTTGTATCCTGGAGGAAATTTGCCGGTGACCATTAGCAACTTTGTGGGACAAATAAATCCTTAAAAAAAGTGATATCACGCCTCAAAATCCGACTTGAAATAATCTAAAGATCCGACTTCATTGTTCTACCCAATTCGAAACCATATTTTCCCAACAATTTTAAGGATTTATTTTTGCAACAATGGAGTTAGAGTCAAGCAAAGTCATGGTGGACCAACAACTGCAACATGGCTACGCTTCCAACGTCGCAAAGCGCAAGGGCGAAGTGCAGTTCCAGAATCAACCTTCGTGGCCAGGAATTCAGGACCAGGATTGTCGTTTCATTAGGAACCCCACCGTTGGATCACGTAAATTGATGAAGTTGGAGGATAGCAGATTCTTGCTAAAATTGAAGGATACACAGGTTTCTTCCCATTAATCTCTGAAAATCAGTTTGGATTTGAGAAGGAAGTCAGGCCGTGGGGCCTACTTCCCTCCAGCAATGATCAAGGTCGACGTGTCGCTCGTAACAAGCGATTTCTGCCGAGATGATAAGGATCTTTCTCCCATCGATCGCGCTCTCGTCGAAATCGGCTCTCGCGCCGCGTTCGCGGATTGCGTAAATGAAAAGATGGACCGGATGAGGCCTCTGTATGTCAGGCAGCAAAGCAGCCCCGGGACGCCGGGGGGGTCGGCGATCGCCGCTTCACAGGCACGTGCGGTCGGGCTCCACGTGGTCTGACGATGGGATTGGGAACCCGAACCCATTTGATGATCCGCCGTTTGGCACATGTTTAAGGGACAAACATGGTAACGGGAACAAAGGTGCCGGTTCATCCCATGCGGGTTCCTCCTGGGTGAGCAATGACGGCGCAGAAGATTGCTTCTATCCACGACCAGAGGATTGGATCTATTTCTTGCCAAGGCTGCTCGCCAATTGGTCAGCGCCTCCACTTCCATACAATTGCAATTGTTCTCTTGTGATTATAGAAATCATTCATACTCATGGTGCGTTCGATCATTCTTCCAATAAAAAAGAAACTTTTCTTGATGATTATTCTGTGTGAGTAGTTCAAGTGTGGTCGAACACTATGACCAAGTTCTGTGTTTGATCATGCGCTGATGATGTTTGCCATTTGCTAATACTTTTTGTCACGATATCTCTAATGCTAGTTGGTTTTGTTTTTGACTTGAATTAAGTCATGTTAGTTATTTTCTCAGTCATTTCAATGATCAAATGCGTTTTCTAATTCATCATTTTCTTTGTCTTATGTTTTATGCCCCGTGGTTACTAATGGTGGTTATGGGTGAGATGATGCTGCTGGATCCAAGTCCTAAATGATGATTAGTACATGCATCGGCATAGGCCGGTGAGGTAGACACGAAAATTTGTCGGTGGTGCGTGTCTAGCAAAATTGCCATGTGACGTGTACACTTACCGAGGGAAAGATACTATTTAGCAGATGGACCGGAGGCACCCTTTGAGTCTTTGGCTTGATTAAGCAAAGGGGACTTTGATTCTTTTTGCTCAAATTTCATTGAATTGAGGAAATCTATTTTGATTTGTTTGGCAAAACGAGGAGAGAGATGATAACGCCAAATATGGGTTCGGAGGAGCAATGACTAGAGGGTCATTGGGAATACGCTTTGGTAGCTATGGATCTCTACAACAACAAAAGCTGCTCCTCCAAAATGGTGGGTTGCAAATCCATCAAACCCCGCACTTTTATGCATAATAATCGGAGGCTGTGTCTAGAATCTTGGAAAGGCATATAGTTTGCTACGCTCGGGTTCATGTCTCTTGCTTTTGGCGGGATGCTTATCACAGGTATGTTGTTCCTTTACATGATTCTCGGTGTAATTGTTGGTTACTTTGCTGTTCGACTTTAGAGGACCATCGCCTTGTGATCACAAGGGATGGGCGTTGGTCGCATAGAATGCCGCATGCTTCTTTCCTGGTGTAGCCTTATTGATCTTGTCCATTTTGATGTTCTCTTATGGGATTATCTCTTGCTAAATTTGCCATGGTAAAAGGAGATGTTAATTTCATGCTCCATCGTTTTCTCTACTAATTTGCCCTGAATTGGTTCTAATTGGTAGAAGCACGTTTTTTTTTTTTTTTTTTTTGGTCCTGCATTCGAGAAATTATGACCGTCTTTTGGTTTTTTGTTCAAGCGTTCGCCCGTTTTGAGGTCAAAATTCGGATAGACTTTCTTGGTTTTGTTGTTGACGAATTTGAATGCACCCAATCAAAAGCTCTTGCTGGGATGATGAGTCATCCTTATTATGGGGCAATCTTTTGTTCAACCGTTGGCTTGTCTTGGTGACGCTGTTAAAAATAATAATAAAAATCATCTGCTCACTCTTCCTTTGGGGTTAATAAGGCAAGTAAAGTTGACTCATGTGGTTTTATGATGTCTATAGAAGTTAAGAGAGGCATCATAGTGGTTCCACTAGTTTTCAATAATTGGTATATTTGTTTCATTGATCATAAAAAAAAAAAAAAAAAAAAAAATGATGTTGCATACTGACTTGGGCAACCATGGGGTGGTTGGGTTTGCTGAGTTTTCTCTTGCTTGAGTTCTTTTGCCTTGTATCACTCATGGTACAAAGTCATAGGAACCCTCCACATTAGAGGTCTCATTTGTAATGTTCATTGGGAGTATAGTTATTGGCAACAATACTTCCCGCGTCGCGAGGTGCTTCGTTCCCAGTGGGAAAGGAGGAGTTGATTTGGAGTTCTTGGATGCCTCTTGGAATATTCTTGAAGTGGGGGTATGTCCAAAAGAGGACTTTGGAACTTATGATTGGAATCATTGAGACTAAGAAGTATCTAGCTTTCATTTTCAAAATGAAAGATTAGGAGAAATGGATACTATCTTAAGTATTAAAAAAATAAATAAATAAAAAATAGTGGGGGTTATTTTTTAAGCCAAAGTGATGACATGGAAAAGATGTTAAGTAAATTTAAACATCTTGGCTTCAAAGAATGTGTACTCCATTTGATTCAGTATTAAATTAAATTATAATACTAGTAGAGCAATAGCACAATTTAAATATGTTAGTGCTATAAGATCTTTAATGTATGCGATGCATTAAACTAGACTTGATTTTGAGCAAATTGAGTAAGTATACTAGTAATCCAAATATAGAACATTTGAGAATTATTTTATTGTTCTATAATAATTCAGCTATATTAGAACGATATACCGATGCTAGTTGGATTACAAGTATGAGAGATAAACAATCCACTAATGGATTAATGTTCACATTACATGAATGTGTTGTTTCTTGGATGAACAAGAAACATATATACATAACTTACTCAATGATAGAATCTAAATTTGTTGCTTTAACAACAAATGGGAAATAGGCTAATGACCTAGGAATTTGTTGTTGGATATCAAATTATAGCCTAGTCCTACACCTTCTATTTCTATCCATTGTGATAGTCATGCTACTTTGACAAGAGTTTATAGTAGCACATATAATGGTAAGTCTAGATATATCAGTCTAAGACATGAGTATGTGAGACAATTGATTAAAGATGGAACCATAACAATTGTCTATATGAGGTCAAGTAATAATCTTACTGATCCTTTGATGAAGGCTTTACCAAGACATATGATAATAATGACCTTACAAGAAATGGGGCTAAAACCCTTTAATTAAAATCACCAATAATGGTAACCCAACATTTTTCTAGAACATCACTAGTTACAAGGTTTAATGGGTAAAAACAAGTTACTAAATGTGATTGTTTGATACTGATGTAGCCCCGATATGAGAAGTCGTATCGTCGTTACGTTTTGTAGGTTGGATTTAATTATTAATGAAGTATAGTACAAACTTGTAATGTGTTGATAGTAACAGAAACACATAGTAGATACTTCACCTATATGAGCTTAGAAGTGGTGCCGCTTCTTATGAAAGTTAAGGTTGCTTTCTAGAGAGCTCATGAAACAGGATCAAGCACAAGGCCATAATAGTGCGGAGTAATATAGAACTTCTCGCTAAAACAAGAAGTTAGTGTATGTGCGGTATGTCCGATTCTATTATATAAAAGTACAAGTTTAAAGCCAAGCTACTTGTCACTTTGATAGAGCTTTGAGATACTTGCACTAATTAAAGGTTTAACTCGAAAGAGACCTTTATGTATGTATATTAATTTCATGGAAATTTTGGCTGTATATTTCTAACGTTTTATTTCTTGTTTTTGTTTTATAAACAAAAGTGGGGGATTGTTGGTAATTTGTTTATAAAACAAATGAAGTGGTGCCTTGTCCCACATCGAAAAGATGTGAGTGCGCACATGGACGAGATTTGGCACTAACCGACGATCGTTAATTTTATTTATTGAAAATTCGGATTTATTTTTATAAAAAGTTAACTATAAAGTCTTGTTGAAACAGTGCGACTGTTCACGAAAAGTTTCGATTATTTATTATTTATTATTTATTTAATTCCGAATTTTTTATGTCTTTTCAACGTAACTTTTGAGACGTACTTATTCACAAAAAGTTGTCTTTGTTCTATTGCAATCTTTTGAAGAGTTGCCTTTATTCGAAAGACATATATAAGTACATTTGTTTTGAGATCAAACGATAATCTTCTTTCATTTTTTCGTTTTCTTTTGAAAAAAACTACAGCCATTATTTCTAATTGTTTCCCATGAGAGACCTTGGAGAAATGCTAAAATT
This sequence comes from Eucalyptus microcorys, assembly GCA_014182515.1. Classification (NCBI taxonomy): domain Eukaryota; kingdom Viridiplantae; phylum Streptophyta; class Magnoliopsida; order Myrtales; family Myrtaceae; genus Eucalyptus; species Eucalyptus microcorys. The sequence continues at coordinate 2,728,308 of CM024565.1, read as the reverse complement.
GCTATCTAGTAATTTCATTTGAGACTTTGTTATATCCTGGAGGAAATTTGCCGGTGACCATTAGCAACTTTGTGGGGCAAATAAATCCTTAAAGAAAGTGATATCACACCTCAAAATCCGACTTGAAATATTCTAAAGATCCGACTTCATTGTTCTACCCAATTCGAAGCCATATTTTCCCAACAGAGTTTCCTTCGATTGTGCTCTATTGAGGGACTACGAGTTATAAATATCAGTGACTCATGAATTTGACAAAAAAATAAAGGAAAAGTTCCAAATAAAGGCCTAAAATGCTATTATTTTCTCAATTAAGGGTCTAAAGCGAATATTATTACAAATAATGGCCCAAAGTATCCTCGTTTTTTCAAATAATAGCCTAAAGTAGACTTTGTTTTAAATAAGGGTTTGAAGTAACCATATCAATCTCAAATAAGAGCCTGAACTTATTATTTGGTGAAAGACAATTTCATCTTTTAAATTTTTAAAATTTTTTTTTTCTTTCTAAACTAAAAAAAAAAAAAAAAAAAGAACACACACAGGAGAGAGGGCTCCCTCCCATATGTGGCCGCTGCCCCATCGCTAGTGGGGTGGCGGCAATGGTCGACGACGTCAACGACCCTCTCCCAAGCATTGTCAACCAAATCAACCATCACCACCTCCCCACCAGCAATAGGGTGGCGACCACAAGCAAGAGGGAGTCCTCTCGCCTCGTTTTTGCCTTTTAAAAAAAAAAATTAATCTAATATAATATAATTTTAATTTTAATTGTATTTGGACGAAAATATCCCTAATCGGCCAAAAATTTTGCTGGCCAACGAGCTAATAAGGCTAGGCCCTTATTTGAAACAATAATAATCATTTCAAACCCTTATTTAAGAAAATGATGACACTTCAGGTCTTTATTTGGAATATTCCTAAAATTAAATATGAAGAAATGTCAAAATTCCTATTTAGAACATCTGTTGGAGGAAGTTTTCTCGACAAGCTATGGATGAAAATATGCTTTTATGAAACATAATTCCCTATGAAATTTGAAATTTTGGAAGAGCAAAATTGGAAAACGTCGAATCACTATGTCATTGCTAGTTGACAATGCGCACATAGGTTCGGCTTTCTCTACACAATCGTCATATAGAGAAAATCAAAATAGGTTAAATAAATATAGAACTAATGTATAGATGAGCAAATTATTGTGATTCAACGAGATGCCAAAGCTTCTACGATCATCATTAAAGCTTAAGGCAGAGAGCTTGTACATAAACAGAGTAGAGGGGTATTGAATTCTCAACATATTTATTAAACTCCCAAATCTAAATTGGCAAATGTGAGGACTTAGATCTTGAACTACATCGGGAGAATCCAAACTTTTAAATCGAAAACTAGACTAGGGAGAAAAAAAAAAAAGCTCTCAAATCTAAATCAAAAGAGAAGAAAATTCAAGAAAATAATAATAAAACGCAAACAAAATCAACAAAAGAGGGAGGGAAGGGTTAAGACTAGCTCAAACCCTCCCCGATGGCTAAAGGTTGAAGAAGATGATGGAGAGGAAAGGAGAGTGAAAAGATTTTTCAGCTAAAAAAAATTGAATTGAAAGTTGGTGTCAACCATTCCTCGCCCACAAAAAAATTTATTGTAAAAGTGGCCCAAGTCAAAGTTTTAAATTTAATTTTTGACGGCACACTTTTCCAAAAGTATGGACCTGGGGTAGCTCCGTAGCATTTAGGGACAGATGTCACTCGTCCTTTTTTTTTTTTTTTGGTAAGTTCACTCGTCCTTTTATAATTCACAATATTGAAAAATCAGCTATAGGAAAAATATATTTATCTCATAATACATGCTGGAAACGGAAAAAAAAAATGATTATTATTACAAAAACTCCAAATTGATATATAATAAACTAATTTTTAAAAAAAAAATTAAAATTGATATATATGTGATAAATTTAATCTCCGTTAATTTTCTTTAAATTTTACTATCAAATTGCTGAGTTGGATGATATGTAACAATTAATAAATATACCAGTTTATGATTTTAATTTTTTTTTGTCACAGTTGTACTAATTTGAGATTTTTAATAATATTAATTTAATTTAACGAAAATCATCGAAGGATAAATCTGTTATAAATGTAATAGTTTGGAATTTTCGGTGGTCAAAAAATTAATTTCAGATAAATTTATCATAAGTATACTAGTTTGTATCATAAGTATACTAGTTTGAAATTTTTATTAATCAAAAAATTAATTTGGAACAAATTTATCATAAGTATATCAATTTTAAATTTTTTGTGGTATTAACAAAATAAAAAGATCTTCTTTACCCAGAAAAACAAAATAAAAAGATCAATATACGATAAGTACCAGTAAGTTGTCTCGTACACGCACTTGTTCAGTTCTTGTCTATTCACATAATTGTAAAATGGGAAATCACAAATTTATTTTTCTTTTTATTGCTGTACTTGTTCAGGTCTTGTCTATTCACTTAATTGTAATATGGGAAATCACGAATTCATTTTTCTTTTTATTGTTGATTAGCATGTCTCATAAGGAAAATTTCACGAGACCACTGTTTTGAAAATTTAACCTGATAAATAATGGTGTGGTTTGAACTAAAGATCTTAACATTATATACTTAATATGTGAGCTTCTCATTTATTAACTACATCAATACATACAATTAAAATTATCAGCTTTACTAGTAATATATTGGGTTAATAAAACAAAAAATCCCAAACCGATACATCCGTGTCACATCTATCATAAATTAATTTTCGTGTTACAAAAAATTTAAAACCGATATATTCATACTACATTTACTCCAAGTTAATTTTCATGTCACAAAAAATTGGGAATTTTAGCTGATTTTTTAGACTTGAGGGAGCTCTTAAGTAGAATATTTTCCAATCTAAGATTTTCCTGATTTGAGTTATTGTGATACCATGCATCAGTTTAGAATTTTCAGAGAAACAAAAATTAATTTTAATAAAATATGGCACGTGTATCGATTCAGTTATTTTTGCAAAATAAAAGCTAGTTTGTGATTAATATGATATGAGTGTACCGGTTTAATATGGATATATATATATTAGGGGTTAGCCCAACAAATAGTGTTTGTATGGCTTGGCACTTAATATCACCAGAAAAGCAATGCCGTCTTGAAATGTCGTTGCCCACCATTCTTCTCCCTCGAAAGTTACAGTATAAAAGTGGCCTTCCACGTTAAAAGTCTTAAGACTTTAATTTTCCAAAGGCATACTTTTTTCCAAGGAATGGACCTCAAGTTGCTATCCATAGCCTAGCCATTCAAGCTCCAGCCTAAACAGAGCTTGCAATTTCCGCACGAATGAGCACAGTCCCAAGCGACTGTCGACGTCGGCGCCCCTCATATTATGGTCCGTATTAATGATAGCTCACTAATATAAATGGACATGCGACCTTATTACGTAGCTATCAAGAGATGGGGGCATGTGGGGGATAGGGACAATTTTTTCTTGCATTAAATACTTGTAATAAATGCCAGCAATGTAGAATTTTCCGGAGAGAGGGAGAAGAGAAGTCATTGCTTTTCTTGTAATTAAATTTTAGGCTACGGAGCTTCCACATTGCTTCACGGGAATCGCAATCTTTTGCACCCTTTCTTCCCTTTCGTTTTACTTGTTTCTCGCCTAAGATTTCTTTGCTTTTATTGCCATCTCCAGAAACTCACGCGAACCAATCCATCAACTTGGGTTGTACTCAATACTCGTATATACCTAATATCAAAGGCAAAATACTGGTATATCGAGACTATTTGTTTCGAGGAAGATGAATGAATTGAAAGATATTTTTCTTAAATATAATGATTTATATTGTTTCAAATAATTAGATAATAGAAATAGCTTGCATTTGTGCATCAAGCATCATGGATTTTCTTATTTTGATTGTCCTAAAATGATCGGGCTTCTTGCCTACAAATTAAGACACTCTTTTAAGGTTATCCTACATGGGATGTTTGCACAATCCATATGCTTTTCATGTACATATGGCCCCCCTCCATCTTTTAGCTTAGACTTCTAGATTGGAGTTTCTGATGTAATATCATAATCAGTTCTACTTCATATGTTATATTCATCCGGTCTTTCTTCACTTATTAATTTGGATTTTTAGAATAGGCTTTCTAATGACGCACTCAAAAATCTTTTCTCTTTTTCTAATTCCATCAATGTTTGTAGCCCAACATAATAGTCAAGGGTACAATTGTGAGAATTAAGAATTATACTTTTGTTTAGTCTCCTGCAAAACCCTTGTTCAAAAGGTCACCATTGATGTGTTTAATATACGAAATGCCCATCAATCAAGTAAGGTCTAAAGTTGAGGAACAAAAAGAAAAAGCATGAATCTATTAACTTTAATTCACTATAGCCTCAACTTTGAACTTCTTTTTTCTGTATCAAACATCCAGGAACCTATAATACTAAATAGCTAGTGCTCTTTTCTTTAATGAACTACTTATTATGTTTCCCAAATAAACTTTGAAGAGTACAAGAAAAAAGGGTTTGTCTCCTGCTCAAATAAAGTCTAGAAAGTTTCACGGTTTCTCTATATTTATCTTGTGCTTTAATACAAGCCAGCCCTCATGTTTTCAAAAGTATTTTCCAAAGTCATAATTATCTTTATAAAAAAAAAAATCTATCTCAAGACTTTATAAACCCAATATTACATGTATACAAAAAGGACATAATACACACGTCTTAATATTTTTAATTAATAACGGGGCTCGGTTTATTTCATAATAGCATTCACCATATTAAGAAATGCCATCATATAGTCAAATGCACATGCATATTTGTAATTTAGACCGAGTCGTATTTGGCAAAATGAAGAGAAAATTCCAAATAAGGCAAATGCCCTCATTTCATAAATAAGGGCTAAAGCTACCATATCAATCACAAATCAGAGCCAGAACCACCGTTTGGTGGAGGGTAATTTCATCTTTTAAATTTTATTAATTTTTTAAAAAAATTCTTTCTTTTTTCCCATAAAAAACAAACTAAAAAAAAAAAAAAACACAAGGGAGAATGGGCTCCCTCTCACTTTGTGGTTACTGCCCCATCGTTGGTGGGGCGACAGTGATGGCCAATAAGGTCGCTAGTGCCTAGGTGAGGGTTGACAACAGGCAAGAGGCTCCTCCCAATTGTATTTTAGCTCCTTTTTAAATAAAAAAACTTTTGTCTTTTTCTAATTTAATTATAAATGCGCTTGGACTAAAATGCCCCTAATTGTTCTGAATATTTTGTTGAAACAATTATAACTATCTTAGGCTCTTATTTGATAAAATGATGGCACTTTAAGCCTTTATTTAAAATAATGTCTACTCCATATCTTTATTTAAAAATACAAGAGCATTACGGACTCTTATTTTAAATTTTTGATGTCATGAATCATGCTAAATTGACATTTTCTGAAAAATGAATAAAAACACGCATGTCACAAGGAATCATGCTAAAAGGATGTGAAATACTCACATGATTATGTCTCTTAAATGATTTTAATGATTGTTGTCAATGAGCTAAATATGGAAACAAAAGGATGTCATACAAAAAAGAGCTAACGTTACAACCACATAATTTTGCTTTTACTCACAAATTGACCAATACCTTTTCGGAGTAAAAATATAAGAAATCAGCACAAAAAAATTAGTTATTTTGTCCATGGTCGGAAGTGAAGTAATTTTGGGACACTCATCCTGTTAATTTTGATATGAAATAGCGAGTCGAGCATCAATAACCGCCATAAAATTTCTTTTAATAAATAAACTATTTCACATGAACTATACAGTAAGCCTCTCAAATTTTGTAAATACTACCAATTATGCAATACTTATCTTCATTTGTGAACCCTATGGAGTTAAAAAAAAAAAAGTGAAAAGGATTTAAGATCAAACAATAAAATATAAAAAAAATTCAAGAGCTAACACTATGGCTAAAACGTATACTAATATAAACTCATTCTCGCCGGTCAAAAAATTTCCCAAGTAACCTTAAGTTTTTTTTCTTTACAAAAATTGGAGCAGTCATGTAAATTTCAAAAAGGCTCTCCAATCTCTACTTAGGATAATAAAATTTCTTTATATTAAGGGAATGGATAATAACACAAATAATATCTAAATTTCGATCCAATAAGCAATGTGATTTTAATTTGTTTAATATGATCTATGAATCTTAACTTAATATGTAACGTTATTATTGAATTTTTAATTTGTTCAATTTGAACCCTCGATTTTTGGTATATTTTTAATCCAATCCTCATATTATATGAAAATATCCAATAACATCTTTCTATTAATTTCAATTTAAAAATAACATGTACCAAAATTTCAAGAATTGGCTTGAATAAATTAAAAGTTAAAAGACAAATATTATATATCGAATAAAAGTTCTTGAACTATTTACACCATTTTCTCTGGAGAAAATGAAAAAAAAAAAACACGCCGGGGCGATGTGATTTTTCATACCTTCATCGTCATCATCATCTTCATCTTCATCATCTTCTTCATCCTCTCCCTCTCTCTCTCTCTAAAAAGTCAGTTTCCTTCGCCTGTATCTTCTGCCTCCTGCTCTCTCTCTCTCTAGATTCCGAGCCCGACCCTCGAATCGGGACGCGGCGCCATCGATTACCCTCCTCTAGATCTGCGGACGAGCGCGAAAGGCGGGAGCTTTTTCATGCGACAGGTTCTCCTCCGCGCGGGTCCATGCCGAGAATAATGTCGCCACCGTCGTCCAGCTCCAGGGCAGATCCGAACCCCTCCCGCGTCCACCCCGCCCCCCGCCGCAGCCGCCGCCTTTCGCCGCCTCCGCCGCCGCCGCCGCCGCCGACGGCGACGACCACTTCGACCGCCTCCCCGACTCCCTCCTCCTCCTCATCTTCAACCGCGTCGCCGACGTCAAGGCCCTCGGCCGCTGCAGCGCCGTCTCCCGCCGCTTCCGGCAACTGGTCCCCCAGGTCGACGCCGTCCTCGTCCGCGTCGACTGCGTCATCTCCGACGACGAGTCCGCCTCCCCGGCCCTCTCCGACAAGGGCCGCGGCGGCCCGCTCGCCAGCTTCTTCCGCGCCGTCCTGGGCAACATCGTGAAGCCCCTCCAGGCCCTCGGCTTGTTCTCCGGAGGGGTGAGGAGGGCCCAGGTGGGCGCTTCCTCCTCTTCGTCCTCCCTCGCCGTCGGGAGCGAATGCGACGGCGAGGTGGACCAGGGTGGCGTCACTCACCACTCCCCTACTCAGGTCTTGAAGAATTTCAATGAGATTCGGTTCCTCCGCATCGAATTGCCGAGCGGAGAGCTGGGGATCGATGGTGGGATTTTGTTGAAGTGGAGGGCGGATTTCGGGTCTACGCTCGACAATTGCGTGATCTTGGGCGCTTCTTCGGTTGTGCGGCCTGGGCCATTGAAGAATTTGGTGGGTTTAGAGAATGGAACAGATGCCGGTTGCGCGAACGACGATAATGGAAGCATTCCCGAGTCCTTCTACACAAATGGAGGCCTCAAATTGAGGGTCGTTTGGACGATAAGCTCCTTGATCGCTGCATCTGCGAGGCACTACTTATTGCAGCCCATAATTGCGGAGCATAAGACTCTTGATAGCTTGGTCTTGACGGATGTTGATGGGCAAGGAGTGTTGTGCATGAACAGAGAGCAGCTCGAGGAGCTAAGGGTGAAACCCTTGTCACCTTCTTCGGCTTCGAAGAGGACGTTGGTGCCCGCGCTCAATATGAGGCTCTGGTATGCGCCGCACTTGGAATTGCCCGACGGGGTTGTACTGGAAGGGGCGACTTTGGTTGCCATAAGACCTAGCGAGCAGTCTGGGTTGAAGAAGGACACGGCTGATGGGTCCTGGATTTCGACTGCATTTGAGGAGCCTTACGGAACTGCGGCTAGAATGTTAGTGAAAAGGAGGACGTACTGCTTGGAGATGAACTCATTCTGATAGTCCCTATGGAATTTCAGGTACACCCCTGATGGTCTGTTTGCTTCACGTTTTCTGTTTTGCTCGATGGATGTATTATTCCTTTGCATATTGTTTCTGTATTGGTATAGTCCGTACGCTGCCTGACTAGTTTTTGATATTTAGTTATGAAGTAATTGCTAGATAAAATCTTGTGTTTGGCGTTCTTGTGGATGTGGATCAACCATCATCTCCTTTTGAATGCACCCTTACTGGCAGTTTGTTCCTTCCTATGTCTTGATGTGAGATTAGATAACACATCTCTAATTACTTTCTTTATTGGTTTGTTCAGTTGTTAATTTTTTGATGTGGCCATTCAGCTCAATTGAATATTCAGTAGTCCTCTCGTAGATTTTGATGTTTTCAGATGGTCAATTGTGTATGATTTCTAAGCAGAGTTGCTACAGCTTTTCGGAAATGAACTCAAAAAAGCACACTGCCAATTTAGGGACGGCTGGTTTAGAAAGTGAATATAGTAGTCCCTTCTGTGGTTGGGGAGTGAACACGAAATTCCTCTGATGACATTTCTATTCAAATATTACTTTGAAGAATTGCTTTTAAATGTGAGAGTTGGGGTAGTGAAAATAGCAAGAACATTTGTATGCCAATTCTTGGCAGTCTGCTTAGGTTTATCATCTTCTCTTCCTTTGTTCCGGTAAGAGTGTTTTAACTTCAACTTATTTGCTATATGCTTTCGTGGAGTTGCTGCATCTTTCTGGAAGAAGCTGCTGCCCAGGAAGCTCTTCCGAACTTCTGCTTTGTGTCTTTGGGACTCGTAGATTCTCTCAACTTGGTAGAGTATATTTATTTGTCTTTGATTCAGAGATATGTAGGCCGTGTCTGTGCGAGATGATGCGCAACCTTCTAGCCATCTTTGATTGTAGTTAACTAATCTTTTGGGTTTGAGCACCTGTAATGATACTATTACGCTATCTTATAGATGAATATTTCTTCTGTCTCATCTATAGGTGAACCTTTTGTATTTTCAGGGTAAGCTGATTGCTTAAAGGGAAACAAGTTGTACCCTTCTGGTAGGTCGAGGATCAGACCACAATTTTGTCTGTGCTAATAGCAGCCAATGAAGCTTCTACTGAGCCAAAATGTGCTGTGTGTGTGAAGTACTTTTTGGGTGGCCCTATACGGCAAGTCTCTTAGTTCTCTTCTAGCCTTTGATAACGAGATGCATCTGCTCGTTAATTTCTCAGGAATATGCTTGCAATGACTACATCAGGAATAGAAAGTCATAGAAAATGACTTTCTATTCCTGAGTCTGTAGTCTTTTGAACTTATCATCTCGCACTATGTGAATATTGTAGTGAAGAACGTATACTATACTCTAGAAGTTCACTGACAAGTGCACTCTCCATGGCCCATTGAATTACTGATGCTCATGCCAGCACAGTCCATTGGGGCGAAATATAAAGGATTTGAAGGTGGAATCCCGAGCTTTCAATGAGTTATGGTAAAAATGACAAGTTCTTGATTGCGAGGGTGATGTAGCATGGAACATGGGAGTTTAGAGCCCAGTTCCATGGGACAGGGTGTTCAACGTCATGTAGCAACTTCGTTCTTCTTTCAAAGCTTGTTGTAGAAAAGCTGTGATATAGTTTGAAGGACCAATCAGACCTTGTGATATAAATGTATGCTTATATCAGCTTTTTCTTGGCCCCGCTTTCTGTTGCTTCTCTTTACAATGCTGTTTCATATGCAACTCCTTGAAACCTTGTCTTGTACGCATCTAATAAAGCGGTTGCTTCCTTTCACATATCCTAATAACATGGCTTCAGATGATTCGCAGGGAGTGTCTATTTTTATTATTTTCCATTCCCCGTACTGTTTTAAAATGTTCATGCTGAAGCTCGCGACTAGACGACAATCTGATTATTCAGGCATTGTAATATGAAAGTGACTGAAGGCAACTCTAAATAAATGATTTTTGCTGTTTGGGGCCAAAAGAAGTAGCTGGATTCTCTGGATATGTTCTGAAAGTGAGTTGTATTTGTTTAAGTGGGTCCTAGGGGCGCCAACCTTCAGGTTCACCGACAAACACATTCTTCCTCAAGAGGAGTAGCATAGGTGGTTGTGATGTCAAATTCTGAAGTTGAAGCCTCACTGTCCTGAGGTTGAGAAAATGATGCTGTCTTGAGAATTCCTCATGCACTTGCCACTTTGAACTCAGTTCTTGAACCACTTTTGGAGCAGACTTCGGCCATACTCATTTGAGAGAGAGAGAGAGAGAGAGACGACTATAACCCTTCAATGATTGATCTGATGTCGATCTCTGAGCTGTTCGTGCATCTTCTTTTGTTAATAATTGTACACGTGAAGTTTCTTCCCTTGCATTCCCACCATTATCCAAATCCATGTGAACCAAGTTTGAACTTCTTCATATACGTCAGGTTCTACACCCTGTTATCTTTTTCTAATGTCCCTCTATATCTCGAATCTGCATCTTGTTTCGCTATCACAGCCAGAATGATCGATCATGAGAAACCCCTGAATTATTGATGATGTCATCCATCATACTTTATTGCTCTTTCGTGCTGTGCTGAACAAGGACTGTCCAATTTGAGCTGGAGCATTTTACTTATATGCTCGGCCGGTTCTCTGGCAATCAAAGTCCAGCAAAACCCAAATTGCTTTTTATAATCGCACGATGCAATGGTCATTATTGCATACATTTATCATTTTGTGTCGACATATCTAAATGGATCAATTCTCGTCAACGTTTCATGCATGTCAAATGATGTTGATGCGATATCCGTTGTTTGTTTCTCTAAACTCAAAAGTGTGTCGTGTTTATCGTCTATCCTTATCCTCCACGCAGTTCTTTTTTGTCATGACATTCCGCATCAGTCCTCGTCGCGAAAAAACAATTTCACGATCGTCGCACATCCATATCATCCAGTCACGCGTTATGCAATTGTAGATATAATTATCTCAACCGCCCGTGCAAGTTCCCTCCATAATCGTTATCCATATACACAAACATTGATCGTATGACAACAGAAGCATCATTCACTGCACATCTACAAGGCTTCATATGTAGATAAGAACTTCCATCAAAGCAAACAACTGGAGTTTGGCCAAAGAGAATATTAAAATGGGTTAACAACTAATTGGGTTCAATTTGTACATAAAAAATAAAAGATTGGTCATGAGCCATGCGAAATTGAATTGTGGCGATGCTCAATTTGCATGAGTCATGCTGTGGTTGATTTGACTGTATAGAACAGTTTCAAGAACAATGAAGAACAGCAACAATCAAATCCTTGATTCATACTCTGGGAAAAAGCCAGGAAAGCACACAATGGCACATGGGGATAACACAACTCGAACGCTCGGGGTCGAGCCAATATTACTTCCAAATCAACATATAAGCAACGAAAACATAAATTACTCGAATAAGAAATTCATAAGACAATGAAAGATATAACAGTCACATTCTGATCTGCTCGTGGCTTTGGCGCCGCAATATCTACATCTTCACTCTCCGCACCATAGCATCCAACTGCATTAACTGCAAATAAATAAGATTATGAAGACAATACGGTCTAGAGTGCAGTATTTATTTCAATGAAACTCCATAAAGAATCACAAGAAATAAAACTGACTAACGTCCCAAAATCTTCCCACCAATACCTTTCACTAATAGATTCTTTGATACATCGTGAAGTAAGACATAGCAGAAACAAGCAAACAAGTATATGAATGTAATGCGTACATTGTCACGAAACAAATAAAGCAAAAGCAGTCTGTATGATGAATGACTGCAGACTTCAAATGGTTAGGACAATGTGATAGAACATATGTCTCCTGTTAAGGGCATCGCTCAACAACACACAGCCTTTTGTTCCGCAGAGTGAGAATTGGATTATATAGGAACAAAGAGAGACGCAACTGTGAGACTTCACGTTCTTGTATGGAATCTTTGCATAAAAATATGTACTCTCATATGTTTGGACAGTAGGCAAGGACCAAACAGGAAAGCACATATCATCAATCTTCTTTTATTTTCACAAACGTGAAACACTAATGAATTGGCAAACATCCACAGCGCCAAGCTAGGAAGAAGCTACACCAAATTTTGATAACTAGAATGTGAGAAATGAAGAATAGCCTTCATTGAAGCAAATGAGAGTGGCTAAACAAGTGCTGGTCCAGAAGAACTACCCTATTCATAAATGACAAGTGGTAATGAAGATGAATGAACAATATAAGCCAGCCCGGTACGAAATATGAGGGATATATGGAAACTCCAATAGCACGATGGAGCTCAAGAAGACTATGACAACTCCATCAGCACACGGAAGCTTTCTACTTCATATCAAGATAGAATAACATATTCAGGGATGATATGTTTAATGTCATTTGAAGTCGGTGGGCCATCAAAAAGTGCAACGGCAATTCCAACTGGTAACTTAACAGGAATTTCTGGCAAATGCCAACTGATCTGCAAAGAATCACCAGACATTTGCACTCTGCTGCTTGTGTTGGTTACCATGCTTTAACGAACAGTGAAAAGAATCTACTTGCAAATGTGCAGAGTGGATATCTGAATAAAATGGGCAAGACTCATGTTCCATAGATTAGACTTTACAGTAGTTTGTCATCTAATATGGACAAGTACATATTCTCCTGGAAACAAAGGTTCCCATTACAAAGGTAAAAGCAACAGCACTAGCTCACATAAAGCAGAAGGCCTAGCTGACGTGCCAACATAGGATAACGGTAAAGATTTCAGAACAGATTTTCTGCTGCCCAAAATTCAACAGTGATAAAAAGAATTTGCTGGCTAGAAATATACCTAAATCCCCAGAGATAAGCTACTGCAAGGACCTATGACCATATGGCGCACCATGTGGTTTTGAGCAACATCTTCGTCATAGAACAGTGTAGTTGGAGTATATAAAGATTAAACATCTTTACTAATCAATCAAAATAATTAGAGATGATCAATTTTTTAACCATTACATCAACAATCACCGTTAATGTGATACATAGGAAAAATGCGAATTTAGCTGACTGCTCTCTTTTACCATCTAAGCCAAGTTCAACTTATCAGAAAAAAAACTTCTAGTGCTTTCTCTTTAAAAATTCATTAACCCTTCATGGTTTGTACTTAGAAACTAGAAGTATCCTAGTGGAAATATTCTCTATTATGAGGTAAAGACAAGATGGTCTCTGAGCTGAGTGAAGAAAATTCACCCTAAGCTAGTATTTGAAGGAACTAAAGCCACTACTACTAGTATCTGCTGAGAACCAAATCCAGAGATGATTGGTATTCTTCTCATCCCATTTGTGTTGGATTTCTAGTTCACCAACACAAGATGAGTCCAAGTCTAATGTAAGCTGCCAATGGGGATCACCTTTAGCAATGAAACTGAGCGTCAAATAGAAGTACAAAACAAAGTCTATGCATGTGGTAATAATGAATGAAGTAGGACAATTATGTGCTGCACCAGCTCCGGAAAAAGAAAGTTATAAAAACCTGTTAAAACCGACAAGATTCACGAGAATGGACAGGTCCAATGGGGATGTTACTTGTTTTAAGTGTTAGTCATCTGTAAGATTTATGGGACAAGCTCCAGCCTATGGCTGACGACATGACCTTGGATTTGCCCGGATACTAACGTAGCATTTCAAGTCGGTTTCCAAGTACTCAAGGTGGTCAACACGTTTTGTTTCATTTCTTCTAAGATAGATTATCTGAGATGAAATGCCTCTTTAAATAAGAAGAATGATCTATGGAAGAACTGAATTGTAATTCGAAAAGATACAGTTCTTGAAAGCAATAATATGTTTCAAAACTAGGACCAAAATGAGGGCAACATGTTTCAAACTAGGACCAAAATGAGGGCAACGTGTTTTAAACTAGGACCATAATGAAGGCAATATGTTTCCAATTTGAGATGGGAACAGGAAGGGTCGCCTCTCTATTGGCCCACCCGCTTCAAAACTGCTTAACACCTAATGAATAGCATAATGCAGACCAAATTTCTCAATCATGGTAGAGATGAAATGACTCTCATGGATATAATGAGCAAATACAGACCCTGACGATTGGAGTGGAACGACATTGAAAGGATAGCTTGATTGCTTTCCTTAAATGCCTAACAAAGGGTTTACATCTCCAAAAACTGAAGCCATTTGATAACAATAGAATGATTCGTTTACCTTCCAGGTATTTTTTCATAAATGTTTCATCTTTTAAAGCAGCAGGACAACAAAAATTTCAGCTTGGTATATACGATTTCTTTTGATGGAAGAATGTGAAGTCCTTGGCCAATTTGACCAAAAGTATCAACTCACAACCCTTTTCTATGTTTGTAGTACGGACTTAAAGCCACATCTTACAAAATTTAGGGCGGTAATTACATTTGGAATTCTTGCAATGGAATGAAATGAGATGAGGGTCACATTTGCTAGATTTAGTTCTATGTATAGTGAGGAAATTCAAAGGAATTAATGTCCAAAATTTCCCTTAGATAAAGTATGAGAGAGGGAGAGAAGCCAGCATTGACTTATACTACTTTCTCATGTTCTGTCGCTGGAAAGGAATGTGTAAAATGTTGTGAAACCATTATCAACTATTCTAAAAACTTAAAGATATGAAGGCAACTTTGGCCTAAGACTAAAGTGGAAAAATCTTTATGATGAAGCAATAAGGGATCTCGAAAAATTTGAACTCAGGGCCTCTTCCTCAGATGGCTTGTAAAATTCTTTGGGACAACAACTTTCAAAAAGCTTAACCTAATATATCTAAGCATGATTTAATATTTAAATATTCTAACAAAACATCAATCCCGTAGATAACATATGACACTTTTCCATTAAAGGATTATAGAAAATCAAACATAGGAAAGCATGGGAACGGCAAGAACAGTTTTTGGTAGATTTTTTAGCATATAGTTTAACTCATCCTCTCAATTCAACAAAGAACTTGGGTCTTCTCATAGTTTCAGGAGCAGGGGACCCTTCTGTAATAGCCAAAACAACGTAGAAGTAGGAGGCTGATCCATGATTACCCGCATCAGCTCCTTTTTGTTGACATTAGAAAACAAAACGAGATTTTTTTTCCTTTTTTCGTGAAAATGAAACATGAACAAGAAGAGTTTGTGCAACAAATTGAAGGGGAAAGTATGCTTTGTTAGATTACTATCTTGAATGAAGATCAACTACAAGAATTCTTATTAGGTCTACTGTCGGTGTCAAGATTTTTTTCACATATTCACCATCAGATGGGTAACGCATTTACTTAAAGATAGACATGTAACTGTTTGCATAGTCGCCCTTATGTGAATTACATTTCTGATCAGCAATTACAAGAAATGTTGAAGAAAAGAATTCAAATCTCCATTCCTTTGCCTATGTCACAAAAACTACTTCCGTTAATTACCAGCTTAAGAACAGTCAATTTGTCATAGCAATATTAATTGTGGCCTTGAGCACAATAGTATTTTCTACTAACTACTTTTCTTTTTTGTAAAGTCTGTCAAAGTATGCAAAATCAAAATAAGAGCGTTGGCAATGCATATCTTAGAAGCAGTTCATGACCTCAAAATTGGACTTCAATATTAAATTGAAAGCCTCATTATTAAGATGAACTATGATCATGTTTATTAAGCTGTACCGTCTGCTACTGCTTTTTACTCATCAGAAAAGAAAAGATTTCCACTATTTGTTCAAAAAATGCCTCCTTATGTGTGAAATTTAATACCTTTCCTCATCCCATATTCATTAAAATTCTCAACTTCCACGACTATCAAGTTCTCCCAGATTCTTTCTGTACATATCTATGCTGTCTCATTTCTCAACCATTTAAATTCGATATCAAAAATTACCTCAACCAGTCTAGAGCATCTCAGTCGATTTGTTTATCGAACATTTTCCGCTCTTGTTTTCCCTTAAACAAAAAAATGTGTGCTATATAGTCAATGTAAGAGACAACTCTCTCCATTCTTCAACTGAGAACTTACAAAGACAAGAGGAGTTGCTTTGATTAGAGAAGCATATGCTTTCTGTATCTCTTCATCTCCATCGTTCTCTTCTTCAACCAACCCCATTCAAACAACTAAAGTTGTCAATGGATTGAAACTCTTAATCCAAACCTCCAATCCCCCATGAATGGCCAGCTTAGTTTCAAATGATTAGCATGATAATTAGTCATGCAGCATCACTATTAATACCTGGAATTCAAGAGTCCCAATGGTATGAATCATATAAATAGTCTAAGTCTTGTGTTAGCAAGTGCCCTCAAGGTCCTTGCTAGTGTCAAGAAGAGACGCCTTCTCAAGCATGTTAGACAATGCACATCATGAATCTTGAAATAATTCTGCTAGATGACCAGAAAAAGAACTACCCGTACTGAGCATAGCAATTGCAAGTGCCTAATAGACATGAGTTAACATTGCCTAAATAGTTTCAGTGTTTTACTCTAAAACAGGTTGTTGTTTATTAATTAATGAAAGCACAAGAAGATATACAAGAGACTCTCTATTGAGTTCATTTTCTTGGTTAAGTAACGACACACTGCAACGATTAGCCCACTGTGTCCTTTGTCTAGTTTGTTCTCTGATGTTCTAAGCAGGTGATACAAGTATTAGAACCAATATATGTCTGTAAGAAGTATGTTTTACGACAACATATGCTTCGATGCTGTGGAGCCATGTATGATGAAACACCAATTGTTTGAACCCCGAGTATTAGGCAAATATAAACCATTTCTTTCAAAAAAAAAAGAATGGAAATGCTTAATATTCAAATAAAGTAAGATAATTAACGTGGATAAACCGCATAACAAGGAGATGTGTGGTACCATTAAAAAAAAGAAAGAGAAAAAAGAGGTGACATTTCAGACCTATTAGATTTGATACAGGATCGTATCGTGCGACCATTTTCATGACAGGTTCATATTAAGAAAATTAAGAAAATTTTGTGTTCGCCAACTTTTGTGCACATGTTTTTTGACACCAAGCATATATAACTCATGAATACAAACTGTCGGCAGTATAGTTAATTTGGCTCAACCAAACTCTTTCCTGCTAGAACTAAGGTATGATATATGACACTGGGAAAAATAGTCCATTCATTTTAACAATAGCGAGTATTAAGACTTCAAGAGAATTTCTCCCAAGAATAATTTTTTTTAGACCTTTTTTCTTTTTGGATGAACAGTTTCCTTAAGATTCTGATAAATAAAGAGAAAAAGAATGCTTTTCAGGCTCTTTTCCTGAATACGCAGTTCTTTTTAAAGTCCTAAGAAAAGACAACGAAATGCAGTTACACTTGTGGTCATGTCAACAAGTATATGAATATCTCATTCATAAGTTGCTGATAAGAATGTTTCTAGATAGTTAGATTTTTTACCCTTTTTAAACTTCTTCTTCATCAATGTAAGCTCATATGACTCTTGCATGGTATCTCTTGCCTAGTCATGAAAGAGCTTCTACTTTTTCCTTAATCAAAGAATAAGCCCGAAGAGTCTCCAGGTTTCCAAATCCTCTAATTAGTCTTTTGCCACCCCAAAATAAGAGAACTAGCTAGTCAGTCCTTTGGGTATTAGTTTCCCCCAAAAACAAGCAAGCAGAGAAGCTTAGACATCTTCCCATGTCCCTAGCTGAAATGCATTAAACATGTGCTGAAGCTTCAACTTCTATTCAGAGCAATCAATCATCTCTGTAATCAGAGAGAAAGAAAGGAGAAAGAGGGACCAAGAAAAAAGGATCAACTTTTTTTTTTTTTTTAAATTATGAAAGAACCCTTTTGCAATCATCCCCTCTGTCCACACCCAAAATTTGATATGCTGTCTAAAAGCAGAAATCAACATTATTCTCATCACCACAGTGTCACCAAAAGTTTCATGTCAATAAAGTTGATATGCCTACGTGCATGGAGTTCGAAACTGTATAGCATATGATACAGCAAGTGATTTGTAGGATCCATGTAAGCTAAAAAGAATAAAACCCACGCATCCCCCGACAGTGCGCCGATTCATAGCCATGTGTGGCAAGCTCAGAGGCACTTTAACCAAAAAAATGAAAAGCAAGAACAAGAAAAGAGGAAATAAATAAACAAAGAATCAAGACATTTTTCTTAAAGCTGCTAAAAAGGCCCACATTCATGAGAGGGGGCACAAAAACACGAGCGCAAAGCCAACCAAAAACCTTAAAAAGCCTTTCTTTTTTTGTTTTTTTTTTTTTTCGTGGAACAATATGTCATGACCTGATGACCTACATTTGCTCAATGAGCCAGAGGGATGGCAACACCTGGCTCAAGAATTTCAGAGAGCTTGCTACAGGAAAAGGGAACCAAAGCAATTTCAGAAACAAACGAGGAGACAACGAGCCGATCTCTTATAATATTTCCCGGCAACCTATGCAGCATCGAGAATCAGAGAGAGAGAGAGAGAGAGCAATGTAAATATACCATAACCACCATGAAAATACACCCCACCCCAATGAAATTATTCTTTTTTATGCTTCCCAAGGATTTTTTTTTTTTTTTAAATTTACAATAAAAAATCATAAAGATTCATGGGACGATACCCTAGCACATCAAATCAAAAAAGCTAAAACCTAGGGAAACTGAAAATTAAGAGAGAGAAAGAACAAGAAAACCCCATGAAAACCCAGTTCAAGAATTGAGCCAAGGAGAGGACCCAAACAAGCAAGCCACTTACTTAGAGCAAGAAAAGGCTATAATGCAGTAGGCATCATCAACCAAGGACTCACTCTCGTGAGCAGAAGAGGTGTTGAAATCTTACCTCAAAGAAGATGGATTACATACGAATGGATCTTGATGGAGTTCATCCGTTCTTTGTTTTTCCCTTGTGCTGGCTGGCGGCTGCGGCTGCGGCTTGTCGGGTACCGTCACTGTAGCAGAGCTGCAGCCGGCCATCGATCCCAGATGGGAACTGGGAAATGTGGTGGTTTTGGTGGTGGTGATTAGTCTCAACAGCGATGGGCATGGCTGTGCCAAGCAGGAATTGCATGCTTGGACCGTCCATGGGAGTAGCGAACCTCTGGAGGTGGTTAGGCAAAAGAGACGGTGATGACGAATTGGACTGAAGGGTCCCCCTATTGAAGCCGCCGAGGCCAGAAGAAGAGGTTGACGATATGCTGAAGTTCAGATATTCTGGCTGCGACGTGCCCGCGGCCGCCGCCACCGGGATGAGGTGGTCGGGCACGAAGGAGTAATGCGGGAGCTCCTGGTGGTGGCTGCCCCCGCCACCACTTTCAGCGGAGGAGATGGTAAAGGCCGGAACTTGCATCGCTTGCGGCAGCGAATTCGTGCTGTTCCCCATTTGAATCTGCCCAGGAAACCCACCAGACGTGTGGTGAGGATGTCCCCTGGAAAATTGTGCGCCGAATAGACTACTGGTGATGTACTCCATGGTCGTCGAGTTCCATGGCCTCGTTACCGCCTTGTGGAACAGATTGGCCTCACCGCTGCCGGAAGGACTACTTGCGGTGGTGGCGGCGGCAACAGCAGTGGTGGCATTGGTGGTCGCAGCAGCGGCCGCAGCGGCGGTGTTGTTTCCAGTGCTCATAGCCCCCCCAGTGAGGAGCTCGGTGAAGGAAGAATTATGGGCAATTGCGTTCAGGTTCTGGTTATTGGTCTCCTTCTCCTTGGCAGTCCTCTCCCTCGCCCTCTCGCGCGCCCTCTCGCGATTAGCCCGGGCCTCCGACTGGGACAGAGAGAGACTGGAGCCCTTGCTGTTCTCAGAGTTGCTGCTACAAGCGGATTTGGACAGAGAGAGGTTCTGGTTCTGCTGCTGGAAACTCGAGTCGCCGTCCAGCTCAACCTCGGCCGAGTCGAACCCGTGCTCCTGCTCCGTGCCGCCGTCGCTCGCCCGCTTCTCGTCGCTGAACTGCTGCGGTGTCTCCGAGAATGAGCCGCTGAGCGAAGGAAGCTCCGCAATGGAGTCGGATGCCGCCTTGATGAGCCACTCCACCGCCTTGCTGGGCTGGTCATACCCCAAACGGTCCTGGATGTCGTAGAATTGGATGGCGGTGGCGACGGAAAGGCGGACCCTCCGGTCCCGGAGGCCTTTCGAGGTCAGGACCTTGCTGTGCCGGTCCTTTCCGCCGGAGGACCGTGAAACCCTAACGATCCGGGAGCTGTGCCAACCCCGGAGCCCATTGCTGCCGCTGCCGGCGGGCCCGATACCGGCGGCGGCGAGGTTCAAGGAATGCTTTTGCTGTGCTCCATCTTCCTCGTCGTCAGGGTACTGCTGGTCGCCCATTTTGGGCCTAATCTTGGCCGAATCGATGCTCCTGCTGGTCCCATTTCCAACCCTTGGGAACTTAGCTTGTGTCTGGATCTCCTCCACCTCCATGCCGCTTTCATGCCTCAAAACAGCAAGGGCCGGAGGACTTGATGAGACCCTTTGGCTTTTCACCAGAATTTATGGTTGTTCTAGAGAGAGGAGGAGGAAGAGGTTTGAATTTGAGGAAGTGGGTCTCAGAGAGAGAAGTGGTGGGTTGAAGTTGCAAGTGAAAAGGAGGGATTTTGGTGGGTGTGGTGGTGGTGGTGGTGGTGGTGGTGATGGCGAGAGTGCAGGTGGGGTTGCAATGTCCTACGCATTGATGACGATAATACAGAGAGTACTTCGGCTGGGAAGCGATAAAAAAAGTAGCCTGTTTTACGCCTCCGATTTATCAAAGTCCAAGTCAGGGATGTCTATGCGAGTGTGCGAGGAGAGAGAGAGAGAGAGACAGAGAGAGAGGTCAATAACGATAGAGCAGCTTCCTCTCTTCTCTCTCTATCACTATTTCTGCAGTTTTTTTTTGCAGTGTGTGCCTCTTTCAAAAGCAAAGCCTGAGATGGTCTCAGAAGGGAGAGCTTCAGCCTTCAGCACTGCAAAAAAACAGAAAGCCCAAAAGAGCCACAATGACAAAAAAGAAAGAAAATTTAACCATTCATCACCATCACCATAATTCACAGAGAAAGAGAGATAAAAAACGAAAACAGCCAGCATCAGATGCTCCATACGTACACATTGCTTTAACCACACATACACACAGACTCACCTTACTCATTTAGCTGACCACAGAAAGAGAGAGAGAGAGAGAGAGAGAGAGAGAGAGAGAGATCTGACTCAGTTATGATACACTCGCATACTACACCCACCCATACCTACGAGCATTATTGTGGCTACAAAGCTCTTTAGCAACAGCTCCAGACCTATCTTACAGCTTTTCAAAGACGATAAAAGCTTCCAAGAACCGCCCCAACATAAAAGAAAAAAAGTGGATTGAAATTAAAAGGACAGTTCGAGGGGGCTACTGAGTAATGGCTAGAGTGGTGGCTACATATCAAACCTTGATCTGAAGCTTTCAAAAATTTCCTCTTTTCCTTTTTCCAGATTCAAAGCTCGATGAGCGGGCGGAAACACCAGTCAATTCTTGTACGGCATGGTTGATCTGACCTTCTCTAGATGACCCTTTTCTTCTTGTTGGAAGCTCTGGCTGACCCTAAAAATGGCAGACACAAGAACAGCCCGATGATTTTATAGTGTTAGAGCCCTGTAGTCGAATAAACAAAATAGGCACTAATTAATATGAGTACTGTTTCTGAACTACCCACAGAACCAAAAAAACCCCATAAAAAAGAATAAAAATTAATAGAACGAGAGGAAATCTTGATACTGAGGAAACAATGTGTGTTGGTGTTGGGGGGTTGGATTCTTGACAGGTGTTGAGCTCTCAAGGCCAAAAAGGATTTCTTTTTCTCTTTTTAAGCCTTTATGGCAGAAGATGTTGAAGGAACAGCAAGAATTGGAGCCAAATTACACCAAACTAAGCTCACACTTCACAGATCTGCCTTCTAATCTGTGCAAATCTAAAAACTCCCTCAGATTGATTAATTCCCTCTCGAATCGAACATTAATTTTTTCTTCTCTGCGTGCCCCTCTTCGAAGGGTTCTCGAAATCTTGAAACCAAATTCCAAGAAGAAGAAGAAGAAGAAGCAATCTCAAGTCTCAGCACGAGAACGAAACAAACCCATGATTTTCTTTTAATTACTGAGCTTTTAGCATCAAGAGACACGGTGGTGTTGCTTGAGAAATTAAAGGGAGGCGAAGCGAACACCTTCTTGGGGGAAACCCACTTCTCCAGCAGAATAAAGAAACGAAAAGGAGATGCAGATTTTGCGGCTCTCCAGTTTGGCACGCACTGTCAAGGACTCGGTTGCTCATCCATGACCCGCCATGGACGGACCTTGGAGCTCAGGTGGGCACCATGGCAGCATCATCAAGAACAGCAACAACAACAACAACAACAACAGCTAGAATTCTTGAGCTCAAGCTTTGGCGAGCGAAGAAGATGGGGGGCAGGCAGCACAATACGGGATTGGTTTTGATGGCTGAGACCCAAATCAAAATCCAAGTGTCTTGGAAAAAAAAAAAATATCTGCTCAGACAGAGAGAGAGAGAGAGAGAGAGAGAGAGTTATGAGCTCAAGATTGCCCTAAAGAAGAGGAGAGAGAGAGAGGGAGATTTAGATTGAGGAGACAGTGAGTTGAGTTGAGTTTGAGTTTGAGTTGGGTTGGGTTACGACTCATTTTTCATTCGTTGATCCACATTCGTTCCGGCAATATATTACCCCGGGCTTATCGCGAGAGAGATAGATAGATAGGAGTCACTCCCCATCTCTTTCCCTCCCTGTCTCTCTCTCTCTCTCTCTCTCTCTCTATACAATCTTTTATTCGCCCCTCCGTCCCCGCCTATTTGTCCTGATTGCCATTTTCAGTTGGCAATCCTCTTAATTTCCGTACGCCTTTGGCGATGTTCGGATTGCTCTTCATCCTCTCCTGACTATGTAATGCCTAATGTAACCCAACATTGCGAAGGAGGTTGGCGTGCGTCCCGTGCCGATGACAATTCGAACGTGCGATCGCCACATCGCATG
Organism: Eucalyptus microcorys; assembly: GCA_014182515.1. Classification (NCBI taxonomy): domain Eukaryota; kingdom Viridiplantae; phylum Streptophyta; class Magnoliopsida; order Myrtales; family Myrtaceae; genus Eucalyptus; species Eucalyptus microcorys. The sequence continues at coordinate 2,705,421 of CM024565.1, read as the reverse complement.
AGTTCGCCGCATGATAAAAACATTCTCCCGGCCACTTTACTATGATATTCTCCGGTGCGATTTTGACTTTCGATTGGTTTCATCTGGCCCCAACATTAATGATGGGCTACGAAAGGGTCGGTCGAACGGTACGAAACATTGTCCTCTTCTTTATCTCTCTCCCATTTCATAATTCTCTCAAAACTAGGATTACTGATTGGTGGAATACTAGGCAACCCAAAACTTCTTTTGGCTGGCATTTAAGAAAAGACATTCATAGAGTTAGAAGAATTCTTTTTAATATGAGAGGAAAATAGTTTTTTCAACTTTGTTCAGGGACATCATTTTCCTATCATGTTTAGATAGGTAGCTACTATCAAAGATAAGATTAATCAAAATTTGTCAACATGGCGCTTTAGCACTCGACAATTTCCTCACTTGATAGAGATAGGGCAGGTGTGGAACCCTAACTTGAAAGGAAGCGTTTCCTATCACTAGATTAGAAGAGCTATCTAAACCCCCGATTTCTTGACTTAAAACACTCCTTGGATGAAATGATGAAAGAATGCTCGGGAATTCTATTACCAATTAGTCACCTTGGTAAGTTATTGCCTCACCAACTAGCTATTTAAAGGCGAATCCTTCCATAGGTTAATTTCTCTTTTTGCTACTCAGCCAATAGGGTATTCGTAGACATTTTTCCCTTCCAATAATAGTTCTTAAGCGTCATTCACCCGCCTATCACTTAAAATACCACTTTTGTCCAACTAACATATATCTGTTTATTATGTGAATTGATGATAACATTTGCACTAACATCTAATCCATCACTTTTTTGTTTAGGCCTTTTTTTTTATTGACTTTTTATAAATTATAACACTCGGGCCCCGGGGTGAAGTTGAGGTTCACTCAATGGACTTTTATGAAAAGAAAAACTATCTTAGATAGATAAATCCTAACTAAGAAATACCCTATTAATCTCTCCAGATCAAGTAAGGTGCAAGCCAAGATTCATGTAGATAACCCGAATATGGAATTGATTGCACTTAATAGTGGAGGGAAATAATTGAATGTTACTTAAAACGATCCAAGAAATTGTGAGTTCCTTTTGTTTATGCCTAGTTTTCTTGTTTCTATGTAGTAATAATGAGTAGAAATATGCAACTTGCATTGCATGAGCAAAATGTACTTTGGACTCAGGATAATTTTTAAAATGCAGAATTCACTCGTCGATCTCATTGGTGGAGTAAAGGACTATATTATGGTTTCATCATTCATCTGCATGTGAGACGATATGATTTGAAGCACAAGATTTTTTGTGCTTAGAATATTTCCATAAGTTAATTAACACTATAATGTTGCAATCAAACAATGTTTACAAGACAATTGCAAGGGGGGAAAGGGGGCATGACCTACCGCCAATCACACCCTTTTTCTCTGTTGCAAAAGCAAGTCCTCAGGCTCAATTCAGAAACCTTGCTCTTTGCCATATCTCATGGCAATTTGGTGAAAACAAGCAAAAGGGATGGGTTAAGTTCCAAGATAATGCAAAGGGGGAGGTTAGGGCACCAAAATTTCGCTAGATTGATAAATGGACCCCATAAAAAAGAAAAGAAATTATCATCCCCCACCACCCAAATGTCGAGTTGGGAAGTCATTCCCCATTTAAACCAATCATCGACTTTTAAAAAAAGTTAAATTTTTTCTTTTTGTTTTTGCTTATCTTGGTTTCTAAAACAAGGATTTGATGGGCATTTAGTGATAATGAATTTAAATTAAATTAATCTAATGAGCATTAGGGAACATAATGGTCCGTACAAGTAATGATGTGTCTCATTGCCTCCCAACTTTCATAAATGAATATAAATTTGCTTGTGCGAAGGTACCAATATGATGGGCCACGCGAAGCACCGGTGAGAAAGAAAGCCACTATGAACCTTATGCTGGCAAACACAACAGCAGCCTGCGGACCTTTCTTTAACATCAACCAAAAAAAAAAATATTTAAAAAAAAAAAAGATGGAGAAATTACGTTTTCGGTCCCTAATTGTTGTCGAATTATGCTATTGACCATTATACTCTATTTAGTTATAAATCTAGGTCCTTGTACACTCTCCCATGTCGAGTTATGCCCTTCCGTGAATCTAGGTGAAAATGTTGTCGGAAATTACCAAGCCAAAATAGCTAGTGACACGATGAGTTCTGCGTGCTCAAACCTCTTAGATAAAAATTATGTTTTTAGTCCTTGTACTATACGGAGTATTTTTTGTAATGTTTAGATTTAAACTCCATGCTTTGGTTTTATAACAATGTTAATCCTCACACGATTTGTAGACGAGGCTTTCGAGTAAAACTTTTTTCATACTTTCATTCTAAATAAGACTTGCTCTAATTTAATGCATGATATGTACGTGTATTAATCTTTGAAAAAATATTAATTGCTTTATTAGTAGTAATTGTAGTGACATTTTCAAAGAGAATTAGTATTCAACAGTTGAGATGGACACTCAATGATAATAATAAGTGGTAATAACCTCCCACGACGTGGACGACTCCTTACAATCAATGTGACACGGACTTGCTGGTATTGCTAGAATCGTGATGTTTCCTATAAAAAAAAAATTGAAGTTACGTTTATTGGATTCAAAAGTTACTTGCCTTTTTCTAATGGTTGTCCTATATATGTCTATGTGGATCTAAACTGAAATTAAGAATGGCATTTTTGTGAGGGGGTTTGACTTTAATCAGGCTCTCAATTTGATAGGGATGCCGAAAACATAAGAATCACCAAATGAGAATTGGTCTTGATTTGACATTTTCATAAGATTTTGAATTGAAACGTGACAAAAGCAATTTATTTTTCGTCATAACAATAACATAGGGACTTGTTGTATCACTACAACAAAATATACATACTAAAATTTATCAACCTCCAGTACGGGGACCAAAAGCTTAAATTGCTTTAGAGGTTTGTACACGTAAGCCCCATGAGTCAATAGCTCGATGTTGACTAGGCAATTTCCGAAACATCTCAAAATTTGATGGAAGAACCTAGATTGTCGTTGACAAATAGTATAAAAATTAGCATCATAGACAAATAAGGACTGAAAGTGAATACTAAATTTGCAATTTCCCCCGAAAAAAGATTGATCACTATCCGGTTGAAATTAGTTCTTTAGTACCATTATATGTTTACTGCGTTAAAGACCTGTACAATTCAGGAGGTTGTAAGAACTTCTGTTAAAAGTATGCGGCTGTTAAGAAATTGATGCCATTTTTTTTTTCTTTTTCAGCTTTTTCTTTGAACAATTGCCATGATCAATTCATAAGTTCGACTTATTTCGACAAGCAATAACATATTGCCACATCATTTAATAAGAGCTTTAGTAAGATTTCTTAGTGTGTCTATCGTTTCTCCTTAAAAGAGGAATACTATGGGTACCAAGAAGTTTTATTAAAAATTAATTGGCTGAAAATGGTGAGAGACATTTAATAGGGTGAAAATGAAAAGAGAAGTATACATGTACCAATATATCATATTAAAATCTCTTATTAAGTGATGTGGCGATTTTTTATTGGTTGCCAATCAACTTTTTTCAACAGCTAATAAAAAATTGCTACATCTTTTGGTGAGAAAGGCTTAGTAAGATTTCTTTATATATGTCTACCATTTGCCTAAAAGTATGACAGAATTGGTAGAAACAAAGTAATAATCTAGACGATCGATGTTATTTTCAATTGATCTAATGATTATTCCTGCGTTCCAAATTTGAATTTCACTATACATCACCTATAACATCAGTCCTTTGCAAGAGTAGATTGATTACAGTGTTAGTGCACAAAAATTATATTGAAGGTAGACAAGGTCGCTTGCAAAGAATTTTTTCTCTACTCGTGGTAATATGAAAGACGAAATGATAGAAAAGGTTGGAGACACTTATTATTATTATTATTAATTTTTTTTTTTTTTTTTTTTTTTTTGTTGGTTGAATAAGTTGATATTGAAAAAAACTAATAGCATTTTTATAACAATATTTTTTTAGTCCATATTGGTTTTTTTCTCAAAAATGTCAACCATTTAATTTAATTTTCTTTCCATGCAAACTGTGTCTTTTTTAACATATTCCTATCATATACTCATATCAATCTTTATCGGGAAAAAAAGTTCTTAACATAGACTAACAATATATATTCATACTAAAATTACAATTTTGTCTAAAAGTACTGAAGATTACTAATAAGTTGCCATTATATATTGGGCACGACATTTATTCATGACAAATGCTGATTATTGAAGCTAGCCTGTAATTCGATTAATTGCTTCTCAGACTACTTTAATGATAATGTAATAATGTTGCAAAACTAATAAAGTATTTCTTCCTGCCAGCATATAAGATCTATCTGGTAATTTTAGATAATTATTTTAAATAATGAGAAGAAAGACTTCTTTTTTATGATCTCTTTCCGGAGATACTAGTTTAGAATTTTGTTTATCTATATATTCAGTTGTTTGATGGAAATCAAGCATTACTATCTCAATGATAGTGGTTTTTATAATCCACTTACTTTCTCTTCTTTTTTTTTTAATAGAATATATGCAAAATCGTCATATAAATATTTATTTGCATAGCTGAAACAACTTCTATGAAATGCGAATAACTTGACATGATATTAATATTGAACCATTTGGGTTGTTTACAATACTAATATATACTAGACAGCCATTATGCATGTGCATGATTTCCGTATACAAATTAAGCAAAGCTGTATTCCTTTTCTTAGGACAAATTTCGTCAAAACTTCCTAACTTTTTAAATTTTATTAACTAATATTATCTAGCATGACTAATCAAGTAACAAATAAGCGAAAAAAACTTTTTGATGGACATCCATAATTTTTAGATGAATCGTAAATTATAGTAAGTACAAAATCTACCATCATCCACAACTTGCTTCAACTTAGAGTGATAATGGAAATCAAAAGGTAAAACTTGCACATATAGTCAAGTCAAACCAGAATGTGATAAAAACACATTTTACAAGCTATATGTATCTACGGACATGAGCCACTATGCATGAATTACATCAAATTGAAATAATAAATAGTTTATCTAAGTTTGGTTAAAAGACATCGTGAGATTACAACGCCAGAATCGGGCAGAAATTAAGGTAAAAGTGCTTCTTCTTCTTCTTTTTTCAAATTTTTGTTTGGCGGGAGACCCAAGAACAAAAGATCGATATGCGTGTATTATACATGAATTAATACACTCTTGAATTGGCTCTAGAAGGTATTTGAATCGTGACGAAGCCACGCCTGAGCTGTCGCCATACTTTGCAGCACGCACAAGGCTCGAAGACCTATCTTCTCGTGCGGCAAAACAAGCACGAAAAGGGACAACCCCTAAACAGGAAACGTTTCTATTCTAAGGCAGGGAAATTCCTTGACCCATTCCAACTCCGCTTGGACTCAACCTTGAAGATCATGCTTGCTTTCTTCAGTCGTCGATCCACACACCTCGTTCGAATTCAGATTTCTTACTTGAATCGGTAATCAACTTAACTCATGCGTGAGAGATAAAAAAGAGGAATCTTACCTTACATGATCATGAGGGGGAAGACGCACCGTTCTTACTTGCGCCTAGTAAACCCTTCAGAGGTGCCAAGTGGATCCCACCCCCAGCATGGATAAGTCCATGAATTGCGTGCAGGGCGATTCGAACTCCGCGCGGGTCTACGAAGTGAAAAGAGGCCCCCAGCTAGCCACGCCACTGCCAGGGAGACACACCTACAAGTGCTTTCTTCTGTAGGAAGGAGCTTGGGAAGTTCCAGCATCACCATTGCCTTTTAGAAAGCAAAATTGCAGTTACAAGAGAATTGCTGGTTCCTCAAGTATGGGAGTTATAGGGTCCATTCAATCGATCCCTCTCTTTGATCTTAAAACGATAATTTCGGAATATATTATCATTTGTGATTATGCCATTGGTTAATTCAGATCTATAAATGCATTTTTGGACCAGTAGCTTCAATATTACACTATAATTCTGAGCATCATGTAAAGATGACCGTGTGATTGTCCTTGCTACAATTATATATGAACTTTCACACCTGTCCTCTCATGAAATATCTCCAAAATAAGTAGTTGAGGGCATTTTACTAAGAGGGGATGATGGGAACACCTTAGTATTAGATATACCTCTCTTTTAATAGTGACTCGAGAGAGAGAGAGAGAGAGTAGTATTTTGTATGCGAATGTGAGTCGGAGTCATTTGTTTATGGGTTTTGTACATGGTGAGATGGCGAGGTATAGTATGATTTTACGTGTGAATTGAGGACCGGAATAAATATCACAATCCAAGATCCACACAAGAATTTATGACACCAAATTATCGAAATTTTGCAAGATGAAAGAGGGTTAGATCTTGTAGGGAATGTTTGCTAGGAAGTATTAAAAGGAAGAGAAATGGTTTTGAAATGGCAATCGAATTTGGATGGAAGAAAGAGATAGAGGGAACAAACTAAAGAGGCATTAGGAGAAATCAGAAGAAATTGATTCAGTCGATTTTATGTACAATCCAAATCCTTCCAAATCTTCCCAAATGCGGATGGATTTAAAGAGACTTGTATATTAATAAACAAGTTTATTATTGTTTCTCATTTACAATCTTATTTTACAATAATTTATACACATAAATATTTATGCTATGGTACATTATTTCATTTTTTTTTTTTGGGTTCATTGCTGACATCTAAACAACAATATAACAATCCTTTCTTTCTCTTCTTTCCTTTCCAATTTCTCCATCCAAACTAAGTGTAAAAGTTGGATAGATGGTGTCATAATTGCATGAGAAGTGTCTTGCTGATGTGATATGGACAACTGATCACATCTGTCCATTTTGCTAACATGACAAAGCACTCATTTTTCACATGTCGAAATGAGTGATTTTCATGTCAACAATGATGAATGTGATTGATTGGGCAATATCACCTCAATGAGACACATGAGATCACTACTAGACAAAATACTCTCATATATGCATTCTCACCATTCAATGAATTTTTCTACATTCCTAAGTCTAGATCTTTACACGTTCCTCACTTCAAATACAAGCATAAGAACTTCAAGACCTCACATTAGAATGGGGATAATTCCCTAAAAAATCCTTAAATTTAGGTTTAATACCAATTCCATTCTACACATTTTTTTGTTTGAAAAAAGTCCGAATTTTCACTGTAGTCCTAAATATGCCAATGCGTTCAAAAATCGCCACTAGTTTTTTTCAAAATTACCAACATAAGGAGATCAATTTTGTTTAATACAAAAGTAAGGACGTTGATGAAGATGCGGGTTTTAATAATAAATCTTTAACTAACCCTGGTTTTGGTAATTTTAAAGCAACTAATAGCGATTTTTGGATGCGCGGGTAAATATGAGACTAAAGTGAAAGTAGGCACCTTTTTTTAGACAAATAAAAGATCATGGCAGAATCAGAATTGACTTAAAGTTCAAGTTGTGTTAGAGAATTAGGCCCAGTAGAATGACTTTATATGACTGAACATAAAATATTTGAGTTATCTTTACTTTCAACATTTAATAGAAAGGCCGAGTTTCCATCACTCAAAGTCGTGTAAACTTATGTATGCCCCGTTGAATTAATCTTGATAGATAGACAATTGGGAAAAAACCAAAAACCCTCCATCAAAGGCCACTCTCCACATCCTCTACTCTTAAAACCAGTTTGTACCCTGAAATTTGTCTTTGAAAACCACTTTACTCCTCGCCACCCATTACAAATATAAACTCGAACATAATAATGCCATTTTATTTCCAAAAAATGATCCCATCTATATCCTAAATTCTCCACCCCGCCCAAAACACCTAAGCCAACCCAAAACCTAAACTCGGCCGTTGCCACTATCAATCACTAACACCTCCTGCCATCCCATCCAATGCCGCATGGCTTGTCGTCGCTCGCTCGACAGTACCGAGAGCGGTGGGGGAGGGATTGATGGCGGCGACTGGAACGGAGTCAACAACGGCGACGCCCACGGTAGGGTGGGGAGTCGACGGCAGATTAGTGGTGGTGGGGGAGGAGAGATTGGGGGCTTGTGGGTGATGGAGCCTAGGGTTTTGTGGAAGATTTTGGGCTTTGGTGTTTTTTCAAATGAGGGCAGTCTAATCTTTTCTATGGATGGGATTTCGTCTAGGATGCAATGTGGTATTTCTAAGAGCTTTAGGACCTTTTTCTACTAGCAACAACTACGAGCTTTAACCCACCTGTGGACAGCACAGTTAGTTGAGATCTCTCATCCAGCGAAGGAGGTCAAGGGTTCAAAACCCTGCATTGTTAGCGATTAAAGTGAGGGGCCCCGGCGGTGAGTTGCTGGGTTAGTTTCCCCTAAGGTATAATCACGGTTGGGTCTCCACCACAGAGGCCCATAAGACCCCAAATCGGCGTAAGCCGACAAGGGCGAGCTCGGCGGATCCTCGATCATCAAAAAAAAAAAAAAAAAAAAAACAACTATGAGCTTTGGCTTTCAGCCAATAATAAGTTACATTTAACTAAAATAAATATGATTATTAGAGTCAGTCATTTTGTAGCACAGTGCCTCTAATACTTCTGCTATCACCCTCTAATTTATGTCGGAACTTTGGTGGGAAAAAGTTGACTCCAAGATATATCTAATCGACTTTGGAGAAAATAAGAAAACAAGAAAATTTAAGATTGCTTATGGAAAAGAAGATAATTTCTTTTTGAAATTTAGACCTATTATTAAAAATTATTTAAAAATTGAACATCCCGCCATTTTTTCCTTCTATTTGCTGATGACACTTTTCAAGTTGCTAATTCTCTCCCTAAGATAAATTTAGTTTGCTAAAAGTAAAACAAAAGATTGATGCCGATTTCTCAAATTATTGATGCAATTTCCATTAATATCAAATGGGTTAATACCACGAAAAAACTTACGACAATTTAATCTAAACTAATTTTTTAACCATAAAAATCCCAAACCGGTACACTTTTGACAAATTTATCCTAAAATTTTACATTTGTGACAAATTTACCTTTTGTTAGTTTCCGTTAAATTTTAAAATCAAATTGCTAAGTTAGATGACACGTGACAGTTGACTGGTATAATGGTTTGAGATTTCACTCTTCATTTAACATAGTTGTATAATGTGATATTAATCCAATTTAACGGATAGTAGATTTGTCACAAATGTATCAATTTGGGGTTTTTGGCTGTTAAAAAAATTAGTTTTTGGTAAATTTATTACAATTATACAAATTTAAATTTTTTGTGATTATTTGAGGTAAATTTGTCATAAATGTATTAGTTTAGAGTTTTTGGTTGTCAAAAAATTAGTTTGGATAGATTTGTTGCTGGTGTACCGGTTTGAGATTTTTCAGGATATTAATCCATACCAAATTGAAGCACACAATAAGGCCTCAAAATACCCTCATGGAGACAAAAATAAAAAATAAGGATGTAGACCATTAAGCAAAAACAATACTATGTAGCTCAAAGTAAAAAGGGAAATTTAAAAATACCGACTATAAACCTTAAGAGGTACTATTAGGGACAACTAAATTTGCTTTTATGTTTTTGATGTATGTATGTGATTATATATGCTTTGAGGAATGATATAAAGACGGAAAAACTAAAATATTTAACTCTATAATAGTTTTTTTTTTTTTTTTTTGTGACCCAGGAACCCCGTACAGCCGGCAGCCGGCGAGTATACTTGAGGGGACATGTAAGCGAGAGGACCCACCACCCCCGGCGTCCCACTTAAGACCCCAAGTGACTGTGAGGGGATTTGAACTCCTCCCCTTTGTGAGGGGGAGAGAGCCCAAACCATCGTGGCCACCAAGACGATGGTAACTCTATAATAGTCTATTGATATAATAGTAATCTCTAAATACATTTAGAAATGATAGTATCCGAGACGATTATTTTACCTTCCTCCATAGTATTTAGGGGCAAATAATTAACTAATAGAGACATTTACATATGCCTTAGTAACTAATTTTTGTTATGGTACCCCCCTCCAAAACAATAACAATAGTGAAGTTCGTTTTAGATCGCTCATATTTGTAAATTTCTGATAAATTTGGGATATTTAAAATTACATAAAAATCTCACTTCTACTTACAGGAAAAAGAAATAAATTTAAAAGTAAAGACACATCAAACACCCATCAAGAGCACCACGGACAATAGCTGAAAAAGGCTAGCGTTAAACAAGAATAATTTAATTGGCAGAATTCTTTGAGGTGATGGTTTTGCTACGCAGCCAATGATTCGTTCATTCATCTACGAGGCTGATCTAGACACATGTCTATTTCATTTCATGGTTGATCATTTGGTGGGAGAAAATGATTAATGATTTCTAAACTTTTGCTTGACGTACAATGTTAAATTTTTAATTTGTTTAATATAATCTTTGAACTTTGATATAATATTCAGTATGTTATTTGAACTTTTAGCATTTTTATATAGTTTATATATTTATCAATAGTTTGGGAACTACATTGAATAAATTAAAAATTTAGGGACGAAATTGCACATTGAATCAAATAAATACAGTGATGACATTACACAATAGATCAAAATTTTGGCTGCATTTGGATTTTTATCTCATCTTTTAGCTAAAGTGATATTTTTCTTATGAGTCAACCATCAACTTACTCAACTATGAGGTTGATCCTTTTACTTGTTTGAATATATTAGAAATGACGGTTTAGTAAAATTGCAATGAATTTAGTTGTTTTGAGGCTTTACAATATGACTTGTGGATCATTTGCCATATAAAATTGACACCACTTTGTCTTGATTTATAAAGGAATTGGATCGTTACAAGTGCTATGCGGCACTACAAGTCTGATTGTGATCGTAAATTTTGAATTAATATCATTAAAAATCCCAAATCGGTATCCTCAAATATATTTATCACACACTAATTTTTATCTCACAAAAAAACTTAAATTGGTGCCCTCCAAAACTAATTTTCGTCTCATGACTATCTCATAATCAGCACCCCTGACTCAAATCTACCCTTCATTAGCATTCCCTTCCAATATTCCTTTAAAATGCATTAGTTTCAACATAAGTGACAAGACGTATTTGATGTGGACGTGGAGAATGACACAACAAAGATAGAAAATCCACGCATATTGACACGTATCCATTCTAAGGGAGAAAGGCACTAGTAGTGCTAAAAGTTACGTACGACATTCACTTTAATACCAAAATATTTTTTCACATAACTTAAGTGCCAATTAAAAAAAACGATCATTTAAGTATCAATTCTAATTTGGGTAACAAGATATCTGACGTTACCATATTTTATTAATTTCTCCCATTGATGTGGCTCACTGGCATGTCCAATTAGCATATAGACTCCTGAATGACATCATTTACGACATTGACCCAAAATATAATCCTTAAATCCCAAATTGAAAGAAATCCCCAGTTCAAAACCCTAAAAGCCAAAATGAAAACCCTAAAATCCAAGATCTTCTTCCATACCGCCTCCTTTCCTCCATGACTTGAGGCAGAGATCAAAAGAAAAACGGAAAGGGAATGAAAAAAAAATTGAACCAAATCCAAATTCGAAACCCTAAAAGCCAAAAATCTTCTTCCATACAATCTCCTCTCATCCATAACATGAGACAAAGACTAGAAGAAAAACAAAAAGGAGAGACGAAAACAAATTTTGAGAGCACACCGGGAGATTCTCGGACTTCTTCCTTCACGGCCGGATGTCTTCAGTCATCATTCGTGACCATTTTCCTTGCCATGGCCGAGACACTCTCCGTTATCCTCAATTTTTACATTCAATCTATTCGAGGGAGTTGATCTTTTGCCCGAAGCCTTTTTCATGGACACCGATTTGGGCATTCGATTTTCTGGTCACCGTGGATATATTTTTGCTGTGAAAAATCGGGAGATGCGTTGCCTTGCCCTGTTTCGTTGACCAACGCTAACCTGAAACCTCTTTAGACGATTTAAAAAAAAAAAAAAAAATCTTTGGACAAGTTTAACCGGCAGTCATGTTTGAAAATCCCTCCTTGGCAAGGTTAGTTTGATAATTTGGTCATTGCAAGTCCAGGTTGGACTTGTTCTTAATATAAATAAGTCACGTTAGAGAAAAATTTTAATTATAAAAGCCACTTAATTATTTTAAACGGAATTTCTCGTTGAAAGCACTTAAGTGATCATTTTTTTCCGATTTGATACTTAAGTGAGCCGATGAAAACTTTTGACATTAAAATGAGCATTGTACACAACTTTGACACTTCTAATATTCTTCTGCCCCATTCTAGTGGAAGGTAGCAAGCATCGGTTTAAGATTTTTATGAAACGAATATTAATTAGTGTGTGATATGGGTATTAATTTAGGAATTCATGACACGAAAATTACTTTGTGGGTAAATGTGTCATGAAGGCCTTGGCTTAAGATTTTTTATGAGTTCAAAACTAATTTGGATTAAATATATAGTGGGGCACTAGTTCAAGATTTTAACAGTATTAACCCCCACAAATTTTTTGGGATAGATGGTGTGGTATGCAAAGCTCATGTTGTCGAATCTTAGATTTCACAAACACCAGCAAAGATGTAATCGTCCGTAATTTTCCTCGCTCGATATTTCTGCTGTGTAAATGCCTTGATAGGGCGGAAAATTTTTCCATACGAGATTCGACCTTGGGAGGCGGTCGAGATCGAACGATGTCATTGTAATGCGAAAGAGATCTCAAGCTGAAACCAAACGTGGGGGGATGTTCTTAGAGGGACGCGAGACTGCATCGTGTTACACCATCCCCACATGGGAACGGGGGACCTGGGCGGAGTCGAATTCTCCCTATCTATCGATCGGGTATCATGACAATCAAAGCTCGTGCTGTCGGACAGTAGGAAAGCGGGTCAAACGAAAATGATGGGTCTCTCTCAGAATCGTTGCAAGAGCAGCAGAGGAGGAGAGAGAGTTTTTACCTGTAGTAAGTACAACTTAGAGAGAGGGAGGGAGAGAGGGAGGGTGGCATTTTTTTATTTTTGATATTTTAGGGTTTGAGGGAAAGGAAGACCGGGACACGTGCTGGTCATCGAGAAGTCAGCCCCAACAACGCATTGATAGATTACACACCTGACTCCTCCCTCAGACCACGCGACACGTGCCTCTGCCTCCCCCCCACCTCTCTCTCTCTCTCTCTCTCTCTATCTCTGTGTGCGTTGGGCGACGTACTGCCTTTTTCCTTTTCTCCATCTTCCACTTCTTAGACTTTCAGCCTTTTCCCTCCTCTCTCTCTCTCTCTCTCATCCTCCCCACCTCCTTCTTTTTCTTAGCAGCAGGAGAGGAGAAATAAAGAACAGGAGGGTGTGGTCTGCAAAAAGTTCAGATCAGTACTAAAACAACCGTGGAGTGAAACGGGCATCTAATTTGATTCTTCTTGCTTACTTTTCTCATCCTTTTGCTTTCTTTAGGTTTAATTCGGTTCTATCTGGTTGCTGAAAGTAGTGGGGGGCATTGATGTTCTCGCAACCTGCCTCAATGCATTGCCAAAATTCTAGAAGAGATGAAGAAAATACACAAATTGATGTTCATCTTGAGCTTCAATTATGCGAATCTCATGTAAAGACCCACATAATGGATGGTTGAGATAATATCGATTTACATGATTGATATATCACATAGTAATTTTTTTTCTCATTTATTTTAACGCTTGAAACGTCACAAACTCATTTACTTAAAATATCAATATTATTGTTAGTGTGGGTTTCTCCAAATTCGATATATAGTTTTGTTTGTTTCTCTCTTTCAAAACCCTCTCGCCTTCATGATCACCCCGCCCTTATCAAATCGAGGATAGGGCTTAATCCATTCTCAAACCACAAATCTATTAGAGGAGATCCCGGTCTTACACAATTTGCAATGATAGGATTTGTTCCATGTGAGTCAAATCTCTAGAAAGAGACTCGGCATGGCTACTTAAGGTTGTAACGATTCGAGATGGGTCAGAATTAATAATTAAGCTCCAAGATTTCCTCCATCCAATATGACACTCGAGGTGTCGCTTTATTTTAGCGTTGGCTTCTTTTAACCAAGCCCTAATAAGCTATTGCAATGGAAAAGGAGTTCTTCTTCATTTATTTTTCAAATTCTATATTTGAATTACAGTATTGATGCATTCTCTTAAGATTCATTATATTGCTAATGATAATGACTATTGTACTTCGACAATTATTGTTGTGAATGGTATGATAAAAATGTCACATGTATGGAGAGATCACTTGATTATTAACTACTTTCAAACAACTTCAAGGATATATATATTTTTTAAAGGATATATACCACGGAAAATCTCAAATTATTACATCAATGACAAATTTATCTCAAACTAAATTTTTTACCACAAAAAACTCTAAACTGGTACACGCATGACATATTTACCCTTTGTTAGTTTCTGTTGAATATTGCTACTAAATTGCTAACTTGAATGCCACATGGACTCGATATAAGTGGCAAGTCCACGTGGATCAATTAATGGGTCAATGCCACAGAAAATCCCAAACCGGTATATTTATGATAAATTTATTCCAAACTAATTTTTGGGTTAAAAAATCCAGATCTAATACGTGCGACACATTTACCCTCCATTGACTTCCTTCAAATTTCACCATAAAATTATGATATCTATAAGCTTCTGTCAAATTGTCACAAGTAAAATTATGGTCTAACTTGCATAATTAGGTGCCTCAAAGTGGGTTTATGCTAATTGTTTGAATAAAATTATGTCACTGTGCATTATTCGAGGGCCATAGTTTGGGCTTTGAGGCAGAGCATAGGAATTATGCTTGGCACATCTATGCAACTTGGAAAAAACTATACAATAGAGAAACATTTAGGAATTGCTTTTGGAGAGCTACATATTCGAAAATTGTCACTGGTAAATTAGTTTGGGGTTTTACCCCAAACTATACAAGTCCTTGAAGCACTCCTTGAATAATCATACAGGAAAAATATGGTCTCCATTAGCTAACATTAAATTGTCATAGGTAAAATTCTTAACTTCCATTAACTTCCATTAAATTTTACCTAGATTAATCAAGAAAAGTTGTTACCTCAAATGCTTAGTACCCTCTTTTGAATGGGATTCAAATTCTAGCAATTACTGTGTAACACCTGTGAAAAGACATTGCTTATACTCCCCTTGAAGAAGGAGCATTGACAGAAGGTCAAGTAAAACTTGTAAGGGTTTAATCCATCATTGATGTTCTAACATGAGATGCCACATTAGGCAATGATTAGGCTATAGTGGTACTTGGTTGAGCCATTTTGCCAAGAGTACGATTGGAGTTATTAAAAGTGTCAGTAAAGAGGTCTCACTAAATGGAGTTCGCAATTTCCTTGACCTTAGACAAAGATGACAATGAAGGACTCGATGAAGAAGAAGACAATATAGAGTTCTTGCTAAATTTAATAGTAAAATTTAATGAAAGTTAATGGGGGGTAAATGTGTCATGCGTTTACTAATTTAGAGTTTTTAATGTAATTCAAAAATTTATTGTGGATAAATTTATCATAGGTATACTAGTTTTGGGTTTTTATGATATTTAACTCTCTGTGGACTTGCCATGTGCATTCAAGTCAGCAATTTAATGACAATATATAACATAAACTAATGGATGGTAAATATGTTATCTACATAACAATTTGAGGTTTTTGGTGATTAAAAAATTAGTTGTGAGTAAATTTGTCGCTAGTGTACCAACTTAGGATTTTTTGTACTATTTAACCCTAATTTTTTATTGATTTAAATATTTGACAAAAACTGTTTTAATTTCTTTGAGCTTTTTCATTAAAATTAAATTAAATTAAGTACAAAAACCAGGCCGGTGTCAGGCCCTAGATTAACTGGGGGAAAATTGTTCAAAAAGTCCTAAATCTATTGCATTTTTGCCAATTCGGTTATAAATCTTTCAATTGTGTCAATTAAGTTTTAAACATTTAAAAAAAATTCACCAATTGTGTCCATCTAGCTAATTTCCAACAAAAATTGTTGATATTGATGTTAGTAGTGCCGTGAACAACAATCTACAACTACGTGGACGATTTTTCTTTTCATTTTTTTTTTATCTTTCTTTCTTTCTTTTCATTTATTTTTACCAAGTCCGATGAAGGCCAACCAACCCTTACGGACCATAGGCGAGGGCTGATGACCTTCGTTGGTCACTAGGTGAGGGCTGGCAACGGTCGACCAACCGTCACTCATGACTAGTGAGAGTTTGCTAGCAATCCTTGTCGGTTTGGAAAAAGTAAAAGAAAAGAGGAGAAGAAAAAAATAAAATAAAATTCAGAAATTTTTGAAAATTTTGTATTATAAAATTTATCAATGCCAGTGTCGATCGTGTCCCATAAAACGGTTTTATTGGCAAAATATAAAAAAAAAAAAAAAAATTGAGATTCAAATGACAAAATTAAAAGATTTATGACTAAATTAATAATATATAATAGATTTAGGGGTTTTGGACAATTTTCTCAATTAACTGATTTAAGTTTTTTCTTCTCCTTGTCAAATTATTATTATTTTTTTGGTCGAACTCCTTGTCAAATTAGTTTATCTTAATTTTCGGTAATTGGGTGTGCGGGTGACATCTCTATGATTTGGATAAGAATCGCCGTACAGCCAGCATAGATTTCCTTCAAGATTAAATATATATTTGCCAATTATTCTTATTTCTTCTGCCAAAAGGGCAACATGAGGAAGCAATCAGAGACCATTATTGTCGTAAATTATTTGGACAAAGTTGTACGGCACCTCGTTCACGTTGGCAAGTGTCAGTCAGTACCATCAGAGCAGATGAGGCCTCCCCCCATCTTCATATGCTGGTTGGCATAACATATGGTGAAACCTACTGCAGAAATCATGAGCTTCTTTTGATAATTACTTAAATGTGCCAAACATGCTCTCTTTTTAAAAGCCATTCGGGACACATTTTGTACATTGTTGGTGCTTTGGCATGTCACACTCATATCCAACTTTGCTAGTTGCTTTGTAGCCACCACTTTATTCCTTCCTGATGTGGCGCTGGCGGCGACTATCACTCCATGATAAATGAAATTGCGTTATATTTCGTTATGATAATATGGAAAAGCTGTACCTGCCTTCAAGATGTTATGGCTTTTATTCGCCGCATTTAATGGGCACGCACCTTTTCATGTCTACTTTGAATTGTCTCGTTGACGCGGTCGAACCGAATCTTGGTAATTTAGCAACACCCGCCACAGTGAATAGATAATTTTAGGATCAAGGATGGTGTAGGGTTGCTAAAATTTCTAAGTTATCTCAAATGTACATGTACCACTTGACTCTTTCACATCTTTCCTAGAGTAGGTTCCGTAGTGCATAGCAATTTCACAATGACTTCTGTTCACACAAAAAAGAGTCAACTTAGATAATTTCATTTCCATCATTGGTTTGTTTATTTATCATACAATAGCACAAAGGCAATATAAATTGTATAGGAATGAGCATGGTTGAGGTTGGGCCAGCCCAACACCTAACTCAGGGGCCAGCTCGCACGAATTTTGGGATTGGAGACCAACTTTGTTGAGCCTAGGACCTAGGATTAGACTGACCCTATGAGTCCGGTCTTGATTATTTCTTTGTATTCCTTAAAAGGACAAACATACTCTTTCAAATTACATATCTATCAACAATGCAACATTGAACAATCAAACTATGAACATTGGTACATATCAAATATAAATTTAAGATAAGGTAATAGCAGAAATCTCCATTTATGATTGTTGAACTGCGTTCGTGAGGTGGGCTAAGAAAGGCGAGCGATTTCACTAGCTCGGCTACGCTCATGAGGTGAGTGAGTGAGGAGAGGCAAGTGAAGAGAGACGAGCATTGAGCAAGGCAAGCGAGACTGAGGTGAAGGAATAGGGTTTCTTTATTTTTTTTGGTCAAACATGGGCTGCGTTTCTACTTTCTAATTTATACAGCTGAACCGCATAAGAAAGAACAGAGGCAGAGACGCAAAGATTTAAATTAGACAAAAATATATTATATAATATATTGGTCCGCATTGGACCAATCCTTAAGTCTCAAAACCAAGAATTAACCCGTACAATACAGGGTCATAGGTCCTAAAACTAAGGACTGGTCTAGTCCCCCCAGGAATCGAACTAGGATTAGTTGGGTTAGGTTAGCCAGGGTCAGTCTAAGGTTGATCCTAAATCGATGCTCACCCTAGGACTGTAGGTAGCTCCATCCGACATGGGTGATATAGCATCACAAACTCATGTGGCATTTGATCTCACCTTGACTATAAAATACCTACAAATCGTACCCTCCCATGATATTGTTCACTTTAGTAGCCGGTCGCTTGTGCTCACAAGGCTTTAAAATCTCGATGCTAGTTTGAGGTTGCATGAGCCGACGACAACCATGCAGACTTGATAAAAAGGATAGCATATAGCATAAAATGTAACACACTAAAGTCACAGGTCAATAGTTCCTTAGCCATGGAATAACTCATGTGGTGCCTGATGAGCAAAAATCACCCAGCCAACCTTTGTTCACTAGTTGTTTCGGAGAACAATACAGCGAATAACTTCCTCTTATGAGATTGTACTATGGTCGACTTAGCTCAGACATCTAGTCCATTGAGCGAGACAATAAATTACTTTAGACTCGACAAGTGGTTTCGGCCTACCATATCCTTATTAGAAGAACGGCATTAGCTCTCAATTAATTTGTGCACAAGAGGTCAAACCCACCTTCAAAGCTTCTAAGGATATGATCGTTCTATTCTAGAACTCCTAATACTAACTATCAAGACACCACTCCTATGGACTAGTTATGTTTATTCCCTTTGCATCATTCATTATTCGCTCGATAACCCTAAACTCCACCCATAAGGGTTCACGAGTATAAGAGAATGACGAACAGTGACATTCTCCCCACTCAATTTTGCAATGCCCTCATTGTGAGTTGTTCTATTGCTTCCCTATGTTTCCTTAACTATTGATGTGCCACTTTGGATCATACATTGAAGGGCAATGCTCGGCCAACAAAACAAGTTGTTCCATTGGTAGCTTTTTTTTTTTTTTTAAATATATCATAGCTATTTGGCCCCTTTCGATCACTTGTGCTTTCCTTGGTAAGTATGATATTTTTTGCCAATTGCACCTTTTGGCAGCACCCTCTTTTGCCTACTAAGCTTCTCAATCCCAGCAAATAGATAGAGGTTCTTTCCTTGTTGAAAACGTGATAGTATACCTCTTTTTTAGATTCTCCAATCAATCCAGAAACTTTTTCCCCATTCAATGAGGAACTTAATTTTTGCTAATGTCCCATTGTCATTCTAGAAGCTGGTCGAGAGCCGCACTTTGTCCAAGCACCTTTTGCTTGGCAATTTACTCTTTGCCCTCATAATATCGTGTAGACCACAGGTTTTCTCCAATTCAACCCTCTTAGTGGAGAGATCCTTCTATGATACTATTTGTCACAAGTTGACAATTCCTTGGCCGCAAGTTAACTCGCGCGGCGCCTGGTGAGCAGAAATCACCAAGCTAGCCTTCGTTTACTAGTTGTTCTAGATAACAATACGGCGAATAGTTACTTCTTATGAGATCGTATCATGGCCAGCTTGATTTGGGTATCTAATCTATCGAGCAAGACAGCAAATCATTTTAAACTCAATAACTAGTTTTGACTTGACATAGTCTCATCAGAAGAGTGACATCAGCTCCCGATTAGTTTGTGTACTGGAGACCAAATCCGCCTTAAAGGCTCCCAAGAGATATAATCGTTCTGTTATAAAACTCCTAACACTAATGGTCCTCACTCCATTTTCATAGATCAATTGTGTTCATCTTCTATATATTGCTTACTTTGCACTCAATAACTAGAAACTCCACCCACAAGGGTTCACGAATACAAGAGAATCATGAATTGTGATGCTAACATCTAGAGAGAGGTGGGTGGGGCGATGGCTACTGCTAGCTCCTAGGTCCATCGCCAAGGTTGCATATGCTCAAAGCGCTTCTCATAAGGCTTATTGGAAAAGCCGCCACTATCGAGTTTACAGTAACACAGTAACTCATCGTTCATCGAATGCAATGCACATCGACGATGTAGTTAGGCAGCTTTACTATTGCCGATGCTCTCCCCATTTGACTCGAATTCTGGGTGGGGGAGCGAGCGGTCGCGTGACTCAAATCCCACCGAATGAGAATCGACTGAATGCGACTCACTCCTCCCTTTCGGTGAAGGATATGAATGTCACTTTCACATCCCTTTTTTCTGGGCGAAAACCCTATAAACCACAAGGCCGGAAGACACGAATAATAATTAAAAAAAAATATTGCCAAGAGGGCTTTTCTGCTTTTGCAGTAATGGACAACGCAAGACAACCACCAAAACGACTTGTCACTTCAATGATGTCTGCCGAATTTAGCGAAGAGAACGATTCGGACGGTACTCATAAATTTCAATTTAATTTCCCCCCCGTTGACTCTCGATTATGCAAGCGATTGATTTGATGTGATTTTGATCTCAATTTCGAATTTGATTTCTCCTTTGAATCACTGAAAACTTTGCTTTAGCATCATTATTGTTGAAGTCAAAAGAAAGCAATATATTTTTCTTTTTTTTGAACAGTAAAGAAAGCAATATCTTCGAACCCCCCTAAAGGGGAAGAAAGATTGCGTAAAGGAATGGACATTTCCCCTAACCTAGGTCGTTTGGTTTTGACCAATAATTCGACCCGTGAGCTAGAAAGGACGCAAGGAGATGTTAATGCCAGTTGCAATTGAACCACATTGCAATAATGTATATTTCCTTATCTATTAATGCGCTATGATGTTTTTTGATTTTCTTGAATTGGGTCATACCTTCTCGAGTCATATCAATTTTTGAATTAATTTACGTGGATGTTGCTTTTGAATTGAGATGTAGTGTTTTTCATTAGGTTTTTTCTCTTGTTAGTGTGATGTTGTTTTGATGGTGTTAAGACTGGTCGGTCTTCTTAGAACCCGGTGATTAAAGCTTGAGTTTTAGCTGATCTTGTGATTAAGATGAAGTCTGCCTTTACTTGAAAGGTTTTGTTTATGTTGTAGGTCAACTCGCCATGCCTTGTCGTAAGTTCATTGTCTTGTGTTGTGACTTCCTATTATAATTGTGACGTGTTACATATATGTTTGGTAGCATTTATTTTGTCGCTCAATGAAAAAGTAGCATAAGAAATTGAATTTGTCCTCATTAACTATTTTAGAGTGATTAGAAAGTAATTCGAATACCTTACAATCATAAACTATATATGTGCCAATTATGCTAACTTTAACGATGACTTGAGTTTTCCATGTAACATCGTATGCTTCAGATTCCATTATGCAAGGGCTTAATTGAGATGCAAAAACATTCAAATCGCAAAGAGGTTGATCGAGATGAGTTGAATGGCATTGACTGAGATAACCTCCAAAGTATAGGGGGCAAGATGTGATTTTCTATGGCATCACATCCCAAGACTTCAATATTGCTAAACTTTTGGGCAAGTTATTGTTTTTAGAAAAGCATGAGGTTAATCTTTTCATAAAAATAAAAGAAAAAAAAATCAAATCTTTTAATAGTTCTTACATCCACAGCTTATTAAGATATTTATAGCAAGTGCTTTTTGATATGTAGCTATGTGGTGCTTTGGTAGGCTTTTCATATACTATTCACATCACTTAAAAAAGGGAGAAAAGGAAAACTTTCGGTTGTTGTCGGGTTGTCAAACACTGAGTCAAGCGAAACACTTCAACATTAATGCTTCAAATAATTTTTTTATCTTTTCTTTTTTTCCCCAAAATTAATCTATGTTCAATTTCAATCTCGATTCATGCTAGAATTAAACTTGAAATTCCTGGTGATATTTGGTGAGTTAAGCTAATGAAAACGGCTAACTCGAACTCAGATTTTAAGGATTTTTGTGGTTTAGTTTGGAGGTATTTTCAACGCATATCGAACCCAATATGGGAAAATTTCAATTCAGACCAATAAAATTTCACCTCAAACCAAGCCAAATAATTTTAGTTTGTTATCAGTTTTGCTCGGATTCAAACCATCACCATCAGGTCAATTTTGCTCTGATTCAAACCATCACCATCAAGTCAACTTACGAGTAAGAAGTTCAATACATAATCCAGACAGTCTAACTCCAACATACAATGCGAAATTTACCAAAAAAAAAAAAAAAAAAAGAACCTCGTCAACACACTTGGTTTGGCCGAATTACAAATATTGCTCCATTCGTTTCACAAAAAAATGAACAATTTGAAAAACATTTTTTTTTTTAAATGATCGCTCGTATTACTAATAAAATGAATAAACAAAAAATATATTCATCGTCCATGAAATTATTTAGACATAAATTGTTATCGATAATAAAAATATTATTAATTGACTAATTATTTTAAACTATACAAGTAATCATTTCTAAAAAATAATTTTAAATTGTTCGTTTTCCGCGAAACGAATGGTATCTAATAGTTAGAAAGAAGATGAATATATTCACTAAACTTATCAATTTGGTTCGTTTTATTGGTTTCCAAAGTTATAAACCAAAACCAAACCAAATTGATGAACCGAATCAATCCGGTTCGATTGATCGGTTTTCAATTTTCTGCGAACCACTTAATATTTCCTCCCTATAAAAAATGTGAATGATCCAATATCAAATATGAAGACAAGGCTCAGAAAAAACACAGAACCACAAATCACGGCCCATTCTATTATTCGTAGGTAAGTAATATTTTGGGCCGAGACTATGAGCTGGGCCTAGCAAAAGACCTTGTTTTTGTATTATTTCTATCGATCAACAGGTAATTTTCTCGCCAAAATTCAATCTGTTTGGAATAGTTGGAGGATCGATCTTTGTTATGAACTTGTAGCACTACATGAGACCTCTCCAGCGATGCAAAGCCGATGCGATTTGGTTATCTGCAGGGAGAGAATCGAAGCCTTAAAATAAGCAACATGAGATAGGAAATTCTGAAAAAAATTTAGAGCGCTTTTCGCCAGTGCAGTGGACGGCGGCGCGTACAGCTTACCCCGGCATCGGATTGTAACAACATTTTTGCCATTGTACTGGGCACGGCAGACACCATGATCCGTGAATTTTCTGCAATTTTTTTTTTTTTTTTTGGAATTATTGCAATATTTGGTGATTTTCTAGAACTTTTATGAAGTTTTGGCATATACTTGTGATATTGTCGCTTTTGGTGGATGGAAAATGGTGTAGTTTTAAGTCATCACTCGAGGAAAAAATAACAAAGCCCATTTTCATCACGTCGAGGTATTCTGAACGAAAAGGATTGTGTACACGGAAATTACGGGATATTGTTAAAATCTGAGAAAATAATGTTATGAAAATGTGATTTTTTTTTTTATCAAATCTCTGAATGTTTATTTTCCAATTATTGGCGTGGAAATATCCTGGTTTTTTGTAATCTCTGACATGTCGGGTGCTAATTTTATCAAGAAATATGAATAGTAAATAGTATAGTTTCATCTTGGGTTTCCTCGACATGAGCAATTGAGCTTGATATAAGTGGTTTATGATATGGTGCAAATCTCATGATTGCTTGCTTGTTACATGGGAAATGCACTGAAATGCTATTTTTTCAATATATATTAACGTGTACCCGTTTCTAAAGTCGCATTATTCTTTACTTGATCCCACAGAATGGTAATTGTCCTATAAGATTGTGGTTTTAGCCGTCCCCCTCTTATTATTATCATTTCAGGTTTCCAACACAAGGAAATTAAACTGGAATTCACGTAAATCGGGGGGCATGGAAAATAATTTGAGATCGTTAGAATGGAGTTCACCAAATTGAATTTTATGAATTTCTAGTTCACTCCCTGTTGAACTGCAGTGCTCTGTGCTCCAACATCCTCTCAATCATCTCCACGGGAAGGACGTGATGTGCATGGCTAGTCCGATGAGCACAAGCCAGCCGTATCCGCTCAGGCGGCACATCGCCTCCCACTGCCGGTCTCCACCGCGGCACGGCTCCTTGGTAGTGTCATTTTAAACCCAACAAGGCCCTGGAAAGAGCTGCACGAAAGTAATGGCAATTCAGTGAGACATTGCTTCTCCTTTTGATTTGAATCCGACTCGAGAAGGCGGGCGACCAACCCTTCGAATTGTACTAGACCACGCTTCACCTTGCTGGTCGGCGAAGAACGGAAGCTGCAGTCAGGCAACGAGGCTTTCGAGCACTTGGTGCAGTCACACGAACCAGGATCATGGCCTGAGCTGAGAGCGGGACAGGCATGGAAAACAGCTGCTGAGAATCTGAGGGAAACGGTCGCCTCGAGCAAGCTGATCGCTAGGAGCTTCTTCCTTCCTGTCTTGTCGATGAAGGCGCGGCCGATGATCATGAGAGCAGGGTTAGGAGCCGAAGCCATTTGTAGAACAGGAAGTCTGCGATCAGCACTGTGCTTCTCCTCCTGACCATGCTCACTATACTCTCTATTAACATAGATAATTCCCGTTAGCATTCGAAATATAGGAATCGACTCGCTCTAACAAGTGATTGTCGGTCAGGTCATTGCGGATTTGATGTTGGAATGACGCTAATTTCAATGATCAAGCAGAATGAGGAACAGTCAACAAGTTTCTATGAGCTGATGATAACTCCTTGTGCAGCAAGAAGACCTGCAAGACCAGCTTTTTATCCATGGATTCGAAGTTGTCATCTCTGATATAAAGAGGTGAGTGACACCGGTATTGTATCCGACGAGGAGACCCCCGATCCCAGCAGAGAAGGCGAGGCGGAGGATGCACGGGTTCTTCTGTGTCGGAGAGAAGCGCTCCTTGAAAGCAGAGGGATCTGCTTCTGCAAGAACTCCTCCCTTTACCGTTCCTTTCTCTCTTCATTTGAGTTTGTACTGCAGCGAATGGCCTCAGTCCATGAAAATGGCTATTAAGTATGAAGCTCCATGTTTCTTTCTTGCTGATAAAGTGGCATGAACAGGGGCCACAAAGAAGGTTTTTACACTCTGCCAGAAAAGGATCATCTTGTGTCACTGCTTGTTCCAGGGTCATTCGAGTGAATGGTTCATAGTTGGCATAAACCGGTTTAAGTTTACTGGACATTGTCGTTGGTTTGGTTCTTGCAAGCTGGCCTAAGATGGATGCTAGACCAAAGTTTTCATGTGCTCATATGCAAAGCGACAGCATAGCTCAGGTTTTCGCCGAACCGATTAGTGCGTGCCAGATTATGTCGAGGCACTTGAGGGACGAGAAGAATGATTGACTTTTGTTTAATCTTCATCCTACCTAATTTACAGTCCCCCAAACGACCAGTATGCATTAGTATTTCATGAAGGACATCTTCATCTTGCGGCTGATCGTCCAGATTGAGATGTTAAGAGTCAATGTAATTAGGGGGTCACCCATCTTTTTCTTTGCATAAAGGCGTGGAAGGTAGACAGTATGTATCAGCTTTAGTTGCATAAATCTTTTTAGGCCTATTTTGCGTTGGCAAAACATGGCCAGAAAAGCTTTCAGACATGACATGCAGCACACCACTTTAGTGTTTCTGGACAAAAATATTAAAAGGCAAGACAGCGCGATTCCGTGGCTCTTGGGGAAATTCGTAGTTTATTGAATCACATTTCAAGAATCTAGAGGAACCATGCCATTTATAGTTACTGAACCGCGACTGGTTCTGTCAACCGCATCACCTCCATCCACACAGCCAGAGCCTACACGATATTTTCTCCGAAGAGGAAATGCAATCATAGGCATGATCAGGCCTCTAGAGAAGGCAAGTTTCTTAAAGCCCGCTCTTGGAGACCCT
The DNA here is from genome assembly GCA_014182515.1 of Eucalyptus microcorys. Taxonomy (NCBI): domain Eukaryota; kingdom Viridiplantae; phylum Streptophyta; class Magnoliopsida; order Myrtales; family Myrtaceae; genus Eucalyptus; species Eucalyptus microcorys. Next base: position 2,679,577 of record CM024565.1, on the reverse strand, counting down.
CTCACCCCATTGATTGCCTGATTGTGATGGGATGAGGACTGTGTGATCTGAATTAATCGGGTGCTATAAAAAGTTCTGATACCAGACCTCACCTACAGATGATCTTGGTAGATTAAAACCCCACAAGCACAAACGTAAAAGTTCTGATACCAGAACTCACCTGCAGACGAAAAGCGAGACAGAATGAATTGCAAGCTTTTCCTCCCCATATTATTCTGGATAATTCAATAACTATGCCTTGTATTTATTGTTGCCGTCGAGGAGTGGGCATCATTTTCTTTGGCTCATCCTACTTCTCATCACCTTCCACTCTCTCAAAACTTGCCACCCTGTCCAAAAGAAACATCTCCAAATAAGTGAGATCTCCATAGCCGAGAAATGCAAGAGATACTAAAATTTTCACAAAGTTCGAGATTCTAGAATTCAGTTTACCATCCACCCATTGCAAATATAACCACACTGTCATAAAAAACACCGTCTTATTAATAAATGATAGGATAGTGGCAGAACAGGTGCATTTCTCTCCTTGCCTGCTCAAGAATTACGATGAATACAGCAAGAGAATGTTACACTCCAACTACAGAGTTCCTCCACTCACATGATGGCAGACAAAATGAGTAAGGTCAACAAAGCAGGGGAAAGAACAGAACGTACTCCCACTCCCTTAGTACCTGAAACTTCACTGATACAATAGGTCAAAACAGAAAGAAGTACATGAAAGACCAACTTTAGAACAAGTAGGAAGAAGGCCGTGCAAGGTAACAAGTAACTAATCAGAGCTGAGGAATCAAACGAAATCCCTCATGTCGTGTGAAAACACAGTTTAAAATCAAACTGCAATGAACAATAGGTGCAGTGTAAATTCCACAGGACTAATTACTCTTATACAATTGAGCTTCAGCCTCCTGATAGAGCAAAAGGCAGTTAATGATCAGTAAAGATGTCTTGAGCCAGAAACCATTAGTGTGGATAAGCAAAAATTATAATATATCAAAACTTGGTCAAAAAGGCAAGAAATGGTTGCTGTAAACTACAAATTTTCCTTTATATAATTAATTGCTGCAATAAAATAGATAGTTGAAGTCAAAAGCCCCATACTCTAAAGATGGTGTACATAAAAAATGGTTGATAAAGCATCTAAGTAGCAAAATTATACTGTTTGCCAAGAAACAAACATTGTCCTGGTGACAACCCTAATCTCTTGCAAGAAGTTTGTCTCCACATAACGTAATCTTCCAGCAATCAACTTGGAACAGAAAAACAGAACCTCTCTTGGGCACAACTGCAAACCACCCGAAACAAGTTTTAGCTACTCTCAGAAAAAATACAACAAATAGTACAATAAAGTAAGCAAAAATTGAAACAGAAACCTGTTAGATTACTCTAAACTACTTAATGATCGGAATCCATTATAGTGATGTGATGACCCTAAGATGCTAAATTAGTTGTTGAAGCAGCAAGCTGACGATTCTAGATTATAAATTTAAGCACCTTTATATGCATGCATTCTTCAGCACAACTAGTCGAGCACAAATATGCTCAGACCTGCCAAATCTATTTGGAAACTATTTTACTTTATGGTGCCAAGCTTAAGACAATAAAGAAGTGCTTTTGCGCTACAGTGTTATGAAATATAGAGTTTAGAACACTGAAAAAATTGGACAAAGGTACAAATCTAGTATATCAACTCATTTTTTCCATCGGTCTGCAATATCTGGTAACTTGAGATTTGCAATATTTATAGATAATCCATAGGGTTGTAAATGCATATGCAATCTAGGTTTAACACCAATATCACAATCTGAATCTTACTAGACTTACAAGTCAAAATTTGAACTTACCCCGAAATCTATCATTTTTCGTGATTAATCCAAATGTTTCTGCAGTTTCACGTATCATAATACCACTTGCACCAGAAAGTGAAGTCACTTTACACTCAGCAACTGCCACAAAACAGACCAGAGAATAAAGATAACGAAGAACGTAATTAAGCCAAAAGTACATAAACTCCAAGGTCAGAGATCAGTATTTTGGTGACCAAGCTAGAAGAAACAACTTTTTATTTAATGTAACTTTATGAAAGCACAGCCACAGATGATAACAGTAATTCAAACTTCCAAAATGCTCCTAAAGAAGGTGGGAAAAGAACAAGAATCAGAAAGATTGTCTGACCTTGAATAATAGCCCCATGTAAATCTGCACTGAGGAGGCACTGAGCCAGCTGATTCTTTCTGTAGAATACGAAGAGATGTGACTACAAAAGCTGAATACTTCTACTATGGTAGGGTTTGATCAAAAACGCATTATTAGCCACACACACACAACCAAATTTATCTTACCCACTGATGGTCAAAAGTTCAACTATGTAGCCTTTCCACATTTCATGCATCGGCTTAAAGAAGTCAAATCTGCAATTCAACAAATGAAAAAATAAACAAATAAAAATTTCAACTACGTGAATGGAACCAAGACCAAATGATGCCATCAGATATCATATTCTATAACACAAAAAAATCTAACTGATCATTCATCTGTGTTCATTCACATTCAAGTTAACTTTGCAAAATCAAACCTCAAAGATGAGACCCTGGATAAACAATAAACTAACCGAGAAATCTGAAGAAAATTTTCTCTATTCTCCAGCTCAACAAAAATAATTTCATTTGCTGTTAACATGCTACTTTACTTCAAATATGTCAATAGAGTATCTTCTTTGACAAAGTTTCATTACTTAAACAACAAGGTATAATATGGAAAGCCAACTTCTTTCAAACAAAATCTACAGGATTTATATTCAATAGTTTTTCTGGAATAGGCATTTAACATGCAGTAGAGTTCCCTTTGTAAGATCCACAATCCAACTCGAACCCATCCCATACTCTCCACAAAAAGAAAATCTAAAAGGGGGGAAAATAACAAATCATAAAAGGAAGAGAAAAAACTCATGCTTCCCCCAAAAAAGCTCCTAATCTCCATACACGGAGAACATAATAAGAGAAATCTAAATTATAAGCAGAGGTTATTCAACTACAAACACAATGCATTTAAAGGAAGAGGGAAACAAGGGAGAAAAAAACAATGTATGGCAAGATTTGGTACTGAGCAAAAGCCAGATTTAAGTGACCTATAAGCAAATGGGCACACTTACTTGAGATCTTGAGGCAAATCAAACGATCCACATTTCTTATGCTGCTTCATAGACATGTGAGTTTTAGACCGTTTTGATTGGCTCCGCAAAGCCCTGAGGCGAGCACCAGCCAGAGTGCTACGTTTTGGTACATAATTATCAAGAAGAATCACATCATCCAGTCTCATATTTCTAGAACCCTGCATGTATTTCTGAGCTGAATCACCCTTCTGGAGAAGTTCATGCAACACCCTGTCAACTCCAGTTCCTCTTCTGCTAGAAATCTGCATAAATGACAAGAGATAAATCGTAAAAAAAAAAAAGAAAACTACGTATTTCCCATGTCATTGGGCACTTGGCAGAATAGAGGTCTGACCCGATCAATGATCACTCTAATTCAGAGAAAGTAAGTGATTCCTAATCCTGAAACACCAGTAGGCAAAGTAGCGAGTGTTACTCAGTTCATAAACACTCCAGCCAAGCGAACACAATAATACCTCCAAATTCTGCACTAACAGATTCTCGTGCAAGTTTTGAGATAGTAGTGAGTACGTTGGATCACTAGACTCGACATCTGCATAAAGAGCATATAACATGAGCAGTTGCATCCTTTAGCAAGCACAAAATTAAGCAAGCATAGAGTCTGTCTGACTATTGATATATAAGTTAATCTGAGCATCTTATTCAATTCAGTGCATCCAACCATCTGTACCAAACAAACAAGTAAAGATGCACAAGACATCGAAACCTGAGGTACAATATGTTGACAATGATGTATTTGCAAAACACAAGCCAGAAAAGATGAAACAATCATGGCCATAAAGGTGGAAACAGACTTAAAAAAAAAAAAACCAACTATGTCAAAAACTTAGATCACAATGTCATTACCCCTGGTGAGTAGTTTTGAACTAAATTTAGGGATTATCAGATAAATATATTTCCAAGCCTTCAAGAAACCTCAAAACCCTTTCTATTAACAAGGATCCATCAAAATATAAGAAGAAGAACCAGTATATTCCTTAGCAAACAAATGCATTAAAAGAAGCACATATATAAATAAGGATAACATCTCTTGGGGTCTGAGTCTCCTGAATGACAAGATACTTGAGCACAAAGTTTTCCTTTTCACTCGCGACCTCCCTCAGAACATCTCCTCTCTCCTCAAAAAACAAATAACAAAACCAGCATTCTCCACTTCAGATGAATCTCAAGAGTTAGATCCCAGAGCAGGTCAAGGATGAACATCACTAATTCATGACTTCAATAACTGGATGTCTAAAAGCTTTTTGGTTTGTAGCACAGCATGGAATGGCACAGAAACTGAAAATAAATTCATGAAGCTGAAAAGACAAAAGAAGCAATGCACGCACAGAAGTGATGAATGCAGAATGCCTAACTGAGAAAAATTATTCAAGAAAGTCATATAAATCCATCGAACCTTCGAACTAGAGCTGCATAATGAAATCAAGAACGACGGAATGCAGGGCCATCGACAACCACACTACAAACAGCAAAATCCTACATAACCGAAAGGTGTTTTTGCGCTAATTACACGAGACTCTAGCAACCTCGGCAATAACCCTTCACGGTTCACCCTCTATAATCAAAATTTGCAACCGAAACCCATATGGGCAATCAAGGAAAGGACCTTTATTCACTGAAGTAATGGAGGAGGACACGCTGTGCCAGCAGTGCCAGCCCCACCATCACCTTCTCTCCCGCCTCCTCTATCAAACCTGCGGTTATTACTGCTCCTCCTCTCTTGCGGCTGCATAGCCTCGGCTCTCGCCACCGCGAACCGCCGTTCCAGCGCCTCCTCCAGCGCGCGTTTTCTGATCTTGAGAAGCTTCATCAGCCGCCATCGCAGAAAGCCAAGAACTTTCCTCACCTCTGCGGGAAAGCCGCAAACATTCAGACAACGGCCCGAACTCAAGTCAAAAGGGTATGAATTTGTCTTGCTCTTTTGGTTTTCGACAGTGAAAAAAAAAAAACAGCACAGCAATTCGACAAATTCAACGATTGCGGAAAACGCAGCGATTGGTGACTACCCAAGTGAAGACAATCACGGGAAGGGAGAGCAACGTTCGATATCGGAACTACCCAAAAATCACAGGGGGGAAACGGTGATGCACAGGGAGGCCGCGACGGGCGGTGCTCCGGCGACGGGCCGGCGGCGACGGTGGTGGCGCGGTGATATCGACAACTTGCTCCGCCGAGTAGTCAGAGACAGAGAGAGAGAGGGAAGAGGGCGCGTAGAGGCATCATAACAGGAAGAAACTAGAGGCGAACCGGGTTTTCTACCGAACCGTTGCTCGGGAAATTGAGCCGAAAACCGTCCGGTTCGATTACAGTCTTAGGACGACGCCGTAACGTATGCCGTTGTGACAGAATAAGATTGTAATGCGTTGTCTTAAATAAGGTAATATGATTATTTGGTTTTAGACATAGAAAGTGTAATTAAAAAGAAGAAAAAAAATAAGAATAACAACTCACTTTACCCTTAATCGAAAAATTAAGATTTTGATTTATCTTCAAAGAAGAATAGTCCCAAATCATGTTGTGTCGTAGCAAGTGAATATATCATAATTCTATATACAAAATGTAATAATTCAAAATAGGGAATTCGTTGGAAGGTATCATGTGTGTTGATGGATTGAGTTAAAAGGGAAATTTGCAAAATTCAAATCTTTAAGTTTTTTTTTTTTTTGAAGTACACCTTTGCATCCTCTAAATTCTCAAAGGTACTTTGACATCGTTAATACTTGCACTTTCCTAATTGGTTTAGTGCAGCTCTCTATTTATATATATCTATACAAATATATATTTATATAATTTGCCAATATTGTCCCTCAACTACATAATATTTTGTTTTAGTTAGCTCTCCTTTTGAAAATACAAATGGAGCTGCTGAAATGGACTGTTATAGCAATGCCATATGAATGCTGACTGGATCAGCTAAAGTGATGTGAAATTATTTTTCAATGAATAGAAAACTAAAAGAAAAAAAAAAAAAAATTCCAAAGCTCCATTTGGTTACGGAAAATGAAAAATTAAAATATATAATTTTAAATTTAATCACTTGTGTTATTTGAAATATTTAGTCAACAAAAAAGTTTTTACTACTATCAATATTTATGTTTAAATATTTTCATAGATAATGAAAATATTATTCATTTACTTATTTTTATGGACTATACAAGTAATCACTAATAAAATCATTTATTTTTTACGAAACAAACTCATCTAAAGAAAAGAGATAGAAGAATGAGAGTGAGCCATGCCAACTCTACTAAGGCACCAACAAAGGCCAATCCAAAGGCCAACTACAGTATGGCTCGTCGTCGTCACCACCCATTCAATCACACACGGCATTAGGCAAGTTAGATTGCATTGCGGTCAATTTCCGGTGAAGTTTTGAAGAACTAGGGTTTGGTTTGAACAAAGTTCTATAGTGAAGAAGACGAGGCGCACAAGGCAATTTTGTGGGGAGGGGGCAGACGTCATTGGAGGTAGAATCTCGCAATACGATGAACCTGTGAAGCTTTCCTTATGAAGCTCTTGGCACGCCATTGAAAATCTTCCTGTCCGATCAATCTGTTCCGAGGGAACTTCTGAAGCTATCTTCTCTCAACAATTTTTCTCATATTATCCAAGTATGTCGCAACCCCTCTTGGATGAGGAAAGATGGGAAAACATCAGGATTAGAGGTAATGTCGAGTTAGGGACCAACGGTTCTTAATTGACATGAGTTCCTCCAAACCCCTTAGGAAACTGCATAATTTAATAGATTTATGTATGGAGTTCAACTTAACTAAGAGCCACCATTAGCCTAACCAAGGTTGGTTAAAAATCAAGTGAGATATAAGAACATACATCACTTCCTACACAACAAAATATTTATGATTGATACTTGATTATACTAATCATTTAATTAGTGTCATGTCGGTACCTTCAACTTGATTATTTGTCCACTAAAATGCCCATGTAGTATTTTGGCCAAATAATGGGTCATAAGGTTCTCATCCATTGGTTAAAAATGTAAAGCAATGTAACTTAACCCTTTAACTAGAGCAAACAAATCATGACATGAAAGGGTAACCTAATACGAATTGGTTAAAAATATAACATGACATTGTTATAATGCTCAGGACAACAACCACCATGAGTTAAGTTCAAATGAGTTCACTTTATTACCTAAAAGATCAATCTATCTAGCATACGTTATATCAAAGGTAACTATGAGAAGCTCTAAACTAAGGTTATGTTATCCTTCTGAAACTAAAGTAAATCTATTATTATAATTAAACAACCTAATAAAGGCTTCTATTCCTAGCCATTTTCTGATTTTTATTTTATAGTTTTCGAATTTTTTTTCTAAAAACTGGGACTTGGGCTGGGCTCTTGGTCCCAGCCCGCATGCAAAATTAGGTACGGGCTTCGCACGGACGCGGGCCGCTCATGCAAAAAGGCTCACTAGTCAAGCCTCTTCCAATTAAAATTTCAAAACCCCAATTAAAACACCCGCCATTAATCACCTCCAGTCGCCGGATCGCTGCCGCGGACCATCGCCGCTAACCACCAGCCGCATGGCTCACAGAACTGGGACGATAACTCTCTGCCACCTCTCCCCGGCGACAGATTCCGAGCATTGCCGTTGTTCATGCATGAAACACGATTTCAAAGCAGTATCCCAATTACTATGCAGTTTTCACGGGACATTAATCTTTACTCTTGACCGTAATAGATGAGATGAGACAAGGGTTGCTGGGTCCTACCTTTGCCGAGAACGAATTCCAGCCGCAATGATCACTAGTCCATATTTACTCGAGGGAATTCCAGGAAGCATTGGCAAGCAAAACCAGAACCGCCCCAAGGAAATCAAACGAGGTCTAACGGCTTCAAGACCGGGGGCTATGGAAACAGAGCGATCTCGATGCTCTTCTTGCGGAGTCGAACGAAGGGCCGAGACCTCTGATAACTTGTCTACAGCGATTGGCGTCGGCGAGAAAGGCTTGAACGATCAATGACAACATCCCGGCAACGGCGGCGAAGTCACGATCTGCCGCCGTGATGGGGGATGTCCGCTGGTGACAGAGGAAAGGAAAGAAAAACACCCTAAGAGTTCAGGGGGGGTCCGTGTTTATTTTATCATATACACATATAAATTATACTTTACTTCCTTGTAAAAAAGGACAACTTACCTTATGACTATTGTAAATTTTGAGCTTTATCTCGCTCTGCTAGGCAAGCTTCCTTTGTAATTCCGTGTTCTCGAGCTGCTTTGTCTTACTGGCGTCACATAAATCTCGGCAAGTCCTCGCTAACATCGCGTGGTCCCATTCGACGGTAGTCAGGGCTGCACAGATTAGTAACATCTGTCTTGAGTTTAGGAGCAATTTGACCCATTTGGAGGATTAAACAGCACTCGAAAAAAGACGTGTGTGACGGATCCGTCATGAGGTGATACATCTAGAGCTCGATCGTTTCTCCGGCAATACTTTCAAATTAATCCCTAATTAACTCACCATCTTATTTTAAAATTTTTATTTTTAGAAGACGATGTTTAGTACTTCCCTTCGACATGCACTCACTTGATAGTCAATACTAAATAAAAAATTATTTTCTCTGTTAACGCGATCCCCCTTAACCCACGTAAAATTTTTCTGAAGTAGGTGAAGTGATGCTGTTTAACGGGAAAAAAAGGGTCCTCCGATAATTTTTACAATAGATCGGCACTAGCCATATCAACCATATACTGTTAGTTTCATTGCACCTCTCTCGAGCTATGACTTGTTAATTAATGGCGGATCGGTTCTAGGGTGGACCAGTTCCATCAATTTCACTAGTTTGATCTGATCCATACGATTCCTTCTCAGGAATTAGGAATTGGATATATTTCCAAGGGAACTACCCAAAATCGACTAATCCGATCCGATCCTATTCCCAAACTAGATTGGGACCAAGATCAAAGTGGGACCTATGCACATCCCTATTGTTCATACAAACCTAACATGACCAAACTTTTGTGTAACAAGGAGTCAAATTGTTGCCCCTCATATCTATTAAATGTTTCATGTCCATTAGTTAAAAAAAGGAAACGTAGCCGCCATTCCAATAGGGCATAATTTGGCAGATCTCTTCCCATTACTCGGCTTCTTGTATGGGTGATGTACCTCTTGTGACTCTAGTGCCTAATAACCCGAAGAGAATCTCCAAATTTAAATCTAATTCTCACTTCCATCTCGAACTTGTATTTTGTCAAAAAAGGAACCACCAATTATCCTTTTAGTCCCAAATCTACCGTGTATCCAAAAATTGCCACTGATTTCTTCAAAATTTTCAATATTGGGAGATTGCTATTGTTTCATACAAATGTTAGTATTGGTGAAGACGTAAATTCTGGTAATGAACCTCTAATTCACTTTGATGTTGATAATTTTGACAAAATTAATGGTGATTTTGGGGCGCAAGGCAAATTTTAAATTATAGTAGGAGTTTTTAATTTTTTCTTTTTAAAAACGTCTAAGGTAGAATTGAGATTGGACCTAATTTTATGAATCTTTTAGGGAATTAAGTCATTTTTTTTAGGTTTAGGATGAAAATGTCATCATAGTGTCCTAAAATTGAAAATTCATACAATGTTATAACATCTCATGATGAAATGTGGCCCTAACGTTAAGCATTATATGTTCTAGCAAATATAAAAAGATGTTATACATTGGATTTTGTGTCCCAAAAAATATCGCCTCCTAGCCGGAGGCCACACCATTATCCTTGTACCTTTATATGTGATATTTAAATTCTCTACACTTTATCATACTAGGTAAGTATCAGTCCAGGGTCAACCTTGAACCGAAACAATCCAACCGGTCCTAGTTTGGTTCCCAGGGAGATTAGGCCATGGACTCTATACTGTGCGGGTTGGTTCTAATCTTGGGACTGTAGGTCAGTCCAACCCAGATCAACCCAACATTATATATCATAATATATAATATATTTTTGTTTACTATAAACCCTTTCGTCTTTATTATTTCTTATGCAGTTTTGTCGTGTAAATTAGAAAGTAAAAATTTGACCTGGCTTCGACTAAAAAAAATAGATACCCTCTTCGCTTGCCTTTGCCCTCTTCTCACTTGCCTCACAAACACAACTCCATCACTACAAATGGAGATTTCTATTGTTAACTTATTTTAGATTTATGTTTGATATGTATCGGTATTCATAGTGTGATAACTCAATATTGTACTGTTGATAGATATATAATTTCAAAGACTACGATTGTATGTTCACGGAATACTAAAAATAAAAAAAGAAGAAGAAGAAATAATCGATTGGTCCTGAGTTAATCTTGAAACTAGATCAGACCCATGGGGTTGTTCTGGTCCTCGGTCCCAAGCTCAACAGAATTAGTCCCTGGTCTAAAAAATTGAGAACCAACAATGTATGGGTTAATCCTTAGATTACGTACTAAACTTGCCAAACTCGGATCATGCTCACTCCTAACATTAGGAATAAAATGTTGGAAATTTTTTATAATATTGGCTTACATTAATTAATTAATTTTTTATTTTAAATAATCAGATTAATGGATATTCCAATATTTGTTAAACCCTAGAGTGATTTTATTGAATTGTGTTTTGACATCTATTAATAACGAGCCTAGTTGAGCAGCAAAGTGTAGACAATTGTGTTTAACTGAAGCTCGTAATGGGAATGGCCCAATTGACACTCTATTAATTAGGGTTTGCTAGGTCATCTCTCTAGCCTACAAAAGGGTAGGTTATACCTATCAATTGCTTGAATCCCATTAAAAGCTGCTATACTGAAATATGTCATAGAGATGAAGATCTAGCATTCGAATAGATCTCTAATTATCAGGTTGATCTATTTTCTTCAAGTGAAGCAATGGCTCAAACAATTACGTTTTATTCCGCCGTGCTTATCGATTTCGGTGTTTTACGGTCATAGATGGATCCAATTCTTCTCGATTGATTCTGAATAAATAATTTACATGTGGTATCAGAGCTATCACAGTTCACAGAGATAACTAATTGTCTTGAAACAACTATGCCTCCATCAACTTAGAGAACAAGCTCGAACCCTCTGAAAGGAAGTCATCCCCCCATATCTTGGCAGTTCTTTAATACCACGAAAAAGTTGCTGCTGCTACAAGGAACCTTGGCATGCGGTTTATATGATGTAACTGCTCGACTTCATTGGTACGTAAATTGTAACAACTAAGAGTCCTAGTCTCATTGCCCACTTCCACCAAAACTTGACAACAATCTTGGTAGTAAGCCAATGGCCGGACAGGTCAGAAACTCCACCAGTGGTCATGTAGCGAGAACAACAGATCCCATGGTCGGTTCAATCCATATTCTCTCATAATCCACACATCCACAACTCGTGGCTCACCATAAATGGTAAGGCAAAGATGCTCTTCTAGGACGGCCAAATCCATGCGGAGCCAATTGTCTATAACATTAGGCATGTCCACCTCCATAAAACTCTCAATACGAATATCAAAAGCCACCAACACTTTTGCCAAATTTCGCACCCATTCGCGCCTCATTAGCCAGTGCAGACGGCCACGGAGGTAAACCCCCATTATGCCCGACTCAACCAGAAAATATGGCATCCCTTGGAGTCGCCTCCACACGTTAGCTTCTGATTTGTAGATGCTAACTTCAGATACAATTGGCCTTAGCAAGGTCTGAACCACCCTCAACAACACGAACCCATCATTCCATTCGTCATACCCAAATCCATAAACAGAGAGACCCAATCCATGGGGTATTATAGCATTTGTAGGTGGCAAGACGCAATGGTGACTAGAGATCGGATCCCATATAGCAACCTCACGGTTGGCCACATTAGCAATGCAAAGGGTGGAACGACAAGACCCTAGCAACCTAACATATCTCCACTAGCGAGGGTACTGTCTCTCCACCTCGTCCGTTAGGGAACCTCGATCTTTACGGCAGAGGCTCAGGCGATGCTCATAGAAGAGGCCGAGGGTCCATGCCATGAAAAGACGATTGTTTATAGAGGGACATCATTGTTTGGACACGCACTTGCACTGGAGTAGAGACTTCACCGGCCATCGAGTCTAGTATCTCGGCGATCGATGGGCTCTCCATTTCCCAGGCTATGTCGAAAGCCTCGCCTCCTCACAGCTTGGTTTTGGCAAATCGATTCACGTGATCAAGGTCATCTACCAATTTGAGAACTATCAATGGAAACTTATAATGGGAAATAGGGAATTAGTTGCAAATTACAATGTGTATCTATAAGGGAAATTTGCAAAAGTCACACTCATAAGGTTTTCCTTTGTACATCTTGAGTCCTATCAATCCAAAAGGTATACTTTTAACTCTTTAGTTTTCTACAAATTTCCTAATATTCTACCGTAACGGTAATGACATCACTAGCTCTTATACTTTTCCAATGTCATTCAATATTGCTTTGATACTATTTTGACTCAATGTAGTCCCTCATCTATGTATTGTTTTGTTTGAGTTGGTTCTTCAATCGAAATTACAAGCGGAGAAGCTAAAGTGAACTGCCACGTTAAAGTCATTGCTGATTTTATTAATTAAAATGAGCTAAATGTGAAAAATTATTAAGAATTTAAAGAACCAAACCTCGAAGAGAAAAGAAGGGGGAGAAAGAATGAGGGGCCGACCACGATGAGGAGGCCATCACCGCCTGATCACATAACACACGACAATAGGCAATCAAATTGCATCACGATTAGGTTTTCAACGAACAATCCAAGATCTAGAGCTTGGTTCGAGCAAACTTCTATTGTGAAGATGACGTGGCAGTTAGCATGTGTTGCATCTTCTTCTTCTTCTTCTTTTTGTGTTCTTGAGCTTCTTTGTCTTGTTGGTGTCGTGTGACCGTGTCCAATGATGGCCTAATCCGTCTCAAGTTTAGGAGCAAATTGACCCTTTGAAAGGAGGACCAAACACTTGAAAATATATATGTGATGGAACCATTCATCGTAAAAGTCGATATTCCAAGATCTTGATCATTTTTCTCAAGTAATTCTTTCAAACTAGCCACAACCAAGTGTTCAATCCACCATCTTATTTAAAATCCTTTTGTTAAAAAGTGATGTAAAATACTTTCCTCCATAATTGGACTTGTTGGTATTAAAAAGTTAATTTCATTTTCCTAACAAAATCTCCCAAATCCACGTCAAAATATTCGAAGAATGTGAAGCGAATGCTACTTAATTGGAAGATGGCACTTTAGCACTAGCCACGTTATCTGTATATTGTCACTTTCCTAGAATCTCCCTCAAGCTATATGACTTTGACACGGCCCAAAGATGAAGCATGATCCAAGATTGTCCGTGATGAGGCCGTGTCACGCACAAAGGTTTGTCCAAGAATAGCCCGCGATCGATCCATGAATGATCCACAATCCACGCATGGCCAGCCCATGCGCGATATGGACAAAGGCCCATGCACGACCTATGATCGACCCATGAGCAATGTTCGGCCAACCCACATGCAACCTGTGGCCGTTCACCTACTCCATGTCAGGTGACCCTACTGCTTTGATCTTGCTTCTGATACGCGCCCATGGGCTTTCCCAAGGGCTAGAGCCATTGAGTGGCCTTATATGTAGACTTGTAATGATGATACATGTTCAAATGCCACCGTTGGATCGAATGGACGATCAACGGCTGAGATACGACCCAAACTTGTATAAATAGTTGTCCCTCCCCCATTGTATTTAGCTTGTTCACAAGAGAATACACTCGTTCCTTGCTCATACGACCCTTGTGTTCGTGTATGTGTGTGTAAGGTTGACTTGGGATCGAAAATCCTAAGGCTGCACATGTCATTGATTGATCGGAAACAACTGACCTTGACAAGTGGTATCGAAGCGTTCATTCCAAGCGCAATGGCTGATCCTCGTGTTGATGTTTCGGTTGTTTAAGGCGATGAGCGAGAAGATCGTGGGCGTCCAGCTAAAGACCACCCGGTCAAAGAAGAACCGTGTTGTTTCGAGCTCAAGGGATCCAAAGGGGGATCTGGAGAACTGAATGACAGTCTTAAAGGAGACCGTCATGGACGTTTAGGCATTGATGGATGACCTGAACTAGACCGTCGAAGGAGCGGAAGCTGATAGGGAGGAGTTCTTGGCTGAAGTGCAAAAACTCAAGGCCGGCAGGGGAGAGCTCCATATCAAGGTGTTGGGATCCCTCACGCACGAGATACAACAATGGGACGAGACCTAGGAGGCCGCAATGGTGGCCATGCGTGCGGAGATGGCCAAGTTGAAAAACAAGCTCACCGAGTTTGAAGCTGCACGCATGAACGAGGTGATCACCGTGCATGCAAACCCATGAACCGAAGCACCCAAGCCAATAGAGTTCAAGGGCTGCGGGTGGCCAAGGACGTGGACAACTTCCTGTGGTACAAGGAACAATACTTCTAGGCTATGGGAATCAATGACGACGCATCCCGGGGAAACACCGCTTTAATGTATTTAGTTGATAACGCGTTGTTGTGGTGGCGTCGTCGGTTGGATGATAGGAGTGGCAACCCTATCACGACATGGGCTAGGTTAGTCGAGGAATTTTGACGGAACTATTATCCCACATACGCGGAGGAGGAAGCTTGCGATGAACTTACGCGCTTAGAGCAACGGACTCCGCGACCATGTGAAATTGTTCTCGAAGTTGTTGCTGCTTTAAATTCCGTCCATGACCAAGACTGAAGCATTCCATCAATTCATAAGCAGACTTAAACCATGGGTCAAGCAAGAGCTCAAACGGTGCCATGCAATGAATCTTACAATGGCTACTTCCATGGTTGAGTCCCTCATGGAATACAAGTAGTCATCCGCGGCTAAGCCAAACTCTCGTTCGAGAGAAAATGCCAATGGTGGGGGAGATAAGAGCTAGTACAACTGTCCGAGTAGAGGCAAACCACCATCGGTCTCTCCTAAGACTCAACTCGAGTCGAGCAATGGAGGGTACCATTGCAAGGTACGCGCCTACAAGTACTTTTTTTGTGACGGTCCCCATATGGCCTGAGATTGCCCGAAAAGAGGAAAGTTGGCAGCTTTATGCAAGGAGAATTAACCGTGAGAGGAGGTGTGATTGGGATTATTACGGATCCTTGGGTCGATTAAGGCCAAGAAGGCCAAGGAACCTAAAGGGATAATGTTCGTGGATGTGAAGATCGATGGTACCATAATGAGTGCACTTGTGGATACCGGGGCATCCAACCTCTTCATATCCAAAGAGGCTGCGAAGAAACTAAATCTTTCGGTCGAGATGAGTGATGCCGATTGGCTCAAAACGGTGGACTCCAAGGAAGTCCCGACTATCTGCATGGCTAGGGACGTAGAGCTTCACCTCGGTCCATAAACCAGCAAAGAAAACATCGAGGTAATCTCCCTTGATTTTGTGCTTGGTTTAGGATTCCTTGATTGGATCAATGCGGGTATTATGCCCTTCGCGGATTGTATATGTATCTTAGATTACCGATACCAATGCATGGTCCCGATCTACCGCAAGTCGGGACGCAATAGGAAGATGCTATCAGCCATGCAGCTAACAAAAGGGCTAAAGAAGGGCGAGGTGACCTTCTTGGCAGCGTTGAAGGAGGAGGGCAAGGAAGAAAGTGAGGTATCGGAGGAGGTGTCCTAAGTCCTTGATGCTTTCCAAGATGTGATGCCGCCTGAGCTGCCCAAAAAGCTTCCTACTTGGACAGAAGTGGATCATCGAATTGAGCTTGTGCTCGATGTTTGGCTGCTAGCCATGGTACCCTATCGCATGGCCTCGCTCGAGTTAGAAGAGCTGAGGAAACAACTCAAAGAATTGCTCGATGCGGGGTACATTTAGCCGTTTAAGGCCTCATTCGGTGCTCCAATTTTGTTCCAAAAGAAACATGACGGATCCCTCTGCATGTGCATAGACTATCGAGCATTGAACAAGTGGGGTAAGTACACTATCAGTACCAAAACTTGTATACAACGTTCACTTTGGTGCCAAAACTTTATTTAGAATCACTTAAGTGCCAAAAATTTTGAAAAACGATCATTTCAGTGCCAATCTCGATCTGGTTGGCCGAAAATCCTACGTGGCACTTTTTATTAATTTTTGAAATTGATGTGGCTCACCGAAGAGTAAAGTCAGTATTTAAACAATAAAACGACGCCGTTTGGTGTCTTTCCCCCAATTCAAAACCCTAAATCCCCAAATTAAGAGAGAGAGAGAGAGAGGCATGGCATGGGCTTCCCGTCGTCTTCTTCCCGGAAAAACAACACCAGCACCAGCCAGTAGCGACATTAGCAGCGCACCAGTACCAGCACCAGCACAACTCCGCCTTCGATTCGTCCGACATTCAATCCACGCACGGTCAGCCCATGTGCGATACAGACAAAAGGCCCATGCACGACGCGTGATTGACCCGTGAGTAATGTTCGGCCAACCCATGTGCAACCTGCGGCCGTTCACCTACTCCATGTCAGGCGGCCTTGTTGCCATGATCTTGCTTTTGACACACGCTCATGGGCTTTCCCAAGGGCTAGAGCCATTGAGTAGCCAAATATGTAGACTTGTAATGATGATACACGTTCAAATGTCACCATTGGATCGAAGGGATGATCAACTGTTGAGATACAACCCGAACTTGTATAAATAAGGGTCCCTCTCTCTCATTGTATTAAGCTCTTTCACGAGAGAATACACTCATTCCTTGCTCATCCATGAGTGAATGGGAGAAATCAAGGAAGAATATTTTTATGGGCTCTCGGCAACTCCCAAAGTCATGCTCTGTTGTTGTGACTAAGCCTCCCCTCCCTTTCACTGAATGCGAAAGCCTTTTGGAAGTGTAGATGTAGACTGCAAATGGGGATCGAAATAGGATGATAAATCCGCGATGAGGATTGGAACCGATGAAAGTGGGCTAACAACAATTTGCGTGCATGTGTAATAAAAATCCGGAGAATTGTAGTACGCACATAATTAAGATCAACATACAATTTCTTGGTGACAAATTCGGAGTTGGACAACGATTTGGAGATTGACAACAAATTATTTCGTTAAAATCACCCGTTTAACCACCCAAGAAGCCCTAATATTTCCTAATTTGAAACACTCGTATCTCCCGATGATCCAAAGACAAGCCCCACTCGGAATTCTCATCTTTTTTTCAAGTATCACCCATTGCCCGTTGAAATCCCTACGCTTCTCTGTTCTTCCTCCCCTCTATCTCAGCCCCCCCTCTCTCTCTCGCAAAAACTCACGATCAACACTCTTTGTCTTTTCATCTCTTCATTGTCACTTGGCGATACTTTGCGATAATAGGGGAAGCAGTGTACTCCAGCGGTGATGGTCTGTCTTCAGTGTGCAAACCTTCTTTCGAAGGGGGAGAGAGAGATGGAACTCGATCTCTCGTCTCTTCATCTCTTGGCAGATGTAGCTTCGTTGGTCTCCGAGGGAAAGCTTTGTCTCACCCCTTCCGTCTTTGTTCTTCGTTGAGAGGTCAATTGGCTAGAACCGTGAGATCGTGACTAGGCAATAGCCACTTACACCGAGCGCGATCGCCTCGGGGCATCGAGGAAGTAGCCCTTCCACATACAAGGTTGCTAAGAAATGGGATGAATATGCGGACTTGGTGTGCGCGTGCCTAAATAGAGCCGCAAAGCGCACTTCCTACAAAAAGCGACGGCACATGGAGTTTCAGGTTAGGGACTTGGTGTTGGCTAAACTGTACTTGGTCTTACACTACCATGACATGCACAAAGGGCTGATCTGTCGCTATAAAGGCCCATTCCGAGTGTTGCAACGAATCGGGAAGGTGGCATACAAGTTGGACTTGCCGGTCAAGCTCAAGGTACACCTCGTGTTCCATGTGAGTATGCTGAAATTTTTCCATGCAGATGAGGACGACCCAGATCGAGGTGAGTCACAATGAGTGCCCCTAGGAGCAAAAACCTCCTATGATCGGGATGTTGAATGTATCATGGCGGACCGGATCATATGGAAGAAATATTGTGCGCCAAAGAAAGAATACCTCATCCAATGGAAGGGCCTTCCTAAGAGTGAAGCAAGTTGGGAACCTTCCGAGACTCTGTGGTAGTTCAAGAAACACACTGAAGCTTTCCATGCCACAGATGCGACAAGGGTGTCGCCCAATTAGGTGGGGGAGAATGACACTGCCCACGGACGAAGCATGATCCAAGACCGCTCGTGATGAGGCTGTGTCACACACAAGGGCTTGTCTAAGAATAACTTGCGACCGATCCATGAACGATCCATGATCCGCACATGGTCAGCCTATGCGCGATACGAACAAAGGCCCATGCATGACCCGTGATCGACCCGTGAGCAATGTTCGGCCAGCCCACATGCAACCTGCGGCCGTTTACCTACTCCATGTCAGGTGGCCTTGCTGCCTTGATCTTGCTTTTGAAACACGTTCATGGGCTTTCCCAAGGGCTAGAGCCATTGAGTGGCATGAAATGTAGACTTGTAATGATGATACATGTTCAAATGCCACCGTTGGATTGGAGGGACGATCAACGGCTAAGATACGACCCGAACTTGTATAAATAAGGGTCCATCCCCCTCATTGTATTTAACTCGTTCACAAGAGAATACACTCGTTCCTTGTTCATATGACTCTTGTGTTCGTGCGTGTGTGTGTGTAAGGTTGACTTAGGATCGAAAATCCTAAGGCCGTATGAGTCATTGATCGATCGAAAACAACCGACTCGTGACAACTTGCTCATTGATTCATATCTATACAAACTTAGCCATGAGGGCCCACATTCATCAACTACCACCTAACATTTATTGAATATCTTCCCGATCCATTCCGCCCGTAAATAAAACATTAGGTTGGTGAACCTGTCCACACGCATCGGGTGAGGCTCGAATTGCAAAGTGACAAACATTGTCCCGAAAATTACCACTCTAAATTTGGAACCATAGTGATTTGAATGTGGGCAAGTCGAGCGTTTCACCACTCACTCCACCCTAATTAGCCAGATTTGATCTTGCTGGCCATTCTCGCGTGAAGAAGATGAACAATTACAAGGAGGCACAGAATCGAAAAACTAAAAAATTAGTTAGGGTAGTTTTTGAAGAAAAAATATCTTAATTCTAGTTTTAGCATTCCTCAAATTCTACTTTGCAAGGTTGAGTGGGAATAGTATTGGGCTTTCGGCATTTTCAATGCTAGCATTTGGTTGAAAAATATTTCAAAATACTTGCCAAATGCTCCGGTATTTTTCCAAGAGACTTTGTAAGCTAAAAGCTCTTGGGAAAATTGAACCAAACGCACCCTTAGTTGTTACGGATATTGTGTGACCCCATAATGATTGTCTAATTCATCTTAAGTTTAGGAGCAAATTGACCATTCGAAAAGAGGACCCAACACTTCAAAATATGTGATGGACCCATTCATTATAAAAGATGGATTACCAAGATCTTGATCATTTTTCTCAAGTAATACTTTCACTCATTGATATTAAAAAGTCCCTTTCCTTTTCCTAACAAAATCCCCTAAACCCACATCAAAATCTTTGAAGTAGGTGAAGCAAATGCTGTTCAACAGAAGATGGCACTAGCCATATCATCCGTTTATTATCACTTTCCTAGCTCCCCCCAATCTTTAAGACTTGCTCATTGATTCATGTCCATACAAACCTATCCATGAGGACCCACATCTATCAACTTCCACCTAACATTTATTGAATATCTTCTTGATCCATTCCTTCCATGAATAAAAACATTAGGTTGGTGAAACCTGTCCACGCATGAATCGAGCAAGGCTCGAATTGTAGAGCGATGAGTGTCATCCCAAAAATTACCGCTCTGAGTTTGGAGCCACGATGATTCAAATGTGGGATCCCGCGAGTTGAGCATCCGACCACCCACTTCACCCCCATTTGGTCTCTTACTTAATTGCATCCCTCAATGGGCATAATTTGGCAAATCTCTTCCTAGTTTTCTAGTTTTAGGTGAAATGTCATAAAAATGAGATATTAGGTATAATATTTAGTTAATACCACATAAAACTTCAAATTAATATGCTAATTATAAATTTACCTTAAACTAATTTGTGATCTCAAAAAAACCAAAAATAGTATATTTGTAGCAAATTTATCACAAACTAATTTTTCCACCACAAAAAACTTCAAATCTAAAATTTTTTGACAAATTTACCTTTCATTAGTTTCCATTAAATTAGATTAATATCATGAAAAATCACAACAAAGCCTTAAAATGATATATTCGTTAGCTATCACATGTCATTAAATTCAGTAATTTAATGACAAAATTTAACGAAATTTTTTAAAATGGTAGATTTTTCATTAGTATATTAATTTGGAGTATTAGTATTGGACAAATTTATGACGTGCGTATTAGTTTGGTTTTCATGGAATCAACCCAAACTTGGCAATTCTCTTCCTAATTTTCTAGTTCTAGGGTGAAATGTCGCCACGATGTCGCAAAAATGAAACATCGATATACATAAATATTATGACATGTAATGTTGTCGTGTCCCGAAAAGATCTCAGTCGCTAGCTAGTGGGGAGCCGGGCCCACCCCCATTTTGTCCGCCTCCTACGCCACCGATCCTCCTCCGATTTTACCAGATCCACTAACCCCGGACTCTCGATCCTGACCGTCCGTTCCTCCACTACCGAACCCGATTTATAACCCTCTCCATCTTCCCCAATCTCACTCTCTCTCTCTTCTTTTCTTTCTCTCTCTTCGACGCTCCGATCAGATCTCGATCCGATCCAAGAACCCGCCGGCGACGAAGATGGCGTTGATCGTCGAGAAGACCACCGGCGGCCGGGAGTACAAGGTGAAGGACATGTCGCAGGCCGACTTCGGGCGCCTCGAGATCGAGCTGGCGGAGGTGGAGATGCCGGGGCTCATGGCCTGCCGCGCCGAGTACGGCCCGGCCCAGCCCTTCAAGGGCGCCCGCATCACCGGCTCCCTCCACATGACCATCCAGACCGCCGTCCTCATCGAGACCCTCACCGCCCTCGGCGCCGAGGTCCGCTGGTGCTCCTGCAACATCTTCTCCACCCAGGACCACGCCGCCGCCGCCACCGCCCGCGACTCCGCCGCCGTCTTCGCCTGGAAGGGCGAGACGCTGCAGGAGTACTGGTGGTGCACCGAGCGCGCCCTCGACTGGGGCCCCGGCGGCGGGCCCGACCTCATCGTCGACGACGGCGGCGACGCCACGCTGCTGATCCACGAGGGCGTCAGGGCCGAGGAGGAGTTCGAGAAGACCGGGAAGGTCCCCGACCCGGCCTCCACCGACAACGCGGAGTTCCAGATCGTGCTCACCATCATCAGGGACGGGCTGAAGGCGGACCCCAAGAAGTACCGCAAGATGAGGGACAGGCTGGTCGGCGTCTCGGAGGAGACCACCACCGGCGTCAAGAGGCTGTACCAGATGCAGCAGAACGGGACCCTCTTGTTCCCTGCCATCAACGTCAACGATTCCGTCACCAAGAGCAAGGTACCCTTTTCCTCTTCACCTTTCCATTTGAATTCTCATCTGGGTTGTTGCTGTTTTGGATTTGCTTTGGATCTATACTGTTCCTCGATAGATCAATGGATCTGGGTGATGCTTGTCGTTTTGATAAGATAAAGTTTTGATTTTTAATGTCTCGCGTTGGATCTGGACATCTGGCTTGATGATAATACATGAGATATTCATGGGATCTACATCTACTAAATGTCTGCATCTTTAATCAATTGGAGATACGTCATATCATGTACGTGGTGTAATTGAATATGTAATGTCATTTGGTCTATGTAACGTATTAAATATAAGAATTGTGCACTTGTCGTCGCCTCATTAATAAAATGCTCGTCGAAACAAATTAATATTTTAGCCAATGGTGCAAATTAATGCACAGATGGTAAAGAAAGATTCTGGAAATTCTTCTTGTCCCTCGTGCTCGCTGGCTCAGATCTCTGGGATCTAATGTGTCACTGCATAACTGTGAGAGTAGTAGAGATTCAAGTTGTAAGAAGTAGGAAGTAGGATCGAAGAACCGAATAAATTTTGCAGAGTGTTTGGTTTCAGAGTACTTGCGTATCTTGATCTTCCGTGTAGTGGTAGTCATGTATCCTTGTCATACAACTTAACCTGTGGAAGACCGGCAGTTATGAATTTCTAACTTCAATTCTGTTCATCCATAATCATCCACTTTAAAATATGTTGCACTCAGCTGAAAGGAAATGCCTGTTTGAATGAATTTCATTTCATATGATTTTTTTCTCTTATGGGGAAGAGAGAATTTTGGGTCTAGTTTGTTTCTCTACTTTCGGGAACTCTAGCTTGAGGAAACTTGTATTCGTCCCAAAATTTGCTTCTCTGGTGAACAGATACTGTATCTCTTTTACCGTTTGTTCTGTTTTCTAGGAAAAGTAGCAGTATGTTTTTCCTTTACTGTTTACTGAAAACTGATGAGCATAATTCTTTCTGGAAACAGTTTGATAACTTGTATGGTTGCCGCCACTCTCTCCCTGATGGTCTGATGAGGGCTACTGATGTCATGATTGCTGGAAAAGTTGCCGTGGTCTGTGGATATGGAGATGTTGGCAAGGGCTGTGCCGCCGCCCTCAAGCAGGCTGGTGCTCGTGTCATTGTTACTGAAATTGATCCCATCTGTGCCCTCCAAGCTCTCATGGAAGGTCTCCAGGTCCTACCGCTCGAGGATGTCGTGTCCGAGGCTGACATCTTTGTGACCACCACTGGAAACAAGGACATCATCATGGTTCATCACATGAAGAAGATGAAGAACAATGCCATTGTCTGCAACATCGGTCACTTTGATAACGAGATTGACATGCTCGGTCTTGAGACCTTCCCCGGTGTTAAGCGCATCACAATCAAGCCCCAAACGGATAGGTGGGTCTTCCCTGACACCAAATCGGGCATCATTGTGTTGGCTGAGGGGCGTCTCATGAACCTGGGTTGCGCCACCGGGCACCCTAGTTTCGTGATGTCCTGCTCCTTCACAAACCAGGTGATTGCTCAGCTTGAGCTGTGGAAGGAGAAGGCTACGGGCAAATATGAGAAGAAGGTCTATGTCTTGCCCAAGCACCTGGATGAGAAGGTGGCTGCTCTTCACCTCGGCAAGCTAGGTGCCAAGCTCACCAAGCTCTCCAAGGACCAAGCTGACTACATTAGCGTGCCTGTCGAGGGTCCCTACAAGCCTCCTCACTACAGGTACTGAGCAATTTTATGAGGAGAAAAAGCATGTCTCCTCCAAGAAGCTTCGCTGTGTCTTTCTGGTATTGATTCAGCGAAGAGCGGTAGGGTTTTGGCTTTGATTTTTTCTTATGGGCGGCGGGGTGGGTCGGGTGGCTGGTGAATGATTTGGAGGGGAACAAGACGGACTGATACAGTTTGAAGATGGCTGAGAAGTCTGGAGAATGGGGATGAATAAAAAGATGGTAGGAGAAGGCCTGGGGCATCATATATATTCTAAGTGCTGCAATTTGAATTTTGTTGCAAGTGTTTTACTATATCTACAGGAGTTTTTCTTTTTTGTTGTGGTCTGGTTCTGTGAAGAACCGGATGAGAGGGTACAAACTATATGTTTTCATGCTAATCTATCCATATTCTAGTTGATTTTGCTTACTATTAGTCTCCATCTATCCTGCTCTGTTTCAGGCTGTTTACAGCCCCATTAATAAGCTGCTGAAGTTTAAATTTGTAAAAAGAAAAGTACACAGCGCAGAGAGATAATTTGAGAGAGCGGGAGGGAGAGAGTTTGTGCAGTCGCTCAAGCTCGAGCTCATGGTCATGGATGACGACAAGTTCGTGTTTGCCTTGATCGCTTGAGCCGCTGCCATGGACGCTTGGCCTTCAAGTTCAAGTCTTGCCATGGTCAGTTGTGCTCGAGCTTCGAGCCCGGGTCGTGCATGGTCGCTCAAGCTTCGAGCTCATGTCCACATGGGTGCTAAGGTCCGAGCTGTAGATCGTAGTCGCGGGATATGGAGCTTGCAGATCTGAAGCTTGCGGCTACGGTCGCTCGAGCTGTGATCTCGGGGTCGTGGCCGCTCTAGAGAGGAGAGAACCGAGACTGTGCAGGGGAGTTTGACGTTTCGGCCCATTTGGACACGTGTCACCATTTTAGGTTCCTTCTTTTTTGTTGTGCTGGCTACAAGACACCCAATATTTTCTCATAATCAACTTTGTTGATGTCATGTTAGCGAATTCCGTCGCCATACCTATTCAGAGATGATTGATTGAACTTTTTAGAATGGTAAGGCTACGAATAAAAGCATATGGATCACCAGTGACAATAATCCAAAATAAATTCACACATTGATGACGACACGGAGACATGAATTGTCTCGATTTATTTAAGAGAGAGTGATGTTAGCTAAGAGCTCAATATACTAATTTCAAAATTAGGTTATGCAACTTGGACGATGTGGAGACTAAATAGTCTCACTTTGTCTCATCTTATCTTTTTTCTATCAATAAAAAAGTGGGTCACCCCTACTTGCGTAACGACTCGTTCTTATCCTTCTTGTCCTTTTCTCCTCCTCCTTCTACTTCTTCGAGGGTGAATAGTAACGTTTCTATTTTGAGAAATAATTTTTTTTTTCAAAAATAGTTCTTTTATATTTTTATTTTCCAGAATAATTTTTGAATAAAATAATGCAATTGGTGGCAGCGGGTAGTCGACAGTCGACGACGATAGTGGCAGACGGCGATAGTCAAATGAGTTATATTCTTTTTGTGGATTGTACTAAACACATTTCTATTCCTTTTTTTATTCTCGACCAGCGGCGGCAATTAGGGGGTGGCGGTGGTTGTAGATAGTGATGGTCTGTGGCAGTAATCGGCTGTCAACGGCAACGAGCGATCAGTGGCGGTGGGTGGCTAGTAGTGGTCAGTGGGCAGCAGTTGGTGGGTAGCAGCTGTTGGCCGGCAATGACGGCGTTGGCGGTGGGTGGCGGGCGACAGTTAGTCGGTAGACAGCAGCCCGTGGGGAGTGACAAGGAAAAAAAAAAAAAAAAGAGAAAGAGAAAAAAAAAAGACTTATTTCTAGAAATGATTTCCAAGAACAAGAAGTTATTTATTTATTTATTTTTTACTTCTTTTCCAAATCTATTCTTCAACTACTTTTCTATTCCATGAAAAATTAGTTGATTTTTTTTTTTTGAACAAGAAAAATTAATTGACGTTACCAAATGAATTTCTATTCTTTTTTGTTTCGAGGAGTAAAAAAACAAATGAACAAAAATGTTCCTATGTGCTTCCTTCTTCTCCTCCTTCTGCTGCTTCTCCTCCTCCTTCTTCTCGTTCTCCTGCTCTTTCTGAATTTCTATTCTTCTTCTTGTTTTTTTTACTTGATTATTTCTGTCCTTTCTATATGAACAATGGAAAAGTTAGTCTAAGGAATTATTTTGATTAGATATCAAATAGGACAATTAATTTTCATATGAATTATGTTCAACTTGCTTGAGTCCACGGTAATAAGTTTTTTCAAGTGAAATATCATTGTTTTTGTTGTCCTTATAAAAGAGTAAACTTCCAACATATAAGATTATCATCATTTTGTGTTGATTCATTATGCCTGGCAATCTTTTGATAGAAAAAATTCATCGAACCATTAACTCAATAACATTGACAAATCTTTAATAGATTTAGGATTAAATTTGACAAAATTGAAATGCTTAGAACTGAATTAGCATATATATAATATGTTTATAACTTCTTTGTTAATTTCCCCCCTAACTGGTAGCGTTTAATTAAACAAGCATAACTGTTTTTATTTTTAATTTGTATCCATTCACGAAGATGACTATAATTTTCAATTCTCTTCATAGCTTTCCACTCTTAAAATGTTGCTGGAAAAAAAAAAAAAAAGCTCTTGAATAATTAGATAAATCAAGTCAAGCTTTATGCATGTATATTTGTTCAATTTGCGTTTTCTAAATAAATCGTCCTGTTTCATGACTTCCATTTCGAAAATGTTTACTAAGCAGTTTAATTAGATGAACCTATGTAAATATTGGACAATTTGAATTTTGGTTATGTTGCTATTAGCACGTACATGATCGAGTTTATTTTGCATATGCAATAATACAATTCCTATATCGCATTGATTTTTTTTATCATATCATTTATTTAATAAAGTCATGTAGAACTTTTGTTTGCAATACTCTTTTGATGTGGCCTATGTTATTCTTATGAGCCCTTCCAATAAATCATTACGTTTTTGAACAACGCCTCATGGATAAATAATAGTCTCAACAAGCTATTTTAGCATTCTAGCATCTCTAATAAATTCCCAAGTAGTTTGCAGTTTGACACTATTTATTTCGCGAAAAATGAATGATTTGAAAAGTGTTTTCTTAAGGATAATCGCTCGTATCACTTGAAATATTTGGTTAATGAAAATTATTTTCATTATTGGCAACAATTTATATCAAAATATTTTCATAGACGATGAAAATATTTTTCGTTCAAAAGTTTTTCCAAACGATACAAGCAATCATTTTTTTGAAAAAATATTTTTCAAATCATTCATTTTTTTGCAGAACAAATGAACTATATTAACTATAAAATCATCCCAATTCGATTCAATATTTTAAATCGAATAGAAAATCTATTTAATCGAAAAATAGGTGGTCATCCTTGATAAATAAAATTTTAGGAAAAATTGATGGACAATGTCTAGACAACACCTATAGTAACTTTTTGTCAAACCATGATTAACTGTAATAATTAATGAAACCAAGAGATCCAACTTCACGTATCTTAGTCAAGCATCATGTCTAGACACCCTAAAGTTCATACTGCAACTAATTTAAGATCCAGTCATTGCCGGTCTTCTTATATGATATATTGTCACTTCGGTGTTTTTCAATGGTAATTGGCTAGAAGAATTATGTTGGAATTTTGCACAAGAGCAAATTGCAAAATTGTAATATTTAGGACTAAATTGTCATTGATATATTTATGATTAATTAAACAATTTCCCTGATTTAAGGATTTTCAATGATTAAAAATAAACTTTTGACAGTGTCTTTTCTCCTTTTCTAGCTAAAAAATCGAATTTTTTTTTTATTCATCTTGATTGTTGATTGAGTAAAACCAAAGTACTTTGTTCTTCCCTTTTACATTCCTCATTCATCAGCCATCATCATAGAAGTAATGTATTATAAAATTATTCCTCAATAATTTCCTAAATTAGTAAAAGTTCCACACTTACTTATTCTAGATTTATTTATTTATTTATTTTCAGCAACTTCTGAACCGTCTTTGCAAGTTTTGTATTATAAAATTTTTCATCTTAAATTCTTCTTAAGATCGAGATCTGGGGAAATGCCCACAAATTTGGGATCATCTAATCAAAAATATTCATTGAATATTCTGTTTTAGTGATATTTTTCGTTTTTCTGTGTGCTATTGATTTTTTTTAGTGTTCGGTATTAATTTATTGAGTCCATTTCGTCCAAAATATCAGTAATTAACTGAAATTAACTAAAATAATAGGTGCATCATGGTGAACATTTTGCCCTTGCATGCTTAAAATCCTGGCTCCGTCCCACTTCCTAAATAAGATAAAAGACATTTCTTGATTTTTTTTTTTTTGGGAAAAAATGAAGAGCAATTTTTGAGAGGGAAAGTAGTTGGTGGAGACGTTGGCCACAGGTTAGGGTTCGATTCCCCACTCGTCATAATGCGTGACTAAAGTGGGGAGCCGTGGGATCCAGGTCCCTGGTGCCGAGGCCTTGGGTTCACGGTCATAAAAAAAAAAAAAAAAAAAAAAAAAATTTGGGAGGGAAAGTAGACTACATCCACGGGACGGGGAGTCTAGCCAGCATCGAGTCCGAGCATCGAGAACCTCTGTCTCGGTGCTCAGGTTGCCGGTTAGGACTTGGGGACGAGGGTTCGCCCTACCAGGTTTGGGGCCGTTCGTCAGGAATCTCATATTTGGGGTGAGATAGGGATTGAGGCGACTAATAATACTCGTTCAGGCATCAAGGTCCTCACTATTTGTTAGTTATGCGCTTGGGTTTGAATCGGAGATAGTCTTGTGGCAGATCTTATGTTGTATCTGTTATAATTTTATTTCATATGATCCCACATTCAGTTTTAAGTTACTCATATTAGATTTCATTGAGGATTTATTATCCAAATTTAGTTGCTGATAACTATGGAGATTGTCCATATCTACTAAGATTAATCTTGATGGAAGATTGTATCTATTAGGATTGCCTGGGTATATAAATAGGTTATCTAGACTGAACCCTCTTATTATTCTCATTATTTATCCAAGAATACACCATCAATGTTAAAAGGGCAATTGGCTAGAAATGTCTACTCACAATTATTCAAGCTCCGTGTATCTGTTCTTGATGTCATCAATGGGGGGAGGTTAGTACAGATTTTACATATTTCAGTATTTGATCTTGATTATTGGGATCATGATTTTCCGCCAAATTTCTAACAATATCTTAAAACAAAAAGAAATTTTTTTTTATCAAAAAGGAGAAATCATTCTTTTTTTTTTTGGGAAAGTAAACGCACATTTTTCATTGATCATGAAAAAAAAAAAAATCTTTCCTTTTACTTGTGTTCCCAACCGATCTAAACGCCGAAACCGGAAGAAATATTTTGTAACTGTTGATTTTGTGATTATACGTATTCTGTATAGTACACAATACGGTCGCAATATACTCACGGTCAAAGACTACCCCTCTCTCTCTCTAGTCTGTCTCGCGCAACAAAAGCCATGCACTTTCTACAGAGAGGAGAGAGAAGGAAAAGCAGCAGATCAGACAATGCCGGGTACGAACCAAACCCTACCAACCTCTCTCTCTCTCTCTCTCTCTCTCTCTCCATCTTTGCTTTTTCTCGTTTCATTATAACAAATCTCGCCAAAGCTTGCATTGACCAACCCTCTCTGTCGCATATATTCTGCGCAGGAACCCTAGCTAGATAATGCCTTCCCTCAGAATCACCATCTCTCTCTCTCTCTCTCTCTCTCTCTCTACAGAAGAAGAAACCATACAAGGGGTGCCCAAGGAAGCAGCAGAAATCGCAGTGAACGACAGCGTGACGCCGACCGTAAGGACGCAGAGGGCACGTCACGCTCTGACAACGTCTAACGCCTGCAAATATGCCCAATCCCATGCAAAAACTGCATGTAGTTCTTGACCTACGGTATCCCATATTCCTTTCCTGCATTTTAAGCTCGCCAGGAACGTGATACCAATCATTTTTATCCCCTTTTCCACACACACACATATATATGGATAATTACTTCATTTCTTGTATGTTAAGAAATAAGAGGTCCTAGGTATTTTGATGCAGGAAATCAATTAATTCTTTCAAAACTACCTCATTCGCTTCACTCAATCATTTTCTCACTTTGGATATTTTCTCTTACACACATATATATTTGAATTTATGATCATGATGCCTAATTAATATGTACACAATATTGGGAATTTTTTTGGAGAGAAGATGATGATTTTTTCATTTTCCTTTTTGGGTTCATTTTAGTGATAAGTCGAATAGGGGAGCAAAACATGTGATGGCGAAGGTTATTCGGAGGAAACAAATGACTTCTCCACTTTCATTTTTCTTTTTCAACTATCTTACCTTTTTAATTCATTTCTCTTTTGAATACCATGGATACTCGAACTTTAATTTGAGTGCCCAATTCTCATGGATGTATGTAATTGCCCCTATCGCATTTATCATTTAAGATTTCACAAATAGGGTGGTGAGACCCCTTAAGATTACTCTGATTAGCAGACAATGTGATTTGAAAAAAAAATAAAAATCTATCACGCCTAAATTAAGCATTTGACCACTCAACTAATCTTTCATAAGTTTCTTTATACATCCATATTTCACATGATTTATGCAATTCTCAGAGTTTAAATCAAGTAAGATTAATCCCTCAACGTAGTTAGTTAGGACATCACGAGATTTTCGTTTAAGAATTGGAGGTCGCTTATTTGAATTCTATCAATTACGTACAAACTGCTCTGAGTCATATTCTCTTGGATGAATCAAAAGTCTAGAATTAATTGGTTCATGGGGCTTGCGAGATGTTTTACGTGCTTCTAGGTAGCCAATAAAGTTCATACGGAAACTGGCTTTAGGTGTCTTTGACGAATAGGAAACTTTACGAATAGATTTAAGAATTTCCGACGATTAACAATAGACTTTTGACAATGTTTTTTTCCCCTTGTTTAACTCAAAAATCAATATAAATTTATTACTCTGATTGTTGATCGAGGAAAACCAAAGAACTTTGTTCTTCACTTTTACACTGCTCATTCTTCAACCAATCATTAAAGAAAAAACAGGCATGTTCAATACTTCTAAAAAAAAAAATTATGCACTTACTTACTCTAGATGATTTTTATTTTGAAGCAACTTCTGAAACGTCTTTGCAAGTTTCATATTGTAATAATTTCATCTTAATCTCTTCTTTATAACGAGATCTGGGAGAAAACCCAGAAATTTGAGATCATGCACGATCCATAAGCTTTTATTATATAAATGTCAGGTGGAAGATTTTATGTAGACATTTATAGTTTTTCTACGTTTGTTATTGATTTATTGAGTTGGTTTCGTTTGAAATATCAGTAATTAACAGAAATTAACTAATAAATTAGGTGCATCATGGCCTACATTTTGCTGTCACACTTAAAATCCTGGCTCCATCACTCTTTCCGAATAAGATAATAAGACGTATATATGATGATATTTGTTCTCGAAGAAAAATAAAATAAATAAAGAACACTTTTAAGAGTGTCAAGGTCTCAGGTTGAAGCCGACAGGGACCCTAGTCCAATCTTCGTGATGGATCTCGGGTTATATCTTGAAAAGGGAACTTCAATTTTTTAGAGTGGGAAATCATTTTTTTCAAATTTAGACATATATTGTTCATTGACTATGAAAAGAAATTTCGTTGACTCGTATTTCCGAGCGACCTAAAAATTGAGGGGAAGAAAATACTTTCTGATAGTTAATTTTCTGAAAAATAAAGCACGAGAGCCATAATAAATTATACGTATTCTGTACGCCAGACTATACGGTCGCAACATACTTACAGTCAAAGACTCTCTCTCTCTCTCTCTCTCTAGTCTGCCTCGCGCAACAAAAGTCATGCACTTTGTACAGAGAGAAAAGAGGAGAGAAGGAAAAGCAGGAGATAGCTAGCTCAACAATGGTCAGACATTGCCCGGTACGAACCAAACCATACCAACCTCTCTCTCTCTCTCTCTCTCTCTCTCCCCATCTTGCTTTTTCTCGTTTTCATTTATTTAATCTCACCTAAGCACGCATTGACCAACCCTCTGTCGCCTATATATCCCGAAACCGTTCGTCTTTTCAGCACCCTGCGCAAGAACCCTAGACGATATCTTCCCTCAGAATCAGCATCTCTTCTCAACCATCTCTCTCTCTCTCTCTCTCTCTCTCTCTCTCTCTCTCTGTGTCTGAAAGAAGAAACCATGCAACTGATGCCCAAGGAAGCTGCAGCAATCCCGGCGAGCGACGGCGTGACGCCGAGCAAGCCCGGGAGCTCCTACGAGGCGGTGAGGCGCCTCGCCTCCAGCAACACGGTGGTGCTCTTCAGCATGAGCGACTGCTGCATGTGCACCGTGGCCAAGACCCTCCTCTTCGGCCTCGGCGTCGGCCCCACGGTGGTCGAGCTCGACGAGCTCGACGACGGCGGCCATGACATCCATGCCGTCCTCCGTCAGCTCGCCCCCGGCGGCAGCGGCGTCCTCCACGACTGGCAGGTTCTCCCGGCGGTCTTCGTAGGTGGCAAGTTCCTGGGCGGCCTCGAAACCCTCATGGCCCGCCACATCAATGGCACGCTGGTCCCGCTCCTCAAGGACGCCGGCGCCCTCTGGCTGTGAGCGTCTCATTGTGCCCCTTGCCGGAACATGTTTCCGACGCCATTACCGCCGGCGCACTCCTTATATAAATCTTAGTCAATACCTCCTCTTCTTCTTATTAGGTTTTAGTTGTGTTCCTTTCTTTTACAGCGTTATATGGAAAATGAAACTATTAGAAGCTAATATATATATAAAGGAATTACTCATGTTTAGCATATCGATTCTTGGTACTGTTATCTCTTCTTGTTGGCTAATTAATTACAGTTAAAATCAATTTAAAGAAGACCAACCTTTTTTGTTTTTGAAATGGCCGACCGGCCTTGAAATCTGGGGGAAGAAAGAAGGAGAAAAACTAAAATTTTTTAATAATGATATATATTTTTTTTTTGCCTTCTCCTTTTTCTCGTTCTGAGGAGGGACGAACCGCCATGCAGAGCAGCTGCGGCAGGGTGGCAGCTGAGGACGCAGAGGGCGACACGTCACGCTCTGACAACGTCCAACGCATGCAAAAATGGCATGTAGTTTGACCAACTGTAATTCCCATAGTCCTTTTTGCATCTCTTTGATTTGCTTTATCCTTTTCTGCTTTTAAAGCTCGCGAGAAACGTGAACCCGAAATGCTTGCTACGCTTACTACAACCAATCATTTTCATTCCCTTTTCATTTATATATAATTACTTCATCTAAGAAATAAGAGGTCCTAAGTATTTTATGACGTAGGAAAATCAATTATTTGTTTCAAAGCTTTCTCGCTCGCTTCACTTGATCACTTTTTCATTTTGAATATTTTCTTCCACACACACACACACACACACACACACACACACACACATACACATATATATATTGTGCCCAATTAATATGGACTTTGTTTTGGAGAGAAGATAATATATATATTTTCGTTTCATTTTAGTATCATGTCGAATAGGGGGACCAAAACATGTGATGGAGGAAACAAATGACATGCACAAATGCATTTTTACCCAATTAAGTTTATTACCATAGTTGTTAGGTACTATTAAGCAGAAGGGTTAGGTTATATTATCATGTTGGAAGTATAGGACTTTCCTATAAATCCCTCATGCCCCTGATCACAAAAAATATAAAATAAAATAAAAAACTTATTTAAGGCTTCTTTTCATTAGTTTAGTCATTGGGAGGAGATGATCGGTGCAGCTGTACCCTTTTGAGTGTTAATATGAGGACCGCACCATCACCCTTTGCCCGTCGACGCATGAGAAGTCGAGAAGTCTCTCCACGCGATTGTCTACAAATTGACACGAAGAAATTTAGCTGCATGTTAACATGAGGGAATTCCCCGCCGCCATGTGCAATCTAATGATTATCTTGCTTGAAGAGTCAATGAAATATCTCGAACTTCTCAAATTCAAACCATTAAGTTAAGAAGGCACGTCTTGGATACACATTAATGTAAAAGTTCCTGCAGCGCGAAGGTTTAGCGTTTCACATTATCTTTGACGAACCGATCGTCTAAACGCATACCAATTATTGACCGTCCATATGTCCCTATCTATTCATCGTTTCTTGGCTTCGAGATATTATTAGGTGCTCCTGATTTAGGTTGTTCGAATGATCAATTCGGTGGTATTTATCAAATTCATAAAATTTATTATTTTGGTTACACCATGCAAATTTAAATTATATTTATATAGATTGTCCGATTTCCATTTCACTGTCCATCTCTATGTTTGCTATGTCTATAAGGATACATTTTAACTTATGCTCTTAGGTGAGTGTAATAGACTTTCATATAGGCTGATTCAGCTAAATGATGGGTGGAAAGTGATTTATTTTTTGTTACTCTCGAAGCTATTATTATTTTAGTTCTTTGTGTCATTTAACCATATATTTTGTGTTGAATGCTCAATGCGTTAATTCTCATTTTTTTTTGTTAGCATATGCAATGCACATGACTTTTAAGGGGTTTGTATGATTTTTTAAGGAAATCTCTGTGACAACCTCAATTGCTGTAAAAATGAAAATATTGTATAAATTGGGAGAAAACTAAATAAAAAATTATTCTTTTCATTAGTCAAAACGGATAGATTGGTCAATTTTGGATTTATAGTAAGCCTCAAATTGGAACTAATTACCAACAATGTTAGGCGAGTCGACTTGATATGAAGCACGAATGTAATCAACAAAGACCAAACTTCACTATTTCAACTTTTTTTCCTCATGTTGATATTGTTGTATATGCATCTGTATTTTGGAGCTGATAATAGAATTCTCTAAACGTTTAATATTTAATTAAGATGTTTATGGATCACATGAAAGAAAAATTGATCCATTTAGCATTGGATGAAGTCTTC
The DNA here is from genome assembly GCA_014182515.1 of Eucalyptus microcorys. Lineage (NCBI taxonomy): Eukaryota > Viridiplantae > Streptophyta > Magnoliopsida > Myrtales > Myrtaceae > Eucalyptus > Eucalyptus microcorys. The sequence goes on along the minus strand of CM024565.1, from coordinate 2,645,217 downwards.
TTCAATGCAAATGTAAGATTAAGTTATGCATATAAACGTATAACTAAAGTGTCAAAAAGTTAAGCTAATAATATTAAACAACAAAGCATATATTGACCAACCCTCTGTCGCATATATACTGCGCAAGAACCCTAGACAATAATATCTTCCCTTCAGAATCAGCATCTCTCTCTCTCTCTGTGGGAAAGAAGAAGAAACCATGCAAGAGATGCCCAAAGGAAGCTGCAGGAATCGCAGCGAACGACGGCGTGACGCCGACCGCGAGAACACAGAGGGCACGTCACGCTCTGACAACTTCCGACGCATGCAAATATGCCAAATCCCATGCAGAAACGGCTTGTAGTCTTTTGACTAACGGTATCCCATCTTCCTTTTCTGCTTTTTCAGCTCACCAGGAGCGTGAAGCCGAAATGCTTGCTCCAAGCAATCATTTTAATCCCCTTTTCTATACACATTTACACACACACACACACACACACATATGTGTGTGTGTGTGTGTATAATTACTTCATCTCTTATATGTTAAAAAATAAGAGGTTCTAGGTATTATGGCGTTAGAAATTAATTACTTCTTTTAAAACCATCTCGCTCGCTCAATTTAATCCTTTTTTTTTTTTTTTTTTCTACTTTGGGTATTTTCTCTCATGTATATATATATATATATATGTATGTGTGTGTGTATATATTCGAATTTATGATAATGGTGCCTAGTAATATGTACACAATAGTGGGATTCTTTTGGGAAGAACATAATGATTTTTTAATAGGGGGAGCAAAACATGTGATGGCTAAGGTTATCTGGAGGAAACAAATGAAAAGGGTGATCAATCTAATAGTCGGTGGCTTCCAAATCGTTTAGGACAATGACACGCATGAATGCGTTTTACCCAGTTAAATTTCTTACCATAGTTGTTAGTTACTATCAAGTAGATGGATTAGGTTAGGTTATCATATTGGAAGTATAGGATTCTCCCATAAATCTTTCATGCCCCTAATCACAAAAAATTACTTAGAAAGAAGACTAATGAAACCCTTCTTTTTATTAGTTTAGGGATCGGGAAGAGATGACCGGTACAGCTATACCCTTCGGGTGTTACTATGAGGACTGCAAATTGATCTAAGTGCTATGGGTAGTCCATCTGAGTTCTCGATCCTCCTGTAGGTGTACGAGCAGTCATCGCTAGTCCGTTGACGAGCAAGAAAATGGAAAGTCTCTCTACATGATTGTCTAAAATAAAGGGGCGCTTTTGGAAAAATAAAATAAAAATAGTAGAGCTATGAATAAAGTATAGGGATTGTTAGTGACAATAATCCGAGATAAATTCAACACTATGATGATGACACGGAGACATGAATTGTCTCAATCTATTTGAGACCGAGTGATGTAGCTAAGTGCTCAATAAGCTAGTTTCAAAATTAGGTTATGCAACTTAGACTATGGGAGACTAAGTAGTCTCACTTCGTTCATCTATATTTTTTCTATCAATAAAAGAACGGGCACGGGCTACTAGCGCTAACATCCTCGCTGGCCTTTACCACAAAAGTCCTATCCTAGTTACAAAATGATTGGATTGAATTATGATCGAGCAAATAATTAAATCACAATGACAGGCCCATTTAGGAATCGCCCAATCCCCAATATTCTTATAAATTATAGTTAATATCAAAAAACTTCAGATTGGTACATTTATGATAAATTTATCAAAAATTAATTTTTTAACCACAAAAACCTCCAAATACACTTTGATAAATTTATTATCCGTTAGTTTCCACTAAATTTTAATGTCAAATTATTGAGTAGGATGACATGTAATAATTGATGGATGCACTAGTTTGTGATTTTACTTTTCATTTGTCATAAGTATATTAGTTTTTGAATTTTTTTGATATTAATACAATTTAATGGAAATTAACGATGGTAATTTTGTCAAAAATATACTAGTTTGTGGGGGGGGGTTTTGTGCTAAAAAAATTAATTTATGGTAAATTTGTCACATGTATATCGGTTTGGTGTTTTTTGTGATATTTACCATAATTACCATTATTCCTTTTACTTTATTATTTTCTATCCTTTCTATATGAAATGATTGAAAAAGTTAGTTTAAGTAATTATTTTGATTAGCTATCAGATGGGACAATTAATTTTCATATGAATTATGTACAACTTGCTCAAGTGACTCTACACAGTAATAATTTTTTAAAAGAGAAATATCATTGTTTTAGTTGTCCTTATAAAAGAATAAAATTCCAAAACATAAGATTATTGCCATTAGAATCTTCGATGTTCTACTTCAATAAACAATTAAAGCATATTTCGTTAATTTTTAAATTGTTTTCGATAATAAAAGTATGTAAGCTTAGAGCCCCCGTAATATGGAGGTTTATGAAATACCATATAAAGATTAAAGGTCATAAATTATTTAAATCCCGTCTTTCTCAAACATGTGATCTTCGAATTGGAAAGCTGGAAATCTCCTGAAAGCGCCAACCCACTACGCTAGTTTTTTTTGTTGCTTATTTTGTATTGGCTTATTATGTCGACAATCTTGGGTTTGGGGTGATATAGGGATTAGGGCGGCTGAAAATCTTAGTTCGGGCGTCAAGGTCCCTAGTGTTTGTTAGTTAAGCACTCGGATTAGAACGAGAGATACTCTTATGGCTGATCTCGTGTTATATTTTGAAAAAAAAAAGGGAATTTCAATTATCAAAAAGGAGAAATTACTTTTTTTGAACGTTAACGCACATTTTTCGTTGATCATGAAAAATTGTCTTTCCTTTTACTCGTGTTCCCGAGCGATCTAAACGCCGAAAACGGAAGAAATACTTTGTCACGGTTGTTTTTCTGATTATACTTATTCTGTACATTAGACTATACGGTCGCAATATAATTACAGTCAAAGACTCTCTCTCTCTAGTCTCTGTCTCGCGCAAGAAAAGCCATGCTCTTTCTACAGAGAGAAGAGAGGAGAGGAGCAGCAGATAGCTCAACAATGGTCTGACATTGCCGGGTACGAACCAGGCCATATCAACCCTTCTCTCTCTCCCTCTCTCCCTCTCCCTCTCCATCTTTGCTTTTTGTCGTTTTCATTATAATTAATCTCGCCAAAAGCATGCATTGACCAACCCTCTCTTTCGCATGTATACTGCGCAGGAACACTAGGCAATATCTTCCCTCAGAATCAGCATCTCTCCTCAGTTCTCTCTCTCTCTCTCTCTCTCTCTCTCTCTCTCTGTGGGAAAGAAGAAGAAACCATGCAAGTGATTCCCAAGGAAGCTGCAGTAATAGCAGCGAACAACGGCGTGACGCCGAGCATGAGGACACAGAGGGCGAGACGTCACGCTCTGACAACGTCTAACGCATGCAAATATCCCAAGTCCCATGAAGAAACGGCATGTAGTTCTTGACTAACGGTGTCCCATCTTCCTTTTTCTCTTTCCCTCTCTAATTTCTCCATCCTTTTCTGCTTTTTCAGCTCGCCAGAAACGTGAACCCGAAATGCTTGCTCCAGGCAATCATCTTCATCCCCTTTTCTATACACACACATATATACACATACACACATATGTATATATATAATTACTTATATTATATGTTTAGAAATAAGAGGTCCTAGGTATTTATGACGTCTGAAATCAATTACTTCTTTCAAAACCATCTTGGTCGCTTAACTTATATTCGAATTTACGATAATGATGCCTAATTAATATTTACACTATTTGTGGGATTTTTTTTTGGGAGAAGATAATGATTTTTTAATAGGCGGAGCAATCCACGTGATGGCTAATGGTTATATGGAGGAAACAAACTGAAAGGGTGATCAATCTATAGTTGGTGGGATCCAAATCATTTAGGACAATGACATGCGCGAATGCATTTTACCCCAGTTAAATTCATTACCATAGTTATTAGTTTCTATCGAGTAGATGGATTAGGTTAGGTTAAATTCCTCATTCCCCTAATCAATGAAATATCTCAAACTTCTCGTATTTAAATCATTAAGTTAAGAAAGTCCCTGCATTGCAAAGGTTTATCATTTTCGTATATCTTCGACAAACCAAATGTTTGAACACATACCAATTATTGACCGTCAAGATGTCCCTATCTTATCATCGTTTTCTTGGCCTGAGATAGTATTGGGTGCTCCAGATTTAGGTTGTTTGAATTATCAATTCAGGGGGTAATATATCAAATTCGTAAAATTTAATGTTTTGGTCACGCCTTGCATATTTAAATTAAGATATGTATACTGAGAAGGTCATGATGCCTTATGGTTTCTTGACCGTTCTGTGATGCTCGTTCTTTTGATCCTTTGATCAGTGTTGTATGCCGTCGGTTCATAGTCCTCCGTCCTCCGATTGATATACGATGGACGGTGATTTCACCACCACCACCGCCACCGTCATCATCAAGCCGGAGCTCGGAGGATTAGACGGCTGGGAGCATCGGCCCCGACCTGACGGCAGTTTCAAAATGCACAAGGTGGGGACGCAGCCGATTAGAAAGCCTGCTGATGAAGGCGAGCGAGGGCAGTGCGCAGTCCCAGCATCGGCTTGCCAGAAATCGTTGACCGTCGCGTCACCGGTGGGTACTGCTCGTAACGGAAGGGGACTTCTTGCGCCGAGTTTTGCGCGAGGATGAGGATCATGAGCACTTGGGGAGAGCAAAATTTTCTATCTTTAATGCTTACTGTCAAAGACTACCCCTCTCTCTCGTCCCTCCCCCTTCTAGTCTGCCTCACGCAAGAAAAGCCATGCTCTTTCTACAGAGGGAGAAGAGAGAAGGAAAAGCAGCAGATAGCTCAACAATGGTCAGATATTGCCGGGTACGAACCAAGCCAGACCAACCTCTCTCTCTCTCTCCATCTTGCTTTTTCTCATTTTCATTATAATTAATCTTACCAAAGCATGCATTGACCAACCCTCTGTCGCATATATACCGAAACAGTTCCGTTTTTTTCAGCACCTGCGCAAGAACCCTAGACAATATGTTCCCTCGGAATCAGCATCTCTTCTCAACCATCTCCCTCTCCCTCTCTCTCTCTCCGTAAAAAGAAGAAACCATGCAACTGGAGCCCAAGGAAGCTGCCGGAATCCCAGCGGATGATGGCCTGACGCCGAGCAAGCCCGTGAGCTCCTACGAGGAGGTGAGGCGCCTCGCTGCCAGCAATGCGGTGGTGCTTTTCAGCATGAACTGCATGCGCACCGTGGCCAAGACCCTCCTCTTCAGCCTCGGTGTCGGCCCCACGGTGGCCGAGCTCAACGAGCTCGATGGTGGCGGCCGTGACATCCATGCCGTCCTCCACCAGCTCGGCCCCGGCGCCGGCACCACCCCCCTTTGCGACCGGCAGGCGCTCCCGGCGGTCTTCGTGGGTGGCAAGTTCCTGGGCGGCGTCAAGACCCTGATGGTCTGCCACATAAACGGCCCCCTTGTCCCGCTACTCAAGCACGCCAGCGCCCTCTGGCTGTGAGCGTCGCGTTGTGCCCTCGCCGGAACATGTTTCCCGACGCCATTACCGCCAGCGCAGTCTTCATATAGATCTTAGTCAATGCCTCTCTTCTTCTTATTAGGTTTCAGTCATATTTATTTTTTATAGTGTTATATGGAAAATGAAAGTATTAGAAGCTAATATATAAAAAGGGATCCGACTTGTCGGCTTGTACCCGGTTGAGAGACACTGTGCGAAGGGTGACACGTCACGCCGTGGCAACGTCCAACGCATGCAAATACGCCTAATCAAATGGCATGCAAAAACGGCATGTAGTTTGACCAACGAGTATCCCTTACCCCTTTTTGTAGCCTTTAGAGCTCGCGAGAAACGTGAACCCGAAATGCTTGCTACGCTTCAAACAACCAATCATTTTGATTTCCTTTTCTGTACGCCCGCGCATATATACATATAAGTACTTCATCTCTTATATGTAAAGATATTAGAGGTCAAAAGTATTTATGGCAATACATATAGAGGGAAAACCTTAATCGGGAGCACCTGATAATATCTCAAGGCCAAGAAAACGATGATAAGATAAGGACAACTTGACTTACATTAACGGTCGATAATTGGTATTTGTTCAAATGATCGGTTTGTGGAAGATGTACGAAATGATAAATAAGAGGTCCTAAGTATTTATGATCATCACAATTTGGCAACTTTAATTCTTTAATAGTATCAATGATAGTTAGCTTTTATCATATCAATATTCCAGGTGATTAATTATTTCATTTTTTTTTTCCATAGAATCAATGGTAAAAGTGAGATTTTCTTTGAAAACTAAGATGAAAATGCACTTTACCCTCAAGAGCCGCGTGCATTGCACATGATAACAGAAAATATAAAGGAGGTAATGACCATAAGCCAATGAAATTTCAACGTGATAATATGCAACAGTTGCAAATTAAAGGCGACGTCGGTGTCCCTCGACCTCCTCCGCGAAGCTTCCTAGCGATGATCATCTCTGTCGCTGTCCGAGCAGCAGAAATAAAACATGAACGTCGATATATCATTTAGGCAAAGATTGGAAGAAAAAAAAAATTCATGAAGTCCTTGAAGTAGCATTTTGAAAATGTTAAATGCTTAGAGTTGGGGGACTTGGCTTGAGTTCTAAGTATTTTCAAAGATCGATTTTACACTAAAAGCCCTTGAGATTATGTTACAAAACACCCGAAGCTTTGGCTGAAAAGTCTTTGAAAGCTCAAAACTCCTATGAAACGAACCAACCCACCATTAAATTAGGGCTTTTTGAGAAAACATTGGGTGGGTCTGACTATCCACGTCAATAATGAGATAGTCCACTCATTGCGTGCACGTGGATAGTCGGACACACCCTATCAGAATTTTTGAAATCTCTCCCTTTCTCTTTCTCTGTTTCTTCACCATCCCACTCTTCTCTCTCGTTGTCCCTCCTCTTCACGACCACTTTTCTCTCTCTCTCACCACGCTCTGCTTTCTCGTTCCCTCCTTCACTTTGCTATCTCTCCAGCACTCTTCACGACCCCTTTGTGCCTCTGATCCCGAGCATGCCTCCGCCTCGGCCTCCACCTTTGCCGTCGCTTCCCGGAGCCTTATTGGTGGCCTCGATTTGTCATCTACGTTCGATCAGCCCAGGTTAGGGTTCTTCCCTGTTTTGCGAAGTGAACCGTCTATATTCGCAACCCCTCTTTACTTCATGACCCCTGCTCCATATTGTATCCAAATTTTCCTCTTCTCATTTTCTCAGGAATTTCAAGGAATGGGAGTGTAGTGTCTCTTTCTGCGACCATACAAGCTGGCACCTCCGCCTTGAGGAGCCCATTGACGACTCAAGCTTTGTGCCTCCAATTCATGGTTTGGGTCCAGCAAGCTCGCCGACCCCTTTGCTCCCAATACTGCCACAACACCACTTCTGCCTCCGCCGTCGCCTCCAGTGTCCCATTGGCGGCTCCGATTTGTCGTTTGTGCTCAACAAGCTCAGGTCAGTGTTTTACCCCTCTTTCAAGATTATATGCTGACAAGCTCGAAAATTGACAGAGGAGGACATTGGCTTTAGTAGTGTCATTCAGAGTCTACGTGCTGAGCAATGCTTTATGGATTTTTGTTTGTTTATCGTCATCTAACAAATTATTTTTTTTACTTGATTGAGATTTTTGTTTGCTGGTGGTGTACTCCCATAACTGGCTAATTGGTGTTGTGGTTTCAATTTGGCTTTGCTTCAATACATGCTTAGATTTGAACAATAACAGAGATTGATCTATAACAAGGTCTTAAAGGAAATTCATAAAAACGATTGTTCAGCAAAAGGGTGAGAAGACACATGAATGAACTCGGATTTGATACTAATCTCAACTTAACTTCGTTGAGGATGTTCAAACTTAACAAGACAAGCCCAACCTTCTCTTTTTTGCACACTTATCCAAACGTATACACGGATGAGTTATTGTTTTTATTCATCATTCATCTAATACATCTCCACTCTCTATTCATGCTCTTAGACCCATGCCTCTCAAGGACTATTTGTTGTTTTTTTAATTTCAAAAAATGAGAAATTATCAATGGTCTCAAAGTAAAGCCAAATTGAAACCACAACACCAATTAGCCAGCTATGGGAATACACCACTACCAAACACAAATCTCAATCAAGTAAAAAAATAACTGGTTAGATGCCCATCAAACAAACGAAAATCCATAGAGCATTGCTTAGCATGTGTAGACTCTGAATTTGACACGACTAAGCTGGTGTCCTCCTCTGTCAATTTTTGAGCTCATTGGCATATAATTGTGAAAGAGGGGTAAAACGTTGACTTGAGCTTGTCGAGTGCAGACGACAAATCAGAGCTACCAATGGGACTCTAAGAGGCGATGGCGAGGGTGGAAGCAGCTTTATGGCAGCGGGGTCGGTGAGCTCGCTGGACCTAGAGCACAAATTGAAGGCACAAAACTAGAGCCACCAATGGGCTCCTCAAGGCGGAGGAGGCTGCTTGTTTGGTCGCAGAAAGAGACACTATGCCCTCGTTCCTTGAAATTCCAAAGAAAATGAGAAGAGGAAAATTTGGATACAATATGGAGCAGAGGTCATGAAGTGAAGATGGGTTGTGAAGATGGATGGTTCACTTTGCAAAAGAGGGGAAAAGCCTAAGCTGGGCTGGTCGAACGTAGATGATAAATCGAAGTCGCCAATGAGGCTCCGAGATGCAACAGTGAAGGTGAAGGGGTAGGTGTGCTCGGGATTAGAGGTACAGAGGAGTTGTGAAGAGGGTTGGAGAGACAGAAGGAGGGAGCCAGAGAGCAAAGCATGGTGCATTCGGTTGTGAAAATGGACGTAGATAAAGAGAGAGCAGAGTGGTCGTGAAGAGGAGGGATGGCGAGAGAGAAGGGTGGGACAGACTTTGTCAGTAAACGGAACGACGAAGAAACAAAGAAAGAGGAAGGGAGGGATTTCAAAAATTCTGATAGGGTGGGTCCAACTAGTCACGTGGCACATAATGAGACAGTACAATGAGTGGATTGTCTCATTCCTGATGTGGATAGTCAAACCCACCCAATATTTTATCACTAAGTACTTGGTTTAGTCTTCAAGTTCACTTTCATTCACATATCTCACATTTTTCATCATAATCTATCTATATCATTGAAGGAGAAAGATATACAAAAAATTACCAAAAAGGTCTTCACCTATGCATGGATGCCAATTTAATCTTAAAACTTTCAATTATTCTAATTTAAGATTTGCCAATCTAGTCATTCAAGTCAATTTTGGCTTGAAATTGTTTATGTGAACAATTTTTGCAATTTTTATTAAAATTATATATTTTAAAAATTTAATATTTATCTTATTTTCTTTCATTGTGGTCAGTCGTTAGCCATCGCCTAAAAGTGAAAGGGAAAAAAAAAGGAAAGAAAATTTAGAAAATTTCTAAAAAATTGTAAATGTTAGCATTGACTACATCACATAAGATGGTTAGCGTCGACTGGACCACCAAGTTAGCAATTTTTGGTCAAAATTGACCAGTAGGACTACATTAATAAATTTTCAAAAAGTCGAAAGTTAAATTGAAATAATTAAAAAATTTAGAAATGAATTCTCCGCCATACAATAGGTTTATGATTTTTTAGACAATTTTCCCTAAATATGAGATGCCTAGAATCTTGGTTTAGATTAGGAAGCATCGATATTCTTTGGGAGTCTTCGTGTTGTGTCGGATATTCCAACATATGTTCGACACTCTTCGACACTCGGTCAACAGGTATTTCAAAATTCGATTTTCGGTCAACTCTCCCAAAACTCTCCAACATGTGAGTCCAAAATTTCGAACTAGAATCCTGATAGGCTAGTTCAAAATTCCAACACACAAGGGATTAATTTTTAAATTTTTTAATAAATGACGAGTCAAAATGTAAATATGTAAAAATAATAAAAAATAATAAAAGGGAAAGGAAAAAACCTAATCTTCTCTTCTCTTCCAACTCTGACTTCCCATGACACAAAATTCATCTCCCAAATTTGCTTTTTCTTTTCTCTTCAGACACGCTCTAACACACAAGTCTAGAATGTATGGGCCTGCATGTTTTTATTCCTTGTTTTTGTTCAAGAATAGAAATTTTGTTTTTTTGTTCCAGGGAACAAAAAAAAAAAAAAAAAAAAACTTGTTTCTTGTTCCGAAACGATTTTGAAGAAACACTTCTTCTTCTTCTCTCTCTTCTCTTTTCTTCTTCTTTTTTTCTTTGGCTGGTCACCGGCCTCGGCCATGGCCAGCGACCGGCCGTCGAGGGCCGGCGACGCCGTCGAGGGTTGGCGACCTCGCCGGAGCGTCGCCGGCCCCGGTGAGGCTCGGCCTCGCCGCACCGGCGGGGCGAGGCCGAGCCTCGCCTTGGCTAGGCGAGCTGAGGCCGAGCTCGCCATGGATCCGCGAGCCGAGCCTCGCCCAACCCGGCGAGGCTCGAGCCTCGCCGGGGCCGGCGGTCGAAAGAAGAAAAAAAAAAAAGAAAGGAAAAATAAAATAAAAATATTAAAAAATTAAAAGAAACAAAAAAAGAATATAAAATCTACCAAACGTGTTTCCGTTCATTTTTTATTCTCGGAACAAGTTTACCAAACGCGTGTTTCTGGTCAAAAATTGTTTCCCGGAACAGAAACACTTTTTTTTATTTCTGTTCTCCGGAACAATTTTTGAACAGAAACGTTACCAAACGCGTCCTATATTGCTTATTTTTTCTTCTTCCAAGTGTTATTGATTATTGGAATGGAGTTAAATTTGTCAAATTGAAATAATAAATGATATTAAAAAATGGTGGATTAATATTTTTAGTGTAAATTCATTATATGTTCTTTTTTATTATTTATTTATTTGGGAATTTGAATCAAATTAATTTGATTAAAATAATCATAAAATGATAATTAACATACAACATGTCCCAATATGTCGAAATTATCTATTTTTTAAAAAACGACGTGTTGGTGTGTCGTGTCTTATCGTGTCGTGTGTCGATATTGATACTATTTAGGTTTAGAGATGCTGTGTAGCTGGGCCTCAAGTATGTTCTGTGCTCCTGATCCAGCCCCCATCAGAAGGAGAGCTTGTAATGCCCAAGATGCCATTTTTTAGCTCATGAGCCTCCAGGGCCCAAAAGGATCATGTTCTAGTCAAAATGTCGAAGTCCTTTTCTCAGTCAACCAAATCCCTCGTTCATTTCCCTTTTTCATTTCCTCCCTTTTTTGGGAAGAAGAGCACAAAGTTTTTTACCAATACACACAGATCGGATCGGACCTTCTTCTTTGCCCACGGTTTCCAGGACCGAACTAGATTTTGTTCCCTCCGTTTTTGGGAAGAAGTCAGAACACAAATTTTTACCAAGTTCCCAGATTGGATCCGATACGGTTCCTGTCCGGGTGGAATCTTCTTCTTTGCCCGCAGTTTCCAGGAACCGCGAAGGCGGAGAGCGTTCCCACCACGTTCCACCGTTGAACAGGAAAACCGGCGACCGCGCCCCTCATATTTTCTATTGAATTTCTTCTTCCTCAAGTCTTCGTCGCCGCACCCACCACCACCTCCGAAGAAAAGAACCCACCTCTAGTCCTGCCCCACCTATTTAAACACGCCAGGACCGTCACACGACCAATTCAACTTGGCCATCTGTCCGCTCATCGATCGACCCAGTTCCTCAATTTAACTCCCCGTCAGATCGCCATCATACCCATTTTCCTGTTCTCTCGTGTGTTCTTGATTTTCGAGCGGTGGAGGGTTTTGAAGGGTTTTGGTGGGTTCTCTGTTTTCTCGAAGGAGTTTTGGCATCTTGGTTGTCCAGAAGTGATGGTGGAGGAGACTGAGAAGAAGAAGAGGCAGGAGGAGGCGAGGAAGGGGCGGAGGAATCGATGGAGCAATGGCGCGATCGGTGCTCTCATCATCGTCTTGCTCGCCGTGGGAATAAGTTGGGCAGCTGCTCCGAAGATTAATTTGTTCTCACGCGTTGATGACAAGCCTTGTCCTTGCGCCAGGGTATCGGTCTTTGCATGATTCTTGTTTGATCTCATGCGCACTTTAGTGTTTAAGGAGGAAACATTTGCCATTTCTGGTTTATGGGGTTGCTAGTGAAAGGACGTGCCTTTCCGTTTTTGGTGTCCTGTTGTTGTAGAGTTTTAGCTCTACATCGTTTCTTTTTGTTTGCCACGTAGTCATAGAGTGAGAGTAGCTCAAAATGATGGAATTGGGGTATTCTGTGGGAGGGTGATCCCTCATTTTTTCTGTTTCGGCAAGAGCGAGCAATGGTCTACGCATGGATGTGGATTCCAATATTTGCGGTTTTTTCAGCTGTTTTGCCCTGTAAATTTTGCAGGATGCGCATAAGTATAAAGGATTGGTGGAGGATTGTTGCTGTGAATATGAGACTGTAGACTATCTCAATGAGGAAGTGTTGCATCCCCTGCTCCAGGATCTGGTCAAGACCCCGTTCTTTCGATACTTCAAGGTCTGGTTACTGTGTCACTTTGGGATTGTTTATTTGCTGATTCAAAACTGTTTAGTGATTGTGTTATTGAAGGAAGTGAAGTGATCAAGAAGTCATCTTAACAGTATATACCCATTTCTTTCGCTTTTAGTTTTCATGCTATACTTGGCCTGTTGTTCGCTCTCTCAAGATGCCTAGAATGTGCTAAATGATAACTATGAGAAAGCAAATAGCGAGTAAGTACTCCTACGGTAGGCATCATCCAAGCAACTACTTTTAAGGCTGCATTATCCATGTGGCAGTATTATAATGGTGACCTGCACTGTTATATCCTATGGATTGTGGTTCCCAAATGGAACTGGATGCATCACTTATTGAGAATGTGGTGTCTTAAGGATAGGCATGCTTTTTCAGTCATTGTAGTTGTGGTATGGTTTTAGGCATTCGTTTGAGTCATTCACTATTTAATATAAGAATTTAGTAGTTCGTTTTTGTAATTATGTAGTTTGAAAATTAGAAAGGAAGGCCATCATTAAGTAATATTAGTCTAGTAAAATAATATCATAATGCACCTAAGTTATTTTGTTATGGTTTAGAAAATCTAAGTTAGGTTAAAATTGGGTAATAAGTCGTTTGAGAATAAGATAATGACACATTTATCTTAATGTCTTTTAATTGTACGAGTAGGTGATGTGGTCAATTGGACAAATCAATTTTAGCAAAATGGAGTTTAAGAGTATCTGAATTTGGAGCAGTGAACTTATATCACAGTCAGTGTGGACACATTGCCATCCCAGTACACTGATTCTGGCATCAAGCTCAATGGGCTCACTAGGAGAGATTGCTGAGAAATTTCTACCCGCTTCATTTCAGATGTTATATATTGCATTTTGTGAGGCCATTTCTATTTTGTTACTAGCTCTATATTACGTCTGATTAACGCAAACTCGTATTTTTAATTGTCATTCCATCATTCTTCTCATATCTTTACACAGTTAACTTGAACCACGGGGAGCAATGGTAAGTCATCCATTGAGAGCCAAATATGTTACTGAGCATTCTCTTGGAAACAGTCCTAGTATTGTCAATTGTGTCCTCAATCTTAATGTTATGAAAATTCTTTTGTACATGTAGTCTCTTATTTATATGTGGAAACATTTTCGTTTCTGCAAGTAAAAGCTGTCTTTTGCAAAGTTGAATGTTAACTAGTGATGCTGTCAGATATGTAGAGTCATATATGGCCAGTTTACGTGGATCTGGGAATTTATTATGCGAGTAGTTTGTATATTTTATTCCATCAAAGAAATACCAGAGAAAAGCACCATCAAATAGCTTTCTTCTTTGGGTGGTTCTGATTCTTACTGTTTTTCTGTTTCTGAGTTTGAAAATATAATTTTGTAGGTCAAGTTGTGGTGTGACTGCCCCTTTTGGCCCGATGATGGCATGTGCCGTTTGCGGGATTGTAGTGTTTGTGAATGCCCAGAGAATGAATTCCCAGAATCATTTAAATATCCATCCAATCCTATCCTTCCATCTGACGATCTCATGTGTCAAGAAGGAAAACCTGAAGCTGCTGTGGATCGTACTTTGGACAGAAATGCTTTTAGAGGCTGGTCAGAGACAGACAATCCATGGACAAATGATGATGAAACTGATAATGGTATGTAATAAGTCTATGTTCCTTTTTTCACATCCTTTGAAGAGGTGTGATCTCTTAGCAAGCGTGCATGTGTGTAAAAAGCCTGAATCTCATTTTTTATTCTGAACCGTTCCTGCTATTTAAAATAATTTTGGCTGGGGAGCGCTCATTCGAACTTCAAAATTATGCTTGCTCATGGAATTCATCTAACTGTAGTTTTTTTGGAGTTGGCATTTTGCATCCATTTGGATTTATATATCGTTGTTTTCCTTTTTGCAGCTGAAATGACGTATGTGAATCTCCAACTCAATCCTGAACGCTACACTGGTTATACTGGCCCATCTGCCAGAAGAATTTGGGATGCTGTTTATGCAGAAAACTGTCCTAAATGTGAGACTCTCTCTTTCTCTCTCTCTGCATGGTGGTGGTTGCATATGTGCTAGCATGCAAGAGTAGCTGCACTTCATGCAAAAGAGAATAAGACAATAGAAGGAATTTGGGTGTGAAGTCACTCAGAAGATTCATCTTGTACCTTACGAGCCATGTCTCTCTAGAAAGTACTATAATTTCAAATTAAAGTTTCTCCAGTGAACTAATAATTATGTTAGCTATGGGCCTTCCTGATTTGATTTCTTGCTACAGTGAAAATAACTTATGTTTAATTTTATACCTGTTTCACAGATCCATCTGAAGAGTTGTGCCAAGAGGAACGAATATTATACAAGTTGATATCTGGTCTTCACTCTTCCATTTCAGTTCACATTGCTGCAGATTTTCTTCTTGATGAAACAGAAAACAAGGTATGTCTTGCTCTACATAACCTAGATTAATCCTTTTGGTTTTTGACGATTCTTCTACATTTTCTTTTTCAAATTCTTGCTACTTTCCTTTACTGTAGGATGACGTTAGCCATCCTTTATGCATCATCGTGCTTTCTCAAGTTCTACAAGAACTCACTATGCTTTAAGTACCTGACTATCATTATGTTTCTTTTTCATATTATTCCAGTGGGGTCAAAATCTCACGTTGCTGCATGATCGTGTTTTGAGATACCCAGATCGTGTCAGAAACTTGTACTTCACCTTTCTCTTTGTTCTCCGTGCTGTCACGAAGGTGAGTCGAGAAATTTGTTTTCCTTTCGAAGAACCATATTTTTAGTCAATGTTCGGTCATCCAATCCCGGAAAAGCCCTATAATCTGACCATGACATATCTGTGGCGATCGAATGTTGATTTTAGGCGGCAGATTATTTGGAGCAAGCGTCATATGATACAGGCAATCCTAACGAGGATTTAAAGGCACACTCCTTGATGAGACAGCTTTTGTATAATCCCAAACTTCAAGCTGCTTGCCCAATCCCATTTGATGAAGCAAAGCTGTGGAAAGGCCAAAATGGACCTGAACTGAAGCAGAAAATTCAGGATCAATTCAGAAATATCAGGTTATATACCTTTTCTTTAATTGAATTAAAGTGACCGATCCAAGAGGGGTAGCACAAAGATCTTAAGAATACTTGCATTTTGCAGTGCAATCATGGACTGTGTAGGATGTGAAAAGTGTCGGTTGTGGGGAAAACTTCAAGTTCTCGGGCTTGGAACTGCATTGAAGATTCTCTTCTCTGTTGATGGTCAGGAAAACTTGCTTCACACGGTGAGTGTCTTCTCCTTGAAATGACCGTCAGATCTCCTTTCTAAGATGCTTCGCAGTGCCCTTTTGGTATTCGTATTTAAAAGATCAATTAGGAAACCAGGAAAAGTCAATAAATCACAGTAGTTTTCTCAGTTTGCAATTGAATAATTCCATTTTTCTCTGTTTTGTCAATTTGAATGATTTGAATTGATGGGCCAATTTGGAGCATGACAGGAAAACGTCAACAAAAGCATCTCTTACTTATAACAGTAGGCGATCAATTTCATTCAAGTAGTCGATCTGCTCCATAGTGTGGTTCACATTATTTTTGATATATATAGCTCTGAGCTTATTCCACCTAGTTATACAATGAGAATGTGATCGTTCTTTGAAGTCATACTTCCACAACCCTCAACCAATCATTTTGCAACTGAGATTAATCATTTAGATATCATCGGAATGTAAATTGTTGATGCTCTTCTTGTTTCTCCTTTGTCTTCAGCTGCAGCTGCAAAGGAATGAAGTAATTGCTTTGATGAACTTGCTCAACCGACTCTCCGAATCTGTCAAACTGGTTCAAGAAACAGGACAGTCAGCCGAAAAGATTGGGCTGACTTCTGAACAGAAAGCGGCAAGTTGCCCATTCCACAAGATGTGGGCATCCTTGAAGATAACCTAGCTAATCACATGTAGTCTTAAGAGCATTTAGGATAACATAAGGAATTTTGAGTTGTTCCATAGGAAATTGACCCTTTGGGTTTCGAAGCCTATGCCCCATAGAGATACACTTCATAGACAGAGAAATGAAAGCAACCGAAGGAAGGAACCAAGAAAGAGGGGAAATATTGTATCAGGTTTTGCTTTTGAGCTTGTGCATTGATCAATGCATGTATATGCGACACCAAATGTTTTCGGTTTGACTGGTGCAAGAAACTTCTCTTTTGGTTCTGCAGTCGTGTGAATGTAATGTGCACATTTCTCTTTCCTTTCGCACGGTTTGATTTTTGCAGTTGGACTGATTCTGTGATGGGGACAATCTAGTTAAGGTTAGGTTTTCTTTGTTAGGTCAACTGACTTTTACAGATGACACTTCCATATCTTTTCCACAGCAAATACGTAAGAATAAGGACAAAAAACTACTTCCGTCTAGGGGTGATCGGGTCCAGGGTGGGCAGGGTCTCAATCTAGACCCTGTATCCAATCCTGTTATTAACTGCTTCTCATTTTTGAGACTCTATACCCGACCCTAATTGTATTGGACCCTGTACCCGACCCATCCTGTTTTTTTGGTCCGGTTCTAGGGTTAATCTTGTTTCCATTGTAATCCGTTATGCAATATTCCGATATCCTATATGACTTCGAATTTTTTTATTAATACGCGAGAAAATAATGTAATCCTCTTTTTTTGTATTGAAACATTAAGCACTTGTAATAAATAAATACATGAACTTTTTGACTAAACGAAAAATTAATAATTCACTAATTATAATAAATAAAATTATAAGGCAAATAATTAACAACAAACATTGGTCTAATATTAGTTTTATTTCCATAACTACTACATGAAACTACTCATTTATGAAAGCATAACTCCTCCTATAAAAAAGAAATTAGGTGAGCTAATCCATATGGTACACAAGAATTTGGTGGCGATGAACACCGTCCGTCCGTCTAATGGTGCGAGAGGGAGCCGGTGAGGGAGGGAAACAAGTGAGGAAGAGGAACGACGAAGGAGTGCCATGCGTGTTTGAGAGAGCCAAGAGGAAAACCGCTTGTGTAATTGTGGGAGTAAAAGTAGAAATTAGGAGAAAAAATAGGGTTGGACCTCTACTTAAAAAACCGGTTCCCAAACCAGTTTTAAAATTGGTCCGGGAACCGGTTCCCGGGTGGGTAATCACTCGGAACCGGTTCTTGAACTAGTTTAAACTGGTTCCGAATTTTGGGAACTAGTTCCTGTTGAAACCGGTTCCCGACCCCGTTTTCCTGATGGGCCGGTCCAGTTCCTGGGTATACTTGGTTCGGTTGCACACCCCTACTTCCGTCCTCGTTTGTCCGTATAAAATATAGCTTACATGCTACGTTAATAAACCGGATAAAGAGCCGGATAAATTTCTATTCTACGATGCATCAGTTGCAACTTCATGTACCTGCAAACATAGCCACAGGGTGTATTCTTATCCGGGCATAGAGTGAAATTCCTCTTCTGCTCCTCGCTGGCCATCCATTTTGACCTTCAGTGCTGAATCATCGACTATTTTCTCTCTGACAGAGGTGCAACAGAAATGTTTGCAATCGAGTAAATACTTCAACAAACTAATTGGTCGGATTCAATTGTGAAAAAATGTAAATATTTTGTATGAGCTTTTTTTTTTTTTTTTTTTGGTCACCACTTTATGGAGGATCGTTCGGTATGAACACATCAGAGACCAATGAATCAACTGGCCAGATAGTATCACCCTACGAAAAAGGAACTGGTTTATGTCAACAGCCGGATAAAGATACACTTTGTATCATGGATGGACAATATCCAGAAACTACACGAGTAAAATCATCATTTGTTAATATATAGATACAACGTAAGAAGGAAATCTTTGGTCAAAAGAGAAGCAGAAGTGACCTAGACTAGAGAAATGAAATTGGATTGTTTATAACATAAGCTCTCTCGCAGCATTTTGAACAACCTTCTTAGTCTCAGAAGTCTCCTGGCAAGATCAAAGCATTGATTTTGGTTTTGCATCTTGGTGACATGATGCCCTTTGTTAATTGTTTCATGTTTAAAGACTCCAATTAAGTACCTACACACCGATGGTCATTAAAATCATATAAAAATCTTCCTGAAATCGAGACATATGAGCATTGACGACGAAAACTGCACAAAAATTAAAGGACAGAAAAATCTCAACTTTCAGAAAAGCAGGGATCTACTGCAAATACAGAGAAACTTTGGGCACCACTTAATGGATCTCCTTGTGCTGAAACAGGACTACTTCGGACATAGATATGTCGTTTGCAATACTACAAACTACCAAACTTCATAGTTATGTGACCACTCTATTGTAAAGAAAATATTGAATCCAGCGAACTCTGTTCTGTTACCCGTGAAACTATACATTGGTGTTTTGCGTCAAATCATATGGCAATCACTACACCTAACGAGATTTCTTCACCCGTTTTGAGGGCCGTGTAGGCTCTTTCCTTGCATCCTCCGGAGGTTTTAGATCAATGTATGGCTGCAACAACAACCACAGTATGGTGAGACAAAGTAAAAGAAAATCAGAGATACACAGCAAATTTAGAGATTTAACAATCAACATAAGGGATGCAGATATCATTAGCACGGACCCCTCAGATTTGCATGTGAGGGTCATTGCCGAGTTCTCATGAGCTAAATCTCTCTGTGAGGTCAATATGTTCCAAGTTTGATCAGGAAAATTGCTTGGGCGGCTGAGATAAGCCATGCTTGTGATCTAGGATCAAGAAGATACATGAAGGATCTGGTGTTCAGGTTGCTGACTTGAGATAAAATGTTTTTCTTGATGTGAACCATTGCTTGACTGGTCATCAACGCTTAGTGAAGTAGTTCATACTAGCAAAGAAGGTTTCATGAAAAGTGAGGTATCCTTTAAAAAGATGATGTATGTATTCATGGGTTTTTACACTTCGCTAAATTGCATTTCCGTGGTTCAATCATCCAAATTATTCTCTTAGCAGAGCAAAAGAATAAAAAAAGACTGATGGATGCAATCATATTGTGACCAAACAGTTACTGATGAAACCCAGTACAAGACACTTCAGCTCAACCCGTCAGTATCAATATAGTTAGTCAACAAGAAGAGCCTATCAATCATATTGTTCGAGCTTTGATTCTTCTCAAATCCACCCCTTATTGTGATTCTTTACGCCATCTTTTACATATCCAATCACGTCATTACCAATGTTCAATGAGGTTACATGGAGGAGAGATTATGTAGCACACTGCTGTCACAATCCATAGTTGTAATGATGGCTGTTGTCAAGCTTGTGCAATGGCCTTTATGACATAATTACCACATTCTGATTTCAAGCTTTGAACCAACAACATTGCCAAGAACTTGCAATGCACAGACTTCAGTCTTTATCTACCTAGTTATCTATGAACAACATGTGGAGATGCCAAAAAGTGCATGTTTACTAACCTCATCCCATTTCCTCTGGAGATCCAAGAGTTCTTGACAATACGACAGGCATTCTGCATGGTAGGCTGCCGCTAACTCCTTTATCAAGACTTTTCTTTTTATGATGCCTATCACTGCAATTAGACATTGAAATGACCAGGCAGATCAGTACTTCATCATTATGCCCAATATATAAAGGACTAAAAAGTTTGACCTTCAATAGGAAAAAAGAGCCCAAAAGCAAGATAAGTTAAAATTGTCAGTTCCAACGTGTTATGAGTCTTCCTTCTTGTATTATATGCGCTGGATTTCTCAGTAAAATTAAGACAAAGAGGAAGCAACTCATGAAATGAAGCAAAAGACCTTAAAGAAAGCTCATTTTCAAGAAAGACATACACTCTCTTTTTCTTTTCTAGTCTTTTTTTCTGACACAAAAATTTGAGGACACAAGGAAGCATGCAATAGCATACAAAGATCATCACTAAACCAACAGAGAACATATCTTCTCAAGGAAGAGAATCCACAATACAGATTCAATGCATCTAAATCCTTAAAAAATTCCTGATTAGTCAAGAGTACAATGTCATATAACGGTTATTTCTAAATGTATATTCAGAAGAATCGCCCTCAATAGCTCTTTTCTCCCCTTTCCATATTCAAATGATTGATGGTGACGATGTAAAATGTGAATCAAAAGTCTAGAGGCTACATCTCAGTCTTAACCCTCAACTGCCAGGAAAATAATCTCCATTATTTTAAGAAAGGACCAATCCCTAATTCCAGAAGCACACTTATGATACTTGAAGAAACTTCGGCCAACTGATGCTGTTATTAAAATCCAACGAAAAAATGGGTATGTAGACTAGATAACGATCTGTGATCTACCACAAATTTGAAGGCATCCTCTTGGCAACAAAGTTAGCTTCAGCATGCCTTCCATCAGCCACAAGAGCAGTTCTCAGTTCTTCGCAGCAATCCAGATTTTGAAAGCTTTCTCTCTCCACCAATTCATAAAATAAAGCAAATGCCTGAGACAATTGCCTCCTTTCACAGAGGCCTTTCATAACTATGCTGTACATGTTAATATCTATTCTTGAATCTTTCCTCAGTCCATACAGCAACAATTCACCGGCTTCTAAAACTTTTCCTTTCTGGCAAAGGAAGCTGGTTAATTCTTCTATCGCAATCACATAACCATTCTGGTAGAGCAGATTGACTAATTCAAATGCTTTACGTCCTAGTCCACGACTAAAAAGTAGCCTCACAGTTTGCATTGATAGATTGATATTTTGTCTAATGTGCTTCTCCAACATCACTTTTACCAAGCTGGCTGATTCATGGGCACGCTCTTTCTTTAAAAGTACTGTAAGTATCGCATGGAATGTAGAGGACCTGGGATGATGTGAACTTCTGAGCATCTTCTCTAGAATCTTGTAAGCAAGAAGAGCATTATCCTTGCTTAGAAGACCCTCTATCAAGGACAAGTAGGTCTCATAATCTGGAACAAAATCTCTCCTTAACATCAACACCAATAGATCATATCCAGCTTCAAAAGTACCTTCTCTACAGTGCCCCATGATTAAAGTCTTGTAAGAAGGAGGGTCTTGCATACCTCTTTTCATTAACTGCCTGAACACTTCCTCAGCTTTTTTAGTTTTCCCGCTTTTACATAGATATACAAACATCGGATGATATGCTGCAACTAGAGGGACACACCCAGCATCACTTAACAAAATCTGCTTTTCTGACAACTCATTGAAGAGTACCTCTGCCCTCTCAAATTCACCTCTTTGACACAAAGAGCGGATCAAGACACTGTAAGAAGCTGAATCTGGTGAGACCTGTAGTTCTGACATCTTTTCAAAGACCTTAAGTGCTTCATCCAGATTTCCTGAGTTACAATGCGAGTGCATCAATGTATTCAATGTACATGAATCGGGGATAAATACCCTGTCCCCCTTCCCCACTGTCCCCTCCAATATCTCTTTAATCTTATCAAGCTTCTGCGCTTCACAAAGCCCTTTAATAAGCGTGTTGTAAGTAATCTTATTTGGTTTCAGACCTCCATTAACCATCTCTTCTATAATAGCTAAAGCATCATCAATTTCCCCTTTCATACAATATCCTCTAATCAAAGTTGTATAGGTAATGACATTAGGCTTCAAGTCCGCACTCTTTGTTCTCATACCCTTTACCACATTATTTGCAATATTGACTTTCCCTGCCCTACACAACCCATCAACCAAAGTATTATAGGTAATCACGTCTGGTTCACAGTTAAATTGCGACATCTCCTTGAAAAAATGAAACCCCTCATCCACCATAGAGTTCATACAGAATCCCCTAATCAAAATATTGTATGTGTATGTATCAGGTGTAACACCATAAGTATTAAGCATTTCGTCATACACATGCTTTACCATATTGGTTCGACCCCTTTTAAGCAAAACAGAGAAGAGATTGTTAAATGTAATCACTGATGGTGATATCCCGATCTCTTTCATCTTCTCGAAAAGCTTAAGAGATTCCTGAAACAATCCAGCTTTACCATAGCTTCTAATTAAGCTGTTGAAGTATCTGTCTTCAAGCTTAACTGCTCCATTAGACATTCTCTCAATCGAAAACAAGAAATTACGTGCTGCATTGAGATTCCTACAACGGCCTAACATTTCCAGCATAAAAAAGTATGACTGATGATCATGGACAAAACCCATTTTGCCTTGTATCCATTTAAAGAACGGCAGTGCTCTAGCTGGACTCTTGATGAGCTGAAGAGTTCTAAGAACGTTGGTTTTGGATAGAGAAGCAGCAAGAGGTGATAGAGAAGATTCAAGTTTGTCTGACCACTTGCTTCTATTGATGAGTTGTGAGATCACATGAACTATTCTAGTTTTAGCTCTCTTAGACGATTTGTCTTGCGGCTCAACATTCTTTTCTTCCAACTGTACCGAGCAATAGCACCTGAGATACGATAACGACACATAGCTAGGAATTCGAACGGAAGATGGCTTCTCAAGAACCGCCAGTCCTTGACGTGAAACTGGAAAGTAGGCCATCACGATGAACTCAATCCTCGATTTTAAACGGTAATTAGTTCCACAGCATCTACAAATTTTTTATACGCACCATCAGACTCTTATATATACTCACGGAAGCACTCCAAATCAGCCACAAAATTCTAGAACAAAAGTCAAGATCGCATTCCCAAAACCTCATGAGCTAACCAGAGCTGGTTTTTAATCATCATGAGTGGAAGAATTCATTCAATGAGCGAGCCCCGCGATTCATCGGAAACAATGAATACACACAACAGATCAGCAAAAGGACAAATTGCTTTGACCCAATATAGATAGCACCAAGAAAAAGAAAAAAAAGGAGCAAACGAAGCGGCACAAAAGCAGCGAACACTTTGGCAATCCAACAGATATTGCACAACCCAAATACACCCAGAAGTAACTGAATACAATACATTGAAATTAGAGCAAGAATAACGAGAGAGAGAGAGAGAGAGAGAGAGAGAGAGAGAGAGAGAGAGAGAGAGTTACTTCTACTCGGATCGAATGCCGCCGGCGGCGGCGGCGGCGGCGGCGGAGGATCGGCAGTGGTTGAGGAGGGCTGGACGGCGGCGGCGGACGGAGGAGTGGGCTCCGACGGAGGCTTCTGCCGCTCCACCATCAAGGGTTGTTGTGATCTCGCGACTGCAGTAGGAACACAAAGTCAGCACCTTTCCGACTCTCTCTCTCTCTCTCTCTACACGCTCAGCACCGTGACCCCCCACGCAACACGGCTGGCGCACTCCCCTCCAGGGTTCGCCGACACCGCCGGCGATCCGGGTCGCCGGACGCGGCCGTCCTCAGGCGATCCTGTCGCCGAAACAGAGGAGGAGGAGGAGAAGAAGAAGAAGGAAGAGGGACGGGAGACAGTGAATCGAAACCCAAGCCCAAAAGGAAGAAGGAATGCTACTCACTCCTCATGCTTTTCCTTCTTCTTCTTTTATGAATTTAATTTTCTTTACCCATAAAGAAATTTGCTCTATTGTTTTATTGGAAACCTTAGCATTTTTTTTTTCTCCTATCGGGTCTTGTTAACGCGTGGCCCGATTTGTTAATAATAGCTCGTAGTTTAATGTATTTTCTTTTTTAATACATGAAATGAAATCGACAATCGTTTTTGTTATACGCATGTTTAATGAGTATTTAGAGAGCACTCGTTAACAAAATTCTTTTTTTTATTCTTTTATTTCGGCTAAAATATGGGAAACGTTACCTAATTAACAAACACCAAGGATCTCTATGTTGCGCATGCTCAAAAATTTACTTATTCAATTTATGAATGTAAATAAAATTAGCTAAAATGCGAAAAGACATTTTCTGAATTTTACACCGACTTTAAATTGGTTAAATAAAGCAACAAAAGCTTATGAGCATTGTAGGTAATTTATGAGTGAGTATGATTTTAGGGGGAACTGATTTGACTGGGAACCGATTTTGACTCCAAGTTCGGATGGGATTTGATTCGGTTTGGTTTCATATTTTTCGGAACTTGTATTATGTGGTTACGGAACAAAATCGGGTTAGGAACCAAACCACCTAGGTAACCCTAAAATAGAATTTGACGTATATTATAAGGTATTCGTGAGGGCTGTGAGGCAGAGGGTTGCGCGGAGGAAAGAAATTCCTTCCTCTCCGAGAGTGACTCATTGGCTTTTAATGGTGGTATTTGGCATGGACAAGATTCCATCTTTTAACCTCTAGAACTTTGCATCGGTTGCTTGTGCCAGCAAACGGGGTCTATGAGGGTATTCCATGCCCTAATTTGTACTTTAGCATCTTGATGCGATGTATTAACTGAGCGTCAAAATTGTCGGCTTTAACAATCCACTTCTTAAACTCGTTGTCATCATCTTGTGGTCTAGCGTTACCACTGCCAACAATGTCCTACAGATTCCATGTAAGCATAGCATAGGATTGGCTCGCCTGAGATCGATTTAAAAACCTACGACAAGATACATTTCAAGTTCCAAAAACTTAAAAAACAGTTTCGATAGGTAGGTTTCGGATTTTGAGTGGAACTTGAAGTGATGCTTAAACCACTCACCGTTAAAGTTATGGATTTTGGAGTGGGTTAGTCCTCAGCTTAGGATTGAGAATTTCAAATTCAAAGATGAAACTAGAAACTGGTCCAATTTTTGTTAATATGTATAATAAATATACTTTGCACCATTTCACTACAAAAAAAAAATATATGTTGGTTAAGTGGTTGTATTTTTTTTTTCAGTGGTGAATACAATGGTTTGATTCTTCATGTGCCCTAGAAGAGTTTTAAAAAAAAAAAAAAAAAAAAAAAAAAGATGGTTGTAAATCGGTTCAATTTGGGAACAAGATCAGTTGAACCCATTACCTAGTATAATCGGCAGTTTTGACCTTGGAGCCTGTTGTCCCTAGAGATGGCCTTGAACCAGCTGGTTCAGTTCGCTTCCGGATTGAATTGGACTCAGTGCTCTCCACTAGTTACATCTATCTATATTATTATAAACAATAATTTTGGTTCACTTCTTAACTATTCCAATATTATTCCTAGTACTCGTTAAACTTAATTCAGCAGGTGAACATCCACTTCATACATGTCCGACAATCACCATAATCCTGCATCTTCATTACTAAATAATCACCTATCTCCTCTCCGAATATAAACATCTGTTATAAAAGTGTTTTGCATTATTGATGTTACCATCTACTGCGCAACGAAAGGGATACTTCTAAGGAGTTTCTTACATCCCTTCTACTCAATTATTTTTAGAAACTCTAATGCATCTTCAAAACAAAATGCTAATGTAAATTTCTTAGTACATATGTCTATACCAAACCGTTACACTTAAAATGACCAACTTTTTTGTTTTTCGTTATAACTGATACGTGACAAATTTAGTGGATAGTAATAGAACTTAGTGAATAAGAAAAGTTATTGACACTGATAGCATATGTAACTAATGAGTAGTGATACAATTTTGGCCAAGTAATTCCACCAGGAAGGCGAAAATCCCTATCAAGTTAATCTGGAAATGGGTATGATCAAGCCGTCAACGTTAATAACATGACAAAACAAAATGTTCTACAAGTGGGACCTTTGTCGAATAATGAAAAGGTTCGGTCCCTAGGACCTAAGGAGCATAAAGGGCAACTTTATAAATTTGCAAATCCTGATCAAGTGACTAAACTGGTATTACAACAATTAGGTGCCAATAGAGGGATGGTTAGGCCAATATATAGGAAGCCACATCCTAATTGAGTTGACCCTATATCTTACCCAAGAGGATTCAAAACTCTTCGCTTCGCTATTTTCACTAGTGAAGATAGCCAAACCATAGTCGAACACATTGGTTGATTTATAATCTAGTGTGAGGAAGAAGGGACAAACATAATTCACGGTGTAATTAGATAGAGATGGAATGGCAATTCTATTATCAATTTTATAGAACAATGCCGAGGTATTAGTTGCTAATTTGGCCAGACTCTATCAACACAATAATGAGTTCATCGATCAATTCGTTGATCGATTTAAGAAGGCTAGAAAGAGATGCCTTATTTTACTTTCAAGGAAATCATGAAATTGGCTTTTAATGGGTTAAAATTTAATCTTAGAGAAAAATTCAAAGGCCAAATATTTGCTGATTTATTTCAATTGGCAAGGAGAGTGTCTAAGTTTGAGCAACTACTTAAAAATAGAGATAGTTGGTCACATGAAGACTTTTTGCAAAAGGTTACTTTAATGGAATATATGAGTCAGATGATGAATCCGACGAAGATAAAATTATGCAAAGAAAAATAAAATTTGCCAATGAGAAGGATGCACGATGACTCTTGATTATCTAATTAAAAGAATCAAATGATTGATAAATCATTCCATTCATTTAAAGGAGACATATGTCGACACCAAAAAAAAAAAATGATCAACTTTTTGGTTATAATTGTCAAGTGACAAACTTTGTTGATAGTAGCAAAGCTTGGTGAATAATAGAAGGCATTGACATCGACATTGACATTGGCTTGTAACTAATGAGTAGCAATATTTTGGGATATTTAAACTCAACAAATATCAGTTATCAGGAATAAAGTCATCGGGATCAATATTGACACGTAAGTGATCTGGGGATGAAGTCATCAACGTCAATGTGTAACTCATGAGTAGCAATTTTTTCGGATATTTAAGTTTAGCAAATAACAATTATTTGACATAAAGTCATCAACATTGCTATGAACATGCGATTGATGAGAGCAAATATTGGTTATCTTGGGATAAAGTCATCGACATTGGCATGTAATTGATGAATAAGGATTTATTAAAATATTTAAGCTCTTTTAGATAAGTGCCGCTAGATAATAGAAAGACTGGGAAATTACTTATTTATTTGAATTGTGTAATCTCCGTTTGTAATTGAGGCTTTAAATATCTATATTTTACTCTTTGTCAACCATCGATCAATCAACAAAAACATGTTACCTTTAATCAATATCTTTCAATTATCTTTCAATCCATGTATTTATAGTTGTAGTCTTAGATATCTCGTCGTCGACTAAGTTCTGGCGTGTAACTTAATTGTAGTTCTTAGATCTTTGTTTTCAATTAAATTCCAGCATTGTATCTTTATGTCATTACACTTTGTCGTTGAATTAATTTCGGCAAAGCCTTTTACGTCATCAAGTTTCATCATTGATTAAATTCCATGCAACTGTTGTCTGGAATTACCATAGAACTCGTCTCCTCGTAATGAAAGTCGCAGAACAAATTTTGGTAAAACGTATCTTGTGGAGGATCCAATTTCGGTGAAACGACAACTAAGTAAATCCAAAAACAACCTTCAATCTCAAAATTTCGCTGAAAAATTCTAGAAAATACTCATGATCACGATCCTATTCGAAGTGACTTGAAACTGGGATCCTGATCCCGCAGAGGAGAGCCGCTGAAATCGAACATCAAAAGAGAAAGTCGCGCATGTGAAATTTGCCCGTAAATCATCTTTCAAATCGCACTAGAAAGTCAAAAACTAACAGAAACTTTGGCAATTGTTCAGTTTTATTCTGTAGAGATATTTTATATTACAAATATCATTGTGATACTCAGTTGCGAACCTGTTTCTTGACTGCATAGAAGTGAATCAGGAAGATGATCCTTTCTTCCTTTCATCATTGTCGAAGCACTTTCCTTACACTCCTCGATAAAAATTAGGTTGTTGAACCAAACAAGAATAAAAATGAGAAAGTGAGAATGTTTTCCATGGAAGCGGTAGGAAAGATAAGAAAACCGACACTACGCTTATATTCTCATGCAAAAAAGAGAGTTTCCCTTCTAACTTCGCTCCAATCGTGGATAACGAGACAATATTTCTTGCCTAATGAACGGAAAACTTGGGCACGATAGAGAAAAGAACTAGGCTTCTGCCAGATGTTTGACATATTTGCTTGACGAATTAATATCAGATTGTGAAAGTATCCCACATCGCTTGTCTAGGGTTTTATGCTCTTTATATACACGTGTTAGTAAATTAGGTTTATACTAAAGGGCATAATATTCATTGTATTGTTTTAGACCTAAGCCCTAGGTATATATTGTAAATGACTTCATCAATGAAAACTACGTTTGCCCAAATTCTACATGGTGTCAGAGTGGTGACCCTTGGAGCCTATCTCTCATGTCCAAAACCGCCAGCTTTTTGGCACTACTGCTGTCACCATTTACCGTCCGTCACCAAATGTGTTTTCCCCTTTTTCTTCTTGCTCATCGCACAAGCCGATTCCCTCCACCCGCTGCTCCAACTATGGCAAGTGCTGCCCCAAGGCGATCAAGAGGTTTCTAGTGAGGAACATCGTCGAGTAAACGACGGTTAGATTTTCATCTACCTCCTCGAAATCGCAATCGTCCATGGTCTCCTACCTTGTCAAATTCAAGAGCTAAATTTGGATCCTTCAATTTTTGTGCTCGAGAGAATCCTTCAAATTCAAGAGCCTCTTCCCCACATTACTTTCATTAGAACCAGTATGAGACCCTCTTGCTAACAATCAAGTTTTTATGCTCGAGCCAAAGTAGCTAATCTTTCGGTCGCAAGTCACCATGGCAACCAAGTCTTAAGCCTCTTCAGCTAACGTTCCCATTAATGAGCGGCCGGACAATACTTATTTTATGCATCCTTCTGATAACCCTGGATCTAATCTCGTCGGCATGGTCCTTATGGGTGACAATTAAAACAATTGGTCTAGTGCAATGGAGATTGCCCTTTCTACCAAGAACAAGATGGTGTTTTTTACTGGAGAAATTAAAAAATCAACCGCAGATGATCCTGCCTATGCGTCATGGATTTGTGTTAACAATATGATTCTATCTTGGATTCTTAATTCCATCCATTTAGATTTGGTGCCAACGGTTCTCTACACAGAGTTAGTTGCAAATGTATGGGCCAATCTCCACGAACATCTTTCACCATCGAATGGTCCAAGGGTTTTTCATCTCGAGCAAGAGATATGCACCCTTGTTCAATGTGACGATGTCGTGACCAAGTACTACAACAACTTGTGAAGCTGCTGGGATGAATTGAGTTATTTGGATTGGTCACCGTAATGCTCTTGTTCAGCTCCAAACAACAAGAGAAGCGGTGCTTGTTTCAATTCCTCATGTGCCTCAATTTGAGGCACGCTAATGTTACTAGTTAGATTTTGCTAATGGATCCGTTACCTAGTGTTACACATGCATATGCACTAGTTCTTCAGGATGAGTTACATCGCCATATCCAATCGGACCGCCCATTGTCCGACCAGACCAGCACTTTGTTTAGCATTCACAACAATCATGCTCCGCTGCCATACACGGATTCATCATCCTTGGATGGCCCGGTTCTCTTGGTGCTCTTGCTCTGTTCGCCAACCTAGCTAAACGGACGAACACGTCCCACGGCTGGGAAAGATGTGCCCACTGTGGCATCCTAGGACATATATGGGATGTGTGTTATCGACTTCATGGCTTCTCTCCCAACCACAAATAGCACTATGGACAACCATCTACCTCCTCCTGTCTTACAGACAACAATTGTAGCCATTCACAAATGATCAATATAAGCAATTGATGTGCTCGCTGCAGGAGGTAAACATCCTGAAAGCCAACCTCTCAGGTAATGTTCTCGACTTATCTACGAATTCATTTAATTCTGATACTTGGGTTATTGACACTGTCACCACCACCACATCACATTTGAACCCCGTTACCTTACAAACTTGACACACTATCCGTCTCCACATCCCACCATTGGGATTCTGAATGGTGTTGTTGTCCCCATGACATTACACAGTTCTACTCCTCTTATCCCAACTATCTCCCTTGATAATGCCATTCGCAACTTACTATCAATCTCCATGTTCACTCAAACTTTAAACTGCTCAATTAGTTTTTTTTTTTTCCTAACCAATGTCTTTTTTAGGACCTTTTGACGAAGAAGATCATTGGTCAGAGCCATGAGCGTGGTGGTCTTTATTATTTGGAGATTCCTACCGAATCTAATGTTCTCTCTACTGCAATCTCTTCACCTCATCTTTGGCATGCCTGCTTAGGACATCCATCTGAGCCAATTTTATCTACTTTGCAACAAATTTTATGTTTTAGTCTAGCAAAACAATTGAGTCCATATGACGCTTGTCATCTATCCAAGCAAACGCATCTGTATTTTGTGTCTAGCACTATTACTATTTTATGTCCGTTTGAGCTTATTCATGTTGATGTTGGGGGCCGTATTCTCATTCTACACATAAGACATGTCGTTTTTTTTATTATCTATTGTTGATGACTATTCACGCTATACTTGAATTTTTTTACTTACTTTTAAGTTTGATGCAATTGATTTTTTGATTTGCTTCTTTGCTTTTGTTGAGACTCAATTTCAATCCAAAGTCTAAAATGTTCACTATGATAATGGAACTGAATTCCTTTTCTCTCAGTTACAAGAGTTTTTTTGCGCCCACGGTGTTCATCACCTGCGTAGTTGCCCTCACACTCCTCAACAAAATGGAGTTGTTGAGCGTAAGTACAGTCACTTGCTCAATATTGCTTGTGCTTTGCACTTTCATTTTGGAATACCTCTTGATTTTTGAGAGGATTGTCTCTTAACTGCTACTCATCTCATAAATAAACTACCTAGTCATTTCTTACACAATAAAACCCTGTATGACCTTTTTTTTTTTTTTTTTTTTTTTTTATGGCAAACGACCTTCCTATTCTCATCTTTTTGTCTTTGGCTCTTTGTGCTACGCTTCTACCGGCCATCTTCACTCTGATAAATTTGGCCCCCGATCTCACCAATGTGTTCTAATAGGTTATCCCGCAAACCACAAAGGTTATTGTCTCTATGACCTCCAAGATCAAACAACTTGTACTAGTCGTGATGTCCTTTTCTGTGAACAAGATTTTCGTTTCTATTAAACCATCGAACATACCACAACCAAACCGACCTCGGTAATTTCATTACCTTTACCCGACCTTGGTGAAACATCCCCTCCTCCCTTCACCTAGGTACTAACACCAATCTTACCTCCTTGGCCTCTTGCACCCATGTGATGTGGACATCGAGCCATATCGAGGAAGAGGTGCTAAAGACCCATTGTCTATTCCTACTGGTTCGATTACTCGAGCGCGGGCCAAGCAATTTAGGCAATCTGTTGGCGTCATGGTTCGTGATCTTCAGCGTGGAGATGATCTTGGATCAAATCTTGAAGAATCTTGGAAATCTTTGCGCAATTTGATTATTTGGTCACCAAATATTTGACCAAGTCAAATATATATATAGATATATATATATTCTTGTGAGGAGAGCTTTAGTTCTACTAACGATCTTGACCCAAATTTGCCTAGTCCTGTTGTGTCTTTATTGTAGGAATTTGAAGATATCTTTCCTGATGAACTTCCTAGAGGGATACCACCGATTCGAGGCATAGAACATCAAATTGACTTAATTCCTGGTGCGCCATTACCTAACCGACCCACATATCGAAGCAATCCTGAGGAGACAAAGGAACTTCATCGGCAAGTTAGCGAACTATTGGAACAAGAGTATGTGAGAGAGAGTCTTAGCCCGTGTGCCGTCCCTATTTTGTTGGTGCCAAAGAAGGATGGAACTTGGCGAATGTGTGTCGATTGCCGAGCAATTAATAACATTACGGTAAAGTATCGATATCCTATTCCTACGTTAGATGACATGTTGGATGAGTTGCATGGTTCTTGCATTTTCACTAAAATCGATTTGAAAAGTGGCTATCATCAAATTAGAATGAAAGAAGGTGATGAATGGAAAACTGCATTTAAGACCAAGTATGGATTATATGAGTGGTTAGTCATGCCATTTGGATTAACTAATGCACCGAGCACGTTTATGCGACTTATGAATAATGTTTTGCGTGCTTTTATTAGTCGATTTGTGGTTGTCTATTTCGATGACATCTTGATATATAGCTGAAGTCTTGATGACCATATTGAGCATGTGCGAGCTGTCTTGCAGGTTTTAAGGGCCGAGCAATTGTACGCTAATCTAAGGAAGTGCTTTTTTGTTACCAACAAATTAGTATTTCTAGGATTTGTTGTTAGTGCTGATGGTATACAGGTTGATGAAGAAAATGTCAAAGCAATCCGTGAATGGCCAACACCTAAGACCATAGGAGACGTGCGTAGCTTTCATGGATTGATGAGTTTTTATCGGCGATTTGTGAGAAATTTCAGTACCATTGCTGCACCTTTAACTGAGGTTATCAAGAAGCACATGGGTTTCCCGTGGGGAGAGGAGCAAGAGAAAGCATTTAATCTACTAAAAGATAAGTTGACTAATGCTCCTTTGTTATCTTTGCCAAATTTCAGTGCTACTTTTGAGATAGAGTGCGATGCTTCCGGTATAGGAATTGGAGCCGTGTTGATGCAAGGAGGGCGTCCCATAGCTTATTTCAGCGAGAAATTAAGTGGAGCAACATTGAATTATCCTACCTATGATAAGGAGATGTATGCTTTAGTGCGAGTTTTGGAGACTTAGCAACATTATTTATGGCCAAAGGAGTTTGTGATCCACACCGACCACGAGACCTTGAAGTACTTGAAATGGCAGCAAAAGTTGAATAAAAGACATGCTAAATGGATGGAGTTCATCGAGACTTTTCCATTTGTGATCAAGTACAAAAAAAGGTAAGGAGAGTGTGGTAGCCGATGCATTTTCTCGAAGGTATGCGATTCTAACTATCTTAGAAGCAAAGTGTCTAGGTTTTGAGCATATCAAGGGCTTATATATTGATGATGATGACTTTGAGAGAGTATTTGAAGCATGTGAACATATTGCATTTGATAATTCTATAGGCATGAAGGTTATCTTTTCCGTGAAAACAAACTATGTTTGCCTAAGCGTTCTTTGCGTGAATTGTTGGCATGAGAAGCGCATAGTGGTGGTTTAATGGGGCATTTTGGCATTAATAAGACTTATGAAGTGCTACATGAACATTTTTATTGGCCACATATGAAGAGAGATGTCACACGTGTCTGTGAGAGATGCATTGCTTGTAAGCAATCAAAGTCTACAACTAAACCGCATGGCTTGTATACACCATTACCTATTCTAATGCATCCTTGGACTGATATTTCTATGGATTTTGTGTTAGGATTGCCTAGATCTAAATATGGTAGAGATTCTATTTATGTGGTCGTTGATCGGTTTTCAAAGATGGCTCATTTTATACCTTGTCATAAAACTGATGATGCATCTCATGTTGCTGATTTGTTCTTTAGGGAGGTTGTACATTTGCATGGCATGCCTAGATCGATTGTTTCAGATCGAGATTCTAAATTTCTTAGCTACTTTTGGAAAACATTGTGGAAAAAATTAGGAACATGGTTGTTATTTTCTATTACTTGTCATCTACAAACTGGTGGTCAAACTGAGGTAGTTAATAGAATTTTAGGGGTATTGTTGCATGCTATTATTAAAAAGAACATAAAATCTTGGGAAGATTGTCTGCCACATATTGAATTTGCATATAATAGGAGTATGCATTCTGTTACTAAATTTACATCATTTGAGGTTGTCTATGGTTTTAATTCGTTAACTCCGTTAGATTTAACCCATTTACCTGTTGATGAGCGTGTGGATTTAGATGGAGCAAAGAAAGCTGAATTTGTCAAGGCATTGCATGAGAAGACGCGCACAAATATTGAGCGCAAGACTGAGCAATATGCAAGGCAAGCCAACAAAGGGCGCAAGAAAGTGGTGTTTGAACTCGGCGATTGGGTTTGGGTTCGTATGCGCAGGGAGCGATTTCCTGAGTAGCGATATTCTAAGTTATTATTGCGAAGGGATGGACCATTCATGGTTTTGGAAAGAGTTAACAATAATGCCTATAAGCTTGATCTTCTACATAAGTATAACGTTAGTGCTACATTTAATGTATCTGACTTGACTCTTTTTTATGCAAGCGATGATTTGAGGGCAAATCCTTTGCACGGGGGAGGGAATGATGTGGACATCAAGCCATATCGAGGAAGAGGTGCTAGGGACCCATTGTCTATTCCTACTGGTTCGATTACTCGAAATATTTGGTGACTAGATAATCAAATTGCGCAAAGATTTCCAAGATTCTTCAAGATTTGATCCAAGGTCATTTCCACGCCGAAGATCGCGAACCATGACGCCAACAGCTTGCCTAAATTGCTTGGCCCGCACTCGAGTAATCGAACCAGTAGGAATAGACAATGGGTCCCTAGCACCTTTTTCTCGATATGGCTCGATGTCCACATCATTCTATATATATATATTCTTGTTTACGAATATTTTAGAATACGACGCATTATATTTCTAAGGTTGGTTTTAGGGTTTGTGTGGCGGCTAGAAGGCCTATATTAAAGACT
Source organism: Eucalyptus microcorys (assembly GCA_014182515.1). Classification (NCBI taxonomy): domain Eukaryota; kingdom Viridiplantae; phylum Streptophyta; class Magnoliopsida; order Myrtales; family Myrtaceae; genus Eucalyptus; species Eucalyptus microcorys. The sequence goes on along the minus strand of CM024565.1, from coordinate 2,610,466 downwards.
GACTGAATTTCTTTGGAGGACATAATTTATTTTTGAGGAAAAAAAGTTGAGAGATTCTTTTCTACTGTTCTTTTGAGGACTTGACCTTATCAAGGTTCCCTTGTGACGGTCGATTCGACTTATCGAGCGAGATAGCAAATTCTTTCGCTCGTGGCGTCTATAACGTTGGTTGGTTGACACGCGTTCGTCAATAGGTCACGTTCATATCGAGGTTGCCAATCACAGATTTGATTGGAGGTCGAGGTTCGCAATTCGCACCATTCGGGCCTTCGTAGAACGATCCTTCCGCAACGTTTCACTTCACCATGGCCGCAACATCACCCATTGAACTCGAAGTTGTGCCTCGGCCATCTCGGCCATGCCATCTACTTGGATATCTTTGGGACTACCACTACGCTATTGTGGTCTCTGATCAATCCTCTTTGGACTCTAAGGAAATTGAATCATGTACTTTTTACTCTTTATCCAACTGTTTATCATACTCGTGTTTTTCACCCACTCACCGTGCTTTTTTAGCCTCCATATCCGTGGAGCAAGAACCTGAAAATTTTGACGTTGCGTGTCATTCTCCCAAGTGGTGGGAGGCGATGTCTTTTGAGATTTATGCCCTTGAATAGAATGAACTTGGAAAATTATTCCTCTTCCTCCTGACAAACACCCCAATGGATGTAAATGGGTTTACCGAATTAAATAAAATTCTGATGGCATCATTGAGCGCTACAAGGTTCATCTCGTTGCAAAGGGTTACACTCAAATGGAGGGAATTGATTACCATGATACCTTTGCGTCCATTGCTAAAATGGTAGCCATTTGTACTTTATTAGCTCTTGCTTCAATTCGCCATTGGCGAATAATGCTTTTTTGCTCGGTGATCTTGACAAAGAGGTTTACATGAAATTTCCATTGGTTTTCATAGGAAAAGGGAGAATTTAGTCTGTCGGCTTAAGAAATCACTCTATGGCCTTAAATAGGCATCGAGGCAATGGTTTGCTAAATCCTCTTTTGTACTGCTTGATGTTGGTTTTCAACAATCCAAGGTAGACTATTCACTTTTTACATTGGTTTGTGGCTCTCTCTTGACCATTGTCCTTGTTTATGTTGATGATTTGGTTATCACGGGTGATGATGAAGTTATGGTTCAACTTCTCAAGCAATTTCTTGACATACAATTTTGCATTAAGGACTTGGGTACTCTCAAATACTTCTTGGGCATTGAAGTTTCTTGTTCCAAGTTTGGAATTTTCTTGTCACAAATGAAATACACTCTTGATATTTTGTTTGACGTTAGTCTTCTTGGAGGACATCCTGTTGATACCCCGATGGAAGCCAATATACAATGTTCATATTGATGACTTATTAGTAGATTATTATATCTTACAATAACTTGTCCAGATTTACTCTTTACAATGCAACATCTTAGTCAATTTATACACTATCCTAATGAAGATCATTGGAATGCCACCCTTCGCATTGTGCAATATCTCAAGCATGATCTTGGCATTTGTTTGTTTTTCCCATCAGATTCTACTCTTCAACTCCATGGTTATATAGATTTTGATTGGGCATCTTGTTCTATATCATGACGATTTGTTTTTGGCTACTGCATGTTTCTTTGTTCTTGTCCCATCTCATGGCGTTCCAAGAAACAAACTACTATTGCCTGTTCCTTAGCAAAAGCTTAATAACATGCTATGGCGTCTATTATGTGTGAAATCACATGGCTTCACATGCTTCTCTCGGATCTCCACGTCAACACTACCACTAATAATCTTTTTTGTGATCATAAAGCAGCCATCCACATCGCCACTAATCCTGTCTTCCACGAACACACCAAACACATCGAGATTGACTGTCACTTGGTTCGTGACAAAATTCAAGATGGCACTTTGCGTATTCTTCATATTCCCAGTCACTCCCAACTTGTGGACATGTTCATGAGGTCGGTCACATGTGATTTATTTTGCAATATTAAGAACAAGTTATTGACATGTTTACATTTACCAACTTGAGGGGAAGTATTGGTAAATTAGGTTTATACTAAAGGGCATAATCATTATTGTATTGTTTTAACTCTAAACCCTAGGTATATATTGTAAATTACTTCATCAATGAAAACTACGTTTGCCCAAACTCTACAACATGTGATTGCTCTCTCTACCTATAAATTATAAGATTTTAGGTTGGACATTCTAACATAAATTAGAGTTAGCTTCTTGCCCAGTTCATTTTACTATGCAATCTCCCGTTCATCAAATTTTATGTGTCCTTTTTAATCTGGCTTGTATGTGAAAGAGGGTGTCAAAGTATCCAAATCCCCTGTTTAGGGTTCATATGTTCTTTAACATGTGGATCTTTTTTGTGATGTGAGTTGTCAACGGAGGGAAAACTACCAAATTAGTTCCAACCCTATTATACGAATGCCTATTCAATCATAAATATTTTAATTTTGTCAATATAGTCATAAGCCATAAAATGAAATTTCAATGTAATTTTTTGAGCGATTTTCCTCTAGAAATGCTATTGTGGAAGTCTAGCCCTGGTTGACCATTCTTCATTGGACGCCTGGCGTCTAACATGGAAAAAACTTAAGTGAAATGACTCCATTTGCTTAATTTTTTCAAAATTTCCAGATTTTTTTTTTTTACTTTTCATTTTTTCCCTTTCTCTCTATCAAGTGTTGTCACTCGCCTCCTCTCTCTCTCTCTCTCTCTCTCGACAGTGGCGACGATGGTCGTGAGTGGAGCACACCTTTGACATTTAGAAATAGAAAGGAAGAGCGCGGGAGAGACAAAAATGTACAGTAACAAGGATAAAATGAGAAGAATTTTAAAAATTAAGCAAATCGACGTTATTTTACTTGAAATTGTCCACGTTAAAGATGTGCCGTGTTGTGTCACGTAAGACGGCCGGCGATAACTAAATTGCTAGACTAGCATTTTCACGCTGAAACTAACCAAAACTAAATTGGAATTTCATGAAAAGATTTAGAACTAATTCAACAAATTGAATTTTCTAGGACTGATTTAATAATTTTTCTGGATGTTGAACACCGATTAGAAACAAAGAGAAAATATTGGTGGAGAGCGAGAGTGGTTGAAGAATAGTGGCGCAGAACGTCGATCTTTCACAGCCTTGTCGTTCAAATGGTTCATCTCACTTCTTTTCAATAATATATTTCATCTTCATTTCCTTCACCTTCTAGTAGGATATGAAAAGATTAGTATAAGCTCGTTTACTCGTTTTACCGTTTTGAAAACTTCTTCTGGACGATATATATCATCTCCATATCCCTCACTTTCTAGTCTCTTTTGCGAAGCTAGGGTTCATCGACCATTGGCAAACACTGACTAGTAATGAAATAAACTATCGGTCAAGAGCGAGAGGGGTCGAAGAACGGTGCAAAATGTCAAACTTTCATCGCTTCGTTGTTCCCATGGTTTATCTTACTTCTTTTTAACTAATATGTTACATATTGATTTCCTTCACCTTTTGGCAGGATCTGAAAAAAAAAAGTTAGTAGAAGCTCGTTTATACAATTTACCTTGCTTCTTTTCAACTAATATATGTCATCTGGAAAAATTGTCAAATAATTCTAAATCTATTGTATGGTAGCCGATTTAGTCTTACGCTTTTTTAATTTTGACAATTTAATCATAAACCTTTTGAAAACTTGCCGACTTGATCCCAAACTTTTAAATTATGCCAATCTAATTCTAAATGTTTTGATAATTTGTCAATATAGTCCTAAATCTTTTAATGATTTATCAATTTAATACTTCCAGCAAATTTGACTGGAAACCACTAATGTGATGGTCTAGTCAACGCTAGCCGTCCTACATAATATAGTCGACGCTAACGTGGATAATTTTTATAATTTAAAGGCTATTGAAACACCGTGATGAATGGGCTTCAATCTCTAAAAATTATTCCCACAACCTTTTGATCAAGTTATCTCCTTTAATGGGCTTGTCAAGATGTTTTGGGTCGACCCGAGTAGTTAAAGCATCCTTTCACTGTTCAAGCCAATTGTTTGGCTAGATATATGTAATCAAGAGATTTACCGCGAACGCAATTCTACCCTCAAAATTCCTCCAAAACTTATCAAATATGCCTTTCCCTATAAGATATTATTAGGCCAATATGCTTTTTTTTTCCTTCTCTCGGAAGACACTATTTTCAATAAAGTTCAGAATCCCTTCCGGTAGGGCGGTCCAAAGAACCATTTGTCACATTTCCAAATCAATAAAGACAGTAACTCGGGAGAGCGTAAAACCATGCTTTGATAGTATTCCACTAAAACAGATCATAATCTTTTTCGAGCCATTCAGTAAACTTACACTGTAATTATTTCACTCAAGTGTATTATCATGACAAGTTTCAGGATCTTACCTATAATTTTCTCAAAAGGTAAAAAAACTAAGGATTATAGAAATCATTTTATAGATTTAGGTGCAAACTAACTCAAATAACTTTTTTCGGGAGCATTACAGACATAAACAACACACTTAAACACCCCACAAAATATATCGATTCTTTGTGAACAAACCAATCTTGTAAACGAGTTTTGTATCTATGGCACTACGTAAAATGGACGGTGACAGAACAATGACATCGAGTTAAATGGGAGACCATTGGAAGCATCTTTATTACATCATATATCTGAAGATGACAATTTGACAAGCAATACCTTGGATAGCTAGTGACCAACATTAGAACTTGAAAAGACATCCTCTGTTATTCCTAAACCCTAGTCACGCACGTTCTCCAAAATCCTAAAACTCCAAAGAACCCGTGACTAGAGACTTGTTTTAGTTCCTAATAGCACTCGTACAACTTAACATCCATCTTCAATCGAAAATACTCATACAGAACAAAACCATATGTCTCAAGCTCAACAATCCCTCTAGTCATGAAGAAATCTCCAGTTCCGCCAACAACCGAGAGATACCTAGTCTTTGCCGGAATAAAATCGGACCCCATGACGTTTATAGTGCCCTTATACTCGGTCGAGTTGAAAACCAAGGTATAGGCGAACCAGGCGCTCGGAGCGGTCTTCATATCGTAAAAAAAGAAACCCTGAGCCCGGGCCACCGGGGGAGAATGCAGGTTCTGGTCTTTGGTCATGGGGTCATCGAATATGGACACCTCACCAAAGCTAAAAGGTCCAAGCCCAACCGAACTCGTTACAACAGCCCCGGTCGCGTTGGCCGAGTTATTGCCTTTGAAGATTATGTCATGCATGTAAAGCACGATGTGCTTGCACGGTTTGAGTTTTCTGGAAGGCCTAGCTAGGGAAAGTTGTGAGGCGAGTGAGAGAAAGAGACAGATGAGGAGCAAGAAGACGCCATATCTTTTTGAAAGCTCCATCATTTGCTGTTTCTTTTGCAAGGTTGAGATGATTGTGGAGAATAGAAACACTACTGCTCAGTGATCAGCTTATATAGAGAACTTAATATGCAGAGGGAGGTCACGAGTGTCACGTCGAATTGGACATTTCTTGGTTGTAATATACCCTCGTGGCGCGTTTCTGAATGGAATCGTACCTAATTACATTGTTAATACATCAGCTATATATTATAAATATTCCCAACAACCCACCTCTGTGGCTTGTTTCGCTTTTGGCTTTGTTAGACGGTAGTACTTATATAGTCTTTTTGTCGCTCCTGTTTGTAAGAGAGTGATGGGGAATCTTATGGTAAAGAGCAGGGCTGGTCCCGATTAGCTCAACTTTGCATAAAGCTCCGATTAACATATTGATACGTGGCAAATGTGTTTGTTAGTTTCTACGTATGTCAGAAGACGTTCCCACCAAACCCCTTTCCAGCCATCTCTCTCTCTCTCTCTCTCTCTCTCTCTCTCTCTCTCTCTCTCTCTCTCTCTCTCTCTCTCTCTCTCTAGTTTGAAACACGACCGCATCTCTTTCCACTGCCGACCGCGGCGCCTTCATGACAGCGAAGATGATGGCTACCACCGCTGCTCACACCATTACGACCGACGGACGAAGGTGTCTCTCTTTCCATATCATAAAATGATTATCACGGCAACATGGCATGATAATTAGAAACGTGACAACTATTCGACATTGTTTGGGCCATACCTTCCAATGACCTGATTCTTTTTCTCCTGCTCATGTAAAGAAAAAATAGTTTTCTGTGAAAAGGGAAAATGACTAGTCTATTATCAAAATGTACTTATTCTCACCGATATAAATGACACGCATGATGAATTGGCTGATGTGGTAAAGATATACTTATGACTCTAGTTAGGCAAGGGTTAACGTCTCGAGTAATGACAGATCTTCCAGCTCATGTCCTTCTCATCCCTTTCTTCAATGGGGACGATGGCATTATGACGGATCACTCATTTAATTTAGGACCAGGTCCTAAATTTTTATTTGTCTAACCAAATCTTTTAACTTACACACCTTTTTTTGGCACCGGGTCTGGCCAAATCCAACTGTTTCGGTCGTAAGACACATTGAAAAATGACAATCTGGTCTACATGGAAGCCCACGTGGATAAAACAAGAGCGGAAAAACTTAAAACATAATAATATAAAAAAAATAAAATGTGAAAGTACAAAGGTCATTCATTTATTATCCATTGTGGGTATACACTTTAGGAGAATTTTATGCATGTTATACTCTAGTATTGTTTGATGGTCACGTAGTTGGATTTGGCTGGATCTGATGCTAGAGGGATTTGATTAGAAAGTTTGTATAAAGTAGAAAGACTTAATTAGATCAATTAAAGGAATAGATAATGGTTCTAAAGAATTTGTGATTTTTTTTTTCAATTTAATGATTTTATTATAATCTCTAAGTAATGTAACCCCTTTATATTCTGTTTAATTTCTTATAATTAAAAGCAGAAAATATACCAAACAGTTCAGTGAAATGGTGAGTAATCTATTTTGATTTCTTTTTTCAATGAACTTTTTTTTACTTAAGATATATAATTTATTTAATGTCAATCTTATTTGGAGTGTTTTTGAACTAAATGAACTATTAGCTCCCTTGTATGCGCCCCAATTTCATTTTTGATACAACAAATTGCGATCACACTTGAATGTACATGCAAAGTCACGACTGAAATAATAAAGAGCATGCAGAATTCAAGTTAATTGAACTTTTTGTCTAGCAACTAAGCCATTCAAATTAATTGATATTACTGTCCACCACAGATGTATGTAAAATGTTACTTAACAAATCGAACGTAGACATGTTGTCGAGCCCCGCATGAAGTTCAGACAAACAAAGTTGTCCAGCTCTCTCCTCATCGAAGCTGCAGAAGGTTATAGGATTCATATGTAAATGGTACGAATTCGAACCAACTTCATCGTCTAAGTTAAGAGCAAAAAGAAAGCCTGTTTGTAATTCTAGACAATCGAATGAGTTTTTCGAAAACCTCATGATGAGAATCACAGTTGCAGACTCGAGGCGAGCAGAGACGCTTTTCTTTTTTATCTTTTCAACTAGTTGTTAAACCGCATGTTGCACGGTATCTACTTAAAAATAAGCATATACTTCTCCATATGGGTTCTTATTTCTCTTCTTTGTCATAAGGTTCACCTCTTACAAATGATCACTAATCATCTATTTATTAACTTATTCATGTTGTTAATGTTAACGACGAGATCTATTATCATTTTTCGCATGTCCACGGAAATTTATAGTAGGTGAAAATTCTCCCAATTTATGGCCTACCATACAATCTGTTGTTGAATGATGCTACCAATCTATATAAAAGGTAATTCATCTAATTGACAATAAGTATGACCTCCACTATGTACCTTATTGAGTAGGGAAGACACCGAGAGTCAACCTTACGTAGGGAATGCAATAAAATCATAATCATTTCAACTAGTTCAGTTATATCTTAAGCCTTTTTCTAAAATCACAGTGAAGTCATTTCGATGAAAAACACCAAAAATTAATGCCTAAACTCTGTGTCACTTAGATATTGCCTACATTACATCCTTTTGCACTCTCTAATATAAATTTTGGAACTTAATTGTACTTTTTTTCAGTAAAGGTTTAGGACTTAATTGAGCTGGTTGAAATATTTAGAATTCGATTGAATTTTTTGGTAAAGATTTAAGACTTGGTTAAATCAATTGATAAGTTCATAGCTCAGTTGCTTTCTTGATACATAAGATTTTGGAATTATGTTGTAGTTTACCCTAATAAATTGTTTTACCTCATGCAATTCATATAGTCCTCTTTGTTATAGAGGGGGTTGAGCAGAGCAATCCCATTGCAGATACATCATGATCCTTGCTACACAGAAATAGTAAATTGATCCACCAAAATAACCACAATTTGACTATTTTGGTTCACCTCGTTGGCTAATAACTTTGAAGCCATATATGCGTTGTTGTCTTGTTGGGTGCCATCTTTAGAATACTTAGATGAAACAACCGTCAATTAGGAAAAACATCGTTGGTCAGGATGTCCAACGCCAACCAACTTTGTGTATTTCTAGGAAAGGAAAAAAAAAAGAAAGGAAATTGTCTTCGTTTTTGCTCTTAAAATAGACATGCCCAGATTTATTGCCAACCAACCGACTTCCAGATCATTTCGAGGTTGATCGTGTTGTCCTTTTTCTCTAATTAGCCACTTCTCCCATTAATATAAGAGTCTATTAATCTTCCATCTTTCGGCAGGTTCTCCATCTCTATCTCTTGTTTAATCATTGAATTCTTCTTCTTCCTAAGCTCAAAGTACTCAATCATTAGGCAAAGAGACGGAGAGATTTTCAATATGGCGAACGATACGAGATATATGAACAACTGGGGTGAGGTGTCTCCGACGCTTCTCTTGTCATATCGGAGATCATCCAGTTCTCCCAGGTTAGAGACCATTCTCGAAGAAGGGTCTGAGGAATTCCGGCTCGTCGTGAACAAGCGGATGTTGTTTATTCTTCCGGTGCTCTTCTCTTTGATCTCCTATTTACTATTGTATAGAAATGCCTTGCTTGAGAATCACAAGTAAGGTGAAAGGAGAGTTATAAAATAGCTTTAGCGTGTCAATTAGGGGTTTTGCCAATTTCAAAGGCACAGATTTTTCTATAGATGGGCGTGTCATTGTACTCAGGTTGGCATTGTGGATTCGGAAATGTTGTTAAATCATGAAGTGTAATGACTACTATGCAATAAAATATGGAAATGATTTCGTTTATTGGCATTCCTTAAGTTAATTATTCTTTGTCTTCAGGTACTCCTCCTCTCCTCCTCTAGTATGTTTCCCCATGATTTTCAGATCATTCTGTTAGCTTTTGATATCAGAATGTTTAGATTGTTTTATAAGTAAAAAGAATAGTTGAGCATTCAAATGAATCAAGATGAGATTTTTGTGAATTGACTAAGTTATACCTTGCTGAGGAAGTTGCAAAAGAAAAAAAAAACACATTTAAAATGGTTGTGGCTAGTCTCGTTAACAAAAGTGCCATAATACTTAATAAAGAAAGACTTTTATTTTAACGCATTGATCATGGATAACACGAGAAAAACAGTGCTTTGAAAATGATAATTTCTCTATCATATTTAACAAGTGCCTCTTGGACATTGTACAATCTTTTTCATTTTTCCTTTTTTTAACTGGAACTTCCTTTTCCCCTTAGAAGGCCCAATTGTTCATTTCTTTGCCTTCAAGTTGTTTCATGTACTATTAATTAGTCCTTTCGAATGAATCTTTTGTGAATAAACCAATCCCATCTGACACTTGTGAGAGAATTATTAGGCTACCATCATTAGGCCATTTTGGTGTTAGGACATCTAATCTAATATCTAACATATCATAATAAAAGTGATTTTTGCGCATTAAATGCATTACATTTTAATGGAGGGAGTCGTTTCTTCTCCAAATGACATTTAAGAGTTTTGCCAAGAAAAAGTAAAAGTTTAGAGGAAAATCTCTTGACAATAAGTAGAGAACATGACCTATGAAATTCAGAAATTTTTAAAGATTCAAGAGAAATTTTCTTCTGAAATATTAACATAGTTAGAGAAATTACCATCTATTTAGTACTCTACAATAATGACAAAGTAATTACGTCTCTATACATGATACGTGATGTGATTCATTTACAGAATAAAATGGAAAGAAAATTGACTTACACACTTACAGTACACCATAGAGAATAAATTCACATTGATTCGATCAAACACAACACGTACTCAAAGGATAATAATTACCAAAAAGAAAATGACCAAACGATTGACCAGAAATAAGTATAAATGGTTCCTGATATATTCCATTTGTAAAATATGACGGAGGTGTTTGGTAAATTTATATTGAATTTATATATAAAGCAAATGAACTCAAAATATTCAGTTATTTTCCAAATGATATATTTTATTTTCAAGTGGTATTTCTCTAACATTTCATGACTATTGTCGCTTCTATAACTCTAAAGATACTATTTTCATAGAAGTTGGATAAATAAGAGTGGAGAATCAGCTTTAATAAACTCGAAAAAGTTTCATGCATAAAAGTCATGCGAAACATGGGCAAGGACGAAGTTTCAAGTCTCAAGGATAGAATATTTTTCAAGATCGCCCAAGATTGGCAAAAAGAAAAATTCATCATCCGTCTCCAAAAACACTATCTCATGATTTTTCTATAGGAAACGTCTACCTTATCAAGAATTGACACTCTTATTTCCGATGCGTTCTTGACGATCACCTTGTTCAAACCTTCAAATTACACTGCTAATGAAAGGTCCTTTGGATAGAGAAATCTAAAGACGAGGGGTCTCGTGTCGCTTTAAAAGGACCTGCCAGAAGGTATCTGAGTTGTTGATCATTCCCGAACTTCCTATACCCGAAGAATCGGATTGTTGGATGACATCCATCGATTGGGATACGAAAGTTTAAAGCAAAATGCACCCTGGTTCTTTGGAGCTGACGATCACTTATAACTTTTCCCTGAGGAAAACGTGCTAGCTGGAAATCTTCTAAATCAAGTGCAGACATTCCTCTATCTGATGGCCTTCCTCCAGGGATGAAGTGTTCGGCTGGCCAGGGTTGTCAAACAAAAAGGCATCCTTTGGCGGAAGGATCGAAGGCCCAAAAGGAACGCACGTATGGATTTAAAGCCATAGGTTATCGGGGCAATCACTCTGTCGTCTTTCTGATCCAGTTTTGTATTCTTGATCATTGGGTTGTGACAGAAATTGAAGGAATTTGAGGAATTCTGTTGTGTATTTCATTCATGTACGTGAGTGTATATATAATACAAGAAGGTACAATATAGGAAATAATATACGAGATACTATTTTCCTACTTTGAATTGATTGAATCAATTAATCTATCAATCTATCCACCATGGAACCAAATTGTATCTTCAACACTCCCCCTCAAGTTAACGGCTTGTATATATAAAAGACACCTGGCTTGCTCAACAGATACGTGCGTTGTCTTTGACATAATAGTTTGATGAAAATATGTGTAGGTTGTACAACAATTTCAATTCCTCTTGTTGCAATTATCCCTTCTTGGATTTTATCTTGAGTAAATGAATGTCGACTTCTATGTGTTTTGTCATTTCATGAAAGATTGGGTTTGCCGCAAGTTTGAGTGTAGCATCAATGTCGCAAAACAGTATGATCGACCCATCCACTTGTGCTTCAAGGTCAGAAGGTAAATCCCAAATTAGGCTACTTCACAAACAATCTTTGCCATAACTCGATATTTTGATTCAGCTGATGATAAGGAAACAATTGACTGTTTTTTTGTCTTCCATGAAATCAAGAATCTTCCTAACTTAATGTAAAAACCAGTGATGGATCTTCGAGTCATTAGATAGGTAGCATAGTCCGTGTCGCAATAAGCTGTCATGTTCATGTCACAATCTCGAGACAAAGTATTCCATGTCCTAGACACCCTTTCAAATATTTAACAGCTTTCAATGCTACATTCACATGGGACTGCTTTGGGCTGTGTATAAATTGATTGAATATCTGCACTACATGGCATATATCAAGTCTAGTCATGGTGAGATAAATCAATTTTCCCACAAGTCACTGATACTCGATGGATCTTTAAGTAGTAAATCATCATTTGATGATGATGATGAACTTGCATCATATTCAAGCGTTGTCAGTTTGGTATTTGCTTAATCGAAACAATAGCTGGCTTACACACTGATAATCTTGCTTCTGATATGATTTTCAATAGCTGAGGTAGATTCCCTTATTTGGATGAGCAATCTCGATGCCAATGAAATATTTGAGAGGTCCAAAATCTTTAATGTGAAAAGTGGAGTGCAGATATTTTTATTAACCTTTTGATAGCAGATTCAACATTTCCCGTGATGAGTATATTATCAACACATTAACAAATAATATTGTGGGACATATGTAGTCTTTGGTCCTTTTTTTTTGGGGGAGGGGGGATGCGGGTGAACACAACAACTAGAACACCGAGGTTGCTCAATAGATAGTTCACGAATGGGTGACAAAGATTCATCAGAAATAAACTATGGAGATTCTATTGACGACGCAAGTGAAGTTCTCTCTTTAGATGACAATAATAGAGACTTGATCATTTTATCCATAGAGTCATAATTATACATCACTGGTCGAGAATATTGTGGATATGGTGCAACAAAAATGTATTGTTGACTCAAAGATAAATCCTCCTCTGATAAGAATGGACGACGATAAGATATTGAATCGGGTGATTGAGACGAAGATGTCATCTCCTAAATGGAAATATATCTTCGTGGAAAACAACATCTATGCTTACCAAGAAGCAATCCATAGACATCTCCATGACTCTATAACATTTATGTAAAGTAGGATATCCCATGAAAATGCACTAGACAACATGGGGTCCTACTTTGTCCTGAGGTTTTAGGGCACTTGTATAATATAAACAACCAAAGACTCTTAAGTGATCGATCTTAGGTTGTTTCCCAAAACACATCTCAAAAGAAGTTCAACCTTCAAGTACTTTAGTTGGCATATGATTGATTAAATAAGCTATTGTGACCATACAATTTCCCCAAAAATTCAGGAACTAACGCTTGGTACTTAAGAGCTCAAGCTACTTCTAAGAGATGATGGTGCTTGCACTCAACAATCCGATTTTGCCGAGGAGTGTATGTATGTACAAGAACTTCCTTGGAGAATCTCATGAGAAGAGAAAAAAGACGTACACTTAGTAGTGAAGAACTCGCAACCATTATATGTATGAATGCGTTTGATAGATTTGTTGAATTAATTCTTTATTAGGGTCAACAAAATTGATAAATGAGAAAAAGTCTGACTCTTTGCTTGCATGAGGAAAACCCATCTAGCATTGGTATAATCATCTATAATAGTGAGAAAGAAATGAGCTCCATCGCGATGTGGAGTATGATAGGGACCCAAGATATCGACGTGTGTGAAAGAACACTAATAGCTCGAGATATACTGATTGAGAATAATGTTCGTGATTGTTTTGCCTAAGGACAAATTGGACATTTGGGGTGAGGAAAACAAGCACTATGATCCAAATGCTTATGGGAAAGAAAGACTTTTATTACTAGCTGTGTGGCGTTGCATGAAATGCCCTTTTTCAAGGAAATGGAAGATAAATCAAAACCTTTTGGAAATGGTCGAAAAGCATAGCCTTTGTATGACACTACCCAAACCCATTAGTTTGCTAGTCGAAAGGTCTTGAAAGAAGCAATTTTCGAAATTAAATATGGCATGACAAAAATTGTCCTCGCAGGCTTTGGAAACAAAGATAAGATTGAATTTGAATTCATGAATATATAGGACATTCCTAAGAATAATATTGAGAATAAAATAACCGGTGCCAATTTTAGTGACATAAGTGACATTCCCGTTTGGAAGACATTCTGACATGGGGGAATGGGATTTTGTGTCAATATGAAAAAAAAAAAATTCTCATTGCATATTATGTCATTGTTAGCATTAGAATTAATTATCCATTCATCAACTGAAATGGTGTTTGTCTTGCACAAAAAAGTATCTGAAAAACTCGCAATCTTGTCGATACTCCTAGTACCTTGTGCTAAGACCTAATAAGAAGAGAATCCTTATTTCTTTTTTTTCTTTATCATTTGGTCTTCTATGTAATTTTCAGCATGTATCAATAGTATAGTGTAGATGTTTGCAATATTCATAGAGTTTACCTTTTGTTTTAGAATTCTACCCTCCCCCTTTTTGAGATGATATGGCATATTATGAGCCGTTAGGTGCCATAAATGTTGGCGCTGACGTGGCAGGATGTGGACCGCTCGATTTAGTCCCTTGAATGGATGAATAAGAGCCATTAGATCTCGGCTTTTTATCTGGACCGTCTAAAGCAGACCTTTTAAGGTCATTTTCTTCCTCCCATCGAAACTCTGGTGCCGCACGATGGGTATTTGTAACCATGGGTGCTCGATGCAATGAGTTCACTAGAGCGGTGATCATCGTGCTCTCACCCACCCGCACATACTCGGCCATCATTAGGTGTTGGTTTCTCCTCTTAGATGGCGAGTTAATAGATTTGGCTGATTGGCAGAACTAGTTCCATGGTGAGGATTTGCGAGCTGAAATTTGAGTAAGTTTCGTTTAAAATCAAGAGAAAGTGAGTCATTTTTTCCTGTTCTTTGATGGCCCAATTGCATCAAGGTGGTCTCGAGCCATTCTAGTCGTTGCTTGGCTGCCTTGAGCTTGTTCCACAGAGCCGAGAGTCAGCGGAAGCAAGCGGTGACTAAAATGTTCCCTTGCTTCAATTTTGACAAGGCCTAAGTGAGCGAGAAAATCTTGACTTGGTCTAGTTTCCTATACATCTCATGGATATTATCTCATATCGCCTTTGAGTCTTCGGTTGGTGGGAGTCTGGCTGCGACCTCAAGAGCTACACAATTCCCAATCCATGTGCAAACGAGTTGGTCGCACTTGTGCCAATGTCATTATAGTTTGTCGTTGATCCAAAAGGGACAACTCCGTCAAGGAAGCCGTCCTTATCCTTCGTGACCAAGGCTTGCTGGAGTCACAAGCCCAAGTGGTGTTGTTATTCGGTCTGGTGAGCTATAGATTGATGAGTCGAAACTCTGGTCCATCAATTGGCAACGTTTAGAGAGGGTCGCCAGTCTCTGGGCGACCTCCATTGTTGCGAATTGCAAAGGGGAGAAAAGCGGGTTAGAAAACTAGGTATGAATTTATCCCAAGACCCAATCAAGTGGATTGAAGTTTGTGATTTGAACCATCCAACCCAATCGTCCTTCTCCAAATGGGCCTTGTTATGCCCATGTTTGGCTTGGTTCGGTGACCCATTGGCCTTGAACCAGAAACCAATTGACTGGTGGCCATTGGTCTGGGGGCTGGAAGCTTGAACTAGAGTAGGAACAAATTTAGCAGGGTGTTGAACGGAAGGGCTCTCTTCTTTAATCAGATCAATTTGATCTGAATCTTGATTTTGGAGGTGAATTGTTGACTTCCTCATTTGTACTTTGATTTTTTTATCATGGTATCTCAAATTGAATTCCTATCACGTGCTGATTTGTTTTGCTGAATAAGGATTGCAACAAAAAAAATAATAATAATAATAATAATAAACAAAATGGAGGCAATTCTGAATCGTGGAAGTTAGGCCAAGAAAGAAAGCTCTGATACCATGATAGAAATTGAAGGAATTTGAGGAATTCAATTGTGTATTTCATTCATGTACATGAGTGAATATACAATACAAGAAGGGATAATATAGGAAATAATATATGAGATACTATTTTCCCACTTTGAATTGATTGAATCAATTAATCTATCAACCTAAGATTTGTACAACCAACCACGGAACCAAATGGTAGCTTTAACGTGTTGCTATTCAATTCATATTCAAGCAATCTTTGTTGATTATATGGGCTTCCTTGATCAAAAAGGTCTTTCCAGAGTGACATTAGCATGTAAATTGTTGTTTGCATTAGATTGAGGCAAATTGGATATAGTCGGAAAGGAGTTACGATTCGATGAGGTTTGACCTCAGGTCAAAGTTGATCAAACTATGACTAAACTTGAAAAATCACAGGTAAAAATGAGGTTCTACACTTAACATTTCTATTGAGGAATCAATGAGGACCTTTTATAGTTCATCTCCACAGTAACAGGTCATAATCACAGGCCATCACGACGACTATGTGGTGGGGGAGGAGATAAGAGTGAGAGTTTGACTGAGAAGAGAGTGGCGGGAGAAAGAGAACATGAAGTCAATGTGGGCCTCGTGAGACCCACCATTTGGGTTACTTTTTTTCCTTTCAACTCCTGGTGAGTGGATGAGCCATTTTGGGGGTGGAAATATCTACATTACTCCCCTTTTTAATTTTATTAATTTTATTATCGCTTGCGACTTTAGTTTGTCTTCCTTACACATGGCTCAAATTTTAAAATGCTCTCTTTTTTTTTTTTTTTTTTCAAAAATATAACACTACTCGTATGAAATAGACGCTTCATAAGCTTTTTTTTCACCCGAAAAATTGACTTCTGCTTCCTCTATACGGCAACTAACGAAACCTAATAATAGGCACGAACACATGCACAAGTAAAGAGCGAATTGAAGAAAATTGGAAAGAGAATGCCAAAAATACATCATAAGATTCCAAAACGTACGCAGATAAACCCATGCACGCAAGCAGTTTTCAATAGAATTAACCCTAGGACAACGTTTACTCTCTACTAGTAGGAGACAAGGAGGTACAAAGCTTTTTGTCGAGACATGAGAACTTCATCAAGAAAGATTCCTAAGTAAACTCATAATTGCCATGCGACGACAGAAACGGCATCTTCAGTTCCAGTGAACAAGTCGACCTCGTCGTCTCTGACCACCTCAACGTACCCGATGAGCTTGGACCAGTCCCGGCGATGTCATCATCCTCATTCTCTTCTTCAAAGATGGTCTCCAAGGTTCTACGATAATGATGGAGGTTTGAGGCAGTAGCGGCACGAGACGGCGTGAGAGCAGATAATGGGGAAAGAGGTAAAGCTTCCGATAATGGTCGGAGGAATGATGGTTTTGGAACCGGCGTGATCAGGGAAGCCATCGCTGGAGCTATTCGAGGGCTCATCATCATCTCTAGCGGTTGGATGTCGTCGAACTCAATGGTATAATCCTGTATGAGGAAATGGGAGCTTTTATAGGGCAACTTCGGGTGCAAGTTGATCAGTACAGGACGTGAAATTAATCATTTCGATTGGCCGGTACTAAAAAGGAGGACTTTGTTTCGACGTGGAGGGTTTGAATTTTAGGGAAGCGTCATTATCGTGCCTAATTTCCACAAGCGAGGTCATAAGGAAGGACATTCATGGTCCCCGTGTCGTAAATGCTGTAAAAGCGCACGGCAATGAACTTTGCTATTTAATGGGAGAAGCCGAGTATGCAAATAAATGTGCCGGCTCCAATTCTTGTCTCATCTACTATCCCGTAGATTAGTCAACAGAACGTGCACATCTCATCTCTCTCTCTCTCTCTCTCTCTCTCTCTCTCTAGATTGGTCAAGGAGGGATGCAACACTTGAGGTTGTCACAGCATACGCAACCTATGTTGAAGGTTAGCGACTTCTAAATAGTCGCAGAAGCCATGGACGATGGCGGCTGTGATCAAGGTCACCATCATGTGGACATTGATCTATGGTCGTTGACAGACTTAGTGACCTTGCCATAATTGTTAGCAAGGTTGCACCATGCACAAGCAACGCATGAGAGTGTGAGAAGATGGAGATGAAGGACAGGGAGGGAGGGGGAGAGAGAGAGAGAGAGAGAGGGAAGTAGGGGGCAATGGAGCAAAGAGGAATGGGCAGTGGCCGGTGACTAAGGGCGACGGGCAACCAGGAGCGGGGGCGGTGGTTGTTAGTTATTGGGGTTGATCGAGCAACGTATCGATTGTAGCAGAACTAAGTGTTTGTATAATGTGGCTAAGGTTTCTAAGTGGTAGGGAATTAAAAAAGTAGTTGGGTAGTTTTGGAACAAAATGATTACTTGAATAATAGAGTCATGTGATTATTTGGGGCAGAAGGACATCAAAAGTGCTAAAACTTATATAAGATCCTCATTTTCACTTTAGTGTCAAATATTTTCGCCGACTTACTTAAGTATCAAATCGGAGAAAAACAATTACTTTAATGCCAAAATTAAGAAATTTCAGCCAAAATGATTACGTGACTTTTATAATTAAAAAAATAAGCTGAGTTGGCATATTTGTTAAAGAAAATACAATCCACGTGGATTTTGCCCCTCTCCATAGAGTCTCGCTCTCTCTCTTGCTCCATGTGTGCTTGTTGGCTTCATTTTTAGCTTCCTCAAGATCATCACTGACCTTCATCCACCTTCTCTCCCTCTCTCCCTCCCTCATTTTGGGTTTGATTCGCTTCCAACTCCTTCCTACTTCGATTGAGTAGATCTCACAATGCGGTTGCTTCTTCGTCCGCAATCCTGATGCCCAAGGGTTGTCTCTTAGTGATCACTAGGGTTTGTCGTACTTTGCCGATTTTGGAGAGATACTAGATTTTACTGAGAGTTGACGCAAATGTCGGATCTGGTGAAAAGGTTAGCGGTCGCACTGATCGGGATTCGTGTGAGCTTATCTCGTCGAGATCTCGGGATTCTTGCATTGGTCAGGTGATTGAAATCACTCAATTTGGTTCACTATTGTTACAGGGATTGGCGGATTGTTTCGACGGAGGGGAAGAAGAAATGTGCCAATTGCAGGACCTCAATGACACCTCTTGGGCTAGGCATTCCAGTTGCCCTTAAAATAATTGATCCGTCCATCACTCGATCGTTGTTTTGATTTTGACACGACTTGCGATCGACCTGTGCTTCAATCTTGCAGTCTCTGTGCAATGTGTGCAGGATCAAGAGTAGGAAGAAGAGGCGGGTTGTGATCAACCTAAAAAAGATCAGAGTGGAGATCAAGAAGGCGACGGACAGGGCAGCTCCTTGATGCAGAGTCTTGGCCTTGGGAAGAGAAGTGTTGGTGCAGAGACTAATAGAGTTGATATTATTAGGTGTTGAGTTGAATGGTTTTATTCAACATTGATAGTGTTTGTCTTGGTTTTCATTTACTCTATGTTAAATTTCTTTATAGTAAATTGGATTTGGAAGTGGTAGCATGACACCTGATTGCACAAGGTCAATCTCATTTACTCATGCCACGGTTTGATTCTAATCTATCTTTTGTAGTAAAAGTGGTGTCTAATTTGATATGCTTTGGTTTGGCCCTTCTTCTCTGTTTACTGACTACTGAATTTATATTTGTAGCGGCTCTTACTAGTAGTTGTACTTCGCATGCTATGGATTCAAGTTCTGTGTCTATAGTGGGAGGAAGATGTCGATCTAGCCAATCACCACAACCTGTTTATATCTCTTCTTCTGTGCAAGGGTCTGCCTTGTCTACACATGAATTATGATCTTGTTCTTCCTAAGTATAATATAATTTAACCCTAGCTTTCGTCTGGTTTGATTTAATTTCATCGATCATGTGAAGTTTTTGTGATGTGTTCTGAGTTTTATAAGTGTTACCTTCATTAGTGTTTGTCTACAATGATAAGATCTTTGATCAAAGTACATAGAATGCTGCGTTTTCCTATTTTTTATTCCTTAGATGGCAAGGAATTGAGTCTATTAGTTTGCAATGTTTGCTCAGTTGCCAAGTTGAGCTTTGAGGTTGACAGTGGTTTCCAGCAAATATAATCTGGATGGAAGCACAGTCGTTCGTGATCTCCAACCCATTCTTCGCTTTAGTTCGTGTTCCAATTTCCAAGTAATGAACATCCAGATGATGTGAAGTTCATCCTCTTGACCATATCCAATAGCAAGCGAAAAATTCAACATAAAAATAAGGTAGAGATCATAACACAAGCTCTAATACCAATGTTGAAAGAAAGTCGGCGGAAGAATCAATTGACCTCTACGATACACAATAAACAAATTACCCAGAACAAATGATGAATCATGAGCGACCAACGGATGATACTATTTCATGATGGTCTGAATACAATCACGAGAAAAGCATTCATGTTCCACATCATTAATGCCGATTGTCTTTCCAAAATAGTAATAAAATTGCTTTTTGTTCGCTCTTCTTTGATGAAGTGTGAGAGAGAAATGAAGAGCGTTCTTTTTTGAAACATTCTATTGTCATCAGTTAATTATTTTCTGAAGTCATCATATTTATACTTGATCTAAAAAAATGACTACTCATACTCTTTCAATGGGTGTCTTCTCAATTACATTACATCAAGATGAAATGGTGCCATAATCGCACCCCATCATGGATGTATCATAGAAATATAACAATTTGACTAATCAAAACTTTTAATTTCGATAATAATTTTTTGGACCATGTTTTCTTCCAACCATCCTTTTGATTGGCGGATTCCAACTATAGACAATATCTATATTTAATTTTAGTTAATTTTGTATCTGGGTAATAGTTACAACCTTTGTAACATAGGAGAAGAGTGATTGGGCGAAGGAAAATACGATTTATCTTTTGTGATGCAAGTGGATATTGGCTATTAGATTTTATTTTGCTGATGTGACATCATTCAGAAACATAGTTGAAGACAGCGAGGCCGCCTCCCTGGAATCCATAGACTAAACGTCTCATTGTATTTTCCCTTAGTCGTCACATGCAATCTGTATTTTCCCTTTTCGAGTTTTGGCTGCATCTTGCAGCCGTCGTCCTAGATGAAGTTGTTCAAATGCATCTTTCAAGGGGAAACGTGAAAATTGGGACGGACGAGTCTGGTGTTTCGGCCACTTGCTTAGTTACCGGCCGAGCATGTATCAGCACAGTAGGTACATCATCATTCGTCAATTGATTAATTTGGAGGGCAATAAACAAAAATATAGAAAACCTCGCTTTCTCATTGCTGGTAGTACACTATTATTTATTTTTAAATGTGACTGACGTCTTTCGTCCCACCATATGTGCACTGAAAAGTAACCAATTTGTTGAAATAAGTAGATATGTGAATAGAATATTAAATATTAATGAGCACGTGACCCATTATCGATGATTAAAATCGGTTTCGATGATTGGCGCAAGTCAATTGGGTGTCACCAGCTGGTTGTCGAACCATGATGAAGTATGGTCAACGAGGATCAATAAGTTTATTGATAAGTAGTCAAAATGTCTTAAGAAAGTTGAATACATAAGGAACATCAATATATAGCTACTTGTTCGTTCGTAGTCACTAGTAAACAGAGTAGTGAGATTGTGGAACAACTAACAAGCATTATTGAAGGAGCAATCAACCAAGCATAAGATCGCCGCATCATGAAAGGAAGGACACAAAATTTCCAGAGATGGAAGGACATGGATATAATCGTTGGAAACTACCCAGAAGCAGTTATGGCACTACCACTATAAACAATCGCTCACCCACTGGAGAGCCCCCACATAAATCAAACAAATTTGTTATCTTTCAGTTTTCTTTAATTTCATGTATTGCACTTTTATTTCTTAGACTCACATTGTTGATAAAATTACAGTGTGCTTTTAGCTGTAATTTCTAGATTCGTGTCGTCGATTAAATTCCAGCGTATAACTTTATCTTGAGTTTGAGTTGTCGATTGAATTCCGATGTATTAACTTTGTGTGCTCAAACTCCGCTGTTGATTAAATTTCAGCACAATTTTTTATGCTTAGTTTTGTCATAAAGTTTGTGCTTTCCAAGCCTTATCATCAATTAAATTTTGACACGATTTTTGTTTGTACAGTCCGTTTGAATTTTTTTTTTTTGTCAAAATAGTACGTGCTATTAACTATTAAGGAAAAGTCTTAAAATAAAACGAAGAACAGATGGATAAAGATATTTCACATAAAATTTCCAAAGAGCGTATAAAAAAGCAATTATAGCATAAACTAGCAATCTAAATTGTTAGTGAAAGAACCTCTCTCAATGCTCTAATAGCCCCATTGGATATGAACCAAGTTATTCCACCATGTTCTTGATGTTGTCGCTTTAATAGTCGAACAACGCTTCAAAGTACCCTATTTAGAATATAAGGCTCTAATTCGTTCTATGGAAAACAATTTACAAGAAAATATTTTAGGTTTTCAGTCTTCATTTCACGGAAAATGAATTGATTGAGGAAAACATTTTTCATGAAGGAAAAAAAGATTTCTAAACTAAGGGAAAATATTTTTCACTTTTCAAATAAGGAAAACATTTTCTCCACACACTCTTTCTTATCTCACACCCCTACTAGCCTCCACTTCTTTATTATTTATTATTTTTATTAAAAATTTGATTTTTATTTTATTTTTATCTTTCTTTTCACTTTTCTTCTTTCTTGACCAATCGCCGGCTATGGTGATAGGCAAGCCTCAAGTGCGATGCTCATTGACCTTTGGCGAGCTCAAGCAAGTTGCTCTTTGGTGAGCTTAGGCTTGTTAATCCTGCAAGGCCCTGGGCCAATGAGCTCGAGGTTCTCCTATGGCCGGCAATGGGTCGAAGAAGAAGGAGGGGGAAAGAAAAAAGAAAATAAAGATTTATTAAAATGAGTGCATGGAGGAAAATCGAATTGAATTTTCCACTCGAACGGCTAAAAATATTTTATAATTTATTTTCAAATTTCAACCGAACACCAGAAAATATTATTATTTTCTTGAAAAATGACTTCCTGAAAAACATTTTATAGAAACGCCACGTTTTCTGCAAAACAAATGGAGCCTAAGTAAGATAAATCCTTAATTTTACTAATTTTACCTGGACTTAGCCCTTCATTACATGTAGCCAAGATCGGCTATCATGGCCTTCAAACCACTCGATGTTGCGATGAAGGGATTCCATGAGCGCTTGGTTGGGACGCTTCAATGAGGTGGTGAGAGACGGTGGGAGCCACCGGCGGTGGATGCTGGAAGTGGAACTAAGATTAAGGTTTTATGCCAAGGATTGTTTTGGGTGACATGCGATTCAGGATTTTCTGGGCACTTTTTGTAAGGATAGGTACTCTGGTAAGATCCTCAAGGACAAAAACGGAAGAAGATTATAGTCACTCTTTTAGTATTCCTCCTTTCATTTTCATGTACATTTATAGATTAGTAGCTTAGGCAAACAATGGTAGGATTTTTTTCATGATGAGCTGGGCCAGCAGTAACAATCAAAGCTTAACCACACACCATGCCGCATCAAATAGTTAGCTCGAGACAACAAACCCTAAACTCCCCTTCCGAGGTCTCCCGAAATGATCAGGTTTGTCTTGTGTGAGTTGTTGTAATTTTTGTTTTGACTTTCCTCGATTGAAAGAGATCTGTTGTTCCTGTGCCGAAATCAATAGATCTGCTGGTTTGGGGTATTTTGCTCGAAAAATCCAGCTATTTCTCGCCTTCTAGATGTTCCACAGAAGCATACCAGTGAGCTATCGTGCAGGTAAGAGCTAATCTCCTTTAAAAGCTTCGAAGATCCACTGATCTGTTCGCTTTATGCTATTTCTAGGTCTGATCCCATCAAATCTTGAGTCATCCCATATTTTCCTTGTCCATTTACACAAGAAAAAAAGGTGCTTTGTAGTTTCGATACTAGAGTGGTAGAACGGGCATAATGGATCTTGAATAATTTTCCTTTTATGTAGGTTCTCTCTCGTAGGGAGGGCGTTTTGACAGAGACTCCAGAGAAAAGTTCAAACCTTTGATGGCACGTCAAGACTCCAGATTTGAGTCCATAAGGTGTGTGGTGGCTGAAATGAACAGGAGGGTCGGTTATGATCTATGCTGCTTGTTGTTAAAATGGCTCGTTGTATCCACTTTTGAGATACGCCCGTTCATTTGCTGTCCATATGAGCGAATCTGGCTTGGATTGTTGGCTTAGAGGGATTGCTAATATTTTGTTAGCAATATTTGCATCGTAGAACTATTGGATTGTCTGTTGTTTCCATTCTCTAGTTTCTACATTGATAAGTTCAAACACTAGAAAAGGCTATGTTTGGTTTGCTTGACCACCTATAATTCCTTGTGAGAGCCATCTGTCTTCTCGAATATGAATAGAATTCCCATCCCCTACTAACCATTTAATGTTGCTCTTTATTGTATCTCTGCCAAGCATTAAACTTTGCCAGCCCCATGATGGCCGGTGTCCCTTAGCAGCTGTCCAGACATCACTATTGGGAAAGTAGATCCCTTTCAGCACTCTGCTCCATAGAGCCGAAGGGGAATTAGCTAATCTCCAGGTTTGCTTGCCGAGCATGGCTCGATTAAAGGTAATCAGGTCTTTAAAACCAAGTCCACATGTATCCTTTCGGGTTTTCAATACTTCCCAACTTTTCCAGTGCATCCCGCGTTTAGCATCACCTTTCTACCACCAAAATGACGCAATTCGTTTTTCTATAGATCTGCAGATAGACACTGGCAGCTTGAATATGGACATTGCATAGGTAGGTAGGGATTGCACTACACTTTTTATTAATACTTCCTTTCCTGCCTTTGTGAGTAATTTTTCTTTCCAACCATCTAACTTTGAATTTACTCTAGCCAAAATCCATGCAAATAGATCTTTCTTGGATTGACCCCACTCTGTAGGTATGCCTAAATATTTTCCTATTTTCTCTAGTACAGGGACTCTCAATTCTGTGGCCATGTTGCTTTTTAATAATGCAGGGCAGTTAACACTAAAGTAGATCCCTGATTTGTTTAAATTAATTGCTTGACCCGTAGCATAGCAGTATTGGTTGAGTATTAATGCTAGATTTTGGCATTCTGTAAGAGTTCCATCCATAAAAAAATATGACATCATCGGCAAACAAAAGATGTGACAACTTAAGACAAGACCTATTTATCTGTATGCCTTTGATACTACCATCTACTAATACTTTTTTCATCAGCCAGGTCAATACATTGGAAATCAGGATGAATATATAGGGTGAGAGTGGATCACCTTGTCTGAGTCCTCGCGAAGGATGGAAGAAAGAGGTAGGTTCTCCATTGAATTTCACGTTGAAAGTAATAGTAGATATACACTGCATAATTAATGAAACCCATTTAGCACAAAAACCCATGTGCAGCATACTATCCCTCACAAAGTCCCATTCAATCTTGTCATATGCTTTCTGCATATCAAGCTTTAAGATAGCCTAATGTTTTTTCTTCTTTTTTGTAATGCGTAGTTGGTGCAGAACTTCCTGTACTATGAAGATGTCCTGAATTTGCTTCCCCTGAACAAAAGCACTCTGCTCTAGTTCAATGATAAGTGGCAACCACTTCTTTAGTCCTTTTGCAAGGATTTTTTAGATTACTTTATAACTGAAGTTGCAAAGACTAATTGGTCTGTATTGGCTGATGTTTTCAAGACTTTTAACTTTAGGAATCAAAGCTATGTGTGTCCGGTTGAGTCGGGGATCAAGAATGCTCTTCTTAAAGAAATCCTAGACGAGCTGCATCAGGTCAGGTTTTATAGTTTCCCATGATTGTTGGTAGAAGATACCATTGAAGCCGTCAGGGCCAAGGGCTTTGAAAGCTCCCAACTGAAAAACAGCTGCATGAATTTCCTCCAATAAAGGTACTGCCACCAGTTCTTCGTTTATATTCTATGTTATTGGGGATGGGCATTGATTTAGGACAGGTTGGTAATTTCTTGGACCCTCAGTCCTATATAAATTCTTGTAAAAAGACTAGATATGTTTATGTAGAATCATTGGATCTCAAAACCAGCTATGATCTTCTAGTTGCAACATAGTAATACGATTTTTCTGCCTTCTTTGGATTGTTGTAGCATGGGAAAATCTTGTGTTTTTGTCTCCCCAATGTAATCACTTGATACGTGATCTCATTCCCCAAGACTGTTCTTCCTATTTTCTTAGTGTTTCTATTTGACTGATGATGTTCTGCACTTGCTTCTTACTTGTATGCTGAACTGTTTGATTCGTAATTTCTGTTAAGGCTTGATTAAGCTCTTTTATCTGCAAAGAAGCATTAGCAAACTTCTCTTTACTCCACTTTGATAATACTTGTGATGTCTCCCATAATTTCTCTGAGAAAGAGGAAATCTGAATTGGTTTTGCGGCCCATATGTGTTGGATAACTTCCTGGTATTCTGCATGTTCTATCAAGAAAGCTTCCAATTTGAACTGTTTCTTCCTCTTCTTTGCTCCAAGGTATAGTCGAAGGACTAAAGGACTGTGGTCGGAGCCGATGGTTGGAAGAGCCTAGACTTCTGCTTCATGAAAGGTAACTCTCCACTCTAAAGTACAAAGCACTCTATCAAGTCGCTTTTTGACCAAATCTTCCCCTTCCCTATTATTAGCCCATGTGTATGCACATCCATGGCTATCTACATCCATTAGGGATAGATCATTAAGCATATTTCTAAATGCTGCGATTCTTCTATTGTCCGCTTCTTTTTTCCCCACTTTCTCCTATACATACAATATCTCGTTAAAATCTCCCATACAAATCCATGGGATAGGAGTTGGAGGTTTAAAGGTCCCCAACAGTTGCCATAAGGTCATACGCTCCCCAGAGTCAATAGGGGCATGGACAAACGTAATCTGCATAATTTGTCTGCTTGTAGGATCAGTACACACCACATCTATGAACTGCTTTGAACTTGCTTGCACCTTTAAAGCAATTTCCTCTTGCCACATTATAGCCAGTCCCCCCGCTATTCCTATTGGATTAACTAAGTAGAGTTTCTGGAATTGTAACTTTTTGCAGACATTTTCCACCATAGTTGCTTTATTTTTTGTCTCCATGAGAAAAAGTAAACTGGGCCTTTCGAGAGCGATTAAAGTTCTCAGTTCCTAGAATGTCAGGGGGTTGCCCAGCACCTGACAATTCCAACTAACGATTTTCATGGCTTCAATGGTGGCTTATTAGGGCTAGCCACCAAAGCCCATTCGTGTCCATCTTTGATCAACTTCACCAGGGTCTCCAGAAGGTCTGTATCATCTGTAAGGAGAGGAGATGTTTCTGGTATGCATTTTTGTTTTTTTGCCTTTTGTACTTTCATATTCTTTTTGCTGCATTTCCCAACTTTTGATAACATTGGTTTTTGGGATTCAGGGCATAATACTTGTTTGCCATGGTCTCGACCTACTACTTCACTGGGTATATTTGCTGGGCTTGCCTCCTGTTTTGGACTGCTTTTTGATCTTTTTTTGCTGTGGGCTACAATTTGCATATCAGATGCTGCCTCTCGAGCTATGATGTCCATTCCACTAGGTTGAGTGGGTGATACAAGTACCATCTCTTCTACTACAAACTCCTCATCAATTTTCCCATAGAAAGCATCCCAGTAAGGGCTATGGTCATTGGCCTCTACCTTCAGCCAGGATTCATATGGCCCTATTTTGTTCATTGCCCAGGGTGATGTTACGTATGGGACTTCAGGATAGTCAATTGCATAGTGTCCGAATCTACCACAAGAGTAACAATAATGTGGGAGATGCTTGTACTTAAATTCCACCCATAGCCATTTGTTGCTGATATCTAGAATAGCCCTCGATTTCAGAGGTAAGGTCAAATCAATTTCAACTCTTACTCTACCTCATCTATTCTAAACATTGCTAGTTGAGTCGAGTTGAACTTCTATAACATTTCCCAGCCTTTTGCGCAGATCAGTTAACACTTTTTCTACTCTCCAGCCAAGGGGAATTCCTCCAATGCTCACCCAGAATGCTGCCCTAGTGAAATCATAGCAATGCTCAGGAACTTCAGGCTGACACTATTGCAAAACGAGCAAATTGCTGGAATATGACCAAGGTGAGGTCTTCATGACTCGCTATTTTTCCTCCTCCGATTGAAAAACGAATGTGAAGTGACCTGGTTCCTTTTGAGAACATGTAACAGCTTCAGTTTTCCATGCTTTCTTCATTGTAGAGATAAAGGCAGGATAGTTCACGTTGGGTCTAGAGTACAATTTGCCATAGAGAGTACGTCGACATTCCTCCCTTTTCTGTGGGGTTATTTCAGCAGACACTTTAACTACATCTTCCTCAGACCAAAGGTGCCCAAGGCTTTTGCATGAGACAGCCACTCTCATCTCATTTTCTTCTTTGCTTTCCATTTTAACTAACTGTCTATCTCTTTTCTAGGAAAAATTAGAGTATGACTACCAACCGACCTTTCCCGAGAAAACCCAGCTTCAGCTATTTCCAGATCCTGACATCGGCCGCTCCAATCTCATCAACATACCAACTACTCAAATGAAGACGAACAGAGACAATGAAGATTTGACTAATAATCTACTCTAATCTAGAACCCAGAGCGGCGACATGACAGATCAACACTCCACATGTACAATGCTTCCTTGCAAGATCATCACAGCTGTTGAGATCACCCAGAGAGTCGTTGAGGAGTATACAAGCCATATTACTTAGAAGTAACATTTCTTTGTTTGATTTTCGGTTTTTGGAAACTGGAAAGAAAAAACAAGAGGGAAAGGTGAGAGATTACGGAAGAACATCAGAGATTTAGGGTTTGTAAAAGGGGGAAGGCGCTACCATGAGGTAGAGAGAAAACTCGCAAAGACTAGTAGGTTTTCTGTCACTGAACATTCCCGTTTGAGTTTAAGTTGTTGATTTCTTGATCACCCGTGAAATTTCCTCTCTAGAGTCAGCATAAAACCTATCTCCTTAAAATAAAAGTTGAAGAACGCGACTTTCAATAAAGATATTTCATAGCGAGAAAATTTCTAGCCAAACAGCATATAAAAAAGCAATTATAGCATAAACTAGCAATCAAATTGTTAGTGAAGGAATCTCTCTCAATGCTCTAATAGCCCCATTGGATATAAACCAAGTTATTCCACCATGTTCTCGACACTGCTTTAATAGTGGAACAACGCTTCAACGTACCCTATTTAGAATATAAGGCTCTATTCGTTCTATGGAAAACAATTTACAAGAAAATGTTTTCCAGGTTTTCCAGTGTTCATTTCACGAAAAATGAATTGATTGAGGAAAGCATTTTTTTCATGAAGGAAAAAAAGATTTCTAAAATAAGGGAAAATATTTTTCACTTTTCAAATAAGGAAAACATTTTCTCCATTCACTCTTTCTTATCTCACACCCCTACTAGCCTCCACTTCTTTATTATTATTTTTTAATTAAAAATTTGATTTATTATTATTATTTTTATCTTTCTTTTCACTTTTCTTCTTTCTTGACCGATCGCCGGCTATGGTGATAGGCGAGCCTCAAGTGCGATGCTCATTGACCTTTGGTGAGCTCAAGCAAGTTGCTCTTTGGTGAGCTTAGGCTTGTTGATCTGGCAAGGCCCTTGGCCAATGAGCTCGAGGGTCTCCTATGGCTAGCAATTGGTCGAAGAAGAAGGAGGAGGAAAGAAAAATAAAAGGAAAAATTAAAAATTAAAAAGTAGAAAGAACATTAAAAATTAAAAATTTGATTTGAATTTTTTTTTTTTAAAAATTTTTTTAAATAAAAAGATAAAGATTTATTAAAATGAATGCAAGGAGGAAAATTGAATTGAATTTTCCACACCGAACGGCTAAAAATATTTTCTAGTTTATTTTCAAATTTCAACCGAACACCGGAAAATATTATTATTTTCTTGAAAAATACTTCCTGAAAAACATTTTACAGAAACGCCACATTTTCTGTGAAACGAATGAAGCCTAAGTAAAATAAATCCTTAATTTTACTAATTTTACTCGGACTTAGCCCTTCATTACATGTAGCCAAGATTGGCTATCATGGCCTTCAAACCACTCGATGTTGCGATGAAGGGATTCCATGAGCGCTTGGTTGGGACGCTTCAATGAGGTGGTGAGAGACGGTGGGAGCCACCAGCGGTGGATGCTGGAAGTGGAACTAAGATTAGGGTTTTATGCCAAGGATTGTTTTGGGTGACATGCGATTCAGGATTTTCTGGGCACTTTTTGTAAGGATAGGTACTCTGGTAAGATCCTCAAGGACAAAAACGGAAGAAGATTATAGTCACTCTTTTGTATTCCTCATTTCATTTTCATGTACATTTATAGATTAGTAGCTTAGGCAAACAATGGTAGGATTTTTTTCATGATGAGCTGGGCCAGCAGTACTTCCAATCAAAGCTTAACCACAGACCGCATGCAGACCAGACAAATAGTTAGCTCGAGACAACAAACCCTAAACTCCCCGCTTCGACTGATTCCGCGAAATGTCACTTCACTACTGTTCCCTTGCAGTCAAGGCATTGCTGGTGTTAATGATGATAGCTGCGTTGAATCCGGAGGGTTGTGCTGCAAAAAGCAACGCCATCACAATCGCACATTAATTCTTTCAATTCGAAGGTCGATTCGATCCATGAAGTTCATGGGGACCATCGCGTCGCATCCTCGAAATTCCTCAAAACGGAGGACCACCGATCGGTCGGTCGGACGTGAGTTTTACGGTCTTCTGATCCCCCATGATGAAGTTCAATCATCGCGGAGAAGATCTTTTTTATCTAGGAATCCTAAATTATCCTTGATAAATTACCTCACATGCAATAAAATCTTTCATAATATAACTTCTCAATTAGGGTAAGAAATGTGTTGGTAAACTAGTTTTTTTTGTATTAAGGTGTTTGTATGCACTTAATAAAATGCATTTCTTTTTTAATTTTACTATTAACTGTGTAACAAATTATAATAGAGTATATGACATGATAATTAAATCTTTATATGATAGGGTGTACAATATACCAACCCACCTTGCCTTATGAATTGCTCTGCCTTGTACTTTCACGTGGAAAATTGTCTCGTTCTAGTTGGGGCATTGCGAGACACAAATCCTTCCTCTCGTTTCTTTTGTTCATTTTCTTTAATTGCAATTCTAATTCTAATTGATTTTTTTGTGATATTGAATCAATCAACTGACATTCCTTTGGAATACCATGAACCTATCTCAAAATCCCTTCTATACTTTCTAGAAGCTGTGCGAACGTTGAAGACTATGCATTCATACCTCGTTTTTCCAGCACTTCATCCCTGCTGTTTGAGGACCTGCATTTGATGACACATTCACATTATTTCTCACGTTCATACCACTTTTCCATATCTAATTTGTTTTACCTTTTGTTCACAAACTTTATAAAGGTCTTGTGCTATGACTCCACACCCATTATTTTCCATGTTCGCGTAGCGAACTAACACCCAAGTCATATTTTAGTGGAAAAGGGACTTTACATCCTTATTCCGCTAAACATCAAATCTAGTATTGACTAACAGTGTCATTTTCCGGTAATTGCAAAGAGCTTTTTTCATTTGAATTTAGTGAAAGTGCAATGAATTATTGTTCTATGTCAAGCCTTCAATTGAAAGTGAAATCACAAGTGTAAATGTAGCAGAACAACAATCGTGTGATTGCACCTTGAATTGATGGTTGAAATCATTTCCCTTTTTATTTGTTACCTAGCATGATTGGATAATGAGCTACCACACCCCATTTGGTGTCGATGTGATTGAAAGTAATTATGTTGTGCTTAGCTGTGTTGTGAAGTGCATTGTTATTTAAAAATTGCAATACCTTGAAATTGGGAGAATTACCAAAAAAGTCCTAAACCTATTGCAATTGTGCCAATTCAGTTCTAAACTTTTTTTTTTGCCAATTTAGTCCTAAACATTTTATAATTGTGTCAATTCAGTCCATCTGGCCAAAATTGGCCAGCCGGTGCTGACATGGACACCAGTGGGGGACAGCCGACCGACAAGACAATTTTTAAATATTTTTTTTGAATTTTTTAATATTTTTTATAAAAATTTAATTTTTCTTTTCTTTTCTTTTTTCACATTCTTCTTCCTCTGGCTGGCTAGCGTCGGCTAGAGGTGAGGGCCGGTGAGGTTAGCCTCACCGGCCACTGGTGAGGCTCGCCCCCTCCGGCCGAAGGCGAGGGCGAGGCCCCACCAAGTCTGGCAAGGTCAGCCTCACCGGCCACTGGCGAGGGCGAGGCCCTACCAGATCTGGCGAGGTCAGCCTCACCGGCCATAGCGAGGGCGAGGCCCCACCAAATCCAGCGAGTTGGCCCTCACCAAGGCTAGGCGAGGCTGCTGTCGCTAAGGGCTGCGGCGGAGGCAGGGAGGGAAAGGATGAGGAGGAGGAGGAGGCGGCGGAGCAACTGTAGAGATGGGGGCGTTGCTCTAGCGCCAGAGAAACCCGACATCCCCATCGTTGTCGTTATCGTCGCGGTCGTCCCCACACTCGTACACAGATCTCCGCCCCCACCTCGCTTTCCCTGCTGCCGCCACTGCCGCAGCCGCTCCGCCGCCTCCTCCTCCTCCTCATCCTCTCCCTCCCCACCTCCGCCGTAGCCCTTGGCGACGGCAGCCTCGCCCAGCCTTGGCGAGGGCCGAGCTCGCTGGATCTAGCGAGGCTCGGCCTCGCCCAACCTTAGTAAGGGCCGACTCGCCGAATCTGGCGAGGCCTCGCCTGCGCCGGCCCTCGCCTCCGACCAGCGGGGCGAGCCTCACCAGTGGCCGGCGAGGCTGACCTCGACAGCCCTCGCCTCTAGCCAGCGCCAGTCGTCCAGAGGAAGAAGAAGGTGAAAAAAAAAAAAAGAATTTAAAAATTTAAAAATATATTAAAAAATTCGAAAAAAAATATTAAAATATTGACTCGTCGACCGACTATCCCCCGCCGGCGTCCACGTCGGCGCCAGCTGGCCAATTTTAGCCGAATGGACTGAATTGGCACAATTATAAAAGGTTTAGGATTAAATTGGCCAAAAAAAAAGTTTATGACTGAATTGACACAATTACAATAAATTTAGGACTTTTTTGGTAATTCTCCCCCTTGAAATTGGATGAAGTAGCCTCTTGAAAGTTTCTATATATTGATGTAGTTTTCAAGAAGCTGCAATTATAAGATACTTGCACCTCTTAAAAGCTACAACACCCATATTCATAGTTAAGTTAATGCGGGAAGGTATGCCAAACAACTTCTTAATAGCGGAACATATTGCTCATTTGACCTTTATATCTAACATTATATGTGGGATGTCATCTATCGGTATTTGTTTTTAATTTGTCAAACATGTACATAATAGCCTTCAAATGAGTGATATTTTAATTATCATGTCCCATCGTCTCTCATTGGTTGGCACGTGTGTCAAATTAAAGTGTCCAATATTCTTTTAAGTTTAAAAGGCAAACTTACATTTAAAATTTACTCCATTTGCGTGAAAAAAACAAAAAAACCATGTTAATACCTTTGATTTTAATGGTTGACAGGTTTTTCTCTTTACGTTTTCTTTTAGTCCTTTTAGTTTCTTCTTTTTTTTTCCTCTTCTTTTTCCTCAATTAACTTCTCTATGATGAGCAACTCATCACTACCCAACATTTGTCGCCGGTGGTGAATATATATAATCGATGCCTGATCACGCTATCAAGACTTTCAAAAAAATTCAGTGTTTTATACATCTTAAAGCCTCACACTCAGCTTTAAAGCTTTTCACGACAAAATGCTGTGTTAAATTAAGCACATTCACCACAATGAAATTTTCATTCCCTTAGAGCAGTCCCTTGTAGATGGTTCCAAATCTTGTGGCCCCAATCAAATTAGTCGAAGAAAAACCATTGATTGATTTTAAAAATATTCTATAAGATAGATTCAACAATGAATAATATTTGAAGCTTGAAATCCTTTTTTTTTTTTTCCTGTTTCAACCAACATAAATATAGGAAAGTGACAACAAGAGTTGTTTCGAGAAGACCAAAAACAATGGCAGTGGTGAGTTTCAACTTATGGACTCCTCTACTTTTAGAGTTTCAAAAGACACGCTCAAGGAACTCAAATTCAGGACAAATAGTACAATGGGAAAGGCAAGACTTGAATGAAATCCGATGACATTAGTAACTAATGAGTCAAATCACATATTCAATTATTCTAATCACATATGGTTCGTAATGTTAGTAATTTGGAAAGAACGGGCAGAGGAGGAGAAATAGTTTATGCAGCCTCCTTCTTGAGGGCTTAGTGACCTTGTTATAGTAGTTGCTTTTGAGTATTGCATATAGCTTGAAGCCAATTGTATATATGGTTTTTTTTTTATTCCTGACTTTTTGTTCGATTTTTTGTTGTATTGATGATCTTCGACATGTGCATTTTTTTAGAGCCCAACATACTCTGTTCATGATAAGACAGAGATTATTGTTTTGCACAAGCTATAATTAGAATGATATTATAACGATTGAACCGTCACAAGGTTTTTGGAATATGAGTGCGACTTTTGTCACCATAAATGAAAAGCTCAATAATCTTTTAAGGATTTTCTGAGTTTTAGGATTTTTTAATGATTCATTATTATTATTATTATTATTATTATTATATTCGGGGAATGAGTTTGGACCCGTTCATCGACCCGACCTGTCAACTCAGATCTGACCTGCGTCAAATTAAAATAGAATTTTTAAAATTTTTTATTAATTTATATTTTTATTCTTTTTCTTTTCTCTCTCTTTTTTTTTTTGTCTTTTTCTATTCTTCTTCTTCCTCGAGCTTCTTTCTTCCCCGAAGACGCCTGCAACTTCCTACTTCTTCTTCCCGAACCAGAAACCCCTCGACGAACCACTCAACCGTGTTGTCACCGGCGCCTGCACCGTCGCCGGACTACCACAACCGCCCGGTCATCTACTCTGGCCGGCATCCATTACTTCCGGCCGCGCATTGCGGCGACCACAAAAACAACAGGAAAACATCCATACCGACGCGAACATCTTTGACCCTATCATTTCCAGCAAAAAAATCATCATGAATGCACTAAAATTAGGAGAGATAAGCTAACTGGGATGGCCTCGAACCACAGGCTTCGCCGGCGAGGAAAAGGTGTCCAGCGGAGGGGAGGATTCACGGCCGAGTCGACTACAAACGATCTTTTTCAAGAAATCGCACGAAAACACAGCGAAAAACACTAATATCAGACGTGATCCAGCCTATATAGAAGTAAGAATGAGTTGATCTTGAGTTTCAACGCGAACTAGCATCCGGCTCTCTCGTAGGCATTTTATCAAACACGTGATGAGCAGATGCGAGATATAAGCTTTCGACTCAGAGTCGACACTATTTCCAGCCAAAACGTGACGTGTCACGCCCTAAACATCATCATCCATCACCGACCTATTTGGGTTTCACAGACTAGAGCAATGAGTTCATCGACTGAACGCAATGCTCTTGATTCCCGAATAGCAAGAAGAAAAAACAGAACCCCCGAAGGAAGCGAGATGCCTACCTGATCAGGTTTGGCGTCGCGGCTGTTGCTCGTTCAACACGTGAGCATGCGAAGGAGACGGGGAGAGCATGTGGGCTGGGCTTTGCTTTCTCTTTTTGGGCTCACATTGTGGGTTTAAAGAAAGAATCAAAATTGGGCTTAAAAACATGGGAAGCTGGGTCGAAAGAGGGCCGAAAGTCTGCTAAGTGGGCCGGACACGCCGGCCCACACGACTTCCTTCATTTTTATTTCATTCTTTATCTTTTTATCTTTTTATATTTTTGCAAAATGAACGGATACCTAAAAGGTCAACAAAAATTCGAGTGTCAATAGTATAAGTATGGTATTTATACTTGTACAACTTTCTTTATAAAGGGATTTTTGAAAAAGATTGATTACATTTCCGCATGCTAAAAGAAAATAATATTATAAGAAATACATGTCACGCGTAACGTTTTGGGGTGTCACATGCATTCTTAAGTAAAGCCTTTCACCACTAGGGAGTGATGTAACGATCCATAGTACCATCAACCTTTTTTTTAAAAAAAAAATTCTCATATACCCATTTACAACCTTCAATAAACTTACCATGAGGCAAATCAACCAAATTGCATATATGAGATTTCTCTAAGGCCTGTAACTCATTTTTTGTTGCTTGCTGCCAAAGAAGATCAGTGCTGGCTTCTTTACATGCGCAAGGTTCAAAAAGAGAAGCAATGGTAGAGTAGCAATAATAATTACGAAGTCAAATAGAAGGTTGACTTACTCTAACGAAGATAGAATGATAGAATGTTAGCCAAGGGAGAATTTGTAAATGGAACAGACATATCCAAAGCTGTCGAGGCTGTATCGCCAGTAGAACTTGCATCAATATTAGAAGAAGGAGGATAAGGCAACTCCGAAGAGGAGGATTCACAAGTAGAAGGAGGTGCGGAATCTTCTAGTAATAAACCTACTGAAGTATTAGTGAAGAAAGGAAGATGAGGCGATAACTTGAAGGATAAAGAAAGGAGAACATCTTGTGTTCCCAAAAGGTAACATGACAAGATACACGAAGATGATTAGATATAAGATCCCAACATCTATAACATTTGTGCTCAATGCCATACCCAAGAAAGCAACATAAACAAGCATAAGGCTCTAACTTTGTGCATTCATGTGGGAGAAGATGTACAAAACAAACACTACCAAAGATTCGAAGAAGACTATAATTGGGGACACTACCATACAAGTGCTCATAAGGAGAAATGTTACCTATTATAGGTAACAGAGTGCGATTGATGGTGTATATAACAGCAAAACAGGCCTCTCTCTAAAATAATTTTGGACAAGAAGTAGAGGCTAGAAGAGCACATGTAATATCTAAAATATGTTTATGTTTATATTCTGCTCGAACATTTTGTTGGGAAGTTCCTAGACAAGAACGATGAACAATATTGCCATTTTAGGAGAGAATTTTAAGAAATTCCGTGTCTCTAATTTCATGGCATTATCAAGACGAAAAACCTTGATATATGGAGAAATTTGTGTTTTTTATGGCAACAAATTCACGGTAGATAAGAGTAAATTCAAATCGATTTTTCATAACATAAAGCATGTATAGCAAGAATGATCACCATGAAGATTACAAATAGCGAGAGCCTCCCATAGTGGTATTTGGAAATCGTCCCCAAATATCAAAGTGAATAAGATCAAAAGAAGCATGAGAGATTGATTCACCAAGATCAAAAGGCAAGGCATGATGTTTTCCCAATTGGTAAGATAAATAGTCAAAATGTTTGTTATCAACAAAAACTAAATGACCATTTGAAATTAAGGATTTTAATCTAGAGAATGAAGCATGACCTAACCAAAAAGGCCAAGTTTCGACTAATATTGTGGCTACACAGCCAGGAAAAGAGTTGGGAATGTTCAAGGAAACAAGCTCAAATAGTTGTCCCACTCTGTGGCTTATCCTAATAGTTTGTCCCTTATGTGGATACTGTACACAACAACCATAAGAAGAGAAGTGGACATCAAAACCAAGTTCACATAATTGTCCTACTAAAATCAAATTTAAGGACAATTTGAGAACCATGAATATATTAGGTAGGGATAATGTAGATGTTGAAATGTTTTCTATACGATTAACTCTAATTTGAGAATTATTAGCTGTGTGAAGAGTAGGGACATGTGAATTAAATGATTTTGACTTAAACAAATTAGAATTTGAAGTCATATGATCACAGCAAGCAGAGTTCAAATACCACGAATCAAAAGAATCTAAAGTGACAAACATAACCAAATGAGAATAGAGAAGCTAGAAATACCAAACTCTCAAAGAATGAAATGAAGATCCTCTAATGAAAGAGTGACAAACAACCCATTAGAGAAGTCTTTGCACTAGCAGCAATAGCTAATGAACTTGCATGTGGAGCAATAGCTAATGAACTTGCATGTGGACCTAATTTTGGGGTCACTTAGCCATCCCTATAAATTTTTTAGGTCGTACTAGACGGTATTGGACATCAAAACTTCTAATTTATCCATAATAAGCATTGTACCAGTTTCAATATAGCAAATTAGACAAAAGAAAAATGTGACGAAACTATTACTTGGAGAGCTGATCAAGAGCAAATAAGGCCAAAAACGAACTTCGAACGCCAAAATACCTTGGGAATCGAAAAAACGAACTTCGAACGGCAAAATACCTTGGGAATCGATTTGAGATGGCCAATGACCAGTCTAAAAGTTCACGAACCGGTCAAAATTGCGTCAAACAAGTTAGAAATAGCGTTGAACCGGTCAAAATGCGGTTGAAC
Source organism: Eucalyptus microcorys (assembly GCA_014182515.1). NCBI lineage: Eukaryota > Viridiplantae > Streptophyta > Magnoliopsida > Myrtales > Myrtaceae > Eucalyptus > Eucalyptus microcorys. The sequence continues at coordinate 2,572,553 of CM024565.1, read as the reverse complement.
CGGTCTGAAAAAGGGCCAAACCGGTCTGAAAAGGCAACCGAACGGATCTGAAGAGCGCCAAACTGGTCGAAAATAACATCAAACTGGGTCTAAACCGAGATGGTCTAAAATCCGATTGAATCGATCCAGTGAGCAAAGGTTAGCAAGTCAGACCAATAAATTAACATCATGGACAACGTCACCCTTGTGAAAGCGTCTGGGTGACAGCAGGCGTGTGGATCTCATGCGCAGAGAAAGGAGGTGGCTCGTAAGGGCGTGTGGAGCATCCGGAGGAGATGTGGTTGAGTTGGGTCGACTTGCCAAAATTGCAAGAGGCTAATGGTGGTGGCCGTTAGTGAATATGAGCAACGGAAATGGATGAAATGACTCCCTGAATCTCGAGCTCGATGGTTCGCCAAGGGTGGTAGCAAATGCAACACGTCCTACATCTACTGGCCTCCATTCCTAACAGGATTTCTAGGTCTGACTCACTAGAGGACGGCAGTTGATGGGTGGGTCTTGGTTTTTCGAAGTATTCGGTGGAAGGTGCCAAGTCGACACAGAATAGCAACGGTTCCCCAGGTTTGAGACATAGTGGCAAATGGAGAGGATTCCGACGTCCTTGGACAACAATTTTTCAGGATCCTGATGGTGATGTATGCTCTACAAAATTAGTAGCGAAAGAGTTTTGATAGCTGCGGAATTGAGGGTGAAATCGGAATAGTGCGACCGATGTGGCTGGCATGGATGAACGCTTTCTAAAAAAAGAATGGCTCTAGTACCAAGTTGATTATAATAATGCGAAAGACAAATTTGAGTTATTATTGTATAATTCAATATATTCGTAATGAGGATTATATTAGCCTATTTATAGGTTTTATGAGATGACTATTAAATCTAACATATCAATCAAAGATATGCACTATCAAATGAGACATATAAATAATCCTGAGAGATATTTATAATCAAGTAGACCTCTTGATATCGCTAACATCACCCCTCAAGTACAATGTGAATTGAAACAAATCAACTTCAATTTGAAAATAATAATAATAATAATCTTAACAATATCACTAATTCTTCGATTATAATGATTTCAATGGATCCAAGGCGAGGCGGCACGTGGTAGCTCATGTGATGACTCCAGCTTCCATTGACAAGAAGATTTTAATATGTTGATTGTTTGATGATAGTGAAACTGGTGGTGGAGTTGGCTTCTCAAAACAAGAAGTTAAAAGTCAAGAATCAAAGATTTTGGAGCCGAGCAGCATGCATCCTTTGCAATTGATTTTGTTGTCAAGACAGTAACTTAAACGTGGCCGATATGGCTGGTGTGGCTATGGCAAGCAGAATAAGCCAAGCTTTGCCGAGAGAAAAGTTATTGTGCAAAGACACGTCTTCGCGGCGTTGAAGAATACCTCCAAAAAAAAAGAAGAAGAAGAAGAAGAAAAAGCTTGATTTGGTGACGCGTAAGAGACATTGTAACACAATCATCGTGGCGCTCACTCAGACAGGAATGATGCACTTGGGTGAACATTGTTGAGTGACCAAAATGGATTTATTTATTGGGGGATGCATGGGTGCACCATTGAGAATGATAAAGCAGAAAAAATAGAATTCGGAAATTTCCGAGGTGCACGAGGTGTGAAGTGCACCCAGTGCACTAGGATAGCCTAAGGAAATGAGTCTCTGATATCAAGTTGAGAATTATAGAAACAGAAAAATGTAATATTTCGTACATTACTATTGAAGAATACATGAGCCTACTTATAGGCTTCAAAGGTTGACTATCTAAAATAACAAAATATCAATTAAACTAAATCTAAATCAATCTAGAGAAATCTCCTAAATATCTATATCTCTAACATTCTTCTTGAAAAAAATAATAATAACAACTTCATTGATGCAAGTCCGTAGAACACAATAATATAAACCTTTATAAAATTGGCTACATCATTGTCTAGTATTAACCCCTCATCAACTTTGTAGAATAAGATTGACATGTGACAAGCCAATGACCCGAAAGGATCATTAACGAAATACTGCATCTAGAAGCCCATTTACTCTGCAATTTAGACAAAAATGGAATTATGATGCTGGGATCTTGGGTAGAGGCGGGCACTTAACTAAGTCATTGACTTTCCTTTATTTCAGGATGTTATATAAGGTTATATTATCTAATAAGTCTTTGATCAAGTTCATTTCTTTTTACTCGAGAAGGTTGTATTTCATCGATGTTATACTCCACGGTCGTTTGTCAATAAGAAGAGAAACATATCAAATCAGAATCCATAGTTTCTTGTCCATGTCTGCACCCCACGTAGACAGAAGGAGACACGAATCTGCAGTTTGCACGCCTTGAAAAACCATTTGGCTTACGACCACACCTATAAAAGGCTGAGAAATATACCAACTGGAGATACAATCATCCCACTTACTTAAGAAGAAGAAGGTCCAAATCTTGCCAATGGATTACGCCAGAAGGTGAAAAGTGTCGTGTGCAGTGATCGACAGGTTCGACATGATACAATCCAACGATTGCGTGCTTTATATTCCTTGCCTGCTAAGTTGCAGTGCTTCTTCCCCGCCAAATTTCACCGGAGTTCTTATTACATGCATGCTATATAGATAGCTCTACTGTGAAGTTCGCATTCTAAACTTCTACTTATTCCAAATTTACTTTGCTATGTGTTTGAATTGCAGCATCATATCCATTAAGTTGTTGAATTGCGGAAAGGAGCAAAAGACTTCCGAGGTTAAGGCCAAGAACTAGTCAAAATCCGCCCACAAATTCTAATGCAATGCATCGAGGTAGGCAATCTCAAAGCTTGTTGTACTCTAGGGATGGTACAACGATGGAACTTATTACACATGCTTTTCTTTCCAGAATTGGGAAAAGAAAATTATTTCTCATAGTTATTGTATATTAAAGTCATGATACGCTAATGTACCAAATAATTGTTGGGTGACCTTGGATCTCTCTCACCTCAAAAACTAGCTCAAAAGATGAGGCTTCCCCTCATACTTATAAACTGACTACCAACTCCTTCCATGATCGATGTAGGACAACTTCAACAATCTCCCCTTCACATATCGGGCCTGGGTCAGAGACGCAACAACCCGTAACTCTCCTGTGTGACTTTTTTGGGTCTAGACTTGTTGGCAACCTAGGCTCTGGTCTTGCACATATCTCACCCCAAAAACTAACCTAAAGGATGAAGTTTTCCCTCACACTTATAAATCGACCATCATCCCCTTTCACAACCGACGTAGAACAATCTTGACAATAACATGTTTGAAAAAAAAAATAGTGCATGTTCTACTTACTTTCTTAAACCTTTGTTGCAGATCCAATTCTATTGCTTGAGAAAAAAAGCCAGCGGGTCTTTGCTGGCAGAGGCCGCTGTACAATCTCACGCTCCTCGCTGTTCTCACTAGCCCTAATCCAATTCAGTGGCAACGGCCAACAAACGAATCACAAAAATCTTGTGGCCAGAGTGACCCTATTTTCTCAAGCTGCCTCCTTTGAACATATCGATGTGCTTCGTGAGTAGGACATTTCCTTTAAGATGGTTACAGTGCGCATTGAGACATAGCTAAGGGACGATAACTATTGATCCCAGCACCATCGAGAGCTAGAGCTGATTTTTTTCTTACCATTATGGTGATATTGGAAATTGGCACTTGCATGTAGAATTGTGGTTATGTCTCTATCCTATGTTCTTATTATCGATTTCGGGCGTAATGTGCTTGTACCAAAGGTGCACCTGGACAAAAGGTTTTTGAAAAAGTGGTTTAAACAGGGCCGAAGCATGTTGGAGGAAGGACTTAGGATCTACTCACTTGTGGGATGCAGTATGCTTGAGTCTCCTCGTGCTTGTCAGGCACAAGTTCGAAAGATAAATCACAGGTTTAATGTAAGATGATGGAACATTGAACCTATAATTCTAATGTTGAAATTTTTCCAGGTCCATGGTTTTTTTTCCCCATAGGCTGGTTGTCCATTTGTAAATCGCTCTAAAATCAATATCAAGGCATGCATTTGAATCTTGGTTCTTTAGTATTCTAGTTTGTCCATGTGATCTTTTGGAAATTACCTATGTGGTATCAGGGTTTCGAATATGGGATTTATTAGAATTCTCACGAAATTTGGTGCCAATACCATATATCCTTTCCAAAGATTCCTGAATTATGTGGTTTCTTTTGTGAAGCGAATCATTGGAACCATTGTGATTCTCTCCTCTGTGAAGCGGCATTGCATCAATATTCTCCATCGAATTGTTATTGGATACTGAGGACTTAGAGACTCTCCTGAGTCTCTATAGAAGGGTTTTTTTTTTCATCCAAGTGTATCTTGTTTTTACCACGAATTATTTTCGTTATTTTAAAAATAATTGTACTTTTGCTGATATTCGCAAGTTCTTTAATTTTCTTTCTACCTCATATAGGAAATAAGGTAATACGATAGTATACTATATGCATATTTTATCGGATCATATGATGAAGAAATTGAATCACGCTTTGTAAGATTTGAACCTATGACATCGGATTTTGGAGACCCACGTTCTACCAAACTGAACTAAGAGCGTTTTCTTCTAGGTAGCACCGATACGCGACACGCGACACGACACGACACGACACGCGACATGTCATTTCTTAAAAAATAGAGAATTCCGACACGTTAAATATTAAATAAATATTTTTATATATAAATGCATAAATAACTAAATAATAATAATAATAATAATAATAATAATAATAATAATAATAATAATAATAATAATAATAATAATAATAATAATAATAATAATAATAATAATAATAATAATAATAATAATAATAATAATAATAATAATAATAATAATAATAATAATAATAAGAGCCTAGAATTAATCTATAATAAAAACATTAATCCTACATTTGTTAATATCATTCATTTTTTTAATTTGACAAATTCAACTACATTTCATTGTAATAATCCATAAAACTTAAAGAAAAAAACAAGAAATCCACATTCCACTATTAAATTTAAAATTTAACAATAAGCAAAAAAACAATCAGCGTTCCATCAAGTAATATAACAAAAAGTCATTCATCCACATTATCTACTTCTTCTGAAAAAAAAAAAAAAAAAAAAAAAAGACTCCATCTCCGGCTCATCAAGTGAAAGATTTGCAACTTCAAGCACCCCAACATCTTCAAACGAGTCAAATGCATCTCCGCCAATATCCCACATCTTAGTCTCTCCTTCTGCATATTGTGGGCTTTTTCTTGATAGAAGACGAAGATTGCTATGAATAAAAACCAAATCTTCTGCACGTTTTGGGGTCATTTTATTTCTTCTCACCGAATGCACAAATGAGTAAGTACTCCAATTTCTCTCAGCACATGATGAAGAAGAAGGTTGTGCAAGAAGCTTTAAGGCTATGCTTTGAAGCATCAGTGTACATGCACCATGATTAACCCACCAATCCTTAGGATCCATAGAATATCGATTTTGAATGGAATCAAAATCTCTAAAATACCCATTTTTACTCGCAAAATCCACATACTCCAAATTCACCTTGTTGCACTCATCCAAGTTAGGAAAGTATTTCTTGAAGCATTTCAGTCTTTCTTGGTTGATCTCCTTATTCTTGTATGGAGAAATTCGAGTAGGATCTTCATCAAACCATTGATCATTATAGTACATTTATTTAATAAAATTAGAAAATAATAATAAATAAGATGAGTATTATATTATCATGTTAAAGAAAGAATAATTATTAAAGTAATAATCTCATACAATTTTAGAACTTACCTGGGATTTAAGACATGTGCCAAGCAATGAAGTGGAGTGTTGTTCTTTGTCCAACGATCAACAAGAATTGTGTGAATCACCTCATAAAATGTGGACTTCTCATCTAGCCTCTTCACTTCATGTGCATATATAATTTTCTTCACTTTTTCGATCATCGAACCCCACATATCATAAACTAAGTAAAGACAAGGCTTATCGGTGTCACAAATTCTAAGCATATCATAAATAGGAGCCGTGAATGAAAGTATATAATCAATCAAATCCTACCAAAAATTATCCAACACCTTATCCTTGACAAACTTAGCTTTCTCTTGATTAACATCTCGATAGATATTCCATTTGTCACAAATCACCATGCTTTGAAGACCACTTTTTATCAACTTGAATCTCTTAAGCATCACAATCATCGAAGCAATATGTGTATCCGCTACAGAAAGCAACTTCAAGCTAACAAACTCATGATATATTGCTAATCTCATAGAATGGTTCATGATGAAATGTTTAATTTACATAACTTCCTTAACAATATCTGAAATTCAACTACATTCCTCATAAACTATTTGATTGCTCTCCATATTTTTTGCAGCACAAATGTTCTTCAAAGCTAGATTAAGAGTGTGCACCACACAAGGCGTCCACATAATGGATGGAAATTCTTGCTCAATGAGTTGTCCCGCACCCTTACAATTTGAAGCATTATCCGTGATTACTTGGACCACATTCCCATGCCCAATTTTATTGATAACTCCTTTCAGCAAGTTAAAAATGAAATGCATATCTTTTGTTTCTCCTGAGCAATCAACCGATTTTATAAACATCGGTTATCCATCCAATACCGCCATGAAATTAATAAACGGTCTTCTTTGTGAGTTACTCCATCCATCACTTACAGTACTTACACCCTTCTCCTTCCACATGATTTTGATAGGTGTACACAACCTATCAATATTTGCCTTCTCTTTTTGCAACAAAGTGGTCCTCAACAAATTATATTTCGGTGGTAAATAACCCGCAATATTATGATTAGCAGCATAAGTGAAAGCGGATTGAAAATAAGGATTCCTTGCTAGGTTAAATGGCAAGCCCGCCGAATAAAACATCTTAGCAATCTCACAATCTAAACGTTCTCGTTGAGTCATATTAAATGCATTTTCAAGTTGATTTTCCACTCCCACTTCCACCTTTCCTTTTTTTGGAGTTCAATGATAAATACATTCCGTCACCACCACCACCACTAAGTGAATAACTAGCAAGAGGCAAAGGTACATTTTTAGTTGCAATACTCATTAATTGAGTATTGACCTATTCCTCTAATTTTTCCATCTCCAAAAGATCTTTTTTTTCTACTTTTGTGTACTTTCCAATTCATTTTCCACTTATCATCATCAAATGGCCCCTCACTCTCGTGTATGAACTCTTATAATCCTTTTGACAAAAGTTGCATCTCCAAGACAAATTTCCCCCCGCATCAGTATGATTAATTAACTTAGTAACATACCTCCATAATAGTTGTTTTACAACTTCATTGCTAGAGGTAGGTTATTGTGTGCTTGAAGTACTACTAGCCATGTTTGAAATTGAAGACATTCTGCAAAAAAATAAAAAAATAAATAAACATATTATTATCAATTGCTATAAGGTTTCTTAGTTAAAGTTAACTAAGGAAGATTGAATACTAACCGGAAGTACTTTGCGGGAAGCGGTAAGCAGCAGTAGACAGCATCGAGCTGTTATGAACAACAGTAATATAGCAGCGAACAGCAGCAATACAGCAATATGGTAGTGAACAGCAGCAGCCAACCCCACAATACAGCAACGAACAGCAGCAAACAGCAGCAGCAAACCCCACAATACAGCAGCGAACAGCAGCAAACAGCAGCAGCCAACCCCACAATACAGCAGTGAACAGCAGCAAATAGCAGCGAATAGCAGCAAATAGCAACAGCCAACCCCACAATACGGCAGCGAACAGCAGCACAATACGGCAACGAACAGCAACAAACAGCAGCAGCCAAACTTCCATCATCAATTCCCAACCATCACATACACGACCAAAGTCATTATGAGTATTCACAATACAAAAGTGGAAAGGAAATACAAATAGAGAAAAATCATAGCAAAACCGATATGCCCTTTTGGTTTTCAATTTCAATGCCACTTACTCCGTAGATGACTTATTCAAAATAGAGCGCTCAATACATAAAAATGACAAAAATCAGTCTGTTCACTTAGGGTAAATCCTACTTGGCGCAGAGCAGCAAATAAGAACTCTTCTCCTCTGAAATCATTTTTATAATGGCTAGCAAATCATTTTAATCTTTGGATCATTGTTAGGTTTTAGAATTTCCTTTACTCTTGATTCTGCTGAAAAATGTTTCCATAGTCCAACCGACTCTGCCCACCAGATAGCACTCAAAACATGAATCCTCTGGGTGACTTCACGCAGTGGACTTAAAGGTGGTTATTAAGAATCACTTGGGATTACAACACACCATCCCATTTTTTAACTCAACGAATCACTCAGAAAAACAAACTCTAATGTAGTCCCAAACTGATCCATTTTCAGCTAAGGCCAAAAGCCACGGAGTTCAATAATTAGACTACAAGGAATGCACTACCCTCGTCATAAAAATTCCGAGTTCAGACAAGAAATGGCAAAAATAGGAACAAGACAATCACTCCAACTCCAATTGCACCAAACACAGTACCCAAAACCCATAAATCTCCAATCTTGAAGAGCTCTCAAGTAGCCCAATTCAAAAAAATTCCCTCTTTCCCAACAAGACAACAAGACGATCACCGCACAAGCCGTATCTCAAGAATTCTACCACAAGATTTCGGATCTCCAAAGAAATCCCCCTTTCCCGGATCTAACTCTAGGGTTTGCGGAAAAATCCCAAATCGGATTATAAAGAAATCCAAAATGCTAACCTGAGATGAACAAAAAGATGAAATCGCAGATGAAGAAGAGCAATGTGGCAACGCCTGTGAGCGGCAAGGGCGACGGCTCGATGCTTGCGAGAGACGAAGGTAAGGTCGGAGGCGACTGTGGCGACGGGTGGGGCTGAGGTGTGGGGGGCTACGGCGAGTCGGCAACTGGTGGGGTGGGCCGCGCGGCCAGCAAAGCAACTCCAGTGACACTCACAGCGAAAGAAGAGAACCAGAGTGCTCTGCTCACTGCTCAGGCATGTTCGACTGAAGACCGAAGAGAGTCCAGAACCGTGCGTGTGTCGTGCGATTGAAGTCTAAAGTTTTAACTTTTATTATTTTTTTTTCATATATTTATATTTAGTCCCCAAAGTTTTGGAAATTTATAAAAATAACCCCGTGCGTATCGGAGTCACGTGTCGGAGCGTGTCGGAGAAAGTTGACCGCATGTCGGAGTGTCGGACACGTCATGAAGGGTCCCGGAGAGTGTCCGTGCTTCCTAGGTTTTCTTATCACAATAGATAAGATATCAAAAGGCTTAGTAGGGTGCATCGACCAACCAAATGCCATTAGGGCAACGAAGACTTAGAAACGGAGATGGCAAAGAATATGACGGGCCCAACTCTTTGGTCTTAAGAATGCTGGTTTTAAGAATGAGTGATTACCCTTCTCCAATCCTTATTGCTCAACCTAAGAGGGGACAACAAATGCATTCCACTTATTGAATAGGATTCTATGGTCGGTCCACAACCCCTTCAATGCCAAAGGCATCCATAGGGTGATCTTGGAAGAATTAAAATCTTAGATAAAAAAAAAAAACCTCGAGTTGTTCCCCTGATTCAACCAAAAGGAAGTTTCTTGGTCATGCCATCCGTGAGTTAATTGGTCCTTGTTCAGCACAATCGCTTTCCAAGTAGATTCATTAATTACTTAACTATTGGCTGGGTTAGATCAAAGAGTTAGATTCCGAAATGCCGCCTATCTTCGAAGTCTATGTTGACACTCTAGAGATCACTCTTTCTCGACTAGCCTTAAAGCATGCCATTCCGCTACCACGTCCTCTACCGCTGGACTAGACTAGATTTCGAAGATTGAGGAGTGGCTACTATCAATGGAATTCCAGAACCAACTCCCAAAAGAAGGGTCGTAAAAGACTACCTCTTTCTCCTGGCCTGGGATCCCAACTACCATCCATATCCTACCTGCTATCGACAGTCCTTCCACCTGTTACTCACTCTCCGGCGGTACACATCGAGCTATGAGTCCCCAGGGAGTCTATAGAGACTTCCTCAATCCAATCAACCCGGTCCCTGGTCATGGCCATAAAAAAGGCAAGGCAAGGGAAGGATTCAAGAACAAGAAACTCGCACAAATTTTGTAGGGATAGAGCTTCAATGACATAATTATGAAGATCCAAATTATCTCTAAATATGTCGTTAGTGGGACGTAAACCTATGAACATCTCTTAAAAAAAGATACCATAACTATAGGCATCACATTCTCTTGAAACCTTACTTCTATTAGCATATTCTGCAATTGACACATGCCGGGAGTAAGAATTGTCAAAAACAACTTTGGATTCACAAAACAGTTTCTTGAAGAACTAAGAAACAAATGGTAGTCTTGAGAAGAACAAGTTGATAATCACAGGGTAGAGAGAGAGGGGGAGAGAGAGAGAAAGAGAGAGAGAGTTACTTGGAGCAGCAAAATAGGACCGTCTTCGCCAACCCAAAGTCACCAACATGTCCAGTTATGTTAGCATCTAGAGAGACATTACTTGGCTTCAAATCACAATGGATTATTGGGCTTTCAAATTGATTATGGAGATAATCTAATGCATAAGCAACATCAAGGGAAATGTTTATCCTTGTTATGAGACTCAATTTCTTGAAATGCCCATCTACATCATTTGGAGCTGAATTTGGGAGTAGCCACTCTTCTAGGTTGCCATTGACTATGAACTCATAAATTAAAGCCTTAAACTCATCACCCTTATAATCAATGTTGGAGCACAATGTCAAAACTTTCACAAGATTTCATGTTTTATGCCCTTTAAAACCCCGCACTTTGCTTTGAAGCTCTTGAGAGCACCACGTCGTGTTAAATTAAACACCTTCACTCCATTGACATTTCCATTCTCCTAGAGTAGCCCCTTAAAGACAGACCTAAAACTTCCGGCCCAATCAAATTAGTCAAAGAAAAACCATTGGTTGCTTTTAGAAGAGCTATGTAAGATAGATTCAACATTGAGTCATCTAAAGAGCTTGAAATTGACTCATTTATTTTCTACTTTAACCACCATAGATATAGGAAAGTGACAACTAGAGGTACTCCAAGAAGACCAAAAACAATGGACAATGGTAAGTTTCAACTTATGGACCCTTCCTTTATTTTTAGAGTTTCGAGAGACATTGAGGGAGCTCAAATTCAGCATTCCTCCATAGAGTTTTTCATTTCCAGCGACAAAAGTTGCACTTACGGTGCTAAAAAGTCCCTTGAGTTGGTAGCGTGCCTTCAAAATGATTATAAGATAAATTTAGTTTTTCCAAAAGTTGAAATGCCTATGAGAACTATGGAATTTCACCATAGAAATTGTTTTTTGAAAGATCTAATTTCTCAATGCTTCTTAATGAGCTAATTGGTTGAGGAATAGACCGTGAAAGAGGTTATCTTGCATTTTTTGTACTTTTAGTCCTTCACAATTACTTACATTGCTCGAGATTTCACCATCCAGAATATTTCTAGAGACATGCAATTTGTCCAAATATTTCAAGTTTCCAATTTCCATTGGAAGGACTTCACTCAAATGATTCCAAGATAAATTCAAATAAAAGAGGCTACTGACCATGGGAAATATAACGGGACCACTAAGATTGTTAGCAGAAGGATCTACCATGGGACAAGAGTTTTTCCGACAAGATATAAAAAGATCAGCCTCTTCAAATTTTGCAAAAAGGATGGGATTATGCTAGATAGACAGTTGCCCGGCAAGATCAATGCTACAAGATTCAAGAGGTTCTCTAAATCCGATGAGATAGTACCTAGAAGAATATTGTCTCTCATTAGTAATCTTTGCAAGCTCACAATATTACCAATCTCTCTTGCAGTCTCGCCCGATATCATATTTTGGCCTATTCCTAGGGTTGTAAGAGTAGCAGAGAAACTACCTTCATGCATCTACAACACCATCAAGTTAGTGACATTTGTTAGTGAGCAAAGGAAGCTAAGTTCATTTGCATTAAACCCTTTACTCTCGAGATAATTAGTTTGTGTTCGGTGATGCTCTTGAGAATAAGTGTTTGTGTTTTTTTTTTATTCCTCGAAACAGAAATCGAACAGAAAGGCATTTGGTAATTTTTTTGTTCATAAAAACAAATTTATTCTTGGAAACAAATTTGGAATAGAAATAAGAAAGAAAAAAAAAGTTACATTTTTGTTCTTAGAAACAACTCAAGAAATAAGCTTTTTTCTCTTTTCTTTTCTTCTTCTTCTTTTCTTCTTTTTCTCTTCCTATGTTCTTCCCCCTAGCCGATCACCCACCTTGGCCGAGGCTAGCGATCGGCCAAATGAGGCCTGATGGCCTCACCAAAGCCTAGACAGCCCCTCGCAAGATCGCCCCAAGCTCGCCAACCACCAGCGAGGCCCCCCGATCCTCACCCTGCCATAGCGAGGCTTAGGGCCTCACCAAATTTGGTCGAGGATGAGCCTCGCTCGACCACCGCGAGGTCGGCATCACTTGGGTGGGCGAGGATGACCTCGTGGTGGCCGGATGAGGTGGAGCCTCGCCAGATTTGGATGAGGTCGCCTCGCCCAACCAGGGTGAGGCTCCCTCAAGGTTAGCGACCGCCTAGAGAAATGAGAAGGAAAAGAAAAAAGAAAAATGTAGTAAAATTATTAATAAATTAAAAGAAATTCTAAATCACAAAAATATTTGAGATCATACTAAACATATTTTTATTTCGAGAATATAAATTTACAATTACCAATTGCCTTAAAATGTTAAGAAATTGTTCATAAAAATATAAATAGAAAAAAGTGTCTCCAAAAAAAAAACTGTTTCTAGGAACAAAAACGTTACCAAAAACGCTCTTAGTGTATAAGGTGACCTTTAGAAGGTTATGGAGGTTCACCAAAGAAGGGACTTTCCTAGAGAGCTCATTGCCTCCAAGTTGAAGCACTCTTAGATTTGTGGCGTTCAATATTGACAATGGAATAGATCCAGCAAACTAGTTTAAAGAAATGCTCAAAAATTGAAGATTCGGGAGAGTGAATCCTATATCTTCAGAAAGATTGTCGCGGATTTGGTTCACACCTACATGAATTGCAATTAGCGAAGACAAGTTGAAAACCGAAGGTGGGATGATATTGGAAAGCCCGTTCATTCCCAAGGCGAGATAATTTAGCTTTGTTAGTTGACCTAGAGATTTAGGAATAATCCCACTCAAATCATTGCCGGCCCAATAAATCCCCACGAGAGCGATAAGTTCCCTATGAATGAAGGGATACCACCAGTTAGGGTTCGTAGAAAAGCTGGCCACTTGAAGATTTGCCAAGGAGCCTAGCTCCACAAACCCTAACGTCCCCGCTTCAGCTCATTTCGTGAAATGTCTCTCACCACTGTTCCCTTGCAGTCAAGGGATTGCTGATGTTCATGATGATTGCTGCATTGACAATCACTCATTAGTTCTTTCAATTTGAAGGGTGATTTGATCCGTGAAGCTATCGGGGACCGTTGGGTCGCATCCTCGAAATCCTCAGAACTGAAGCCCGCCAGTCCGTCGTTCTGGGTGAACGATCCCCGACTATGGTTGACTCCATTGGTTAATGAGATATTGTTAAGCTACTTTATTATCCTAGATGTGTACATTGGTAAAATGAAAATATTGTTGCAAACCTATATTGAGAAACACGAATGTCTTTTAAGTGAATCCGACACCACAATCGCACAGAGTCGTTGACTGGATGACAAACCCGCCTAGTTTTGTCAGATGACAAGATCGGCCTATAAATCACACGCTCCTTAAATCACACCAGAGATGTAATTTGCCTCTGTTTAAAACTTTTTAAGATATTTAACACTGGCTCTCTGAAAAATCACCAAATCTTTTTTTATTCTATGCATAAGTTCTGTGATTAGATATTTTCTTATACATAAGTAGCTCACTACAAGCGCAATTGTAGTGCGCGCTTGAACTCTATTATAGTCATTCATGTCTTCTTTTTCATGTCGATACCATTTTATTCTTAGGCAATGGTAAGGGATGCAAATAAAAAATTGAAGGCCCAAATATACAGACGTGCAAGCCTAAATTCCCAAGTCTGAAATATAAGGTCCAATTTTCGGGTAGGTTTTAAATTTCTATTTCAAGTTGAGCCAGAAATGGGCCGGCCCAAAAGTTTCGATTATTTACTTTTAAATGTCTATGATAAAATAAATGTGAGGAATGTTTAATACTCTTCGTTCCCAAGTAGAAAAACCATCTACTTCTTTAACTGAATTACTAATGGAATAAACTATCATTATTTAAGAAAAAAAATGCAGTTGAATTCGAGAAAATGGCCCGAAACATGCCAAAAAAAAAAATAGATTTTTAAGTATGAAAATGGCTTCAAAAACTTTTGGGTCAAAAGTTATGTTATTCAAAAGCTGGTTGGATGAAATTTATACAATTCTAATTAATTATGTTAAATTCTAATTATTAGGATAGACAACAAATAATAATAAACTTTGAAAAGGATGCCCTTTTTATACTATTTCTTTAGCTTAGACACTTGTTATTTTTGTGTTTTTACAATACCATCCATGATCTACTTCTTTCTTTTCTCGCGTCTCACTTTCTTTCTTCTTCTTACTTCCCTTCTTTCTATTGCATGCAATTCTCTTGCCAGTTTCACGTTCAACACAATTCTTGAGCAATTCAAGCAATTTTCATGGCCCAATACATTGTATTGCTCCTCTGAATTTCAACTTTACAATCCTATGAAATCCCACAATTGGCTTGCATTTAATAAAGATCAAATTCACAAAGATAGGGTAAACATACATTAGCAACCCCAACAAGTCCCACAAAAAAAGTATCCTCCATATCATCACCCGCTGCAGACTATCAAGTTCTCGAGATGGACATCCAACCGCCGCATCGTCAGCTTGTCTCGAGATGACGAGTTGGACATGTCTGGCAAGTTCTGAGGTCAAAACAATTACATCAACTACATGTTCTTCTTGCCTCACCATGGTAGACAATCAGCCGATGGTGGGATCAACAATGTCGAGCACATCCTCGGACTCCAGTGGGACGCTTCAACGGAGTATAAATCGACCTGGTTCCGCTCCGCAATGCAACAGCCGGGTGACGAGGGTGGCACTAGGAATGGTGGGGGCAAAGATGGACCACGACTCGTCCCTGATGAAGTCAAACAACAAGTCGATGTTCTTGAGGAACCAAACTGGGGACTTAACAGCACGCGATGGCAGTTCGAAAACAAAGGAAGTATGGAATTGGGAATGCATTTTGACAAGAAGACTGTGAGAATGCTTATGATGGTGGAATGAACATGGAAGATTTCAAAGGCAAACCTTGGAAGCCTCTCACTCGGAAGATCAAGGTTGTATCAGGTGTTCTTAGCCCTTACTGGTCCATAAGCTTTAGTGAAATGCTTTGATATTATCTCAAATTCATGAAATCATAGTTTTCTCCAAAAATAGAGAATGGCCTACAAGAGAGAATACAGATAGATGACAACGATGTTGCGAGAGCTGAGAACTAAGAAACATCAAAGGCGTGAAAAGAAGAAGGAAAATGGGACTTGAAAGAAAAGAAAAATAAAGAAGCAAAATGAAAAGAGTTGACCAAATAAAAAAGGGGACTGAAAGAGAAGGGATAGACAAGAGATAATATAGTCAAAACTTAAAAATAGGGAATGCTTAAGTTAAAGAAAGACTGAAAAAAGAGCGATCCTTTTGAAAATCGTTAAAAAAAAAAAAGATTTGGGCTAAAGCACATTTCGGCCCGGCCAAAACAGAATAGTTTTTCAATCTGGGCTGTTTTCAATTTTTGGGACCAAGCCCGTTAGTTTCCATGTTTGCTTGCGAGTGTATTTGGTTAAATCAGCGGTACATACCGTCCGATTGAATCAATTGACTGTTCAACAGCACTTGCTACCTTTGCACAAGTTGTGTATTTTAATTTTTGTAAGCCTGAATATTTAATTAATGCCGCAGTTTTGGACGATAGAACGAGAGCGTTGGTATGCGCAGATATCTAGGCTTTCTTATCGAAACTTGTTTATGAAGGCGAAAGTGACCTTGGGTGTTTAAGGGCTCTGTATAGGAACCTTTCTGTTCCCTATTCTTTTGTTTTTTTTTTCCCCGAAACAATAAAAGAAAAAAAAAATTGTTTGGTAACGTCAACTAATTTTCCTATTCTCCAGAATAAAAAAGTGGCCAAGTCATAGATTTGTAACAGAAACGAGAAGTAAAAGAAAGTAGTTTTTGTTTTGGGAAATAATTTGTAGAAATAAGTCATTTTTTTCTTTTCTATTTTTCTTCTTCCTTGCTACGGTTGATGACCTTGGATCCGCCGCTGCCCACGGCCATCGCCGGCTGCCAACTACTACCTGCCACCGACCACCGCCCGACCGTCGTTGACCCACCGCCAGCCGTCGCAGGCCACCCGCCACCACCCGACCGCCACTTGCTAACTGCCACCGCCTGCCATACGCCATCCGCGACCAGCTGATCGCCACCCGCCAACCGTTGACCACCTCCGACGACGATGTCAGCTAATCGCCGCCCATTGCGAGCTACTACTGATCGCCCAATTGCTAACTGTCACCCGATGACTGGTGGTCTGCAATCAAGCGGTCGACGAAGGCCGAGCAACGGTCAAGCGGTGGCGGGCGGCCCGCGATGGCCAGCGATCGGCGATCGGTGTTCAACGATCAATTAGCAAGAAGAAAAAACAAAATAATTACAAAAATTTATAGATTGTACCAAACGCATTCCTATATTTTTTTATTTCAATAATAGAAATTTTATATAGTTAGCAAACACGTTATTTTACTCAGAAATTGTTTCAAAGAGTAGAAATTGAAAATAGCTATTTTTTAAAAGAAATTATTTTTCGGAATAGAAATGTCACCATTCGCACCCTAAATAAGCGCGTGAATGGACACCTGCACAATCAACATGTACCAAGCATATATTCAGTAGATAAAATCTTATCGAAGAAGTGAGAACAGATTTAAAATTATTCAAGAGAATAGATGCCGAACATGTCGTCCTTGTACAGTCCGTCTTATCGACCTCCGTGTACGGTTGATTTCATGTGACTCGTGTCAGATAGACCCATGCTTTGTAGTGATGAAGTGCTTTAGGGTTTGAAGGAGGGTTAGGGTTTTTGCTTGTTCGGCTCGTAAAAACCTGAACCGATCCCAGAAATCCGTCAAGGAGTCTTCCTGAGGAATCGTGACAGACACACGAGACAGCACCCTCCATTGATCCAGGTTTGTACAAGCCATCTATGTTGATCTTCCGAACTCCCATCTTCTTCGGCAGGAGCCAAATCTGAGGTGAGCTTGCGGTTTCAACCTCGACATTCTTTGCTTTCGAGTCCCGCTTGTTGAAGTTGCTTGACATCGCAAGTGCAGAGTAAACTGAGGGTATGTTTGAGATATTCAAGCCAGATTATGGATGGTCTCTTCCTGTCAAATTGCAGAATGTGGCGACTAAACTCGGCAAATGATTCAAATAGCACAGTGAATTTCAAGGATTGTTCAAATGTCAACGTTTTTTTCATCTTCCTCGCTTGCAACGTCTGTTAGAATCACCATACCAGTGCATCTCATATTTTCACCATTCCGAGAGCGCGGATATCATGGACATGTGTGGTTCAATAGCTTGGCATGGTAGCAGGGACCTGCATGCTTCAGTTAGCAAAAAGTTTTTCAACCCTCATTAGTCGAAATTTCTGCCGCATACGACAGGATTGAAAGTAGTGTATCGGTGAGCCATCGCCATCTTCCTCAGCTTTTTTATCATTGCTGCTTTTCCTAAGAATGGTGATTTGCGGGGCCTCTCACATGGATTTGGAATCTTTTTGTACAAGTCGAACATACCATCACAATCGAAGGGCAATTCTTAATGGCGTGCTTCGACTTTCTGGACTTTTGATTATTTTCATAGGGACCCGAATCCATGGGAAGAATCAAATCCATGAAAAGATTCATGTCCTTTATCTCAGTTCTTATGATACAGTCTATTGATTTCCAGATATTAAGATTAGCTCAGTATTTGAAAGGATGACAAATTGGTGTGATAAGCACAAATGACAAATTAGTAAATTGACCGTTTTCTCAGTTGCATTTCGCTTTGTGCGCTTGTGTGCTTATTGCGAGCGTTTACCCATGAATGTCTGTGCAGTCGCAACGTATATGGCTGTCAATCCAGTGTTTCATGCTCATACAAAACACATCTGGATTGAATTCGGTCTTGTCCGTGAGAAGGTGGCCCCAGTGATGTTCTAGCTCGTTACATATCCACCACTGATCGGATAGCTGATGTTTTAATGATAGGTTTATCACCTTCTCGATTTCGACTTCTGTGGGGCGATCTGACCGTCTTTTGTCCTGTTAAACTTGAGGGGGAGAATAGATATATTAAGTTGTTGATTGTACTCGTTAGGGATGTAGATATGTTCTTTAGGATGTTTAACCTATATACCTTGCTTACCTTTAGGATGCTCACCAAATATATGCAGATTACCTTTTATGTATAGAGATGTATGTAGTACCTTTACGGATGCAGTCTTGTACAAATTGAATGAAAAAATTCATTGCCTATGTTCACCAGCTACTCCAACCTGCAAACTGGTTTGATCTCTTGCACAATTCCGCTTGCTCCTCTATGGCCTCAAACTTTTTTTTGTTTATCAGTAGTCTCAGGCCTCAGCCAATGGTTCAACCGAACATTGGGGGGAAAATTGTAACACGCATCGAGCCTTTTTCCATCCTTGTCTGATACAATAGCCGGATTCCCACCTTTCCAATCTGCTGATTCAGCCAAAAGAAGGCTCTTGAAGAAAGGGGTACTGGTTCCAAACTGAGCAGGATTTTGTTCATTCATAAGCGGTACTTTTTCAACCATAACATGGACTGGTAAATCTTTTAGCAATGTTTTCTAAAGACCTAAATTGTACAAACATGCTGAAATACGCTGAACATTGAATGACAAAATTAATCTGGCGAAAACATTGCTTGCTGCAGTCTGCACATCAATGATCAAAGAGTTGATGACCTGAACACCATAATTTGGCCAAGTACATACGCAAGCTGTACTTACCTGTAAACTAACCTGGGTTCTGCTCTGTAATACAATTCTTATGGCTCTTTTTAAACACGAGCTCTCTAAGCTCATGAGCCAACAATTATTGTGTTCTGTAAGAGTTTCGGGGCTGCATCTGTTTGTTTATCTTTTTCCATGTGTTCATCTATCTACATATATAACACAAGTACAGGGGATATTTTAGGCTGTGTTTGGTGAACTGGATATAATTCCAATTAAAATTATTACTATCTGATCCAGTGCTTGAAGCAACGCAAAATCCAGATATGTCCAATATTAAGTCTGGACATCGATGGTGGCGCCGTTGAGTGACCACCAAGATATCGTCACCACTTGGTGGTTGCTTGAATCTTCCTATGTTTCTCATGGCCTCAAATCTGCACGACTACAACAAGGGTTGCCTTTCTCAGGCGACCACCCGCTATGGTTGGATTCCCCTGGTGACCATCTGTGGTGGTTGCACTCTCCAGGTGACTATCACAAGGGTCGCCTGAGAACCTGCTATGGTTGCACTTCCCAGGCAACCATTCGTGGTGGTGGCGGCACTATCCAAGGGATCACCATAGCGGTGGTCGCCATCTTTGCCGTGCTGGCTGCGGCAATTTTGGCATTTAAATTATCTTATTTGGCCTTTTTCAGTTTTAGAATTAAATTTTTATTCTTTCTTCAATCCTATCCTAATTAAGTGCACTCACTTGATGAGATTTATCCCTCAAACTGAAGGAATTTTCTATCTCATATTATTCTATCGTAGCTCAATTCCTGTATTCACAAATAAACAGGACTTTGTCGATCTTCTTCTTCACGTTTCTGGCCAGAAAAGGGCTTGTTCTTTACCTGATGATCGTCGTAGCAAAGCAGTTGCGATGACAAATTGAATTTAGTTTTGGTAAAGTAGAATAGACGAGATGAAAATACGCTGAGCCATTGGCGCAAGGAAACATCAGAAACTGCTATTATCATCACCAGCCTGGAAGTTTCCATAGTTGTACAAAAAGCAGCTTCAACATATAGAGTTATTACCACTTAATGTACTGGCATTCCTAATACAGCCTCGATGATCCTGTCAACTAGGGCAAGTCCTCTTTCTTAATCAACACAAGAATCCATATCCCATGAAAACATCTCTAGCTCTCAAACATGGACAAAGATCTATCAACCCCACGGAAAAAGCTGCCTGAACCAGCCGTGGCGACTCGGGAGGATGTGGTAGTTGAAGCGGGAGCTGATGGAGATGACAGCGAGCAGCGTGGAGACGGGGAGCGAGAGGCCTGGCTTTTTGGAGGCGAGGAGCGAGGGCCGCTCGAACCGACCTCCCTCTCCTCCTCTTTGATGGTATCCAGCATCTGCGATGTCCGGTGCCTCATGACGCTCACAAACTGAGGGGGTGCGGCCTCCATGACGAACCTCGCGATCCTGGAATTCGCCATCCTCTCGGGGTTCGAAGCGGAGGCCTTGAGAAGCAAGGAGCCAAGTGAAAGAGAAAACTTTCGATTGGGTGGGTCTGGTTTTCGGCTGTGGATGAGGGTGGACAAGATGGCGAGGACGGATGAGGCTTTTATAAGGCCTAAAGCTCAGGCTGACATGGAGTCAATGGTCTCATCAGAGCCGGTTTCCATCAGAGCTTCAGCCGCTAGTGCCGACCATCGATTTGGACGTTTCTTCCAGGAGCGTCTTGATGCGCACGAAGGGCAACGCGAAGGGGAAGGGAGAAACCCTCCAACGTGGTGGGACACGTTCCCAGGCATGTGTCGACCCATGTATGGAAAACTGGATTATCTATGGATAGATTAAGGTTTCGTCGCCTTCGATGGCCTGCAGATTTTCACCTTTTTTGGGTGTCGTAGCCCGAGTTTACGATCGACACGTGTTGAAGAGATATAAACCCGGAAGACCCAACGCCAAGGGAGTTCGAGAGGTCCATCCAACTAATGATGTGAAAGGCACGTCTCTATAAGGGAAGCGATTCTCCGATCTTGCATGATGACATTTATCGCAGTGTTCGTACGTAGATATTGATGAGTTTGGTTAGACTTTAAAAAAAAATCTTTGAAAAAATACAAAGTACTTTAAGTTAAAAGAATTTTTTAAAATGTAAATTATCTTTGGTAAATTATAACCTAAAAATCTATTATGAAATACTTTTGAGTAAAATAGTATTTGGAAGAATTATATTTACAATGAGCTTTGTTATTAAGAAAGAAACAGAAAAAAATAGCTAGCTAGCGAAGGGTAGACCATTGATGACGATCCAAATCTTTCATCGATGACCTTTTATGAGGTTGCAAGACCTCAGGCGGCCCCAGGAGATCATTGGTGAGGGCCGCCTAAGATTGGGCGACCTCTAATGAGGTCATGCGACCCGAGCGAAAACCTCGCCTGAGGTCACACGATCTTGGCGAAGGTTGCTAGGGTCGGGCAACTGTCAGTAAGGCCTAAGTTGCTCGACCTCGATCGAGGTTGTAGTGACCCAGATCCATGGCTCCTTGCTTAGGTCATTGTGACCCAAATGGTGCGAAGGTTGCGCGACCTAGGCAAGACCTTTGCTTGAAGTCGCATGGCCTCGGTGAAGGCCGCTAGGGTCTAGCAACCATCGACAAGGGTCGCGCGACCCTAAGCTTGGGTTGCTCAACCCCAATTGAGGTCGTGGCAACCTAGATCTATAGCCCCTCACTGAGGTCACCGCGACCCATAAGGCATGAAGGTCACGCGATGCCCTAGCAACGGTCGCTTGGGTTGCCGCGACTATGTTGACCTCTATCTAGCCCGTCGTCAGCCTCTCATAGCCCCATGCAACACGCCGACCAACCTTAATAGAGAAGAAGATGAATAGTCAAATAACAAGGCCAAAATCAGAAAAACAAAAAGTTAGTGAGGATAGTTTTGATAGAAAATTTTTTAGTAACCCTAGCCTTATTGCATGCTGAGAAAGTTGAAAGTGAAGGCACCCTAAGATTTGCCTTGGGTTTTCAGCCTTCAGAATGCCAACTTTTCCCTAATGGAGATTGCAAAATTTTTCCCAAAGACTCAATATTTGACCCAAGAGGCTTTGAATGTCCAAAGTCCCTTTCCAAGGCCTTTCCCAAATGCAGCCATTATTAGAATTTGATATACAATCACAAAAAAAAAGAGAGTAAATGATAGAAAAAGAATTTAAAACATAGGGTTATATCCCTATTCACCTCTAAACTAAACTTATATCCGGCAAAAGATTCCACTATAATTAGCATATTGCATCTCTCTATTATATCCCAAATATGAGACCTCCTACTATCCTATCAATAGGGAGTATGAACCATACCCCAACACATATGGTTACAAGGTAAATGCATAATAGACATAAATGAGTACATAATAATCCATCTCAACTACCCGCACTTGACACAATTGGTCAGAACGTCGAGGGATTTATAATTTAGTAACCATAAATTACTCATTGAAATCTCATTGACTGCGGGCAAACTACTCTTGGTAAAGGCCACCTACAAAGGCCTAAGGTTCAAATTGTGCCAAAAACTTGAACTTAATCGATTTACGAAGCTTTCCAAATAGTCGAAATTCCATGCCCCTGGCAAAGAAATATACTAAATAATCCACGAAAAAAACTCACATATTTGCTATATAGTCTCGTAAAATCCAAAATCACCCTTTTCAGCATATAGGTATAAGTTCAATTGTTATAATGTTGACGTCGCCCGTTGTGGTTACAAGTGCAGGAACAAATTTCAATGTGAATCATCCATGCCCTGAACCGAACGTCAAAAGTCCAAATAACATACATATATATCTAATGTAAAAGACAAAGTACATTAATCAGTCCACTTTTACCTGAACTACTTGACAAATATATCCTCTACAGGGTTCTCGTGCCTTCTGATGTCCATGAATTCCTATCAAAGTTTCTTATACAAGCCCTCATCACCATTTTTAACGAGCACTATGTTCATCTTTTTAGGGTCCACAACCTCAGCACAGGAAATCATTCGATTTTTATTTATTTGGTGATTTAGAAAAAGTGAATTCCTTCTTACTAGAAGGGAAAATTGTTAATCCCCAATTTAAGCTTATTGTTTTTTATTTATGGAAAACATTTTTCATGAATTGATTCATTTTCCATCAACTTACATAAAAAAAAGTAGGAAAATAATCTTTTAGAAACAGTTTTACCTCAAGAATATGTGAAGCGGTAAGAAATCTGAGCATTCATTTATTTGAAAGAAAATTGTTTTTGAAAACTTATTTTCCAACTTTTGATATTTAGTTAACGGAAAACAAATCAATTCATAAAAGAACGTTTTCCATAGAAACTACTTGCTAGCTAGTGGTACTCATGCAAGGATATATTTAAAAAAATAAAAACGGCGCGTTGTCATATGGACAATAGGAAATAAAAATGAGACTGACTCCATTCTTCTTGTGAAAAATGCGACTATAGGAAAATATTTTCCTCGTCTTTTGCATTTAAATCATCTAGGAAATCGAGTCCGGGACAGATATTTTCATTGTTAAAGGAAAATTTAAATTTAAATTAAAAAAATTAAATCTATCTTTTAAAAATCGATTTCTATGACATAACTTGACCCGCCATCACTGCAAAAGCCGTCCCAGATGCCAAGCTGATGGACGACATCAATTAATAGCACTTACTAAAAATAACAAGTTTTAATAACCATAACTAGTTCTGCCTTAAAGAATTCAAATAAGTCAAAAAAATCATTTAATTCGTTAATTGAAGCTAGGGTTAATTAATTCAGTAGAATAGGCATCCAAATAGGAATCAAAATCTTGCCTATAATCCTGCCTATTACTCAATGCTTAGCTTGTCACACCCCACCCTCAGGACATGCGGCATCCCGTCTTTCCTTTGGTTATTTAATGGTGATGTCCTAGGAAGCGTCGCTAACCCATTTATTTTATCTTTTGATTTACGCAAATGGAAATATATGCGACTTCACCCAATCATACTCAACAATGGGGATAGCATAGAAACATATCAACACACGCTTTCATATATATACATAAACACACACACACACACACTCTCTCTCTCTCTCTCTCCAACTTATACATTAAAAGTTTCATAATTACGCATCCGAAATCATCCGGATCGCGGATTCCTTCCGATTTATCCAAACGGGTTGGGGGTTAGCCTAACACCTCTATCCTATAGGGGTGACCTCAAAAAGTAGTATCCCATACGCGCCTAGTATAATACTATGGCTAAGGCTCGAGATCCAACTCCGAAACCGACTCTATCTCCAGGTTAATGACAGTGTTATTGGAGACATCCACAACCATGGGATCCCAAATGGCACCCCCAGATCCCTCTCTTGGTAGTTTGTCAAAACCCCAAAGAGGGCCAAAGAGCTCCCCTCCGAACCAGACATACCATGCCAAGAATCTATGGAGCACCAGATTAGCCAGCCTGTCATCCACAGACATGCTTCTCGTACACCACATCAGTCCCCTCGATTGGGTATTGGTCAGTTGGGTGTCCTAATCGAAAGGCACCTTAAAGCATACATGACGGAATGGGCTAGCCATGATTAGGTTATGAAAATTTTAAACAACAACGAGTAAGATAAACTCATTAAAAAAACTCCTTAAACATCGTGTAAGAGAGTACTTTGCCTCAAAGACGCCCTATATGTGCAACTTAATTGTCAATGGCAAATTAATAACAAAGCTTAAGCTTTGCCTTAATGATAACATGAAGGAATCTAAACTTAACCTAAATCCCTCAAGTCTTGATCAAATGTATACAAATCCACATGCCCCTCAATTCATAAATAGAGTCGATCAAAGCATGCACACGCCACATAAATAACTAAAATGACATTTAATTCACGCACGTGTCTCATGTTCATATAAATCCATGCCATACATGTACAAGCCATAACATCACTCTCAAAGTATGCATTTAACGTTCAAACATCTTGTACACGTTTAGTGTCTCGAAAATCACATGGTATCACATACTACCATGTTATCTCGAGACAAGTTTATTACGACCGCTCTTGGCCACAACCGACACTTGCGTCAATGGTCTTCTGGTGTAACCGAGTATCATCCCACCCCACCGGGCACGGCAACGTCTTGATCTCACTCAAAGACAGCATTCCATTAGGAGCATCGTTTCGAAATCCATTTGCAAACTGCATCCCGTTAATGTGAAAACATCCAAAATCCATCAGGCATCATCTCTAATAATCATACGAGTACATAACATTTAAGTGATTACAAGAGCACAACAATCACTCAAATCAATTTTTATCTTTCAAATTAGCCAATGCAAGAGTGTTTAGGGCTCACACATTATACACTAGCAATTTTTACACACAAAAATGCCATGAAATAAATCCATGCAATCACCATTTGATTATTTATTCACCAAAATAATCATGCTTTAACCTAATAGCATATAATATCTCACCATGAGTTTACTTATCAATATAATTTATCACTTTTCAAAATAAATTTTATAAGCACTGTCATGACCTCACCTGGGGTGGTTCGACTAATAGATTACTAAGTGTAAACTTAGCTCAGCCCCTTCCAAGCTCATACCAATTCGCGACTTAGGTTTAAGTTATTTAACATGCAAATGATTTTCGATATATTTTTACTTTTATTCCGAAAAATGTTTTGTGGGTAGCTTGAATTGATTTTAATTTACTTTTGGTGATCATGCGGGTGTGCAAATTATCAATTTAACACTCAAGAAAGCAATAAATAAATTACAGAACTTATCTTGTAATAATGACAACATCTACAATGTCAACTCAGAATTTACATCAAGAGCCCTAAATGTGATTTCTAATTAACATGCAGTCACTCAATCTTTTTTAGGATTTTCTCTTGTTTAATGAAATCTAATCTATGGGCAATGCAATTTAACCAAATGGCCTAATTCTATTGACGGACAGTTTTTAATTAAGTGGACCTAGCAACAATTACTAAATGACATGCATTTTATGAACCTAATTCTATATGACATGCACGTGATATTTTTGTATTTTTTTTATTAAAATTCGTAATTAAAAATTACTAAAAATAAAAATCTACCTAAAGGGAGATATTATCTATTTTAAATTAGAAAGTAGACTAACCTAAATCCTGTCTTAACTTAGAAACTTATCTCAATATACAATTTAATTATCTAACCTAAATTTCATCTAAACATGCATAATTAGAAAGGTATCTAACCATTCTATCAGACTGTTCTATCTAAGAAATCAGTTCTAATCTACATGATATGCAAATGCAATCTTTTTTTTTTTTTTTAAGGATAAATAAAGCAATCAAAACATTCAAACCATTCAATCCACAAAGGTATGATCTAATTGGTTCAAATATAAAAACAATATATAATTATTTGAATAAAATCAATAAATTAATCTTAAGTCTTAAAGATCAAAATATTAATTTTATAAATTTCCACGAAATTAATGATTCCATCTAAATTCTTATAAATAGAATCAAAGATTAAATGTGGTTGCGAATTAGGAAATAAATTCTAATTCGGGATATACCCATCACTCAAATATGCATGATAGATATTTATAGACATATATTAAGCAATAAAATATCCAAATCAAATTTAAATAAGATAATTACCTAATTTCATAAGTAATATTGCCAAATTTGAACTCAATGGAATCAGCTCGACGAATGATCGGGATCGCAGCTAGCTCCTCGACGATGAACAGCAAGTGGCGGTGGCTCGTGGCCCACAAACCTACAAAACAGATACGTGCGGGATGGCTCAGTTTGAGGATGAGCTCGATAACAAGTGGGCCTACTAGCTCGACAAAAGACAATGATGGTGCTGGGACGACCGATGAGGCTACTTTGTCGATGGTTAGTCACGGAGAGAACTGAGAGTCGTCGATCACCAGTGGGTGTGCGTGCATGGCTCCTTTCTTCACACGTGTGGATGTGTTCTCGATTCTCTGTTTCTCTTATCAGCACACATCTTTGTAAATTTCTGAATGAACCCACTGCCACGTATTTTCTTGGATGAGCGTCAAGGTGGAGCAGATCGTGGGATTGAACTTGAGCACAAGCTGGGACTCGTGGCTCGCGGATGCTTCATCGGAGGGGATCACGACGCAGCTAAGGATGCTGGTGCAACAGCTCGTCGTCGGGGTTCCGCAGTGAGTAGCAACAGGTCGTCAGCGTCGCGCTCAAAGGACAGTAGCTCAACTCGGTGGTAGTCTCGCAATGCAGGGCGGCGTCGCAAGGAACTCTCGGCCAAGCTTGTCCGAGCACTCTATCTCTCTCTTATCTCACGTGTGTGTGTCTCTGTGTATTGCGAGACTCAATATGTGTGGCCCCCTGCTATTGTGTGGCCTCCTCTTCCATCGTCCGCAAGGGGTCCTTTTATAGGTGAAAGAGTCTGAGCTATTAAGGAAATGATTGTCCGAATGTCATCTTTTCTCTCCTTTTTTATCTTTCCTTCATTTGCATGTATTGCACATCCATGCGCCCTCAGTGACGAACGTGACCTTCTTTTTTGCCTTGTGTTGGGAATAACTGATCCCCGAAAACCGGATTCGACACTAAATCGAACCCCTAAATCAATGCGGAAGACGAATCCCGGGAATAACACGTATCACCGATCCTAAAGCACACCACGGATTCGAGCGTACCTTGTTAGCCACAGATTAGACACCGACGCCGATAGAGGAAGAGAAACTTGGCCTTGTTCGATCCGATAACGCCTTGAAGGGAAGAAGAACGTGCCTTATACTTATTGTTTCTTCTTTTTCTTTTTGGAGAGAGAGAGAGCGCGCGGGAGAAGACGTACGTTCGTTTTCTGTTTCCAACCGGTGTCATCTCTCTCTCTCTCCTCCCTTTTATACCTTCCCCCATCCACGGGCCCTATTCCCGTGGGCCGGGCCTTTGGGCCCAGCATGGGCGGACGGGCCTTAAGCCCATCACCAATTAAAACCATCATCTCCCACTCGCACATGGTGGGCTGAAATAGGATTCTCTTTACCTCTCTTCAACATTCATACCGGTGAATAATCCGTGCGACCAGCATACTTTGAGAGCTCGTTGCTATACATCTGTTAGGAATATATAGCAGCTCATAATGGGCGTCACACTCCGAGTAGATTTAGTATGTAGTACCCTAGATCGATCGATCACATTTATATCTCTCTTAATCTCTTTTAAACAATGATATATATATTGTATTCACAATTATGATTATCCCAAAGACAGTCATAATTGGTTAACCGGTGAATACAAAACTACAATGTGATTCTCCAAAATCGATCTTCCTCTTTCCTTCAAACTCTCAATTTCAGTTCAGCTTGCTTTTCTAGAAATGCCCCATTAGATCGAATCAAACTCATGACCATTGGCAACATCCTAAGATAGCAAACACAAAATAGAAATTTTGAGAATAAGTAAGAGTCATGAGGGGACTAAAAAATTGAGGAACTCTTTTCCTCAAGAGTCTCACACGACATAAAAAGTTGAGATCAAACTTTTGCCACTCTTATTGGTCGTCTCATGCATACGTAGTATGAAATACGTATTACGGTAATAACTCCTTTCCTATGGAGCGTATGTCTACACCTTCAATACCGTACAGATGATAGTTCGGACATACCCAATGTCTAACTTGAGTTCACGTATCTACTCATTCACAAAATTCATCATAACTCACATCGGCATCATAGATAGATAAAGTAAAATATGTGGGGTATTTTACTTTCGGACATAGTAAGTATTATGTCCTCATCTTAACACCTAGTTAAGGCGACATACGTATTTTAAGCTTGAGCTCTCGATTATCACCTAGATAATAAGCTTAAAAACAGTCTCATCTCTATTTATCACACAGTAAATAGAGGCGATTACCCGTGTGAGTGGGCTAATATTATATCTGTCCGACATACTTCCTCAACTTAAAATAATGCACTGAGCATTAAGATGCATAAAGATCAAACAAAGATTCATAGGCATTAATGATGAAAAATACAAATTCATCAAATGTGAACGCTTCAGGGAAATTACAATCCAATACATCAGACTCTACGCAATCCTAGAGATTTCATATGGCCACAAAACACATCTCTAGGTATTGGTTTTGCCATAGGATCTGCTACCATTCTATGCGTAGTATGTACTCTAAGTTCACATCTTTTCGTGCAATCATATCCTTGACAAAAGTATACTTGGTATCTATGTGTTTGGTCTTGCCATGATATTTTGGATCTTTGGTGTACGCTTTTGCTGCTTGGCTATCACAGTTAACCAATAATGAATCTGCAGCACTTCAAATAACACCTAAATGATCCAATAATCTTTTAAGCCAAACATCTTCTTTTATTGTTGCTGATAATGCCACGAACTCAGTTTCCATCGTGGACAAGGCTATACACTTTTGTTTCTTATTGCTCCAACATATGGTGCCATTATTCGGTAAGAAAACAAACCTAGAGGTAGATTTTATTTCATCTAAATCTCCTCTCCAATCAACATCAAAATAGCCTTTAAGTTGCAGATCCTTTCCATAATAACTCAACGTATAATCAGCAGTCCCCTTTAGATACATCAGTATTCTTTTAACGGCTTTCCAACGTGCTTGACCTGGATTGGATTGGTATCTACTCATCATTCCAACTGCAAAACATATGACAGGTCTTGTACACATCATAGCGTACATCAAGCTTCCAACAGCACTAGCATAAGGAACATGTTGCATTTGTTCCTTCTCTTGTGGAGTCCTTGGACACAGTCTATGGCTCAATCTTTCACCTTTTGCAATAGAAGTATCTATGGGTTTACAATCTTGAAATCTTAACTCCAAGAATGTAAGCTACATCACCCATGTCTTTCATCTCAAAGTTGGAAGACAACCAACTCTTGACAGTATTAACAAACTCCATATTGTTTCCGGCGATTAGTATATCATCAACATATAATGATATGATCACAAATTGATCTTAGGATCTTTTGATATATACACAATGATCCTTATCTATCATTGTAAAGTCATATCCCATTATGGCATTATGAAAACGTATATACCATTATCTTGACGACTGCTTAAGACCATATATCGACCCCCAAAGTCGACATACCTTTTCTTCTTGGCCTTTCACTATGAAACCAGCAGGTTGTTCCATATATGTTCCTTCTTCTAATTCTCCATTGAGGAAAGCAGTCTTTACATCCATTTGATGTAACTCAAGATCCATACTAGCCACTATTGCCAGAATAATGCGAATCGAGGTAAATCCCTCTACAAGAGAAAATGTATCTTCATTATCAGTTCCTTCCTGTTGATTATACCCCTTCGCCACAAGGCGAGCCTTATGCCTTTCTATCGAGCCATCAGCCTTTCGCTTTATTTTGAGAACCCACTTGTTCCCAATAGCTTTGTGTCCTTTTGGAAGATCAACCGGTTCCCAGACTTGGTTTGATTTCATTGACTCCATTTCCTCTTCCATTGCATGAATCCATTTTTCCTTATTAGGGCAATTTAGAGCCTCATTAATATTTCTTGGCTCATCCTCATCTTGTGGAGCAATCATAAAAGTTTCTCCTTCAATGTCAAAACGTCGATGGGGAATACTTTGGCGACTTGTTCGCTATATGGGAGATTGTACACTTAGCACATCATTCCCCATTATGCTCCCACTCGGATTAGATAATGACGATATCATCTCATCATGTGGTTGTAATTGAGAATGAGTTGAATTCAATTCATCACTTCTCATATTACTCCCACTTGGATGAACTCCATTAATATCATTATCTTGATCCAAGGTTTCAAATAGGGGTAATCTTCCCTATTTCGCCCTTCTTAGGAAATTCATCCACTAAGAATGTGACATCCCGTGATTCAAATTCAGTTATACTCCCACTTTCCTGCTCACCTACGAACACATACCCTTTCGAGTGTTCGGAGTATCTCATTAAAATACTCTTATTTCCTTTAGGGCCCAATTTCCCAAACTTGTGAGAGGACTCATGAGTATAGGCAGCACAACCCCATGGCTTAAGAAAACTTAAGTCCGGTTTTCTACCTGTCCATAACTCATATGGAGTGGAACTAACTGATTTGGAAGGCACCCGGTTAAGTATATAGGCAGCGATTAACAACGCATCACTCCAAAAAGTGATATGTAAGTTAGCATGCGCCATCATGGACCTAACCATTTCCAGCAGGGTTCTGTTTCTTCTCTCGCAACACCATTTTGTTGAGGAGTATATGGAATAGACAACTGTATTTATATTCCTTTTCATCACATTATTTTCTGAACTCATCAGATAAATATTCTCGACCTCGATCGGATCTCAATACTTTTATTTTCTTGTCTAATTGATTTTCTTCCAAGTTCATAAACCTTTTGAAACAACATAATGCTTCAGATTTATGAGAAATCAAAAAGACATATCCGAATCGAGTATAATCATCTATAAAAGTGATGAAATAAACAGCCAAATGTCTTTTTCTCACAGTCATTTAACCACAAACGTCAGAATGGATTAAATGCAGAGGAAATTCAGCTCTTTTACTTTTTCCAAATGGTTTTCTTGTTATTTTCCCTACTAGGCAATGCTCACATATGGGCAAATCGACTTTTTCAATGTTGCCCAACAAGCCCTCTTTGGCTAGTCTATTCATACATTATTGGCCAATATGACCAAGTCTAGCATGCCACACATTCACATCATTATCATATGAAGTAGAAGACGTGAAACAAGGGAATAACATATATTGACATCACCACAGTCAACATTTAGTACAATAAAACCATCTAGAAAGTGACCACAATCATAGTAGTTTGTATCCAAATACAAATCTACACCGTTATTACGGAAGTTCACACTAAAACCAAGCTTAACCAACATCAAAACAGACACTTAAATTTCGACGAATCTCCAGAGCATTTAGAACATCATGTAGGAACAAGGTGCGCCCACCACACATGTTCAGTTAGCAGGTGCCAATCCCTTTAACTTCAGCTCTGGAGTTGTTTCCCATATAGATCCACTTAGTTCCAGTTGGTATTCGTCGGAATTCCACGAAGGATCCTCTATCCTTCGCTACATCGTCTGTTGCTCCTGAATCTACAGTCCACAAAGGATTGGATTCAGCTAATAATACAGAACTTGACACAAAAGTAAAGCTCTCAAATGTACAAGAGGTGTTTACCTTCTTTGGCTCACGACAGTCGTGAGCATAGTGACATTTCTTGTCACAATTGTAACACCAAACCCTTGACATTTTCTTCACTTGAGGACGTTTTCCTCTCTTGTGTTGGTTAACTCTTGATCTCTTGCAATAAGGACTTGATCCTTTGCATTCCCACATATTGAACGAATCAATACGCTTGCGCTTAGAACTCAAAGCCCTTTCTGAGCTAGAACCAGCATTGTAAATTTCTATTTTCAGCTCACATGCCGTTAAGCGGTCCTCTACCAGCTCAAGGTGGCGCACAGCATCCTCAAGATCTTCCATAACATGGTCAAGAGCTTCTAGTGCTTCTTGCTTTTCCAGCACATATTGAATCTTCATATTCAATATTTCACAATTGTTGCCGTTCATATCAGCAATTACGTTCTTAGTTGCTGAAAACATCGATCCGAACACATCGGACATACATGCACGAATAATTAATGCCTATCATTTATGCATCCCTATTTGCACTGAGACCCATCATATTAATGAATAATTTCAAGTAAGGTTTCAGAATCAAAAGGTCACTATGTTTCCAATCATCCTCCAAAATCCTAACTTAAAACTATCATTAATATAATTGTCTTATGCAAAACAAATTCTATGAAGTTACAAAAACTTCTATAACTACCCACTGACTATCTACCCACAAAGCAATCAGCAATTAATAGAAAGCAAAGATAATTGACATCCAATGAAATAATAATGCTTTCAACTAATACAACAATCCATTACACTAAGTAATATATCCAAAAAGAAATATCAACATAGAAAGAGATATTCAACACTCAAAAACATCTCAAACTAATCTAATAAATAAATAGGGAAAGTCCCTTCTAATCTATCAGTCAAAGTATTTGAGAAAACTAAAGGCACATTTGCCAACCATGGGAAAACTTTTGGAGAGCTTTCATGTTGCCACCAAGGCGCATTCACTCTGCGCCATGTGGCGCTCAATCTAAGGGTTGAAGTTTTGGCCAACTCAATCCTATAGTACTCTCTTACAAAAGCTTCCACTAGCCCCCTGTAATCCGGGACCACGTTGACCTCCCATAGCCGATCTAACACTGCTTGCCATTCAGGTGGAAAAGTGTTCATCAAAGCCGGCATCTTCTCAAAATCCGGCATAAGATAACCATTCCAGATGATTTCCTGTATCATCTGATTGACCTTGACCATATGTGATACTAAATCACCATCAAGCCACCGATAATCAGCTAACTCTTTCATCAGCCTTTTCAGTCTAGCTCTTCCTTCGTCCGTTCTCGGGATTGCAGGTATCCGTGCATAACGCATCATAGTTCCTGCAATGAATGCAGAACTCAAATGGATCACTTATAATCCACAATTAAACAAAATGGAAAATACATAATTTTCCATGATTCATGCAACAAATGCAGAATAAAAAATGGATTACCTCTAACCCACACAGACATAATTGAAAAAGAAACAAATTCTTTTTTTTTTTTTTTTTTTTTTTTTTGGTCAACGGTCAAAGTCAACGGTCAACGGTCGGTCGTCGGTCAACGGTCAACGAGTCAATGGTCAGGTCGTCGGACTGGTCGGACCGATCGGGCCGATCGGGCCGGGTCGGACGAACCGACCGCACGTGCCGCGCGCGTGCGCGGGTTGACGTCACGCAGACGTCATCCGGCACGTGCCGCGCACGTGCGCGGGCTGACGTCACGCAGACGTCATCCGGCATGTGCCGCGCGTGGCGTCCGCGGGTCGGGTCGGGTCGCCGGTAGGGTTGCCGGCCGGCCACGGTCGTCGGCCGCCAACGGTCGTCGGCGATGACGTCATCCCAGCGGTTACCGACCGTTGGGTGACATCATGATGACGTCAGCACGCGTCGGTCCGTCGACCGGCGCGTGCCGGTTCGCCGGCCGGCGGTGCGCACGCGCCGGTTCTCCGACCGGCGCGTGTGCCGCACTCGCTGGGCGAGCCAGCGCTTCCGGGCGTGTCGCGCCCACACGCATCGGCATCTGGCGGCGCGTGTAGGCGCGTGCGGCGTCTCCCGGCGGTGCACGACCTGTCGCCGGACTCGTCTCGACGACCCCTTTCTCCCCATGTGTTCAGAAAACGATTTCGACTTACGAAATCTCATAAAAATGGCCGAACAGCGCTCGGGTGTCGGGATTTCTCGCCCCGATCCGTACGGCCGAAATTTTTTTTTTTGCAAAAAATCAATCAAAAACATCAAACAGGTCGGGAAAAACGTGAACTAGGGCTCGATACCAATGTTGGGAATAATCGATCCCGAAAACCGGATTCGACACTAAATCGAACCCCTAAATCAATGCGGAAAGACGAATCCGGGAATAACACGTATCACCGATCCTAAAGCACACCACGGATTCGAGCGTACCTTGTTAGCCACAGATTAGACACCGACGCCGATAGAGGAAGAGAAACTTGGCCTTGTTCGATCCGATGACGCCTTGAAGGGAAGAAGAACGTGCCTTATACTTACTTTGTTTCTTCTTTTTCTTTTTGGAGAGAGAGAGAGCGCGCGAGGAGAAGACGTACGTTCGTTTTCTGTTTCCAACCGGTGTCATCTCTCTCTCTCTCCTCCCTTTTATACCTTCCCCCATCCACGGGCCCTATTCCCGTGGGCCGGGCCTTTTGGGCCCAGCATGGGCGGACGGGCCTTAAGCCCATCACCAATTAAAACCATCACCTTGAAGGAAAAAATATATGTCCCCATGCACAGCAATATTTCTTTCCCTTCTTACTGTCTAGAACCTTGCTTTGTCGTGATGCCCAAGATTTTTCGAATGGATTTTCCAAAAGAAATTATTGTTGCCTATTAATATCCATAGATCAAAGATATGTGTGAATAGGATATTATTCCTCCCTTTCTTCAGAGAATAGGGCGAGATATGATTTTCCTTTTTGCTTCGAAACTTCTCTAACCACTGCTCATTCCAAAAATCACAAAGCCCATGTTGTTGTGAACCTTCCTAAAATCTTCCCAAATTTGATGAAGTAATGCAATCCTTCCATGTGTGGCATCAATGTGCAAAAAATTTCAATATCAATAATGTAAAGGGCTTGACCAAAGTCTAATGCAATACTATAATGGGCTTAGTCCAATTAATCAATTAAGCTCAAAACCATTCGCTTAAGTCCATCAACCGTCGATCCAATTAAAATGCAAACCATATGAGCCTATTAACTACTAATGCAAATGCTCCTAATAACTATATGCGGTTTTAATTAAATATTTTTGTTTAGGAGTCGAGTTCAATCCCTAATTTTTATATAATAAATAACTAATCAAGTCGCCAAAATTTAGGTGTCAACAAGCACTTATCATTTTTAAAAATAGGATTTCATAAGCACTTATCACTTTTAAAAATAAAATATCATAAACACTTATCACTTTTAGAAATAGGATATCATAAGCACTTATCATTTTTAAAAATAGGATTTCATAAGCACTTATCACTTTTAAAAATAAAATATCATAAGCACTTATCACTTTTAGAAATAGGATATCATAAGCACTTATCATTTTTAAAAATAGGATGTCATAAGCACTTATCACTACTCACAATAGGCTATCACATGCACTTATCATTATTCACGATAACCTATCACATGCACTTATCACTATTCACAATAACTTATCACAAGCACTTATCACTATTCACAGTAAGCTATACATTGGCTTATCACTTATCAATGATAAGCTATCACCCTAATCCCCTATCACATAATCTAACTATCATTAACCCTAATTCTAACTTTAATCCTAAGTGTAACCACCACCCTAATCAAGGGTTAGAAAGTTACTCATGGGACCGGATCTAGGCTTCAACAGCAAGCGACGATAGCGACGATAGTATAGTGGTTCACAGTCTTGGACGATGGCACGGCGATGAGGCGTGGCAGTGAATGGCAAAGGGCAACGGTGGCTTGGTAAGACGCAGTAACAACAACGGTGTCACGGTAGTAGGGGTGGCTTGGCACAACAAGGGCATGAGGATGGCAACTCATGATGAGGCAACAATAGTGTGGCACGGCAACGACAAAGGGTGGCGAACAGTGGCAATGTGAGGGATTGAGAGAAAGAGAGGATGGATAGGGGGTTCGGTCAAGGGGGAGAGAGAGAGAGAGAGGTGAGAGAATGAGGGAGATAGTGAGCTCATCCAAGATTTTTCCCTTCCAAGTATTAATGAGTTTGGGTACAATTTCCCCTAATTCACTCTTGGCCAAGCCTTTGCATGGCGACAATTGCTTCTTGAAATCCTTCCTATCCAAGTTCATTAATGGTAGGATATCAAGCATGTGATAAAATTGAAATTGAACTAGATAAGGTTAACTAAGTTTAAGTCTCCTCTTTCCTCTTCCATTTGGGCACCACCTTCTCCTTAGGCCAACTAGCTTCTAGAAAGGGCAAATTAGGACTTGAATCAACTATAGTCCAAAGTACTATTTATGCGCACAAGCAAATTTAATGCGCAAGCTTCCAAAAATCAAGGGTAGGCTTGAATGGCTTAGTGGGCCCTCTTGGCCATATGCTTAGGACCAGGGAAGACGGAGTCAATTTTCTGTAGGTATACCTTCCCACAATAAGCGAACTTCTTGTTCAAGCCCTTTAAGGACAGCCTTTTAACAGCAAACTAATCAGAATTTTAATTCAAAGTATAAAGACACTCAAGGGTGTTAAGATGATAACATTTTTAACTATCTGAGCTGTATTTCTCAAAGAATCTTACCAGACTGAAAAAGAAGAAGTGTTTAGGGAGACATTGAGAATTTTTCACAAAACACTCATTTTGCTTCAGGGGACTTCACCCAACACATTACATCATATTTGCCTTTTATAGACATTAAAAGGTCACAGACAAACAAAGACCAAGCTCATGGGTCCAAAAATAGACAGAGGCTTCGGAAAATCCAATCGGGAATTATTCTAAGTGATATGAACAGCAATTATGAACAATGATTTCCCTAACCTATTGCTACAACAACTTACTATAGTGACCTAGCTACAGGCCTATCTTTTATCACAGGCATTATCTTCTATCTCATGAGAGTCTATAATCTGTTCCGTCACAGGCATTGGGCGTGAGGCTCATTGGGCCCGTTTGTAGCTTGGGCCCTTGTAGCTCCTTGTTCACAGCCTATTTTCACTTTTTTGAAATTCTATGGTCTGTCGATAAAATATTGAATTTTCACCCTAACACGAACATCCCTTACTTTTCCGTGGTCTGTTAATTATCATCGTAATTCTACTCCGTAGATGGAGGTCGAATTAAGGATGTCGCATAACTATTATCATATAACATTTTCTTTCTTTTTTTCAGCACTTAAAAAGACTATTAACAACACTCAAACATTCGCTTTTTAGACTTTCAATACTTGTTTTTCAATTTTATCAATCAGGCCCTTAAAAACTTTAGATGTATCGACATTGAGGGCCTCAAGGCTACAAATTT
Source organism: Eucalyptus microcorys (assembly GCA_014182515.1). NCBI lineage: Eukaryota > Viridiplantae > Streptophyta > Magnoliopsida > Myrtales > Myrtaceae > Eucalyptus > Eucalyptus microcorys. The sequence goes on along the minus strand of CM024565.1, from coordinate 2,534,853 downwards.
GACCCACGATGATCTCAATTCTCCAACTGCTTAGAGGCCCAACTTAATATCCAATGAATTGATATTAGAGACTGAAATTGACACTTTCATTTGTAAATCTGAACTAACTAGTAACTACCCATCATCTTACCTAACCCTTAAATCTTTTCACAAGGAAAACATATACATATTCCAATTTCGCCCGTTTAGAAAACTGACAAATTGTCTATGAAATTAAATCAAAGGAAGCTTCATCGGGAAGGGATAGGGCTGGCGCATTGGCTTGGTTGGCGGCTGGTGGGCTTGAATAGAATTAATTCGTCATTCAACATGAAATCTCTGTCACCTCTCTTTTTTTCTTTTTTCTTTTTCCCCTTTTTTGGTTCTAGAGTTTTGCAGCGTTCTACACTAACTTTTACAGGCCATATTGCATTTCCCTAAAGCTCAACTGAGAACAGCCTATATATCAACCTCTTCGAGATTCGATATATGACAAGACCATCAGCATCGAACAATTTGTTGACGTTTATATTGGGGTGTAAGCGGGCCGGGCCTAGAGGGATTTTGGACCTGGTGCCAATAGATTATGTCTGACTTTAGTGGCATGGTCTATTGGCCTAAGATTATAACCAAAAAAAAAAAAAGGGAAGGGGGGGGTTGACCCGAAGTTACTCGGTTAGGTACAGGCCAGTTCAAGCTATTTAACCCGAAATTTATTTTTCTGAGATATCACATATTATCATACTTCAAGACTCAAACCTACAATTGTCAAATAATCAACCTAAATTATCACAAAATCCCCAAATTTCATTAAAAATATATGTATTTGACATTCCTTTCCACGGTCATAGTCCATTTCAAGTTTGATGGTTAACTTGTTATTTGTTACAACTTTGTAGCGGTTTTATAAATAATAACTGACAAACCTTTAAAATTCTAAAATTTATATATGTGCATATATCAAGTCGATCAAGACAATTGGGGTGCGAGCATCTTAGACCCGAAAACCTAAGCCGGCCCTGATGAGAACCCAAGGATTAGCCCGGTCTTGCTAGGGCCCAAAAATTTTCAGCCCAGATTTCAGGCCTTCCGCGCGTTGATGGCAGCATATTCTCGTTAGGTAGAATTTGTTTTTCTTTAGGGAGAGGATCATGTACATAAGACTTTCAATGAAATTAGTGTCTAAACTAATGTTTGGTTGGAATCTTATGAATCATGGCAGAAAAAAGCTACAAGTATCATTTTTATATTCTTAAACATAGAAAAGCTGGATTAGTATAAGTCCCATTAAATCAGACCTCATTTTAAATTGCTCATGTCAATGTGATTGTCGACGTAGGAGCTACAAGCCGAATAGTTCCTGGACTTATTCATTGGATCATAGGTTATATGTTGCATTTAAATCAAGAAACTAATTTATAATGCAATTATGCACCAGCCACATGTCATTAATAACAACATCCGTTCTGTGTGCTATGTAATAACCTCATGCGCACCGCCTTTTCCATCCTAAGCTAAATAATATATGACTTGATTGCCACACCACGAATTTAAGAAATGCTATTTCATTTCATAAGTTAAATTCCATTTTCTTCATCGAGCCGGGTAAACTATGATTTTTTTACTTTCATGTTTCTATTAGACGTGCACGCAACTCTAACATTATTCAAGTCAAAGGAATCTTTTCAACCTTGACATCTCTGATCCCTCTTGATTGACAAATTTGACTGAGAAAACTGGTTCATATCACCGACCAAAAAATAAAAATAAAAACTAGTTCATGTCACGGAAAATATATAAAAACGTTAAAGGAAACACTTCAACCTTGGTATCCTAGTCCATGTTCATCGAACTCAGCAAACAATTTCACATTACCGAAAACGTACAAAAAATACAGGATGTCACCAAACTTCTTCGAACTTTTGGGGTACCCGTTACGTGGTATTGAATGGTTAATTAATGCAAAAAAAAAAAAGGTTATTGACCACAAAAATTATTTTATAATTTTATAATTTCATTTATTAAATAATCATTTTCTACATTAATTAATCCTTCAAATATAAAAATAAGTAACCATTTTTTGTCTTTTTTTTGGGGGGTGGTATCGAGGCCTCTTTCATTTTTATTTAATTTGTGTTTATTCTTTTTCTTAAAATATCCCATTTAGGTCCATTAAAGTGGCTGTGTTTATCAAATGTCAACAAACTTTTATTGTTTAATATTATTATCGATATTATTCTTTCTATTATTAGTATTATAACAATTCAGTTTTTTTCTCACTTTCAATAAAATTTCAAATTTTCACGGATATTAGGGATAAAAGAAAGATTGCCTTAAAAAAGGAAAGGAAAGTACATTTTCACCTCTTAAAAGTCATATACGTTACACATGCTAACGAAAAGAATAACTAAGAGGTAACAATCGTGACAAAAAAAATGTTCATGGAATATTGAATGACCGTTCAAAATTCGATGGCAAACATATAAGACTTTGTGCATATTCCCTCTAAAGCATTAAATTTAATATAATTACGATCGTGTCCTTTGAAAAGTGCACATCCATGAACGTAGTAGACATTCTTGGGTAAGAAATTAGCACATTTGACGTGGTATATGGTACCACCATGATAAGGACAGATAACCCACCATCCCAATTCAAGTTCCCATAAAGAGATGACAAATGCCAACCTTCAAAGAGAGTTCGCTAATCTCATGTGCTGAATAATATGGTCATACGATTATTGTGAAACATATGAATCTAATCCTAATGGGATGAGATGTCCCAACTCTTAACGGATCTCTTCGTTCCCTTCTTTTTCCCTTCCAAAATCACTTAAGGACAAATTCAGGATAATTACCACAAAAAAGTCCTCATATAATTGTGCAAATTCAATCTTAAATTATTTTTTTATCAATTAAATTCTAAACTTTTCATATTTGTGCCAATGTAATCCATTCGACTAATTTTGGCTGAAAATCGTTGACATGGATGCTTGTCATCATATGTGCAAGCACTCAACTCTTACATAGACAATTTTAAATAATATTTTATTAATTTATTGTTTTTTATTAAAAATTTATTTTTTTCTTTCTCTTTTTTTTTTTCCCATTCCCTTCTACCTCTAGCCAATCGTTGACTTTGGCGACCAACCAAAGGCGATGGCTAGCAAGTTTGACCTTGTCATCGCTAGGAAAAAACAAATAAATAAATAAATATTATTCAAAAATGTCTACATTAGTGCTGCCTACATCACATAGGACGGTTGGCGTACATGCTAGTGATTTTCCACCTAAATAGACCTAAATTGACTAAATTGGCACAAATATAAAGGTTTTGGACTCAATTGGCAAAAAGAAAAATTTAGAACTGAATTAGTATGATTGCAATAGGTTTGACACTTTTTTGGTAATTCTCCTGACAAATTCATAAACTAAAACATCTCATGTAAAAACAATAAAATTTTAGACTTTATGAGTCCATTTTCCTCGTGACATGTATCCTCCTCTACTTTTGTATCTTTTTACAAAGAGATCATCAAGATAAAATCCAAGTCTGAACCTATCATTATATCAATATGTATTCATATTCACTTAAAGGCTTAAGCTATTACTATTTAAAGTCAATTAGGATAAGATTAATTGCTTCACAATAAACACATCCTTGATGGGAGATTTCTTCTGCTTAACATGAGATAATCTTACTCTTTGAGAATCAGTGAAATATAGTACGTATTTCTAAATTTGTATTGATCAATTTTGCATGTGCTAATTTATTTTATCATTTTTCACGTGTAACTTGATCTTTCGACATAATTAGTTTCTATGGATACAAGCAAGTCAATTCTTTTACATGTATTCGATAAGGCTCCACTCCTATAATGCGCGGGTCGAATTAAGATTACACAAAACACGAGAGTATTGACCATGACGGGTTAAGGCGAGGCCAGGTCAACATGCGACGGCCGTGGGTACACCAAGAAGATTTAGAAGCAACGGCCATGGCTGCACAACAAAGAAGAAGAAGAAGAAAGAAAAGATCATTTAATGCAGCATAATCTAAAACGGCAGTTACCTACTTAGCATTTTTTCGTGTGCAAGCATGCCACTCCATCATACCAAACAGTTACCTAACGACCTTAGTGCTCCAATAGTGGTTTCCACCTACGGATTTATAAAAAAAAAAGCACCATGTTGTCATATTGAACCGAAATTTTCTTGAAGTTTTTAAAAGAATTCGCATACTTGATTAAAAAAAGATAAAAACTCAGATATTTTCGATGTCATTATCCCCGTTATATTAAGAGAGCCTAATGAGAAGTGAGAGCCACTCCCACCAGAGAACATGCAAAGTCGGCCCCATTTTGTGTGGTCCATGCGCACGATGGATTATTCTTCTTAAGCAGCATCTAGACCTTTCTTAATTTTAAACGTTTTGGTGTTGCTTATAATTTTATTGATTATTAGTGAGCACATGTCAATCTCAGTTACAAAGGAGGCTGGTGGGTTATCTAATAAGATTATGGAAAAGTACCCACTTAAATCTTCGCCCATTGCTTTTAGATTATTCTATTGACTCATTCTCTTGAACAACATCATGACTTCAGCTAGGTGTCGACCTTGGGTGGCCTTAATTAGACTTCAAAAGTGGTTTCAAAATATAAAAAAAAAGTGTAGCTTTCCTTGAATCGAGGATCATTAGGCATAAAATATACAAAAAGCTTGGGTGCCCCCAATAAGAATTTGGCAAACATCATAATAATCTCATATTACTTTTCCCTTGTCAAACCATACTTGTGTAAATTATTTCCAACACTGATATATGATCTAATGATATTAGGGGTGTAATTCATAATCCACATTGATAGGAAAGCATGGGAGTCTCACCTCGGCAAGGGTTCAGGAGGAAGCGCCCTCAGCTGCCAAAGAGTTTTTATAGTTTAAGTACGTATTTGATTAGTAGTTTGAATTTGTGTCCATGAATAACTATTGCTTGCTATAAATAACTTCTTTATATTGTAATTGAGGGTTGTAACATAGAGGTCATATATGCTAATTATAGTGAAATTATTTGCTGGATGTAGCTTTAGTTTAAGAGTGAAAAAGCATAAATCTTGTATCTTGATTTCTCTTTCTCGGCTTTACTCTCTAATTCATTAAGTTTGTGTATGGAATCCTAATGAATATTGCCTAAATGATAATAGATGTTGAGGTAGTATTATTGATAAAAATGTTTTGTGATTCTTGGATATGCACATAAAATTTTCGAGAGAAATATATAGAGAAAATCTCTGCCGTATATTTGATGACTATTTCAACCTCCAAACTTTTACCTAAAAAATATTTAAACCATGCATACTTATTAACAAAAAAGGGATAAAATTGAATTGCGGAAGGGTATAATTACAATCCGAATCTTTGAAAGGAGCTGCTAACTTAAAATCTCCATTTTCCTTACTTTTTTCAGTAAATTTGAATTCAAATATTTCTTAGCATATTTAAGGTTTTTAAATATTTGTCTTTTATTAGGATATTATATTTTCTTTGAGTTTTCTTCCACACACGGTCTGATCTCTTTGCTAGTGTCTCGAAAGATGTAAATGATCATAAAAGTGATATTATATAATAGTTTTTCTTGTGTTTTAACTAATTTTTGGACGTGAGCGTTTTTTTCCCCAGAAGAAAAGGGATATGAATTTCGAAGATTGGAATATGTGTCACGTGAAAGTAGGAGATTTGTTAGGTAACTTTTAATTGGCTTCGAAATTATATCGGTAAAATCTAATTTTCTAGTCAGTTCTCTTATATATAAAAATAAAATAATAATAATAATAATAATAATAATTAATAAATAAATAATAAATAATAATAGAGGCATTGTGATCATTTATAGGGTGGACACCAAATTCGCAAGTTAGATTTATACATAATAGTTTTAATAAGATAAGATGAGAAGCATCATATCTATGTGGAGAACGGAGGTGACCACAAAAGTAAGGTTATTTTGGATTAATTTTGATACAGATAGACAGATAACGATGTGTTCTTGGATCACAGATTTGTCATCCCACATGCCTATACTTTTCTTTCTTTGTCAAACTCATGTTGATGATATCACCAAATTAAGTGTCTTGACTTTGCAAAAAAAAATCGACCTAGAAAGTTCATCCTGAATAGACAAATCTCGAACTCCATTAACATCATGATCCCATGATATACCCCCATTAAACTCCTCGATCAAATAAAAACGAGTCTATTCATAGGTGGGGACTTGTTTTCAGTGTACATAATCGAACTTGTGTTGTTTACCTAATCTACACACAGAAGTTAATTTTTTTAGCACGTCGTCAGCAATTGGGGTTAACGTTGCAACTTAAAGGAGCGTCTCCACTTGTTTAGCCTCGTTTTCGAGTATAAACACGATAATTACTTAATTGGTTTCTAATTTACTTTAATGTTTAGCAACTGTTACTCCATGTAAAACATCTATTATAAAACAGAGCCAGCCTACAGTTATCATATCGATATTCTAGATCAAATTGGTCTAATAACAAAACAGAAAGATCTATAGTTGACGGGGGAGAATTTATACACTTCTATTTAACCTCTTTACTTGATCCCTATTTTTATCCCACCAAAAGTAATTCCTAGCATGACTACTTCGTCCGACAAAGTGTCATCATGACATCAATCAATCATAGATATAACAAATAAATTGACATACTGGGAAATCACCAAGAAAAAGATCTCCTAGTGTTCTCAAATGCTCCTAACATAAGCAATGGCTCACCGCCACCCGTGAAAAGGAGGAAAACCTAGAAATCTCCACCAAGATGACAGAACCTACCCAACACATGAGCTGGCCGGTTGTCATATACCTAGACTTTTTGAGAAGCTTAGAAGGGTTGAGATTGCGGTTAGGCCAATTTAGTCAGCGTGAACGAAACAATTGTAATGAATTACAAGAAATGGAATAAAATTTGAAGTACCATATTTGGTAGCAACTTAGAATTGGAATGTGAGGTTTTTTTTTTTTTTTTTTTTAATTTGGAACACTATTAATATCTATCATAGCAATGAAGAGATCCATAGAGATTCATTTTAAAAGTTGCCAATGGAAGGAAAGTGAAAAAAAAAAGGGAACGAGAGAGATATCATTTCATATTTCTTGATTTAGTTGTTTTCTTGTCGTAAATATTCCTCCTATAATTTGCTCTTTCTTTTTGGAAGTCATGCATATTCCTTCTTGCTTGTTTTCGTCTCTTCTACGTTAGTAAAAATATGGCAATGAAGCCTTTTTCATTTTCAATATCGATACTCCAAGTTACGAAAAACTACGAGGAACATGAATGAGGACCATTTCAGTCTTCTCATTCCCAATAAACAAACTTGGGCTTAAGGCTTTCAACGGACAGCATTTTGAGCAACTTCCATTGCAAGATCAGCAAGCTCATGAGAACTTACAGCAGTTGCATCATCAATTGCTTAGTAGTTATCCTTGATACGTTAGCTTAGTGGTTAAGGAACTCTAAGGAGGCTTTGTAAAGAAAATTTAAAAAAAAAAAAATTATACATATTGTCCATGTCAACGTTAACCATACCACATAAGATAGTCAATGTCTACGTCAGTAATTGCTTACCAAAATTGGCTATAAGGACTGTATTGGCAAAGCATCAAAAATTTTAGGACTAAATTGGTCAAATTGAAAAATTTGTAACTGAATTGGCATCTGTATGAATGATTTAGGACTTTATATGGGTAATTATCCCTTTTTATTGTTTAAAATTATCATGACATTTAATTATCATGACATTTATTCTTTCTATTACTAGTATTATATTAATTAATTTATTTATTTTTTGTGTTTTAAATAGATTGTCAACTTTCATGGATATCAGGGATGAAAGGGAGATTGCCTTAATAAATGAAATGAAAATATACTTTCGCACTTAAAAGACATAGGCGTCACACATGCCAATGAAAAAATAAATGAAGATTAATGGTTATAACAAAATGAAAACTTACGGGGTATTGTGTAACAGTTCAAAATTTGAGGATAAATGTATACTACTCCGGAGTTTAGGGAGAATGTGTGTAATTTCCCTTGATGACTACATTATAATTATTATAATTGCGAATGTGTCCTTGAAAAATAGACATCCATCATCGTAGACATTGTTAAATTTAAAAAAAAAAAAAATGAGTATACTTGAAGTGGCATCCCCATGACAAGGAAAGATAACCCACCGCACCAATTCAAGTTCCATAAAGAGAAGACAAATACTAACCTCCCAAGAGAGTTCACGAATCCTTGTATACTAAATAAATTGGTCACTTTTTATTGTGAAATATAATATATAAAGCTACTCCACTACTTGTGTTAAAAGGAGTAGACTCTCTATCCTGTATGGTACAACCATCACGCCTCAATAAATCTCAACTATTTATGAAAATGAAGTTGTCATCAAAGAGTGAGACTTTTCACGGCATCAAGGGAGTACCATGCGATTTTGGAGTTCTTCATACCTATGAAAGCTGCATGTGTGGGTTTGTTAGTGAAATACAATCCTACTTCGATATATGATATATTGTGAGGAATAAAGCAGCTAATCTATATAATCGTACCATGATATATTTATTTTGCAGTGCCAGAGATGACTGTAATTAGTCAACTACTTGGAGGAAAACTAGCATAGCAAGCCTGTACCATGGTCCCTTGCTTAGATCTGAATTTACCATGAGATTAATCGAACCCATAACTATCGGTTTCCGAGTCAAAAACATGGAGACGATCCACAACTAGGTCAATTCCAAGGTAAGTTGTTTTATAAATTAACAGCTTAAACTTTTTATTGAATATCAAAGTCGGCAAGATGGGTCTGGCAATCCATTTCTTCTAACTCATGTTGGTTAGGTCAAGTGAAAATTCGTCAATTGAACTTTCATAAAACAAATCAAAATACTCTCTCTCTCTCTCTCTCTCTCTCTCTCTCTCTCTCTCTCTCTCTCTAGATGTGGACATAGCAAACACGATAAGGTGGTCTCTCTCTCTCTCTAGATGTGGACATAGCAAACACGATGAGGTGGTCTCTCTCTCTCTATAGATGTGGACATAGCAAACACGATGAGATGGTCTCTCTCTCTCTCTAGATGTGGACATAGCAAATACGATGAGGTGGTCGCCTTCCCTTTGCAAAGGGGACACGGACCGCTACAAGAGCGGTTGCTATCCTAAAGGGAAGAGATCCTCCTACTCTTGACACATCTCTTCCTTTCTTTTCTTTTCTGTTTTTATTTTCCAAAAACCACGTAACTTATTGTTAGAAAAATGCCAATCCAGTGATAAAATCATAAAGTAAAACATCTTAAATAAAAATAGTAATTTGGTAAATTTTATAATTCTATTTATGTTATGAAATCCATATCTTACCCTAGCTTTTTTTTTTTTTTTTTTTTAGAGAAACCATTAAGAGAGAATTCAAATCAGAATCTATTTATATATCTAGTGAAATTCACCATTACTTGAAAACTTAAACTAATAAATTATAAGTTAACTATGATAATATTATCCTCGATATGAGATGTCTTACATCTAACAGACAGTTTAATAGGGGATCATCTTACTCTTCAAGAATCAATGAGATATTAATATAGGATATACATCCAAATTTGTATGGTTGATCAATTTTGTGCATGCACAGATTTATTTAATTATTATTTGTTATCACATATGTCCAGATAATTTGACTCAACTGAATTTACGAAAGTCGTTTTGTCCTTTTGATTGGATACTGTTCCACTCACAAGTTGATAGGTGGGGCCTAAATGTGAGTAAAAAAAGTTGTGATGGAGCACAAAAACTACTGCATCCAAATCTAGGATTTAATTACTCAACTAATTCCTTAAGTATTGTATGGAAGTATTTTAGTGGTCATAAGAGATAATAATAGCATCGGAAGCACATTAAGATTTGCCATTATTGAATCAAGTAATTTTTATTTTCCAATCGGGTATCTCAACTTTCAAGAGGAAGTTGAGCTCTACTTAATGCTTCAAGAGGTGTCGGGTCGTATGGTTTTATAGTAATGTGTCTTGCTCAGCAAAAATTGTCCATAATTATTGACTAGATGCCAACTCATATAAAAACAAACAATACTTTTTGTCCTTTTTCTTCTTGTTTTTTTCATTTTCTTCTTGCACCATGCCAGCTTTTTCTTCTTTGTGCAGCCGTGGCCGTCGTCCTCTTCACACCTTCTGTCTCTTCTTTTATCTTCAAAACAGCATCGCCACTCACCCTCAACATCCCCCGCATGCCAACCACCACTGCCACGGCTCAAATAGCAGCACCGCCATTGGCCACCATCACCACGGCCGCCAACCGCCAAACAATCGCAACCAGATGCGTAAGAAAAAAGTTACCTCCAAAGACCAACATCACGCACCAAATGCGTAGTCTGCATTTTTGCCGTGCAAGAATACCACATCATCATGTTAAACGGATACCTAATGGCGCTAATGTCACATCGGCAATTTCTGTCCATGGATTTGATGGAAGCACCGTATTAAACCAAAATCTGAAATGTTCAGGTATTCAATTGAAAAAAAAATAGTATACTTGATTAAAAAAAATGATAGATTCCTGTTATATAAAGAGAAGATAATGAGAAGTGAGAGCCTCCACCACAGAACATGCAAAAGTGAGATCATTTTCGTGCGGATCATGCTCACGATGGAATTATTCTTCTTATGCAGCATCTTATCCTTTCTTTCTTTCAAAGTTATCGTCGCTTGTTAATTTCTTATTCATTAAGGTCGAGCACATGTCAATGTCAGTTAGAAAGGAGGGAGGTGATTATTATATAAGAAGAGGGAAAAGTACCCACTAAAATCTTTTGCCCTTGCTTTTGAAATTCCTTTGTTGACCTATTCTCTTGAGCAACATTATAACTTTAGCTGGGCGTTGACTTTAGGTTGCCCTAATTAGACTTCAAAGGGTTTGGAATAATAAAGAAATACACAAAACATAGGTATAGGTAGATTTCCCTCGATGGAGGATTATTTGACCTAAAATAAACAAAAATCTCAAGTGCCCTCAATAAAATCATTATGGGCACTAGGGGTGATTGAGTCCAAGGTGGGTAAGGTCTAGAATTGGATCCTGTACCCGATCCACCCTGTTTTTCTGATCCGGTTCCAAGGTCAATCATGTTTCCATTTGAACCTGTTTTGCAATCTTCTGATATCCTATACGACTTCGAGTTTTATATTAATACGCGAGAAAATAACGTAATCCTCATAATTTGTATTGAAACATTAAGCACTTGTAATAATACATACATAAACTTTTTGACTAAAAGAAAAATTAAGGATCCACAAGACTAATTATAATAAATAAAATCATAAGACAAAGAATTAGCAATAAATATGGGTTTAATATTAGTCTTATTTCCACAACTACTACATGAAGCTATTCATTTATACAAGCATAACTCCTCCTACAAAAGATAAATTAGGCGAGCCAATCCATGTGATACACAAGAATTTGGCGGCAACGAATACTGTCCATCCATCGGACGGTGCGAGAGGGAGCCAGTGAGGGAGGGAAGCAAGTGAGGAAGAGAAATGACAAAGAAGGAGTGCCGTGCATGTTTGAAAGAGCCAAGATGAAAAACATCGTGTGATTGCAGGAGTAAGAATAGAAATCGGGGGAAAAAAAAGGGTTTTGGACCTCTACTTACAAAATTGGTCCAGGAACCAGTTCCAAAACCGGTCCAAGAATCGATTTCCGGGTGGGTAATCACTCAGAACCTATTCCCAAACCGGTTTAAACCGGTTCCGAATTTTGGGAACCAGTTCTCGGACCAATTTCAACGAGAACCAGTTCTCGACCCTATTTTCCGGGTGGGCCGATCCAGGAACTGGGTATACCCGGTTTGGTTGCACACCCCTAATGGGCACTAATAAAGGGCTCTTATAAATTTATTAAGGGCACTGACAAAGGATATTATAAAATTATTGTGGGCACTAGCAAAGGGTTTCATAATATCACTTCTTTTTTTCTCAGCCAACCATAATCGCGTAACTTATTTCCAACACTAACAAAGGATCTTATAAAGTTGCCTATCTGATAATATATGTCGAGGTAGTATGGTAGATGCAAATCTTCTTTGAATCTTGAATCACTTCATATAATCTTTTCGAGAGAGAAATATAAAGAAAATCTCTACTATATACAAAGTAAACCTAAAGAGTATATCAACCTCCAACTTTTTACCTAAAAAAGGATATGAATTTCAAAGGTTTGGATACGTGCTAGGTGAAAGTAGGAGATTTGTGAGGTAACTACTTAGTGACATTGAATTTTCATCGATGAAATCTAATTTTTCTCTTTAATTTTCTTACATTAAAAATAGAGGCGTTGTGGTGTTGAAAGGGTGCATTTGCAATTGCTTAATTGATAATGCTGTAGATATTATTTGTTAAATTTTTTTAATATTATCATTCTAAAGTTGAGATGAGAACTGTCATATATAGGTGGAGAAGGGAGTTAATAATAAAAGTAGGTTATTTTGGATTAATATAGAGATATAGATAGACAGAAAAATGTTATTTGAGGACCACTTTATCATCTAACATGCCTATATTCTTTTGTCTAATTCCCTAAATTAAATGTCTGAATTTGCAATTGTTTTAATGGAGGAAGCCCAACTCAAATAGGTAAATCTCAAACTTCATAGAATGATCCTATTAACCTCACGAGCCAAAAATAAGGATTATTTCTTCCTATAAATAGATATTGTACTCAACTTTCAATCGAAATCAGTTGAATCAACTCTTTCAGGGCCTTCAAAGAGATTTAGAGCCCTCCAAATCATTATGAAGTAAGTTATGAGTGAAGCTCGACTCTAATCTTAGGATAGGACCTTATTTAGGAACAAATTACAGATTTCGTTTCAGTATGACATATATTTCTAGACAGAAGCTAAGTCCAACTCCCGACCCGTGTAACAAGCTACACCAAGTAAGATTTGACCCGTCTAGCAAGGATATCGTCACTAAGCTCATTGACCAGACAAACGAGAGCCTAAGCCTGGTGGGTATGTCTTTGTGTACAAAATCGAACTTGTGTGGTGTGTATGTCTCGAGCAAAAGTAAGTTTTTTTTAAAAGCATCGTTTGCTAATTCGGTGGGGTTAACTTTGCAAGGTAAATGAGTGTCTTCACTTGTTTAGCGTTGGGGATAAAGACACCATAAGTGTCAAATTTTCATACGACGCTCAATTAAATGTCATAACTTTTTTCAATTACTTGAGTATCATGACATCTTAAAAAATTCACTCTAGTGCCTCAACTTTCAATCAATCACTTGGATACCACGGCCTTTAAAAAACATTCACCACAAGTATTATATCACATCAGATTTCTGACATTTATAGCATATATTTTTTAAAAGGTGTAACACTCAAATGAACAATTTTTAGAAGTCATGGCACTCATGATTGAAAAATATTTATAATACTTAAGTGAACACCATACAAAAATTATAACACGTGTGGTGTCTTTTCCCTTTAAAGTTGTTCTGAATATAAACCCGATAATGACATACTTCGTTTCTAATTTATGGGTTAGTTTATTTGATGAAAACCATTTATGGGAACAAATGTTCCAACTTTTTACTGTTTGCTTGACGGAAAATTACCTGATCTAACGGAAAGTGTAATCTAGAGACTGAAAACATACTTAGAATGGGGAAAATAACTTCCCTTCTGGCAAAAAGAAATTTGCACATCCAAATGAGAAGAGTAAGTCCCTCTCTGTCTATTTCATATCTTCTCAGTTCTCTATCTCTCATTAGTTTTTGTTCCCCAATAAATATCTCAATTTTTTTTCATAAATCTTGTCTACCATTTCTTGAAAATACTTCTTTAACGCTCATGTTCTTCTACATTCCAACAAAGAAAGAACGATTATATACAATATTTTACAAATATTATTTCATAATTACTTTCCGAATTTCTTTGTATACTCTTGTCACTTGGATGGAATGCGGAATAGACAACATAGACATCAATTCCAGTGTGTAGTTATCTTCAAAATACAAGCGCACGCCTAGCAAGGGCTCTCACCCAGTGTTGGCAAAGGTGTGTAGGCTCATGCCTGTGGCCAGTGACTCCCATTAGCCACCGGTCACTAGCCATTCTGGAAAGATGAATAGTGGAAAGAAAAAGAAAAGATAATCAAGAAATAAAAATTATCTAAAAAATTTAGAAAATGTGAAAAAATTGCAAAAATTATCCATACCAGTGTTGATTATGTCACATAGGACCGTCGGCATCTACATCAACAATTTCATATCAAAATTAGACAGAAAATCTACATTGATAAATTGTCAAAGGATCGTAATTAAATTGGCCAAATTTAAAATTTTAAAACTAAGTTGACCGCCATACAAAAGATTTAGGATTTTTAGATAATTTTCCTTGGAGGATTGTGTACTTCGACTTTGGATGAACTTAATGTCTAACTAAGAAACTTATGAGGGAAAATTATCCAAAATGTCCTAAACTTATTGCACTTTTGCCAACTTAGTCCTAAATCTTTCAATTTTGCTAATTGAGTCATAAATCTTTTCACTTCTTACCAATTGAGTCAATTCGGCCGATTTGGGTAGTAAATTGCTAATGTGGACAGCTAGCATTGATGTGGCACTTTTTTTATTGATATTTTGAATTTTTTTTTTTTTTTTTTTTTTTTACTTTTTTTGCTTTTCTTTTTGGGTTTTTGGATCTAGGGTCAACAGCCCTCGTCGACCACAGGCGAGGGCTGGCAACCTCGCTAGCTCTGGGTGAGGCCTGCAATGCTCTCGTCAGTGAAAGCAAGGGCCCACAAGCCCTCACCATTTCTGGGCAAGGGCTTGCATGCCCTTGCTTTTCCGCCGAGGACGTTGTAGCCCTCCCCCAAAGCTGGCGAGGGGCGTGATGCCCACACCTAGAGACGATGAGGGTCGATTGGCCCTCGCCTATGGCCAGCGAGGGTTGGTCGGCAACCCTTGTTAGCACTAGATCCAAAAACACAAACAAACAAAAAAAAAAGTTTCTCTTCGAAAATGAAAAAACCTTTAAAAAAATTCAAAATATTAATAAAAAGTGCCACGTCAATGCTGGCTGTCCATATTAATAATTTCCAATTAAAATTGGCCAAATGAACTCAATTGGCGAAAAGCAAAAGTGTTTATGATTAAATTGGCAAAAACATAATAAATTTAGGATTTTTTTGGACAATTTTCCCAAACTTATGAAGACATGCCAAAAAAGCTAGAATTATTAGTTTTGAGTTCTTGAACAATAGTAAGCCGGATTAGCATCATTCCGACGATATTGGGAACATTCTTTTATTTATCAAAATCAGACCTCCTTTTATTAAATTGCTAATTTCCATGTGATTGCTGATGTTAGGGCTGCAAGCCAAACAAATTCTCTACTTCCACTGGATTATCTATTTTACGGTGTATTTAATTCAAGAAAATATACATCAAGTAATTGATGCACCATCCACAAGTCATTGATGATACTGTTTGCTAATTTCCATTCACATGATTTTTTGTGCTAATCTAAGAATATTCATGATTTTTCACCTTAGAGAGAGGATTATTTAGTACATCCATCTATAAATGATTTGTACCACATCTTTTCCGGTTTTATTAAAACCAGATCCCTTTTTTAAAATTATCTTTCTAGTTATTTAATCACCCTTGGCCAAATACAAGATTTTTTCTTTTTTTCTTTTTTGGATTATATCATTTTCTACAAATCGTCCACTGAAAACTTCAATTTCCGCAATTACTGGCATACTTTCATCGCTTGTTATAGTTGTCAACATCACTACTATTTATATTTTGAATTTCATCAATCCAATTTCTTCATTCAACCGTGTAAATTAAGTCTTTCTTTTACTTCGGATTTTATCTAACGGGCACGCAGCTGTAACATTATTGAAGTCAAAGAAGCTTTCCAACCTTGATGTCTTAATCCATATTCATCGCCAGATTAGACTGAGAAAACCGGTTCAATTCACCGAACATATATAAAAAGATCAAAGGAAGCATTTCAACCTTGATATCTTAATCCATGTTCATTGAAAATTTGATTAAGCATGCTAGTTCACGTCACCGAAAACGTATAAGAGTTGGGGGATATTACAAAACTTCCTCAAACTTTGGAGATTGTACATGTTTGCCCTTAAAGTTTCAACTATTTGACGTTACTCCCCTAAACTTTCATTTTTTATGGCCGTTAACCCTCCATTGTAATATTTTGTTAGCATATGCAATACAAATGACTTTTAGGGTGTAAAAGTGTACTTCAATCTCATTTTTTAAGGAAATCTCTCTTTTATCCTTGATTTCTAAAACAAAATAATAAAAATAAAGAACATCGAGAAAAGTGAATAAAGTAAATATTAATATCAAAATAATTAAATTTTTGTAATAATATTAAAAATTAAAATGCGTTAAAATTTTATGAATATATTAGTAGAACTAATAAGATATTTTCAGAAAAAGAAACAAAATTAAGTAAAATGGCAAAAAGGGCTCAACAACAAAATTGTCAAATCACAATTTTCGATACTCATTATTTATTTCTAAATGGTTGATTTATGCAAAAAATGGTTCATCAATATAAAATATTTGGGTATATCACTTTGGATTCCAGTTAATCATTTTCTCTATTGAGTTGATGACATCATTTCCTTTTATAATTACCTTAAATATAATTCTTAATTAAATCTTTTATGCCTTAACTAAGGGTAATGCTATTTCCACCTCTTATATGACTTAATCCACCTTTTTTCACTAAAAAGATAAAATTGCCCTCACTTATTCAATTGCAATTAAAATTTGTGGCCCTAAGTGTAATTTACTTTCCTTCTTTCTTTTAGTTTTTTTGTTTCCGTGTAGAATCCGGTTGTCATAACAAGGAATATCACATGTTTTGCTTTTGCTTAATGTGGGTGTCCCATATATACTAAAGGTCACTATGTTCTCTTCTTCATTTCAGATTTCACTTTCGTCAAAATTAGCTTGTCCAAAAGAGAATTTTCAAGAAACCTAGTTCTTTTCTATATTATCAAGTAAATTTGTGTAATAATTGTCAAGTAGAATCTAGAAAAATTTTAAAGATATAACTTTTTAACATAGTCACACGTTTATAACATTTTTTAACTTGTACCATCATAAAAGAATTTCCATGAATTTAGTCACACATGATATTAACTTTTGTCAGTCCAAAATGATGAAATTTCACTAGCATTTTTAATCAAATTTCTTACTTTATGCAAAGCTTTGATTCAATTAAAGTTAGAGTTTTACATTGGGGAATGTAATAGTAATTTTGTTTCTAAAAATCTTTAAAGAGGGTCTTATTTTGTTTCATCCCATCACCCTTTGATATGTATGTACGTATATATAAGACAACTTATAAGAAATGGTTCGATGGTAATATATGCACAATAAAAGTAAAAATTTATAAAAATCCGACTGTGTTAACAAAGTTGTCTCTAGATTCTACTTCATAAATAATCAATAATTTTGCTTGATAATGTAAAAAAGAACTAGGTTTTGTTGAAAATTATCTTTTTGAAAAAACTAATTTTTAGGAAATAAAATTCAATTATAAAAAGAAAATATAGTACCTTTAACATACATGGATACTCACAATAAGAAAATATAAAACACTTGGTATTCTTAATTATGGCAACTTGATGCTACTTAGAATTGGAAAAACTACAAAGAAGAAAAAGAAAAAAAGAAGGAAAGTGAATGAACTTGGAGCCACTACTTTAAACTTCAATTGAATGATGGATAGCACTGTTTTCTTTTTAATAAAAACGAGGTGGATTTAAGGTGCGTTTGGTAGCGTTTGTTCAAAAATTGTTCAGGGAACAGAAATAGAAAAAACTATTTTGTCCGGGGAACAATTTTTTAACAAAAGAACGTGTTTGGTAAACTTGTTCCGAAATAAAAAAAACAGAACACGTTTGGTAAACTTGTATAATTTTTTTGTTTCTTTTAATTTTTTAATATTTTTTTTCTTTTTTCTTTTTTTCTTTTTTCTTTTTCCTTCCTTTTGGCCGGTCGCCAGCCTCGGCCATAGCCGGTGGCCTCGCCCAGCCACGGCGAGGCTCGCCAGCCGGCGCGAGGTCGGCCTCGCCTTGGCTAGGCGAGCTCGGCCTCGCCGGGGCCGATGTGACGCTCCGGCGAGGTCGCCGGCTCTCGACGGCCGGTCGCCGGCCACCGGCCAAAAAAAAAAAAAAAAGAAGAAAAAAACGAGGAGAAAGAAAATTTGTTTCTTGAAAGTGTTCGAAACATGAAACAAGTTTTTTTTGTGTTTTGTTTTTGTTCCAAATTTGTTCCCGGGAACAAAAAATAGATTTTGAACAAAAACCCAAACAAATGCGTTTTTGTTCTTTTTTTGTTCCCGGGAACAAAATAACAGGAATTGTGTTCATAAACACAAGCTAGGAACACAAACAAACAGGCCCTTAAGGTGCGTTTGGTAATGATTTTGTTCAGGAACAGATTCGATCGAAACGATTTTTTTTTTTTATTCTGTTCCGGGAACAATTTCGAGCAAAAGAACGTGTTTGGTAACTACACAAAATTTCTGATTCTGGAATAAAAAAAGAATAGAAATGTGTTTGGTAACTACATAAAATTTCTATTCTAATTCTAAAATTTTATTAAATCATAGAAATTCTATTAATTAATTATATTTATACTAAGTAATAAACATATTAACTAATCAAATTTTATTAAATAGTAAATAATAAACTATAGTATAAACTAAAATAAATATAAATACTAAATACTAAATAATAAATTAAAATATAAAATTAAATATGTATTCTATATATAGCAAAATTTCCATTCATACTTCAAATCATTTTTTTTTTTTTTTTGAAATAATTTTCCCTTTTTTTTTCCTTTCTTCCTCCCCTTCTTCTTCTTCTTCAAGGTGGCCGGTCGCTAGCCTTGGGGACGACCGCGGCCCGGCCGGGACGAGGGCCAACAACCTCACCGGAGCATCATCGGCCCTCCAGGAGGCCGTGCCTCGTCACCGAGCCTTGCCGGCGGTGGGCGAGGCTCGGCCGAGCCTTGGCTGGGCGAGCTCGGCCTCACCAGATCTAGGCGAGGTCGAGCCTCGCCTAGCCAGGCAAGGCTCGCTGGTGACCGGGGGAGGCCCGCCTCGCCAGTGGCTGGGGGAGCCTCCGGCGAGCTCACCAGGCCTCACCGGCGGCTGGGCGAGCCTCTAGTGAGCTCGCTGGCGACCGACGGCAGTGGCGGTGGATGGCGGTGGCGGCAGACAGCAATGGCGGTGACACTTGAAGAACAAGAGAGGGAAAAATAATAAAAGAATAAAGAGAAGGGAAAAGGAAAAATTAGGTAGAATTGATTCTAGAATTGTCCCAAGAACGAAGAATCAATTTTTTTTTTTTTTTTATTCTTGATTCTACTCCAAATCTGTTCCCGGGAACAAAAAATTAGAATCGGGTACTGTTTGGCACGTTGCCAAACAGCCCCTTAGTCTTACAAGGGGCAGAAATAGTAGAGAGAGAGAGAGAGCCTTTTTCCCATTATAATGTGTTTGTATTCTTTTTTAAAATATCTTATTTAGATCTATTAAAGTGACTATACTTATCAGATTTTAAGAAATTTTTATTATTTAGTACTGTTATTTTTATGTATTTTTATTGTTTTATGTACTTTTTAAATATTTGTAGATGTAATCTCTTTTAGTTTACTAAATTTTCCATTGGCGCCGGGGTAGCGGCGACATGAAGGCGGCCACCATAATGGTAGAGACTCGGCAGGATTGATAGTTTTATTATTAGTCCATATGCATCAAAATAAGAGTTAATGGGTGGGTTCATGTTGCATTGCTGTGAACTTGGAAAGGATCACGTAAATTGTATTTTATAAAAATTGGCGAATGTGTGTTAATTAGGTGTATTTGATCCGAGCCTACATCCAACCTACCCAATCTCAATCGAGTCCACCTCTTTGTCATCTATAATTAAGATGAATTCAATCAAATATATTGATGAGCTTGCATTTGAATGTTTTGGCAATCTCTCTTGCATGTGACATCAGACTTATTATGTTCCAATGATGAATCCACAATCTTGATAGTCAAGTAGAGCGACCATCAAAAGAGAGTTTAAATCTGAACCTATCAATATGTCAAGTTAGACTTATATTTATTTAAAAACTTAAGTCAATATGAATTGCTCCAAAATACACCATATCCACAATGTGAGACTTCTTTTGCCTAATGCGCACCTTAACAAGAGATAATCTTTCTCTCCAAGAATAAATTAAATATAGTATGTTGAGGCTAACAATACAACTTATAGGGGTGAATAGGTCCATTTACAAAACTTAATAATTTTTTGCACAAATACTCAACTTAAGTGATAGATACATGAACAGTTTAATAATATCATTTGCAAGATGATTCTATCAGATAAATATTAAAATAAGTATAAAGATTGAAGATGATGTGTATAGATCTTACAATGCTTGACTTATGTCAAACCTGCATCCACTCTCTCATACTAACAAACACCAACAACATTAGTATACATTAATAATCTCTTGAATTGTTAAAATGAAGCAAGTGCTAGTGTTAGCTGAAGTTGAGAGATCCCACTTTCAATAATCAAACGTTGTTGTTACACTTGCATACTTCTCAATTCACAAATTACAATGAGTAACAACAGCTCTCAATAGAGTAGAACACAAGTGAATATAATCATGCTTGCGGTAAATTGAGAGCAGATGACAATAGTAGAATTTGTAACTTTCTCGATTTTCCATCATATCCTTCATCTTGTTTTGAGTCTCTTATATAAACCTTCCATCTCCAAATTAGCCATTGGAGAATCTTCAAGAATATCAAAGAAATAGTTGGAATTGATAGATTCGATCAATGGGAGGTTTGATTGCCCATATGATTTGATCTTTCTAGTAATGGTGAGGTTTTCTCAAATAAACTACTCTAGGATAACATCAAATATAAAAAGATACGGCTCAGATTAAACTATGCTTTACGCAAGGTAAATTAAAGACATATAGGATTTTTTACATTCATGGTATAAATGCATTTCTCAAATAACAAACTTTTAAAATAATAAATTTAAAATAAAAATTTAAATAAAAATAATGTTGAATTCTAATATAAAAAGAAAATTCAAAATGAAAAAAAAAATATTAACAATTTTTTTTATTCCTATTTTTATTAATGTATTTTAATTTCTTTCTATTCTGTAATATATACATATATATATTTAGTATTTCTATTTATTACATATGTTAGTTATATTAGTATAGTTTATTATTTAAAATTTTTTTATTTAGGAAATATGGAAAGGAGTAAAAAAAAAAAAAAGAGAGAGATAAAATTAATAATTAAAGATAAGTAAATAAAATGAAGTAGAAGAAGCCAGATTTTGGGAAAAGTGCCAAAAAAATCCTAAACCTTTTGCCTTTGTACCGATTTAATCCTAAACATTTTTTTTGGTACCGATTCAGTCCTAAACATTTTTAAGTTGTGCCAATTCAGTCCTTTCGACCAATTTTGGCCGGATTTTCTTGATTTATTTGGTCATTTGATGTGGTCGATCGGCGCCGACGTGGACAACTTTTAATAATATTTTTTATTTTTTTATTTTTTTATTTTTATTTTTTATTTTTGTCTTTTTCCTCCAGCCCGGTCGCCGAGGTCCCGGCGAGGCTCGACCTCGTCGAGATCCGGCAAGATCGGGCCATGGGCGGTGAGCCTCGCCCATGGCCTGATCTCGGCGAGGTCGAGCGAGGCTCACCCTCGCCGGATCTCGGTGAGGCAAGGCTCGCCCTTGCCGGATCTCGGCGAGGTCGAGCCCTCGCCGCCATGGGCGAGGCTCGCCTCGCGATCCGGCGGTCACCTTTGGCCGGTCGCCGCGACATTGGCGACCGACTAGAGGAAAAAGACAAAAATAAAAAAAAAAAAATATTAAAATATTATTAAAAGTTGTCCACGTCAGCGCCGATCAGGCCACATCAGCCAGCCGGTGTCCAATCAGCAAAATCCGGCCAAAATTGGCTGGAAAGGACTGAATTGACACAACTTAAAAAGGTTTAGGACTGAATCGGTACCAAAAAAAGGTTTAGGACTAAATCGACACAAAGGCAAAAGATTTAGGACTTTTTTGGCACTTTTCCCGCTAGATTTTAGATGAAGAAATTCAAACTTGAAAAGTATCTTTTTAATTGAAAGAATGAGGGCTAATGAGATTTTTTGGGAAAAAAAAACCACCCTCTCCGTCTCCTTCTTATTCTTACTTATGGTTCATGTTGAAGTTTTATGATTCTCACATAGTTCTTTGGTTTGCATCAAAGTTCCAAGAAAAAAGTGAGAGAATCAAAGCTCCTTCTCCTTCATAACTCTGTGATTTTTATCGAAGTTTCACAAAACTAGCAAAAAGGTTGAAACATTACTCTTCGAAATCGCAAAAGTGAATGATCATATTCTCTTTCTTACTAGATTTTGCATTCGTTGGCTAATCTACCTCGTCATGCTATTGTGACTAGATTACATTTCTTGTCATAAGATTTTGGAATGTTGTAATGAGCTCCTTTGTTGATTAAGTTTTAGATTGTATAATAGTCATGTATTAATTGATGGAGGTTTTCTTCGTTTGTGCATTTACGATTTCTTTAGCAATGAATCATAAGAGATTCTTAGTATCTCCGTTTATACATTTTCAAGTTCACTTACACTAGTCATTGTTTATACAAAGCAATGTACATAATAGGATATGAAAGTGTATGACTCTATTTCTATATTTCATATCATATCATGGCTAGAAATTCAAACAATCAAACACAACCTAGGAGTTGTATGCATAGATTTTAATTGTTATAGGGAATAACGATAGCACGAGTACCTAAATTGTGCAAGCATGCCATGTCATCATACTAAATAGTCATCTAATACCATTGTGTCATGTCAGTGATTTCTATCTATGGATTTCATGAAAGCACCGTATGGACTTGAAATTTAAAAAGTTCTAAGTATTCGATTGAATAAAAAGAAGCTTGTGTACTTGATTGGTAAACGGATGTGTCATTATCCCTATCATGAAATGAGAGCCTCCCCCACTAGAGAACATGCAAAGTCGGCCCCATTTTGTGTGGATCATACTCACTATGGATTATTGTTTTTTGAGTAGAATCTTATCCAATCTTCTTCCGACGTTGTTGCTGCTTATCTTTTTGTTCATTATCATCGGGCACATGTCAATGTCAGTTAGAAAAAAGGCCGGTGATTATTACATAAGATGAGGGAAACGTACCCATTTAAATCTTTGCTCTTGCTTTTGAAATTCTTTTATTGATTTATTCTCTCGAACAACATCAGAGCTTTAGCCAGTTGTTGACTTTGGGCTGCCTTTGTTAGATTTCGAAGCGTTTCAAGTGTAAAAAAGAATACCCTCAATTTAGGAATGCGCATTTCCTTTAATGGAGGATGCCATAATAAGAATTTGGGAAACATCATAATATCACTTTATTTTTACTCATCCAACCGTGCTCGTGAAATTATTTCCAACACCGACAAAAGATCCTGTAAAATTGCCTAAATAGTGATATATGTCAAGGTCGCATAATCGATGAAAATGTTTTGTGAATCTTGACTCTGCATATAATCTTTTCCAGAGAGAAATATTGGGAAAACCTCCACATTTTATATAGTAAACTTGAAGACTATATCAACCTCAAAACTTACCCTAAAATTTTTATTTAAATCATGAATATTATTAGGTAAGTCATAACTTAACATCATCTAAAAGGGATGATTACAATCCGAATATTTGAAAGTCTAGCCTTTTCAAATTTGAATTTAAATCTTTCTCGGAACATTGAAGTTTTTCAAAGTAGACTCATCCTTTAAATATGTATTTTGTTAAGTATTTATTTCTTCGAGTTTTCTTTTGCGCGTAGCGTGCTCTCTTTGCTAGTGTCTAGAAAGATAAAAATGATTATTAAAAAAAAAAAAAAGTGCTATGAGAGTATATAATAG
Organism: Eucalyptus microcorys; assembly: GCA_014182515.1. Lineage (NCBI taxonomy): Eukaryota > Viridiplantae > Streptophyta > Magnoliopsida > Myrtales > Myrtaceae > Eucalyptus > Eucalyptus microcorys. The sequence goes on along the minus strand of CM024565.1, from coordinate 2,510,762 downwards.
TTTTGCTTTCTTTTAACTAATTTTTTGGCACTCGCTACAGTAGCATAGAAAGGAGATGGGTGTGAGCAGTATTTCTTAGGAAAAAAGGGATATGTATTTCGAGGGTTGAGGCATGTACTCTATGAAAGTAGGAGATTTGTTAGGTAACTATTCATATAAATGAATATTCATCAATAAGATCTAATTTTCTCTTTATTCCTCTTACATTAAGAGCAGAGGCATTGTGATAATTTGAAGGGCGGGCACCAAATTTGAGAGTTAGTTCAATGCATAAAGCACGCGTTGGGCAAGTTTGCAATTACTTATAATATTATAAATTTAAGTTGCTGAATTTATTTCGTATTATCATTTTAAAGTTTAGAGGAGAAGCATCGAGCGATGAAAAAGGGTAATTATCAATTTAGAATAATTTGGATGTATATGTAGATATTGATAGATAATAACAAAGTGTTATTCGAGGACAGTTTTGTCATCTTACATGCCAAAACTCATGTTCTTTTTTGGTCATACAAAACTCATGTTAATATGAGAACTATCACCATATTATTTTTTTTTAACAGAGAACTATCACCATATTAAATTCTCAACTTTACAATTAGTTTTTTATTTTAGTTCTAAAAAAAGGAACTTCGCAATTATTTTGATGACGAGAAAACCAACCTTAAATAGGCAAATCTCAAACTCCACGGAATGGTCCTATTAACCTAACGAGCCAGTGAAATACCTTGACTAAATTCATTAGTTAGGTAAATGCAAGCCTAAGCTTAAACGGGTACTTTTTTTATGTACAAAGTCAAACTGTAACTCATTTAACCCACACATAAAAATCATATTTTTAACTACTATAATCTAATTCAATGAGGTCAACTTTGCAAATTAAACCAGTTTCTCGACTTGTTTAGTGTTGCTCTCAATTATAAACACAATAATTACGTAGTTCATTTTTCAATTTATGCTTCGATAACTTTTAGTCCATGTAAAACATATATTAAAAAAAAGAGCCATCCTACAAATTATCAGATGAATATTATAGATCAAATTGGTCAAATAATAAACGAAAAAACCCTAGAATGACTTCTACGTCCATCAAAGTGTCACCATGACATCAATCAATCGTAGACCAATAAATAAATATAAAAACTGGGAAATTACCAAGAAAAATCTCAAAGCGCTCTCAAGCCGTCCTAACATGACCTCGCTGCCACCAGTGAAAAAGGAGGAGAAAACCTACAAATATCTACCAAGAAGACAAAAGCTACCCAACATACGAGGGGGCCGGTTTTCATATGTCCTGGCTTTTTGAGAAGCTTAGAAGGGTTAAGATTGCTCTTTCCCCCGGTTTGGTTAGTCGGAATAAAACAGTTGTAATGAAATTAAAAGAAATGAGAATGAATGTTTGATAATTGAAATGGTTAATATCATGAAAAGTTCAAAATAAATTTATTTGAAATTAATTTTTTTATCACTAAAAATCATAAATTGATACGTCATGATAAATTTACTCAAAATCACCAAAAATCTTAAATTGGTTCTTTTGTGACAAATATGACATGAAACATTTTTCATTCTCAATATCCCTTTCCATTCCTTTATATTCAAAGTTACCGAACACCATAATGAACAATAATGAGGTCTCGTTTCCATTCCACTCTTCTAATTCCTAGTGACAAACGTGGCTTTAGCACTTTCAGTAGAGAGCATTATGAGAAGCTTCCATTGCAAGTTCAGCAAGCTCAAAGTTGCTTTGCGGTCATTACTGATGCATTACTTGAGGAAGAATTTAAGTGCAGAGCTGAAAACGGGAAGTTGAGGAACTCTAAAGAAGCTTGTTATAGACAAAAGCCAAGAGCATCCTAGCTTAGACTAGGGGATCAAAACGCTGCTTTCTTTCATTAGAAGGTTAAAATTAGAACTTCAAAAAAATTATGTTAGGGGTTCTTTATACTGAGGATGGAGGGTAAATTGAAAGCTGCAAACTCATCGGTGAGGAGACTGCGAACTACTATCGAAGGTTGCTTGGGTCCTTCCAATCCTGTCCTTCAAATACTGGTTAGGTGCTAAAGGGATCTTTTGCAATTCAAGTTAGATGCAGACCAAGCTTCTTCTCTCCTTGAACTTGTTACTCCTTTAGAAGTTGTTGATGAGGATCTCTTAAGGGCCATTCATCGATTTTTGTCTCCTCTTCCAAGCTGATGAAAAAGGTGAATGCCATTGCTATTACTGTTCGGGCTTCTGAATTGTCTCGACACAGACCAATTTCATGCTGCAATATAATATAGAAGGGGAGAAGTGCCAAAAATTCCTAAACATTTTGTCTTTGTACCGATTTAGTTCTAAACATTTTTTTAGTGCTGATTTAGTCTTAAACATTTTTACGTTATGCCAATTCGGTCCTTTCGGCCAATTTTGGCCAGATTTTCCGATTGGATGCCGGTCGGGACGACGTGGCGCGATTGACGCCGCGTTGACAACTTTTAATAATATTTTAATTTTTAATTTTTAATATTATTTTTATTATTTTATTATTTTATTGTTTTTCTTTTTCTTTTTTTCTTCCTCCACTGTCACCGAGCTCGGCGGGACGGAGGCGACGGCCAGCGAGGTCGACCTCGACCTCGCCGGCCACCTCGCCGGTGGCCGCGGGGAGGGAGGCCTCGCCGAGGCGGCGAGGCTCGCCCTCACGCCGAGCGGCAAGGTCGACTCGCCCGCCCCGCAAGGCCGCCTCGAGGCTTGGGCGGCGAGGCTCGCCCTCGCCGGATCCGGCCGTGGTCGAGCCTCGCCCATGGCCGGCGGCGGGCGAGCCCCGCCAGCTCGGCGTGAAGCTAGCTTGACGACGACGAAAGGCGGTTGGATTAGCTCCGACGGATGGTGAGCGGGCGCGGGTGACGAGCGCGAAAAAGGCGAAGACGCGTGGACAGGCACGCAAGCAAGGGACAACGCGCTGCAGCGAGGCCGCCTCCTCGCCCTTGCCCTCGTCCTCGCTGCCCAGGCCTCGAGGCGGCCTCACACCAAGCGAGCGAGGCTCGCCCTCATCGGATCTGGCGAGGTTGAGCCTCGCCAGCCATGGGTGAGACGAGGCTCGCCCGCCCGGCGCGAGGCCGCCTCGAGGCTGCGGCGGGGGGGGAGGTCGACCTCGACCTCGGCGCCGTCACCTCGGCCGATCGCCGAGCTCCGCGCGATCGGCCGGAGGAAAAAAAAAGAAAAAGAAAAAAAGAAAAAAAATAAAATAATAATAATATATTAAATATTATTAAAAGTTGTCCACGTCAGCCGGCCGGCATCCAGTCAGCAAAATCCGGCCAATTTTGGCCGGAAAGGACTGAATCGGCACAACGTAAAAAGGTTTAGGACTAAATCGGCATCAAAAAAAGGTTTAAGACTAAATTGACACAAAGACAAAAGATTTAGGACTTTTTGGCACTTCTCCCAATATAGAAGTGCATAGCTAAGATCTTTGCTAATAGGATTCAGCTAATTTTGCCTAGCTTTATTGGTCCAAATCAAAGTCTTCATTTGTAAAAGATGCCAGCATTGCTGGGAATATTCCTCTACAAAGGGTAAAGGAAAATTTGACGAAAGCCATCCATGTGCAAATTTGACTCAGTCAAATTGGGAGTTGTTCTTTGTCTGATGTACGATCCATCCATGTGCCTGAGGTGTTTGTTCATTGGATTGAAGAGTAAAGGACGTCTTCGGTCATTGTGATGGACCCTTTGTCTGATTAGCTTTTCGCCATTTGCAATGGACGTCTTCGGTCAGATGTTGGCTACTGCTGCACATGATGAGAAGATTAAACTCCATCCTCATTGCTTTGAGCTAAATCTTACTCATCTAAGCTTTGTCGGACGGTTCGATGATCTTTCTAAAAGAATATGACGCATCTCTGTTGGAGCTGCTGAGTTTGTTCCATACTTGAAATGTTTATGCGGATCGTTTACTGCTCATCAAATTAGTGATTTGCAGCATTATGAGTTACTTTTTATATGGAAGGACAGCTCTACTAGCTTGCATGGTGCTAACTGCTAAGGTCTCTTTGGCTGGATCTATGCATATGCATATGCACATCTAAATGTGAGGGGCAGCTTGGCCGTCTTATCTGCAACGCCTGTTCAATGTTTTCCATCCACATTTGGACAAAAACAAACAGGATAAGGTCTGCCGCCTTTGTTATAATTTTATATCTGATTTAATTGAGATTTTGGTAAAAAAAACATCAAGATTTTGACCAAAACGACATTATTTTAGGCTTATGTTTCATGTTGTAGTAATATCGGCACCACGTTGAAGACAAAAAATGATAATAATTTATAATAAAAAAATCAGCATCAGCACTTTTTGTTAGTCTAATTGGATTAAGTTAACCAAAAGATTCAATTGCACCAATTTAATAAGTTATATGACTTCTTTTGAATGTTGTAGAACTCACTCGTGATTCTATTACAAATTCCAATACTTTCAACGCATTCGTCATAAAGCAAATCGTCTTTAAGATCGTAATAAAAAAATTAGCTTTCATGGAATCTTAAAGGAACGTCCTTCCAACTTCTCGTAATTTCCGCCCTAATTTTCCACTATTTAGATGGGAATCTTGAAATCGCGACCGGACCGGCGAATCAGTCTAAGAATCAAATCTGATTATACTAATCATAGAATTCAAAAAATGAATGACCAAAATCGATGTGGGGGGGCCCAGTAGTATAGGGCCACTTTTGTAATTTCAAAACATCCCAAATAAAAAAAATGAAAAAAGAATCATTCTTTTTTTAGGTACCGAAAAGAGAAGTTGGAATCAAGATTTCTTAAAGAGATGGATGGCCATATAATACCTTCCTCTTATGAGCACTGCATCCGATGAAACATTATAAAAATGTGCAATAATTGTCCCCGCGTCAATCGTATCGCCCCCGATTCACGTCCGGAGTCAAAAAGAATCGAGTTTCTTCTCCTCGCTGGAGCTTCGCATCATCGCGCTCCCGACGACCCAAGAAAGTTCTCTCCCGGATCTTCCCCCCCGCTCGACGTGCCGGATCGCGCTGAATCTTTGACGGCGGATCGGTGACCGATCTTGGGTCCGCGCTCCGTCCTGGCCTCGTCGCCGCAGAGGCCCGGTTTCGTTCGCCCGGGGATTCTCATGGTCTTTAGGTAACGATTCTTGGGATTCTTTTCTTCTGGGTCCCGGGTGTGGGGTAATTCTTGGGTGCGTTCCAGGCGGTTCTTGGCCGACCCTTTCTTGATGGGTTCTCGTTTCTTGCTTTTTGGGTGTCCGAAACTTGGCGTCGAATGAAGAGAGAGGAGAGAGAGGAAGCTGGCGAAGACGCAGGTATGGCAACCGTGCAAAAAGAAGAGATCTTGATCCGCCTGCTTAAGCTCGAGCTTGAATTGTGATTCTCGAGAGAGGAAGCGGAGGGAGAATTTGTGGAGAAGAGAGAGAGAGAGAGAGAGTGAGGAGGAGAGAGGGAGGATGGCGTCGCGAGGGAGCTCTAGCGGGAGGACGCGCGTGGGGAAGTACGAGCTTGGGAGGACTCTGGGAGAGGGGACTTTTGCGAAGGTGAAGTTCGCGAGGAACATCGAGACGGGGGAGAATGTGGCCATCAAGATCCTGGATAAAGAGAAGGTTTTGAGGCACAAAATGATTGGTCAGGTATGGTGAAGTTTTGATTACGTTCTTGTATTTTGAGATTATCATGCGCTGGCTTGGCTTTGAGCATTATAGAACCAAAGGGTACGGTAATTACTTGATTGCGGTTGGATGGTATGGGGATTAGTCCGGGGTTTGAAGAGAGACCCCAACACTCAACGCAAAGGCAATAAGAACAAGGAAAAAATGTTACACGGACATCATCTGAATGTGTTACTGTAGTCTTATCGAAGCATATTATGTTGTTTAAGTTGGTGGTAGTCTTGCAAGATGGATCCTTTAATTGGAGATCATTGGAATGGACGAGGGAGTGCTATTCATGATTTGAAAATACGATGCTCCGTTTTTTCAGTAAATCCTCATGTCCTCATAGTGGCAGTGTGCTATATACAACTGTTTCATCCCATTGTATAGGTGTGCTGAAGAAAGAAAACTGGGTAATAAACATACTTAACCTTCTGAGTTGAACCATTCTAGTTTCTCCAAACATAGAGGCACGTAGCTCATTTGAAAGAAGAAAATTGTATCTGAAATCATTGACAGCAGGGAAATGTTTTCTGCCATTCTTGACTAATGAGAAACGAATAGATAATGTTCCAACAAGAATCTTAATATATTTGGCGAGGTGACATGGCTGATATAGTCAATCATACTGGCAATTCGACAGGAATGTTTTTGCATCCTTTGGTACTGTACCACTGTTCTGTTGGCTTTCTCTTCTCCAAAGTGTGCTCACAGGGCAAATTCTTTGTTGGAGTACCAAATCCAGACATACAATTACATAAGAGTATATCATGTGTAGACCCTTGGAAAATGCTAGATTTTCGCTGCCACTCTGCCTCTTTGTAGTTATTGTCATTAGTTTTGGTGGTAGCTAACTATCATAACAAGTAATTTTTCTTTCCTTCGCTCTGTGGCTGTGAATTTTAACATCTCAAACCAGCAGATTATCTTACCTAGTATTGTTATTTCTGGCAAAATGACTTGTCAAGATTCATAGTTAAAAAATGATACATACTTATCGTGTCAAGGTATATATAGTTTGATTATCAAATCCTGAAATTTGGAATAGAAAAAAGAGTCGGTATTGTAAACTGAGAAATATGCTTTTATCGGGAAATCGATGGAGGAAGCAAATTATCTAGGCTTACTCTAGCCTTTGATTTAGTGCTATTTTCTTTAAAATTTCTGATAATTCACTTGATCGTTCATAATCATTCATTTGTTACAATGGTTTTTATTACAGGATAGGATGATGGACTCTCTCTCTGTAATCACATACATGATTTGCATGGTTACTTCTGCAAAATGATAAATCACGAGTCAAACTGTCACTTAATCTTTTTCGAGAAGATTTAGTGCTGTTTTCTGTACTAATCTGGCTTCTCCTCAACCAGAAGAAGCTATTTAGCCATTGCTATGTCTTACTTCAATGTAATAAATAAGTATTATCGTTTTTGTGTCTGCTGAAGATACTACTACTAAACATCCTTCATATCTTTTTACATAAGTATTGCATTGTTTGTGATGCATTTTTTCTCTTCTTGAAGTGAGAAGATTATGTTGTTTGATTTTGTATAGCATTGTCTTACTAATGTTCCCCGTCTTCTGATGTTATCTTTATTTTCAGATCAAAAGAGAAATTTCAACGATGAAATTGATCAGGCACCCAAATGTCATCCGCATGTTTGAGGTTAGACACTAGATACTTTTTCATTTGTTTCTTTCAATTATCATACTAACCTCATGATTACATTTTTTCCCTTTTTTGCCTGTAATGTAATATGTATGTTTATTTATGGTTCTTAACATTTTCATGACAGAGTTATTGATGTACTTTAAACTGCTGTAGGTGATGGCTAGCAAGACGAAAATATACATCGTGTTGGAGCTAGTAACTGGTGGCGAGTTATTTGACAAAATTGTGAGACGATAGTTGCAAGTTCCTATTTCCTTTCAGTTACAATCGGGTCTCTGACCTATCTTTTGCTTTTTGAGCCAGGCAAGTAGAGGCAGGTTGAAAGAAGATGAAGCAAGAAAGTATTTTCAGCAGCTCATCAATGCTGTGGATTACTGTCACAGCAGAAGCGTCTTCCACAGGGACCTGAAGGTGACATTTATCTTCCAATATGTTGATTGTGAGCATGTACCTTTGTCATTCTATGTTAAGGAATCAGTTTTTTATTGATTAACTTGGTTTGAAAATCACAGCCCGAAAATTTGCTGTTGGATGCTAGTGGAACTCTTAAAGTTTCAGATTTTGGACTGAGTGCCCTACCTCAGCAAGTTCGGGTAAGCTTTGGTTCATCCCTCCAGTCTTGTAATCATTCAAAAGCAAAGATGCTGAAAGGGTGGCATATGGCATGCCTTTATTACTTATTGGAAGTTTGAATAGCAGTGCCATTCATAGGATCTTCATTTTCGTTTGCACAGCACTGAAGAATTATTATTGGTTGAGAGGTGCTTATATTAGGATCTTAAGCAGTAATATGAAACCCACATTTGTCATTGCTTTAATATATCACCAACTCTTTCTGGCATTTATAGCTAGATACCATTAGGCATACTTTAAGTCATAAGACAAGTTCTGAATTCTGTTCCTTTTCTGTTTTCCTTAGGAGGATGGACTGCTTCATACTACTTGTGGAACACCAAATTATGTTGCGCCTGAGGTATTGTAAGATATTCTGCAAATTTAAACTACAATTCTTTTGTGCCATTAGGCATATACTTCACTTTTACCTCCTTAATTCCAGGTTATTAACAACAAGGGCTACGATGGGGCAAAGGCAGATCTGTGGTCGTGCGGTGTGATTCTTTTTGTCCTTATGGCTGGCTTTTTGCCCTTTGAAGAATCCAATCTCATGGCGTTGTACAAAAAGGTTGGCGCTTCCATTTATTCTCCATTTATTGTCTAGTGATATGACCATCCCACCAGTCGATTAAATATTAGATCCACAAAATATTACAGTGACATGCCTGCAGTATGAGGTAGAATTGCAGCACACACACTCATTGAATAGAGTTTCTGACTGGATGTATAAATAAAAGACTTTACTCCGTTAACTGTTCAGTTAATATCAATACCTGGAACTTAAACTACTAAGTCAGTTCGGGGGAGAGAGAGAGCTATATAATCCGATATTTTGTCAGTTTTGTGGTTATTTCATGTGGATAATCACAGGAACTTGGTCACTTCACATTTTATACTGTAATTTTAATAGCAAAACCTCAAATAGCTGCACAAAGAACCGTAAAGTTTATTTCATTCCAAAAACGAATCAACAAACTGATAAAATCTCAATACATCAAAGAGATATTATAAATTACATGCGTAGCTGTTATCTGATCCAAGAAGTGAGAGCTTAACATGGCTGGGTCATGTGCATCAGCGGGTTGCCTGTTGGCTTGTCATTTGCTGGCTTAGGAAGGTTTTATTCACCAGGATCATTGCATCTTTGTGCTTTATTTTCTCCACAATTTTCTGTTTTGCTTGTATTTCATCCATTACAAGTGACGTTGGCTGAATCAGATATCTCTGTCATTGCAGATTTTCAAGGCCGACTTCACATGTCCTTCATGGTTCTCCTCAAGTGCAAAGAAGCTCATTAAGAGAATTCTGGATCCTAATCCATTGACTGTATGTACATTTACTTTTTCTTTATCTGATCATTTTTGGAATTTGGTAGGTTTTCTTTTATACTTTGAGAAAGGCTAGGAAGGTCCTATTTTGGAGAGTTCCTTGTTCATATTTCATTTGCTTTACCATCACCATAATGGCATGGAACAGCGGATTACAATTGCGGAGATCATTGAGAATGATTGGTTCAAGAAAGGATATAAACCTCCAGTTTTTGAACAAGCCAACGTGAGCCTCGATGATGTGAATGCAATCTTCAATGAATCTGTTGTAAGATTCTTTCCTTCAGTTCTCAACATTCTGCCTTGATTATCTGTTTGTCTTTTGGCATCAGAGTATGACTTGAACTTGATGTGTTGGCATCAGGACCCACGAAACCTTGTAGTGGAAAGGCGTGAAGAAGGGCCGGTGGCCCCTGTAACCATGAATGCTTTCGAACTTATCTCTACTTCGCAGGGTCTCAACCTAAGCACACTTTTTGAAAAGCAAATGGTATGTTTGCTCATATCCGAGGTGACGGTGATAATTGGAACACTTTCCTTATGTCAATGAATGAACATGAATCTCTTCCTCTTAGACCTTTGAATGCATATCCATCATGGCGTATTACTCTATCAATGAAATTGATTTGGACTCTGTCCCTGCGCTAAATGAAGACTAGGAGTAATTCAGCGTCGTTCTTCGGTAGCTTTATCACCAACTTCGATGGGTACTCTCATGCTCAGTACAGTGGATTTTTCCATTGTGATAGATTCCAAGCCTTGAGTTGCTCAACCAAAACATTTAGAATGATGTCTCCGTTCTACTTCCAACTTGCATTCCTCTTTATTATGCATTTAACCTTGTTTTCCATCATTAAAATTTGAAAGTAGATCAATTGGTGAGAACTTAGACAGCTGATGTACCCTGAATTCTAGGGACTTGTCAAACGTGAAACGAGATTCACATCGAAACGCCCAGCAAACGAGATAATTGCAAAGATTGAAGAAACTGCTATGCCATTAGGTTTTGACGTGAAGAAGAATAACTTCAAGGTATAAAATGACCTCTCTCCTCACCCCCCCCCTCCTCTCTCTCTCTCTCTCTCTCTCACACACACACACACACACACACCCACACACAACACTCCACTTTAAGAGCATTTAGCTGGAGTCATCTTTTATTTAGGACACTAATGACCTTTATCAGTTTTATATTAGCCTAATTCCTGTGTTGACCATGTTTTCAATGTTCATAGTCCTCTTCTCTACATTATCAGCTGAAGGAATACATTGGAGAACCATGTAGAATTTGAAGGACCCTAAAGGCTTAACCCACACTCGATTTCCTTTTGCAGATGAAGCTGCTTGGAGAGAAGACTGGACGGAAAGGTCATTTAGCTGTTGCAACAGAGGTAAGCTATTTTTCCTTTTATTTGGCGTCTGTGGTGCTTGCAAAAAATTATTTTCTAAAATAAACTACTTATCATACCAAGTGACAGTTAAGCTCTTCTTTTCAGATTTTTGAGGTGGCCCCTTCACTTTACATGGTTGAACTGCGGAAGTCTGGTGGAGATACACTGGAGTTTCACAAGGTATAAATTTCCATCTGAATGTTGGTCAGGTTAACGAATTGTTTGAACTCCGTTGATAGGTTCTTTTATCCTTATGCTCTCTGTATATTGGTCATTGTGCAAATTACTCTTTCAAACAATGTGGCATTTCTTACGTGGATTCTGTTTTGAAGATAAACCTTAATTTCCGTTGTATCTTCCCCATTTGAAAAATACTCCAATGCAAAGGGTGAGGATGGTAATTGTAGGTTTCAAAATATGAGGAGGGTATTTGGTATGAGGAGTGTTGTCAAGGAAGATATTTGTATTTCTCAACAGCTTGAAAGAAAAAAAAATGGCGAGATACATTTCCTGAACAAGTTCCTGGAATTCAGTCTTTTGTTTGTATCATTGTCATGTTTATTTTCTTTTTTGTTGACTCATAAAAATCAATGTTCGTACTTTTCTCTCATTTCAATTCTGGTCCGACCTCATGCACCACGAACCTATTTTCTGCAGTTTTACAATAACCTTTCAACTGGGCTGAAGGATATTGTCTGGAAAACAGATGAAGCAATCGAGGAAGAAACTCTCAGTGGTAAGCTTGTTGCAGATGTTGGATGTGCAAAAATTTCCCGTATTTGGTTACATGATATTTGATTTTTATTTGCCATAAGCAGATGGAATGTTTCAGCACTTCGTTTCTGTCATGTAACCATCCTCTAGCTGCATCTTAGACAAGGTTGCAAATCGTGACATTGTGCAATCATTTGGGTTGCCTTTCTATGCATGCTCTTCTACTAGATAAATTAAGTTGAACATGAATCTAATGTTTATAAGTTCATGACACCATTTGTGCACTCATGCACTTACTTCAATCATTAACAAATTATTCACGCCCCAAATGCAAGTCAATTTATGGTAATTTTTTGAACTGCAACATCATTAAACCCCGCTCTTCAGCTGACCGACACTTCTTGATTAGTTACCATTGTAGGCGTGTGACGAATTGACTCTTTCATATGGTTTTGTCCGTTACAGGTGCTGCAGATGCTAGATCTTAATGGTTGCTTACAACACATACTTAAAATGTCGGCAGACCAACGAATTGGCTTGCTTTTGTGCTTTTTATTTTTCTACACTGGATTGGAATGTTGGTATATATCATAGGTGGGAGTGTTCTTGCTCTTTCCTTGCTTCTTCACATGGAATTCTGCGAATCATGGTAATACTGGATTTGGAACTCTCTCTCTTTGCTTGCCTCCACCGCACGTTCCGCCGTCGAGTCGGGCTGTTGGTTCATTGAGCAATTCGTTAGTTGATGACTTTAGTTGTTTAGGTAATGGCCTTTTGGTTCACCTATAGGCCTCGTCGTTTCCTTCATGAAATGAGAAGGTTGGTATATACGTTGCGTATTGAGTTCACTTTAGCTGTTGTTCGACGACGAGGGACGGAGGTGAGGCCCCCATAGCCCTCGCTGTCAGCGGTGGCTGGCACGCCTCTCTCTCTCGACGTGTTTTTAGTGTATAAGGAATCAAATCGAAGTTCATTAACTCGTTTGCTTGAGGCAATGAAGATCTCGTTATTCATGCGTGAAATTTATCCAATGAAATATTTGAAAAAGCAAGAAAAACCATTGTAAAACACAAGCATTCCTTCTCTCTATCGCCACATGTGGTAAGTGTATATGCATAAAATATAATTAAGTCTTAAACTTTGGTTTGATCAAGTGCTAAAATTACTTTAAAAAAGTCATAAATACATTACAATTATCCCTAAATAGTCCTAAATGTGTTTTTTTGTCAATTTAGTTTTTAGACCTTTTTAAATTTGTGTGCCAATTCAATCTCTCCAATTTTGATGGGCGATGTTTATGGCAGACATAGATAATTTTTAAAGATATTTTATTTTTAAAATTTTTTTTCTTTTTCTCTTTTTTCTTTTTTTCTCCCCATAACAGCCAGCGAGGCTCTAGTGAGGGCTGCAATCTAGGCTAGCCATGCCATGGCCTCGCTAGCCATGGGTGAGGCCGCCTCACCCACAATTCCCATGCTTCGTGCACAAATCGCAAGAGAAATCGTGACAAAATAGTCTAGACACGAGTCCTAGGGGCCGCAAGTGAAGGCTGCCATGGGCTCGCTAGCTGCGAATGAGGCTGCATTCACCCACAACCGATGAGGACTTCGCCATCCTCACCCAATTGCCAACAATCCTAGCCGAAGCCTTGCTGGCCACTGTGGGAAAAATAAATGAAGGAAGAAAAGAAAAAAAAAAAAAAAAATTGAAAATAAAATAAATAGGTTATCCACGTCAAAATTAGCCGAATGACTAAATTGATACAAATGCAAAAGGTTTAGTATTGATTTGATCAAAAAAGATTAAGATTAAATTGGTATTATTATAATAGATTAATGATTTTTTTGGTAATTTTCCTCGATAAATTCTTTAAATCTTTACCATAAAGTACAATATAGTGCTAAACTTTTCAATCGCTTCACTTTAAGTCTTAAATCTCTATTTAAAATATTTTATTAAGTCTTAAAACTTAAGTTGAAAAGCGCATCCAAAATATTTTATGTAGGCAGTTTTTAAGTGATCGAAATAAATTTACATATTGGTTTTTTTTTAAAAGATTTTATTATACTTTTTAGAAAAAAAAGTTAACGGTTTAATTAAATCAATTGAAAAATTTTGAACTTTGTCGCATTCCTTTTGTAAGGTTTAGGACTTTAGTGCACTTTTCTCATCACAAAATATATGAAAATCCTTGAGTAAAATGACCTCCAGAACTATTAATTAGGTGTTGCATGAAGATGTAAGACATTTAGTTGATGTATCATTTAAATTGGTTCGAAAATTTCCTATAATCCACCAAATGATAAGAAATATGTTGTGGCTTCACGTATTCGATGATTTATTCTTCGTTTTTCATTATATTGCTAAAATATTTCAAATATTAAATGATTCGATGAAGAATGGATTTCTTAGAACGAGTCCCGATGTTTTTAGGTACTTGACTCATAGTTAACTATAACTGGCTCAATGTTATATCGAGTCATGGTATAAAGTCGTGTCTGAAATTGTTATTCCATGTGCCAAAGCTTACAATGATTTTTCACTTTTTCTCGTTGTAAAAACGATACCAATTATTCACATGTCTCATTTTCCTTTACCAACCTAAGAATGTATATTCTTACATTATTCTCCATTTCTGTAACGAAAAGACATCTTCATAGTGTGATGATTACCTCCGATAAAAATGGAACGAAATCGAGAAGGGAAAAAGAAGGGAAACAAAGCCATTTCAGAAAATAATAAGGCTAACAACAGTCCTACCAAAAAAGCTTAAGAAGCTAGAATAGAGAGCTAACAATGTATATCAAGCGC